>BQMF02000276.1:0-605622 GCA_027922465.2 Turritopsis dohrnii
GGCTGGAATAGAATGAAACGTTAATCGGAAACATCATAGAGCAAAAGATTCTTCTTCGTGAGATATGGTTAGAATTGAATAGCAAAAGAATCTTTGGTACTCGCCCCAGGAGACATTACAAAGTTTGATATGATCAGTTAAGTTCATTATTGCTTTTGTACACAAAACAAAACATTCTACAGAACAAGACAGAAGATTTTTTCTGACCACGTGACGTAAACACAACATATACGAATATCCTAAGTAGATTTTCTTTCCACTCCTCAAAAGATTTTCATGAAGCGCGAAATACAACATAAAAGGAAAGGACGGTTGCCATCCACAAAACTGAATTCGAATCAAAATATCAGATTTTCCAAGCTTATTACCCCCTGCTATTGACCTGCATTGTAAAGAGCTGCAGATTTTCCGCTCCTAAATTAAACATCTAATCAGCAACTAAACTACAATGATAAGGTGGGTTCCATACCCCCTTGTCAAAGTTGCTCGGACAATTAAACGAATTCCAGAAGAGAAACTACTTACACTCAGTGGGGAACTGGTGACGAAATGATCCACCATTAGCTTGTGTTTGTATCGGTTGTGTGCTTGCTATCGTTTGTGTGTTGGTAAGCGAGGCTAAATGTGGATATTTTTGTGCTGACAAGAGTTGCAACAGACCTAAAGATATAGAAAATACTTGAAAAAAAGGCTTTACATGAGATGTAGCTTTGACGGTATTTTAAGAAATTTTAAGAAACTCACCAGGACCCGATGGATTCGGTTTTTTTCCGAAATGGTTTTTCCCGATATCGTCATGACTACCATGCGGATTTTTAGTTATCTCATTATGAAGATTGTTGAATGTTGCTAGGAAACCAATAAACAATAGTTAGTTGCTAACACTTCGAATGGATGTCAAAGATAGATAACTGCTTAAATGTGATAAACCTTTTCATGAATTACGTCATTGCAAACATCGCCTCGTTTCGGAAATCATGGTTTATTACATGCTAACCTTAATAAAAGAATTTCGTAAAACATTTTTCCCTGAGGTGTCGTTTCTCTTTGTAAACAGCGCAACCGTCATTAATATTCAGTTTGAAAACGACATTTGCTTGTTGTGAGTAATTCGTGTAAACTCCACTAGACAGACAATTAAGCCAATAAGGTTGCCCTCAATGTGAGCGAGTGATTTCGTTCAAAAACACAGCGATTTCTTTTAAACTTGGAAAAGATTGTGAAGCCTGATGGTTGAAGATGGACTGAGCACACACATCGAACCAGTTGCGAAATGAAACGACATGATCTTGTTAACCAAACAAAATCGGATCAAATAACATTTTTCGGAATAAAGAGATGACTATAGAAACTCACCTGTTTCTTCCTGTGATGGACTACCAGATGTTGAGTCGTTCCCAGGACTAACAGGTTCGAAAACGCTATTATTGCTGCTAACAGACAGTGTTCTCTCAAATGAATTCCTTTTGATCGAATCTGAAATTTTCCCAATACCGTTAATGGGCTGCTGTTCGGGTTTAGTTTGCACCCGAGAATATTCCGAATTTTTCGTTCTGGGAGTGTTTTCTGTTTCACGCAGAGATAAAGTTCTCGGAAGAAGTAACAAATCTGCCGTGTTAGTTATGTTTGACTGGTTGACGGATTTCAAGTTTGACGTGGATGACGACAACGATGCGTCATCGTTTGTCGGTTGTTGTGCCGTATTGACATTTCGTTGATTTCGTCGGTTGCGGTATTCCTTGAAGGACAGCTGAAACAGAATGATAAATATTAGGAAATCATCCAGAAAAATCAGTGAAGTCCTTCACTTCATTTGTGCCAATAATGTTTTAAAAGCTGCACACTGTTCGAAGTTAGAGCGATGCTATATGTATCACTGGCGGTAAGTCAGCAACCAGTTTCAAGTCGGCGGGGGAAGTGTCAACCGTTACTTATTCCTAGTAACTTCCAGTTACTTACTAACTTAAGCTTGTAATGAAAAGGAACCATACGAACTAAGCCAACCAAAAGTTAAGTAACTAACGAACAACTCAAACGCAATCCTGTACCTTTTTCTTTCCGCTACTGGAATGATCATCACCACCACCACCGCTGCCGCCGGCGCTCCCACCAGCAGTAGCACTTGGTAGATGTTCATTTTCTGCATTACTGTCCACACTACTTCTTGGTGATGCAGGAACACTTCTTGGGTCATTCGAAACGTTCGTTATACTACCAGTCTTCGACACGTTCGTGATATTTTCAACTTTGGTGGAAACCTCTTGGGGTGGATTGTAGTTTAGGTGTGAGGGCAGGCTGTTTCACAGGGGACGGTTCACTTATCACTATTTTCAAACCTGTGTCAGAACTAGATTCATCTGAAGAGTCTGTGCGGGTTCTTTTCGGGTCCGGTTCGCTTGCAGCACTGGTGTGTACATGCTCGTATCGTGACCTCTTCATAACACTGCTTGGTTGTTGGCTTGCGGTGTCAACTATGTTCTCTCTCTCTCTTAAATGATTGATCTGTGAAGACACGTTTGTTTGAGCAGTACTGGATTCATTTTGGGGAAAGGGAACTGCCCACTCTTCAGTTCATTAATTCGGGTTGTTCTGATAGATCATCGTAGATCCTGTTAAAGTGTCCCACTATTTTTTACGGTCTCACTACCCATCGTGGAATGAAGTGATGATGCTGATGACGAACTATTAACAAGACATTGCGAATCTTCTGTTTTCAGTTCATGGTTAGTATGAATGAATGAATGAATTGTCGGTTGCGGCGGCGTTGAGGCTGAATGAGAGATATCAGATCTGTCACGTGATCAATAACTTTGTTCTTATTTACCGTTTTCATCATGTTTTGGAGGTGTCTCTTTTTTATTGGAATTGCACCTGAAACCCATTCAAACAAAACTGTAACAGCGAGTCATACATCACATAATGAGCAGATGAAAAAGAAAAGTCAAATAGTAGAAAATAGTAGACTTACGAAAGTGAAAGTGCTTAAAAAAGACTTCCTGTGCAAAGCAGAAGTGCAAGTACTACCCAACGGGCACATACCCAACGGGCACATTTGTTTAGAACTCACTGCGAAGAAGTGCATTTCTATAGAAATATACACGGCACTTCGTCGCAGTGACTTTTTGACGATTTTGCCCACTGGGTATGGTTTATACAATACAGTCGATTATTTCAATCAAGTTGATAGTTCGTCTTCTGCCAGTATGATAAAATCGACCAAAGAAAAATATAAGGCAGAGTAAGAAAGTAAGGTCAATGATCTATCTCTATATATATCTAGACTTTTCCAAATAGACTTACTATGCGGTCGCTTGAAAACTGTAGCTGGACTTAATGCTGATAGGTTTTGTAAGTGTTGCTGTTGGCTCAATGTTGCTATTAACGCTGCAATAGATAGTTGTGTAGAAGAACCGTTCAATTGTTCAGTGCAAGTCCTTTTAGAGTGTTTCTGCAACCAATGCTATTATGAAAATAAAGGAGGAAATAATAGGATAACAATAGGAGAAAGTTTAGTTGTACGTAACTAAAAACTTGCAGCTACCCACCTTTTTTAAGGAGCCATAATACTTGCGTGGTGTTTGGCATTCCGAAGAAGGTGAAAACGGTTGAATGTCTCCTGCTCTCGTTGTAAGGTCCCCCATCTTTTCCTCGGAAGTTGAATATCCATGTGATGAGCAAACAGACACAGATAATGGTGTATTAGTAACGATCTGTAGTAAACCATTTCCCAATCTACTTTTCAGTGGGGTTGATTCGAGTAAAGTTTGGGTGTCTAGTGACAAGGCAAAGGTGGAGGACTCGTTGAATGATTTGGACGGGCTGAGATGGTTTATAGGAGTACTAGGTGGTGTTGGACTGGCCAATGAATTTTCTTGTTTCAATTTGCGTTGGATAGGTAAAGATAGGGTTAATGGTTCCTAGAACGAAAACAGAATTTTAAAAAGCATTACCTAATCTGTATTTTGTTGAAATAGCTAATCTGTATTTTTGTCAACAGTAAGGTAACTTTCCAAGACATTTCAAAAAATCATTTTTGAGTTGTTTGTTTGAGTCAGTGAGGATAAGGCCAGGCTTTGCCTCACTCTTTCAAACATTTCTATAGTGTTCATGGCAAACAGTTTTAAAGTCAACAACTCAACAAGCGGTACTAATGACCTCTTCTTGCAGGTGACACTCTGGACTATAAAGATTTAAATGGCTTTCCCGATTGTATTCTCGGTAAACTTGCTATCTACGCTGACGACACTACTCTTTACTCGTCTCTTGAAAGAACTAAGGACTTGTTTGATAAGTTTAAGAAATGGATGCTGAGTTGGAGGTCGATCTTAGGACAGTAGTTGAATGGGGTCAGACATGGTTGGTTTCCTTCAATGCTTCGAAAACCAAGCTTCTCTCTATTAATCGCTTCAGGGACCCTGTAATTCCTTCTGTTCCTATGAATGGAAGCGAGCTTGCAGAGTCATCTCATGTTCGTCTTTTAAGTTCAACCTTCACAAAGAATTTCACGTGGAGTTCTTACATCGAGTCCATTGCTAAATCTGCTGCTACGAAGGTTGGCTCACTTTTTTGGGTTCGTCACTTACTTTCGACTGAATCTATCATTTACATGTTTAAGGCCACTATTCATCTTAAGTACTGCTGCCACCTTTGGGCTGGAGCCTCTGCTCACTGTCTTCATCTTCTTGATCAAATTTAGAAGCGCTTTGTTAACTTAGTTGGCCCTGATCTTTGTGCTAATCTTCACCCCTCTCACATCGGAGAAACGTTGCTTCCCTGTCTCTTTTCTATAAAGACTTTCATGGAAACTGTTCGAATGACTTGCATCAATTGACCCCTTCTCCCAAGACTTTCTCTCGGAACACTCGTCTCTCTTCGAATTCTTATCCTTTGACTGCTCAGGTCCCAACATGCCATAAGAACTTTTATTCATCTAGCTTTTTCCCTCGAAATGCTTGCCTCATGTATTCTTTCCCTCATAGTTGTTTTCCTGCTGAGTATGACCTACAATCTTTTAAATCCAAGGTTAACCACCACCTTGCTGTCTTTATAACTCTTCTTCCTTTTCTCATCTTGTAGCTCTCTAGCTAATAGTGGCATCGGCCTTGCGGGGAGCAACCCATTTAAAAAAAAAAAAAAAAAATTAAAGTATGAAAAACAAACCTTATCACGTCTGCCTCTCATTTTGGCGACCGCGTGAGCATCAAAAAGTGTCTGTGGGTGAGAGCTACTCAGTGGTGTTGTTGGGGTAGATGACACTCCATTGCTTTCATTTTCAATAGGTGATACAGGTTCTGATGAACAGCTTGACTGTCTTGTACGTCTAAACAACAAACACAATTATAAACAAGACTCTAAGGAACGCATCCCAAATGGGCAAAATTGTTAAGAAGTTACTGCAATGAAGTACGTTTTTATTGAAATAGTGTGTATATATCTCAATGTACAACTTGGTTGATTTTCAACAAATTTATAACAACATAAACATACCTTTTGCCCCCTAAACTCATTTTTCGTTTGCTCCCAGATATTTTCCTAACAAAACAGAAACATAAATAATCACTCAGAAAAAAGTGTTTTAACATTGCGTTTGTTGAACATCTTAATTACTAACTTTGTCAACGGAGGCTTCGTAACTGTCCCGTTACTCAGGGATGGGTTTTCTTCAGTACTCAATCTAAATAGTCGAATAAGATATCAAATATTTGGTGCTGCAGAGTATTTTTTATCAGTGCATCATTTAACATGAAAAGAATTAAAAAAAAAATAAACAATTTAAATAAAGAGTTTTTAGGATTTTAATTTTGTAGGGAGAAGAACCATGTACTTTTATATGGAACCTGAAACATGATAATAATAACAATAATATCAACAATAATAAATAAATATATAAATAAACAAAACAAGAAAAAAATATTAAATAAAATATTAAGCTAATATTCAACTTATTTATGGATCAGTTGACGTGGCAAAGTCAGGCACAGAAAATACTACATCAGAATGTTAAAGGCTCTGCAACAAGGAATCAGACAAATATATGAAGACTCACCTATTACCAGGAGTTTTCGGTTCTTTAGTTTTCCTCTTCTCTAGCTTCTCAAACTGTTTCATCACTGCTTGAAGTTTTCGCTCTTCACGAGAAAGCTTTTCATGTTTACTGTCAATATTGGATTCCCCTTCACTTTCAAGCATCGTCTCACTATCAGTTTTATTTATGATATTACATTCACTATTCATTGTTTGGTTAAGTAAGATATCGTTGTCAGTACTGGTAGTTTTTTTCCATTCATGATTATGCAGCTGAACGGCGCACAACTCATCACTGCATGCACATTCAATGTAACCTTTGTAGCTCTCGATAGGATACTCAAATGGTATTGTGATTTCAGAGTCTTTAATAATATCGTTGCAACTGATGATCATAATATGAAGGGATCCACTCAAGGTTATATGCTGCAACTACATGAAATAAAGATAGGAACGTATTCAACTTTAGAACCATGTTTGAGTAACATGAGAATCTAAGCCATAACATACATACATCAGCATTCGGTGTGCATGATCTTCTCACAAAACGTGCATCATTCCCATATACTCGTGCATCAACGACCAATTGCAGAGCATCGATCTTATTATAACTAGCTACATATGGACAATATTTATTAAGCAAAGGATTCAAGCTGTCAAATTTTTGTTTGGAGAATAGCGTTCCTTTATACTCGATGACACAAATTCCAGGTGGGATGAAACACGACGCCAGCAATCCTTTTCTGTTTGGCGAGATTTCGGAAACTGTGTGACATTTATCTATCTTCTTGAAATCGATGGGTTGGATTGTCTAATAAAGGTAAAGAACAAAAAGAAGAAATAGAAAAAATTTCTTTTGATAACATGAAAAGAAATAGTCATAATACAGAAGTTTTACCTCGGGTAATTTGAAATGCATGTTTTGGAATTCTTTGTCGTATTTGTTCTCATTAATTTCCTCATAAAGCTTATAAGAGCTGTAAAAACAAACATGGAAACAATACTTCGCTAGACAAAACATTATCAGGACTCAGACGACAACAGCATTATACCAAAATCTTCTATTATACCTGAATAAGTTGGAATAAGATTCACTATCAAAGAAAGTTGCACCATCATCATTCATACCTAAACGTAATAACAGGATTGAAAATAACCTATTGCATTTATAACAAACTGATGTATAAGCAACACTTGTCATTGTCTCCACGGCAGCATGATGAATCTGTAAATCTAAGTCCTTAAAAGCATTATCTTAAAAACACTTCAAATTAAATTTTAAGTTTAGACAAATCATTTGGTGCAAATAAAACATTTAAACTTAAAAGAAAATGTTTTGTACCAGTAATCTCTTCATTCTTCTCGCGTTTTTTAGCTTTTTTAGAGCGTGGATTCCGTTGATCCGAGAGCTAAAAAAGTATACAACAAAATTAGTCACATAGAAAGAAAGAAATAAGGAAATAAGTCGTTGTAGAACAGCAATGTTATACCTTCCCAATGTTTTGCAATTCAAATAAAAAATATTCAGATTTTTTACAAGTCAAGTCTTTTTTCATTATTCATGGCATAGGATATTCGAAGTGGAATGATTAAAATAAAATTCTAGATTTACTTCTGAAATTAAAAATCAAAACACACTGCATATTGTACATCAAGACAGTGTTAAACAATTCCCATATAATTTAAGATCATAAACAAAACATATACACACAAATGCCACTAATTAAAACAAAACAAACCAATTCAAAAATATCAAAATAAAGGAAGGCAGTAACTTTATGAGATGACAGTGTGGTTAGGGTCGGCTTACAACAAACTAAACAGATATTTCAAGAGAATTGCCGTAAGAAGTACATGCAGCCAAGCCAACTATAAATCAAACCATTTTTAATGTTTCAATTAATACATCTCTTTCTGTAAAGCTTTGTGTTATATATGTATACATCAAAAATAGAAATATATCGAAACTTATTAATTATGTTTACTTCCAAGACATTCACGTTCACCTTGAATTATAATTACTTTCTCAATGTCAACAAAAACTTATCAACCCCTACTGAAGAGAGTTTCTTCTGTTCTTTTCTCTTTTTAATTTTTTTTTGTAAAAAGGTTTAAAGGTTGTATGACAACATTGAACACATCTCACTCAATACACATAGTAGAATTATTCAAATTGTATTTGAAAATATTCAAAAGAGTTTTCAATTAATTATTTACTCCTGATTGTAGTGAAGGAATAAGAAGCAAATAATGTTTCTTGAAGGTTGTTAGGATTGTGTCGAACAAAACTGGAAAAAGTGATGCAAGTGGCTTTATTCTAGTGACAGTTTTAGTCCAGGTAGACAACATCTTAATTATTATAATTAATTATAATTACTATAGAAGGTTTTTATTTCCAATAATGAATCAAGTTAAAAAATTATTAAGAAGAGGGAAATATCCTCTTTACTCTCCTGAACATCACATTTCTAGTTCTAGTTTTTATTTGCATAAGGTTATTAAACCTAATCTCGCAAATTAGATTTTGAAAGCTCTGAATGAATGCTCCATCAAGGCTACATAGACACAAGTGAGAGTAACTTGCCTTTCTTTTCTGTACGCGTGAACTTTTTTTGTTTTTCTGTTTCAAGGTTGACATCGGGTTATGACTGTTTGACAAGAGAGTGATTCTTGTCGGCGTATTCGAAATGGCTGTGTACATTGTTTTCCCAGTTTCATCTTCAGAAGCTGTTTCATGTTCATCCTCTTCATCGTCATCATCACCTTCTAAATGAAGTATGGCGGAAATCACATGACATGAAATATATATATATATATACACATATATGTCTTCATAACATAACTTCATCAATAAGTAATGTTTCTCAATCAACCAAGAATATATTATGAGATTCACAGTATTAACAATATGAGAATGTAGCAGTACCAGACATATTTTCTCGTTTCTTCTTTTGAATAGCTTTTGCACGTTCGATATCTAACACTCTCGGATTGCAATTGTGGCAGGAATATTTCTCTGGGACTTTTGTTGACTCGATACCCATGCAATCAATGTGTTGCCATGAACTATGACAAGGAAAAACCATTAATAAAAAAATTTAAACAAATGAAACCATCCTTTCAGTATGATAGTACTACACATATAAAAAAAACATTTTCATGTTCTTTTTAACGTTCAGAACAATTACTTGTCAGCATCTAAAAATTCTGTGGCTTAATAATTAAGCTGTGAAATTGGACGTGTATATGAATTGTTGATAACATCAGAGAATAACATAATTTAGCAGAATTGTTGCCATCTTGAATACAATTTTGTGACAAAATATAAATATTTTCATAAGCATATGATATTCAATTCTATTCTGTCCTGAAAATCATTCATTGGAACAACAATAACAAAGACTGTCAAGAAGTATGAGAGCGTGCCAGCCATACCTGCAGTCGTCACAGCAAATCATGTAGCCATCGTCATGTTCAAAACCACTAAAGAAAAAGTTTGGTTTCATCTTATGAAAATTTCATTTTTCCTGTTCTGTTTCCGTGGAGACGATCAGGCTTGAGCAACATTGACTGGAGTAGTGTTGATTTCAAAGTAAACAGTGTAATGAAACTTGTATAATGAAAGTAGAGTCGTACTTATGAAAATGGGAAATGTTTATTAAATTTGAACTTTGGATTAATTAACTATATAACACGTAACTTTCTGGAATCAGATCCTAGTCTGGTTACAAAATATCTTTATTGGTCGTTATTAAGCTTTTGATTGTATCAATTGCCAAAACTTTAAAGGAATAACAATACAAATGATAGCCTTGGAACAATCTTGTCAATTTTCAACAGATTACAGAATATATCAACACAATAGTTTCTTTATATAGTTTTATTTAAAAAAAAAACAATTATTTAATCTGAAGAGTATAGAAACAAAACAGAAATGAAAGTAAATAAGATAATAGGACATGGAAACATCAAACCTTTTGTATAAAATACATACACAAAGCATCATCACTGCTATGCTGCTCTCCTACTCAATCAAGTTCTTATCGCAATTATCAGAAATTATATAAGCGACCATTGATTACACAAACTCGTTAAATCATACTTAATTTTCCTCATTTAAAAATTCATCCTTCCCAAGGGTCATTATGAAAACATCTTGTGGTTGCAATATCGTAAACAAACTGTCAAAAAATTGCCAGAAGAAGACATAAAAAAATACCTTGTGATGCTTTTGTCCACTAGAAGTTCTGAATACGTCTTGGGGTTGGATAAATATTTAAGAAAGGAAAGGACTTACTCAAACGTCAAACAATGCTATACTTTGTGTAACAAGAAGTAATTGTATGAAACATTTCAAAGGAACAAAAGAAATTTTTATCGATATCTCAGGAGACAACCAATTTCAGAAAAGAACATGTCAGTCTGATTTTCAATATCAATTCACGTCTTTAAATCTGTACGTGGAAATTGGATACATTGTTTCTTTTGACATTGTTATCAAGAAATTTGAATATCTGAAAGACATCTATTTCTGAACTCTTAAACATCACAAATGGAATTGAAAATAATAAGTTTTGCATTTATAAGAAAAACTTGCTTCAGAGATGGACCACTTCTTCTCTGACAAAAACGCATCAACAAAAAAGAAACATCTCCTCTTACCAAATACACTTTGTTACACCTTGTTCTTCCTCAGCTGTGTTATGTCTATTAACTTCATTCATGGAAACATTTTTCCATTGACTCTGAAGAGCAACTTCAGAAAGAATTTGAATACCATCTGCTGGTGGAGTTAATGGTGGCGGTTGACCATAGTTGTGATCCTAGAACAACAAGGCATTTTTACATCGTACTGGGTATTAACATACCTCCCGAAGAAATAAGATATAAATACATACAGGGTAAGGAATGTGATTTCTTTGTAAGCTCGTTAAACCTAAAATATTATTATGGGTCTTTTTCTTTTCTGTCGCTATCTCAACCCTTTTCTTTTCTTCAAATTTCGTGATAGATTTACTTGTAATATCCTCCTTAGCTGTTACATCTTTAGCCAAACATTGCATACTATTTTCAGAAATTTCTTTGATATCTCTATAAAGAAACAATTCTTATATCATCTGTTTGAAAGCTACCAGGCATCCCAAGTAAAAAAACAAAAAAACAAAGAAAATAGTCTTAGTCAAAGAACAAAAATACGTAAGTGCATATGAACTTGCAAAAATAATGTTAAAATATTAATTCCTGTGTTGTTAGTTGCTGAAATTATTCATCTTTCTACAAATGGCACAACCTTTTTCACATAAAAAATAGTATCATTTGTCAGTTCTCAAAACATGTGCTTCTCTAAACTTCTCAAAATTGCAGTAAGAAACGACCAGGTGTTGAAATGTTGGAATGAATCATAACTTGACCCAAAATTCTAGTAAAAAAAAAAAGCAAGCAAAGAAAAAAGAACTTACTGTTTATCAGGATTATAGTTACAATTTGCTTTCAGTGCTAATTCTTGTAAAAGTTGCTGTGAAGAAAAACTCATTCTCATCGTTTGTGGCAGTTTGTAACTTGAAATCGGCATTTGCAATAATATTCAGTAAGTTTGCAAAGGACAAATTTATATAATTTACAACTAACATCACCATGCTTGTGCTTGGAAACAATATTCACTGAAAATTGTGACCAGAATGATCACAAAACTCAACGTGCATTCTTGTCGTCATGTTAGTACCATATCAATAAGATGTTGCATTTATATTTGTTTAATAATGGAATGATATTTAATCTAAAACATAAAATTTCATACAGAAACATACATAACCTTTATGGTAAAATTATGAAAAAAATTATAACATTTTAACATTTTCAGACAGCACAAATCAAAAATGTTGTTTATTTTGATATTATACAGGTAAGACCCTTAAAGTATAAAAACTTAATATGTAAATTCAAAATATCAAAGCATACAATAATAATTCAATTACAAATTCTATGAAAGTGGTTTATGAGGTTAAATATAACTTCAGTGGTTCAGCTTCAAATATTTACAAACAGAACAATATCATGCCAATATAATGTTTTCTTTCCTTCGTTGTATGAAACTATTTTCAAACAAGAAAATAAACAGGCAATGAAATCAACAAAACCCCATCAATTATCAAACAGAGAAATAGATAATGCATGTCATGTTACACAGATACTGACAAATTCAGGATTTATTGGTAAAGAAAAAAATTGGCTAAGTAAAAGCAAAATCAGGAAACCTTGGAAATGTGTATTGTTATTGATTGTGTCATCAAAATCCTTTTAATGAAAGTTAATAAAAATTCGAAAATATTGGCTATTTTAGCTTTATTGCAGATCACTTATACCCTATTTACCCTGTCTGAAAACCTACTATTTTTAAAGAATGATCTCTGACAATTTCAGGACATGATATGGTTTCATTCCTCAAAATTGCAGGTTTATGGAACAGGTCAAGAGTTAAAGGAGTAAACTATGATTAAGATGCCATTTCTATTGTAAAAGTGCAATGATTTCTATTAGTAAGTAAGTAAGTAAGTAAGTAAGTAAGTAATCATTTATTTACCATGGTTAAAAAGTATACGTCACTCAAAAGAACAAAGTGCAAATTAAGACGACAAGGGCAAGTTATTTATTGAATGTTATTCACAGTCAGAGGGAACTTCATAAAAGACTTCAAATTTATAAAATTTAGATCAAAGTAAAATAAAAAGCTAAAAGAAACATACTAACACTGAAGAAAGTTTCTAATTATGCTTATGGAACAGGTCATTTTTACAGGACTTGGCTGTAATTGTAGGCCAAAAAATGCTATCTTAATCTCTCAGATGAATGAATAAATTGAAAACATAGAATATTGTATGTAGAAAGATAACTTATCAACAACATTTCATAATATGGTAAGAAATAGTGTCACTGATGAAAGATCAAACAGTTACACAGCAGAATGCAAAGGAGATTTTCTGAAACAATTTAATAAAACTTAAAGGTATCTACTATGATAAGTTATGCAGGTCATTAAGCTTTACTATTTACATTATGCCGATTCTTTCAGAAAAATTCTATTTTAAACAAAGGGTCCAAAAAATCTGCTACCACCATTACTCATTGATTGTAATCATAAGAAATGAGTAGATATAAAGTGCGTTTGGTTGTTTGATTTTCATAACTTTATTATACGCTAATGTAATGTCAATGAAATTGCACTGAATATATTAAAGACCAAATCATAAACTTAAATACATAATGAATACCAAAACACATATGAATTGTACTGCAAAGTATGTTTGTATGATATAAACAGAGAGACCGTTTAAAAAAGATGTTCCAGCATGGTTTCAGGTGTGTCATTAAATAAAGTATATTTATTAGACACACAAGAGGTTTACACATATTGAGGGAATAATACAAACACAAAATAACCATCATTTCCTTCAACGCAGATTCCAAATGAAACACCGATTAAACATATTTCTTTCAATATTTATAATCTTAAATGTTTTACTGCGAATGATTTCTTATTGCTAAAACGTAAGCTATGTTTGCAATCAATATGGGATCGTATTGTATATCCTCCATCTTCTTTATTACAAGTCACTAGCGCCTTACGATTTGCACATAGTTGGCACACATTACAACATCTAAAAACACTAACGCTCAATGGGCATCTTCAGGCTACTTTTTCTATCAACCATTTTAGATGGAAGGCCAGTTCAGTTCGAAATATCAGCTGCCCTGTCAATCAATTTTTCAAAAAATAAAAAATCAGAAGAAAAGGGCTGCTTATTCTTGATTACGATTATAGAAAATCGCTTTATATTCAGCCTAATCAAGGTTTATGCGAATAAGCACTTTCTGTTATTATTATTGGAATCTTTTATTATTATACTTTATCATTTATTTTTGCAAAAGTTATATATTATAATATGATCATAGATACTATAACCCCCGGGAAATGAAGAAGCATTCAAAACTGCAGGCATGCGCAAAGTATAAATAATTCTACTCGAAATTAATGAATTTTTATTCAGCAAATTCAGCGAAACTCGTTGGATCAACTTCGCAGACAATAAAGAAATATACCTCAAACTTACCCACCTCGTAAAAATTAAGTCATTGTTATTAGGATTTCATGACCTGGGTGAGTTGGCTGAGATTTGTTAAAACAGACTACAGATATCCAAGTGAAGTTTCTTAAAACCGCTTAAAGAATTCCAAGGGATCAAAATAATCATGAAATACTCTCTTTTTCCTTATAAAATTTCGGCTCACCCTCTCAATGTTCGTATTTGTCGTCCTCGAAATGTTCTATTCGGTTCTTAAAATTTCAGTGAATGGGAAATGGTTATTGTTTTTCCGTGCGCATCATGAAGAGGATGATAATCATAACCATATAAAATAAAAGCTTGAATTGGGTCAAGCTTGACCATAAAATTATATTTTCAAGGATGTTATTGGTTCTTATAAGAAAATACAGCAAGTTGCGAAACTTAGTTATTTTCCAAGGGATTCCAAAACGGGGTAGAAAAAAAAAACACGAGTTAACTATAAAAGATATTATTGCTGGAAGACAAATATCTATTCATCTCTTTATTTTTCACAACACTGCAACATATTGGGCACAAAATCACACTAAGACCGTATCGCAATGGCCAACATATACGATGGATATGTAAGAAGTGCTTAGTATGAAATATTCATTTTACTAATTCGACGTCAATAGAGTAACAAACAAAGAAAAGCAGAAAAAAAAACAACAAATACATCTAATTATTTTCTCTCGCGAACTTTGATCGCGTTTTGGTAAAAAAATCCCAGAATTTTCGATGTTGCGAAGATTCTCCACGATACATATTCGACCCAGACAATAGATGGTTCATATGAAAAAACAAATTATGATCCGAAAGTGTAATTAAACAATGAGTTCCCAAGTTGACATAATTACTTAGTAAAAAAAGCAATGTCGCCGGGGGGATACTGTGAAGAATTGGAAAAACGATCTGTGACGTTATCCTTTACGACAGAGAAAAAAATCCCCAGAAATTAACAAGTAGTCTAACGATAGAAAATTAATTTTTTAACACGCACAATCACTTGATCGTGGTTTATTTTCATTCGACAATTTTATTTGGTCTGGGAATTCGTTATAAAGTTCGACTTCAGCCTCTTGTGCTAACGCCTTTCGGGCGATCGTCTGAAATGCGTGTTCGACATTGATGCCTTCTTTGGCGCTGGTTTCAAAATATGGAATTTCGTTCTTGCTATGACACCATTGCTGAGCCCTTTTTGCAGAAACCTGGAAAAAAAATCGGATGAGATAACCACGAGGAAAACCTTTGAATGAAATCCGATTTCACATCACAAACCAAAGCGTTAGAACTCAGAACACGTGGTAACTTCTCTGATTTAAATTTTCTCAATTAAGAACTCTCTATTCAATAAGGACACATGCATTCACAGAACTATTAAAAGCAAAAGCAAAAACAACAAAAAAACAAACAAACAAAAACAAAACATACTGCTCTATTTTCTAAGTCAACTTTATTTCCGAGAACAACGAAAGGGAAGTTTTCTGGGTCACGGGGACTAGCCTGGATCAGAAATTCGTCACGCCAACTGTCCAAGGTTTTAAATGAATTAGGAGCAGTGACGTCAAAGACAAGTACACAGCAATCAGCTCCACGGTAAAATGCCACACCTAAACTTTGGAACCTCTCTTGGCCAGCGGTGTCCCATATCTAAAGATACCAATGTATGACAGAACATACAACATTGCAAGCAATATAAAAACATAAGGCTTAATATAACTTTTTCGTATGTTTTGGTGATCAATTATGGCTTAATCAACTAAAAGCAGAAAAACAGTTACTACACTCTTCTATTGTATATGCAGCCAGGATAGCTTAAATGCCTTACAGGTACTACTTATAAGGACCGCCTTCTTTTATGCACGCCTGCCAGCAACTCACAAAACGTTCACCTGCCAGCAACTCACAAAACGTTCCATCCCTCAATGACTGTTCTTTATCTAAAATTTTATTTTGAGCACCTCTATTTTGGAGGTTTGAAAAATAAACTTAAGTAGTCATAAGTCTTGGTAGTATTATGTAAAGCACTCCCACACACATGAATAATAGATGGCTTTCTTAACTGATTTTGTGTAACTTATTTAAACATTCACTTCACCTGCATCGTGACTAACCGGTCATCAACCATAACTTCTTTAGTTAAAAAGTCAGCACCTATGGTCGCTTTGTATTGATTACTGAATTTCTTGTTAACATATTGGTTCATTAGGGATGTTTTTCCGACTCTAGAAATAACGAAAAAGTTGTTTATAAAAACATCTGGAACTTTCTTCCAGGGAAATCAGAGGAGAGTAGAACTGACCCGCTGTCACCGAGGATTATGACCTTCAACAGTACCTTCTTTCTTGACGACATTTTTATTTATAAACTGAAAAAGAATGAATATTGTCAGGATATAAAGGAATGAATTAATATTGTTCAGACTCTCAGTTCAAACATTTTTGAAAACTTTTCTAAAACAAAACCACTTTGATGTAATTTTCATTCTTATGATTAAAATTTCCTGAATTGAATTAATTCATTTTCTGTATAGAAGAAAGAAGAAAGTGACAAGCATCCACAAGAAACTGACAAGCATCCACATTTAACAACTTAATTGGTCACTATTAAATAAGGAACATGAAATTAATTTCAGATATCTCAAGCCAATTCAATGTTGAGTTTCTAATCTTTTCCCAGTGTATATGTTTTGATGCTTTGGTTGTTATGGTCTTAGGACTTGTTTGTTTGTTTAGAGCACCTGTGAATACAGTAAGCACCTAAAAATAAACAAAATTCAGTCCGACTGGAAAAGACAATCCTAATCTGTTTCTTTCATGAAGATATTTAGGTTGCTAGGTAGCTAGGCTATCATTAATATTGTTTTTTATTTGAAACCCTCCTGAATTAAAATCATTCTTTCTTTCAAATTAATCAAGTCTGATTAACGTGAATAGAAATTTAAACAATTCATAATTTTCAATGACTTATCATAAACACTCCTGTCTACATATTGACTACAACTCAACAAAGTGCAGATGTTTTCAATGAAGAGTTCCATCCATGATGGAAAGATGAATATGACAAAAAATACACCTTAGACAATTAGAGGATAATGATTGTGATGGAATTGCCCAAAATGAAGCAGGAAAAAAACCTTCACACATGAAAATATCGACATGATTTTCGATACAAGGGTTTCAAACTCAAGTTGCTCTTATTTTGCTTGTGTTCTTAAAAATTCCTTCTTATGAAAAAAGTGTGCCTTACAAAACTAACAATTCTAAATAATCAAATCATAAAATGCATGTGTATCAAACAAAAGCACATTCAAATCCAGACTTGTCAAATTAACAATAGCCTAGGTTCACAAGTCAAAGGTGAGGTGTTCGTAAAAAAAAGTCCTTCGCTTTCGTTTACTATTTCCTCCACACAATATTTGTG
This sequence comes from Turritopsis dohrnii, assembly GCA_027922465.2. Taxonomy (NCBI): domain Eukaryota; kingdom Metazoa; phylum Cnidaria; class Hydrozoa; order Anthoathecata; family Oceaniidae; genus Turritopsis; species Turritopsis dohrnii. The sequence goes on from BQMF02000276.1 coordinate 17,550, forward strand.
CATAATATTTCATTGCTTACCATAAAGAAACAAAGCAGTCTTTCAAGTAATTTTTAATTTACAGGTGTTGTTTTCACACAAATGCAATTGCAATATCCATCATTTCGTTATTGACTTATAACATAACATTGCAATTCTTAATGTTCAGAAACTTCATATGCAACAATTCTATTTTTTACCATTGTCAAAAAACGTTTTTGTTGCTTGCATATGTAATTTTCTTTTGTTTTCTTGATATTTTATGACTTTATTTGATAGCCATGACTTTTTTCTCAGTTCCTTTAAGTTGAAATTCCAACGATTTTTTATGCAGGCAGCTAAATATTTGTGAAGAAGTGTCTATATCATTAGTTTTTTGGGCATAACATTTTCTTATTATACTTAATGCATGGTCAAACACATGAAACACATGAAATTTACGATAATGTTCCATATCAATTCCCTTGAGAGCTTTTTATTTTCTACCTAACTGTTGTTAGGGTAATTATCTCTGTATACGTTAACAGTACACTTATAACTTTAAATCAGCAAACAAACCCTTGAAAGCCCTTTAAGTTAAATTTTTGGGCACATTTTTTGGGCGCCCATAACGGTTCAACGTTGTCAAAAACCCTTTGGATCTGACTGTACATATAATATATATATTGTAGTTCTGAGCAATATTTCGGCAACAAAGTTCAAAATTCAAAAACGCACTTTCAACATTTTTGAAATTCTTCCAAATGATGGAAGAATCAGACATTTTAGGTTTACTCCGACTATAAGTTCAGCACATTTCGGTAAATTACTTACTAAAATTAAATTCATCAAGTACTCATATAATACATTGATGGTGAAGCTGCCTATTGAATTGTGGTAGTAAATTTTGAGACCACGCAGATCATAAGTATTAAAAAAATTATTTTTAAGAATGCTGTATAATATTTAGGTTTCCAAAACATCCAGCACATTTTTTCATCCAATCTGATCATCCCTTGTATTATTGTTCTGTTTAAAGTGCAATGATAAGCATAGGATAAATATCGGAGATAGGTTACCTATACTAAATGCCCTGTAAATGCAAAAATAAATGAAACAGAAAAATAGCTTCAATGAACATATGTATTGTCACCGCAACAAACCGGGATAGCGAGTGTTAAGTTCTACTGATCCTGAAGCAATTCGAACTTATAAATATATTTCAGGGAGCCTAAAACAAAATAACAAAAAACTAGTTACAAAACACTAAAATAAAATATGAAACATACAGAATATATTAATTTACGAAAAACACAAAATGGCAGCACTTCACCCTCACAAGTATACAGTAAAAGACATATCACAAACTAAACTCCAACATCTATACCTCCAAAAAAGCTCATTAGAATGTCACGATACATGCAAAAAAGCTCATTAAAACGTCATGATACACGCAATATATAATGTACAAACACGAGGAGGAGAACCATGTGCTCTCCCACATAGAGATGCAAGGCCTACTCACTCTCAATGCAGGAACATGTAATTTTTATGTTTTTTACACCAAACAGGTAAATTCATCAGTTCATTATCAAGGTAAATGTGTTTAACATATATTCGTGAATAGATAGTGGAACATCTGAAAAATTTCACTGTTTTCTTGCTAATGGGTGATTTTCAGACTTGTCGATGTCAAGCAAGGCAAAAAATTCAATATAGAACATTATGAAATTTCTGTAATGCCGAATAAAAAACAGGTGAATCTTGATAATCCACAGAAAACCAGTTTAAAAACCTTAGTGTAAAAGCGGTTTAAGAGAAAATGTAAACATTGGATTAATCAGTGGATTTAGATTAAGAGATATCATTTTATCATATCTTCTATGAGAACAAAATTCCAAAATGTTTTCAAAATGAAATTCATTATATATACTATGGACATTTTGTAGTGAGGTAGTGAGGTAGAATTTTGGAATAAAATTCTTATTCAAAGAAAGACAACATGAACATAATCATTACTGTTAAAATTGCAGTACAACCAAAACATTTGATTTATTTATTTGAAAATTTTAAGCAGAAGCAGTTTTCAACATCAAACTTTCAAACCACCAAAACAAACATATTCATACTTTTTTCTTTCTTTCCCTTAAAAAAATTTATCATTAATTTATACAGAGCCTTTTTTCTTTTTCTTACTTACTTACCTACTTGTGTGCGTAATCGAACGTCATGTTCAGGTAAGATTCTTTGAGAATCATGTCTCTGTCTGCTAATGAATCTGTTAAGAAGAATCTCAGCAGATAACTTTCAAGATTGAATTAGAATAACTCTTTTACTCCATTACTCCATTAGTTTACTCGGTTAACGGGGGTATGGCCAAAGAGTGTTCGATGTTTCACAAACACCTTGCAGAAAGAATTGCTAGTAAAACAGGATGCCGCTATGCAAAAGTCCTCTCCTTCATCAAATGCAAGCTCTCGTTCCTGATTCTGCGCTCCTCCCTTATGTGTGTTAGAGGCAGTCGTTCCATTACCAAACATACGGGCAAGAATGTCGAGGAATTTGATATTGTTCATGATAGCGTGCTGTCATGATTTTAATTTACTCTAGAATGTTGTACATACCTAATGTCGCTATTATTTATATGTATATATGCATCTTAAATTTTTATGAAATACATGCTTTTATATTAAAAATTAAAAAAAAAAATTAGAATAACTCTCCTGCACCTTGTGTTCCATGAATTTGGTGTTCATCTGTGATAGACTTAAGGTGTGTGTGGAGGGCATTTTCGAATTGTTCAATCAAAATATTTTTCAAGTTCCTGATGCTCTTTGGCATGGCATTAAAAAGTTTTGCACGTTGCACAGCAGGTACTATTTCAGTGATTTTTGTTTGTTGGTTAAGGTAATTAAAGTACAGATGATCAATCTTCTTACTTAGGGAACTTAGAAAATTGAGATTTCACTTCTCAGTCAAATCAACCAAAGGAATCCACTCATGAAAAGAGTTTTGTAATCATGCACAAAAAGCACTTTAAAATTGTATATCATAACAGATGACATTTTTCATTTAACTGATCAGTTTAGGCCTACAGACAGATAATCATTAGAGAAGCAAAGTGATGTCAAGAGAAATGTATCTGTGATGCAAATATACTTTTTATTTCATTTGAAAATTATATAGTTGACTAGGTATTCAAAATATCTTGAAATCACATCAAATATAATAACAATCATTATCTTCTAAAGTGTTTAGTGATGAGGTAATTTTTGTGTGAACCTATAGTTTTAAAATACGCCCTCGTACATATTGAAAGAGTGTTCTATAAATTGAAAATATTATTTATCGAGAACAGCAACAAACTTATGCAATGGTTTTAGACAATACTACATCAACTTACCGACAAGTCAAAGAGATGTTAAAGATATTTTGACTCCCGTTCAGCATGAGACGCAATTTCTAGGACACTTCCAGTGTTACCAAATGAGAAAAAATGGCCGCTGTATAGTCTACGCCTAGTCATTCTATGATGGAGATAAATAACCATTGAGTGAAACTTTTTGAATATCGTTTTCAGTAGAAGAAATATGTTTACTTCTCTAATAGGATGCATATAGTGTCTTTTACATGAGTTGGGGTCACGAGACAAGACACAGAACAACAACCACTGCGATGGAGAATAAGGTGTCTGTATTTTCAAAATTTCCCTGGGGACGTTGTAGAAATATTTAAAACAAAATGTTTTTGTTGATAACAACTGTTACGATATTTAGAAAATAGGCATGAAATTAAGGTAATCCTTTTTTTAGATATATCTTAGGGCGGAAAGAACTAAAACAAATAAAAAAACTCCGGAAACTATTTGTGCTGCATAAAATCTGTTGAAAGAGAAAGTACAGAATTCAGTTCAGTTTTTATTCTCGCACTTCTGATGATGTAGTGTTTAAAAGACAAACCCAAACCATAGTCACAAGACTATCAGCAAAAGAACTATTTATTACAGCGATAAGTCGACCATCCGGAAAATTCCCGGTGGTTCCTAATAACAAAGCGAAGATTTTCTGTGGTCTTTTTAGTACAATCAGTACAAGATTGTACAATAGTACAACACTAATTTTGGTTACTTTGACGCTGTATAAACGCAAAAATTATATAAAATTTTGATTACTTGATTCGTGCTTGAAAATTTCAAATAATTGCTACAGCAACACGTTAATTATGTTTATTCATTCTTGTTGGCTACACGATAAATGGTTGGAAACAGTTTTCAACTTTTTAAGATTACCATGGATATGATGGGTAATCTAACTAATTTCGACGGCGTATTTGTCGGTGATATTAACTAGAAAACCGAGAGAAGTGCAGAGGAAACTAAACTGATCAAAGTAAACATGAGTTTCGAGACAGTTCATACTCAAGCTAAGGAATAGTTTCAGGATTGTTTAGAATTTCAAAGAGGAGTAAAACATTCCGATTTTATTTTCCGATTTATTCTCCGATTTATTTTCCCGCTGGACTACTAGCTATATATGGGAAACGATTTTAGATGAAGTTTTCAGATATTATGAGAATTACAACATTTTCATCTTCTATACACTCGCTGAGAACCAGAGTTGTAAGCTGCCAAAAAAGTTGTGTTTAATGGAAGAAGTTTGATGTTGTTGTACATGTGGTTTCCTGCAAGAGAGGAAGCAAGAGAGGAGGGTTCGTGACAAGACACATAACGAACGAAGCACGTGACATCACTGGCAGGCTATTGGAGAAAGCATATCAAGACCATCACTGCCTGGTTGATTATAAACGGATTGCTTACAAAAAACAACTTGTGCTCTTATGAGAGAGAGATACTCTCTGATCTGAAAAGCCTGTGATGTATACTGCATACATCACAAAATGCTCACATTCCCTTCTCAGGCTGAAATGTTCACACGATGAGAAAAATTTAAATTTTTAGAAGAAACTGCTTCTTGCTTCGTCTAAATTTACCACAAATGCATAAAGTTTCGTGATACTGGTTAAAATCGATTAAGGTTTTCGAAATTACCCTACCAACCACGTTTGAAAGCCGCACGATTTCCATCGAAAATAGCGTTCTGTTTGTTACGTTTGTTACGCTCTGTTGATTTTGAATACAAACCTTTTGAACTTCTTAGCATCTCGAGAGATGTATTTAAAATGTTTGTTGTATGTGGACCAAAAACGAAACTGGAATTGGTTAAACAAATATATCAAGTTATTTACCAACATTAGCCAAATGGATTAATGTCAACAAAAACAATAACTGATTAAGTGAGTCGTGTTTTCTTCTTCTGTGTTTTCTGCATGATGTGTTGGTGCAGATTTCGGCATTATAGACCTCAACACAAGGATAGACGTTTGAGCATCAGGCAGACTCTAGACATTTATAATTATGTTACTGCGCCGAAACCTAAGGGTTTTTTTTTTCTTTTGTCATCACTGATGGATATTGGGTAATTTTATGAGAATTTAAGAATGAGATGTTGCAATGCAATCTTTCCCGTGTTTTGTTGTTACTCGTCGTAAGAAGACTGTTCACCTTTACCAAAAAAAAGTCACTGCGATGGAGAACATCTTTATTAAAGTAGTGTGTATATTTCTATAGAAATGCAATCCTTCGCAGTGATTTTTCAAGAAAATTGCCCACTGGGTACATTTTTGTCGACTGCCATAATTCGAACAAAATGTATGTTTGAACAATATGGGTCAATTTTCGTTTCGTCGACTTTCACGACGACCCTGGGTTATGGCAATCCATAGCTGCTAGCTGTTATAGAGGTCCTTTTAGTTTTTATATTATGGCGCATGTTTAGATAAGTTGGCGTCAAAATATACTGCTGTCCAATGAAGAAGAAGAAAACCTAGATGAGGGCGTTTTTATGTTGTCTGGTGTGTTTGTTGTTTGCCGCCCTATCGAGATCTGACCGTAAGTACATAGGAAACATGTGTTTCCAAATGAAGTTGAAGTTGATTTTAGTTGTTAGAAAAGATGCCATTTAGCCTCTCTTCTCATGTTAGAAGAAGGTGTAGACTATTTGTGTTGACAGAATTTGAGGCAAGATATATTCGAACCAAATTTTTGTTTCGACCGAAAAAAGTAGATAAACAAATGTTTGAATCTATTGAAAAGATGATGACGATGATGATGATGATGGTGACAGTTTTGTCGTTTCAAGTTTTTCAATTCATATTACGAATTTCGAGCAATTAATTTTAGACGAGGATCAATTTCCAATCAAACAACCTTGAATCCAGTGTTTCTTGCCTTGGTACGGTGGCAAAGTACATCAAAGGGCAAGAAACCCTGGGTTCTTTTATTCTTTTATTTCTTTCTCAACAGTGATATTTTTTGGTCTATTGAGACTTCGTTCCCAGGATTACTTGCCTTGTCAAAAGACTTCAATCAAGGTTGCAGAGCATTGAAAGCTATTAGATAATGACGTCACGTAAAGGGGGTGGGTGGTTCATCCTGCTTTTCGTGACTCAGCGTGACGTGGTGTGACGTCACGGTAATTAAAGGGGATATATTAAATATAAAGCATTTAGCAAGACTGAATGACTGAATAACTGAATGACTGAATGACTGAATGATTGAATGACTCCTTTTGGTCAAAACATTGCTAGGACCAAGTAATGAAGTATGGTCACGAAAAAAAAAAAAATTAAATGAAACAGTGAACGCACATAACATAAGGCGTCTGTTATATAACTTACAACATTTGAACAAGCTAGAACATCTCATGTTGAGAAGGTTCGCCTTGTCTTTTATTCTATCTGGTAATCTGGTGAACAGCTTATTTATATAGTTTACACATTCTATATATATAATGTATCGTATGGAAAGGATGATGGCTGAAAAACTGTTGCTGAAAATTATTTTTCAGCTTGCTTAAATGCCGAATTTTTTTTGTTAATTCACTTTTATTCTAGGTACCTGGGATAAATGTCCTCAATATCCACAACCCAAAAATGGGCGTATGATTTGTGACCATTTGCTTGGTCAATACTGCACCCCATCTTGTGATCCAGGCTATGAACCGGTATCTTCACCTGCTTGGGCGTATGTGTGCAATCCCGCCACTAAACGTTGGATGACTTATCCGGAAGCATATCCGTTACCATGGCCAGACTGCGTCAAGAGTGGGAGGTATGATCTATTCCTTCAGCAGAAACCTGGAATACCACTCTCCAGAACGGATACACTTCTCCCAAACGGGTTTGTCTGTGGTATTACGGTTCATTTACAATGTTTTGAGGTGTTGTTATATTACATGATAGTGATGTAAATTACAGGTGTCAAACAGCTCTGGGGACGGGGTTGGTAAAAATATGACCTATGAAAAGGTGTATAAAGTCGTTATTGTGGTAACGTAACTTCGAACCTAGATCTCTTACCTTTTCCATATGCGGATTTCAAGAGATCTTGGATTCGAAATTGACAGTAAACAAATAAATAAATGCATTGACTATTATTGTTTTCCAATAGTTCGAAAAAGAGTCAATCAATCAATCCATCAAGTGCAGTATTTGCATCGGTCAGCAATATTACTAACATGAGTGCTTTGATACAACGAAACAAAATCGATCATATTGAAAAAGTTGGCAGAAAGACAGTTGTTAAAGATGCCATGAAACGCACTGCGCATGCTCGTCAAAAAAATGAAAGTGTATCCAATCAAACTGCAAAATCAGATTTGAAGCTACTCTCTTCAACTCTATTCGAAAATTCTTCAAATACGTTGTCATATCAAGTTGTTGAAGAACAGTTAAATAACAGAACAATGACGGACAAAGTGGATTTACAAAATGTAACATACTCAAATCGTGACCACAGCAATATCGTTGATATAGGAAATATTACCATAACAGCTTCTAGAGCGCATATACCATACGCACTACGTAATGTAACACCACAAGTAAAAAGAACAAAAACTAGTACAAAAACAAAACGCAAACCATTGAGTACTTACAGTAAAAAAAACAGTGATCCAAGCCAATCGAAGAAGGTTCCATTCCATGGACTCACGTCTCTAAGTAGTATGATAAAGACTTTAAATTCTAGCAGTGTTGCACAGAAGGATCCCACTACTTCGGCTTCCATTTTTGTTATCAAAGCCAATGACAACAAAATAGAGGTGACACCTGTTAAAGAGTCGACTGTGATCCAGAAAACGTATATTCCAGTGACTGAAGACTCAAAAAGTTCGCTCGTCAACATAATCGACACCAATCAAACGAAAAACCAGGAAGAAACTGATGTTAACGGAAACAATAATTCTAGTTTGATTGATAACTCTGTGTACATACCAGATGCTATTGTCAATAACACCGCTGACCAAACAAATGAAACCAACACACAGTCGTGGCATGAAAATTATCCAATAAATGCTAATGAAACTTCAGTTGGTAATAATACTGTAACAACGCAGACTATCAGTTTTACTCAACAAAGAGAAAATACAGAAAACGTGAGTTTGCCAGCCAACTCTACGTTAATGCATGGTATGTCCATCCAATCAAATAGCTCTCCTAATTCCTTGCTAAGCAACAGTTCGGAAGCAAACAAGCAATTATTGGCTAGAAATGTTTCAAGTTCTACGGAAACGCGGGTAAACGCGGCGAATGAAAGCAAAACAGAAAATATCGCGAAAAACGAACATCTTTTGAATGAGAAGCATGAAGTTAAAAGTAATGTTTCAACAGAATTTACGAAACAAGACGATACAAAGAAAAATGATAACAGAAATGAAACATCTAGAAGTCATGAAGACGAAAAATCAAAACAGCAAGAGAACACGAAACAAGATGTCGACAAAACTGCAAATGAACTCGAAAACATCAACCATATCGTCGAAAAAACTGCAAAACAACACGAAAACGTAAAGTCTGACGAAACGGCTGCGAACGAGAGTACGACATTACATGAAAATATCAAGCTAGACTTATTGAGGAATTCAACTTTTATTAAAACAGGCGAAAACAAAACAAACTCCAACGAAAACCATGTCGTAAAAAACGAAAACAATGACGTAAAAAACGAAAACAATGTCGTAAAAAACGAAAACAATGTCGTAAAAGTCTCGAAAGAAGTAGAGAAGAAAGGAGTTAAAAAATCCAAAAACGTTATTTCGTCTCTTACTCCTCCGTTACTGCCAGTTTTCTCGGAGAAGGATTTGAGCTTATTACGACACATGGTTGCTGGTATGTATACGAACTCGAAGCGATCTGAGCTGAGAAGATCATATTCATCCATTTGGAACAAAATGCTTAGCCTCGCAGCCAAGCATGATAAAGGACTACTCAGAAAGCCAGAGATGGCAAACAGAAAACAGTTGGCTTATAGAGACACGTCGTTAGCTCGATTTATCATGTCTCAGGTAAATAAAAACAATGATTATAAATTTCACGAAAGTATTAACCCGTTCTTGTCCGGGTTGAAGAATATGACACCAAAACGAAGGAAATTGGTGGAAGTAAACCCAAGCTCGCGACAATATGTGTGGAACGGCGCGACATACATCAAACTCGATGATAACACTGAACCTAATTCCTTTCTCAATACCAACGAAGGTGGAGGGTTGTCAGGAAAAAGTAAATATAAATGGAACGGCGCAACCTTTGTTCCCAACTCCGAGGAAGAGAGTCCTTCGACCGAAACGAAGAAGAATTTCCCTGATGACGTCACTAATAAAGACGTTCAGGCCATCTTGGATATGTGGAATGGCGGGCTTTCGAAGCAAATGCTAAAAAATTCCGATCTTGCGAACTCAAACAAAAGTCCTTCACCTACGTGGGATTACAATAAAAACACAGCAAGTGAAGTCAGTTTGCCAACAGCATCCAATGAAATTCAACCTCAACCAGCTCCGACCACCGGGCCAGCTGTGGAGAATTCGGACCAACTTTACTATTGGGACGGGGAACAATACCAACCTATCTCGCAAACAAGCAACTTGCCACAAGGAACAATAAAATATAAACATGACGGCTTTAACACTTACGCTCCAGTTGGTCAAATACCATATGACCAGTTCCCAGGGTCCTCAAACGCATCACCTACACCGAATGTTCCAACATATGGGGAGGAGAGCCAAAATATTGGCACTTTGGAAAGCAGTCCATTAAACGCCATTACACCGCCACCGTATGGGGCGGGTGAATTATATAAACAAGCACCAATTTCAAATTTCAATAATGCTGAATCACCGCTACCTAGTGAGTCTGGATCTTCGAGTCGAGTGGGAAGTGAAAGCAAATCCAGTGCATCCAGTTATTCCGAAGCATGGAGTCAAGCTGAATCATCATCTGGGTCATCGAGTCAATCTGGGTCATCGAGTCAATCAAGTCCAACTGAGTCAATATCTCCATACTTTCCAACAAAATTTACTGGGACTGGAAACGAAGAAAGTATTCTTCAAGCTCATTATCCCAGCTCACCATATGAAGCAAAATCGGAAAAGACATCAGATGGTGAGAACGCAACGACCACCTCTGCACCGACCACCGAAGTTAAATCCGAAAGTCCGTTTAAAGCTAAAGTGGCTTATCCTACATTGCCAATTGTTCCGAAACTTGGTGACGAAAAAACACACAAGGATGAAGAGCAAATTTCGTTGTTTCAGAAAGTTGGGACATTGTCCGAGACAACCACTCCGGCGTCGACTGTCACACCAACTAAAACTATCGAGAACAAGTCAGCGAGTCAAACTGTGCTTCATGAAGAAGGAAACATCTTGCATGGAACAAAATCTAAACAAAAAGACTTGCCCATGCTAATACCTCCATCGAATCCTTATGATCCAGAAGAAAGAAACAAATTCATTGGTTCAAATTACAGAAAAGTCGGTGTATCAACCAATCGGATTCCTACAAATGTTTTGTATCCGGAGGAAAATCAGTATACAAAGAACTTGCCCAAAGTCGACCCGCATCCTGAAAATCCTTATCGAGAAGACGCAGAAAACTTGCAGTCTATTATAGAAAGTGATCTGACAGTCAAACAAAAAATCGATTCAATATCGAAACTTTATCAACACAGACCTGGAAATACCATCATTCCTTTGGACATAAAACCTGCCAGGTCAGTAGTGAAAGTGCGTTGGTCGTTTGTGGTCACGTGAAAAATTAGACCTAATTAAATTTATATAAATTAAGTTAAGATAAATTAAGTTAACATAAATAAAATTTACATGAATTAAATTTTACGCACATTTGATGTAAACATGTATTAAGAGGCAGTGACCAGGTATGTTCAACCTTCTGGTAAAGCAGAACTTCTTTTCAGCTTTTGCGCCTATTTTACAGCATTTGTTAACATTTTAGATTTACAAGCTTCTCGAAACAACCCAATCTAGACCAAGAGCTGAATAACGATTTAAAGAATAAGGCACCAGATAATACGGCTGCCGAAAAAGACATCGAAGCCGCTGATCAGTACCTGCAAAATGAAGAAGACCGACAGACGTATGCAACTGCCGACACTGTCGTCAAGTCGAATAATAAAAACGACGAAATAAAGTCGGAAAAACTGAAGAATTTGCTGCGTTCGGAAGATGCAGCTCAAGAGACCTCTTCTAACAACGATGGAGATCTCATCAATTCTTTGACAGGAAAGGAGAAGGGTGAACTAGAAGAAACTCTCCAAGCCGACATGGCTAAATTACAATCGGGAATTTTCGGGGAAAGCAATTCCGCGCAGAACTATTCGATTTCACGTGCTCCGCAACAAATGATCGGAAAACCCGATTCGGATGAACTTAGTGTGTCTGATATACGAGAACTTCTGAAGTTAACTAGGATAGCGGAGCGCGAATCTGTTGAAAAGAAAAATGATCTGCTACATCCTCAGGGAGAGAAAGCCAAAAGTCTCCTAAATAAACCAGGAGTTCAAAACTTCATCAAATTTTTAAAATCGTCTCAGTCAATTCAACAGACACTAAAGAAACTTTCAAAAGCTAATATTGGGCAACAGAGACACAGCAACAACAAGAAACTTTACAAGAAAGTATTGTCAAACTTGCTCCAACGCTGGAACAAACAATACAATAGCTTGTTAAAACACAACCCACTTCCGAAGTATACGTAGTACTAGCAACATGTGACGGGCGTTAATAATGGCGTAAGTTATGTTGCAAGGAGGGCCCATTAGTGGTATCGAATGGAGCGCGGAAAATCTGATCAACGGGAACTTTCAATAACGCCCTCCACTTCCCACCTGTTTAACGCCTTTTCGAACAAAGGGAAAGACTTTAAACAAGAAAATAGTGGTTTTCATTCGGTCGTCAATACGTTTCAGTTTCATGTCACACCTGCACGAATAAAGAAAATGCAGTTTGTACAGTTACGTAAATTGTTTTATTTATTCCAGAACACTTTGTTTTTGTTTACAAATATTGTCAATCCTCTTGGATTACCTACTTTACAGACTTTCGCATTACTTGTATTTCTACTTGTTCCTCGTACACGCGAAAGGTTTCCGATAAATATTTTTAATTTCCGGATGAATGGATCCAAACTGTTTGAAACGTTGATATTGATCATAACAGACCTTCCCGAATTTCTGTTTAAATACTGAATTGTGTTCCCACATCTAACCTCGTTTTCATGCGATTCATTGTTCCACTGATTTCTTTATTACTTTATAACTTAACGACTGTCTCTGTTAATCCTGATTTTCATTCCAATGAATTAGAAGTGATTAGAATATTAAGCGAGGTTAGACACAATAACTCGGCCACAATGCATCGTTTAAATATGAACTTAGGTCTACACTTCCATCACATCCTAACCAAGTAACTTCTGGGTAACACTTTAGTAAGTTCAGATGGATAATTTTCAAGTCTGAAACGAACTTTGAGATGTGACGACGTGTCTGCAAATGTGTTACCTTATCGGTTAAAATTTCGTCGGTCAAAAGTATCGTCGGTTATAAAATTTCGCCGGTTATAAGTGACAAATTTTTTTGAAATTTCGTCACTTTTCACCGACGAAATTTTAACCGATAAGGTATTAGCTTAAATCCAAACCGACTGGTTTACATAACATTGCGGGAGTGAATTTTGTCGTGAATTTCGGAAGTGAAATAGAAAACAGAATTGAAGGATATAATTCCCAATCAAGCGAGTTCCGATGATTTCTGTTGAAATGTCTTCCGTTAAATCCTTTTGAGGTAGGTTGGAATAATATTGTGTTTATGTTTATGATGATATCCTCACACTCATTCGGACCTGATTCGCACAAGAATTAATCGACCACCTCAACCTCATGGGTACGAGTACGAGTTTGTCGACCACCTGTCCACAAAGACTTTCTTTAGTTTTCACGTACTTATTTGTGATTGCGAACGTGACGTAAGCAATCATTGTTGTTTACATTTGTTACTGAAGGGCCAAATTTACGGAGGCCCTTATTACATAGCCACGTAGATAAAGATCTACAACAAGCTCCATCAAGAAGTCATTAGCGGAACTCACGTAGTAGTATACCATAAAATTATGTAATATTTATTTGGGCGCTTTTCAAAATGTGAATGCTTAACGCCCACCGCCTCAACAACACAAGAGGAATTTGAAAATATAGTAAACTCTCGATAATTCGAACTTTTCTGCCGGTCCTTAAAAGTGTAATTTCTACCAATTTCAACTCTCAAAAGCTCGAACTCCCGATAACTCGAATAACTTTCACGGTCCCCTGAGACTTGGAGTTTTGCGAGAGTTGAATGTACGGTACCTTTGGGATGTTTTACAAAATTAAAAATACCATCATGTTCCAAGACTAAAATCCGTTTAAAATTAACATCTCTGTATTTGCAATACTACGAAGAAAGACCAAGTTTTTTCGGGCAATCAAAATCGTAGTGCGAAAATATATATGTTCCTTTTGCAATAAAAAGATTGATCCATGTAAAAAACACACCAAACGTCCATTCGTGCGAGATCACAACATAAGCTTTTCAATATAACAGAAAATATGTACTAATGCAACGGTAGCCAATAAATCTCCATTAATTCGAAAACCAAACAAACAAAATGCATTCATAAAAACCTGCTTTCTCGGGCGGCAGGGCGTAGCCGGGCGCACAGGTGTCTCCTCTAAAAACCACGTTTGACCATTTCATCGAAACTAAGAGCAACGGTGGTCGTAGTAAACAATCCAAACGGTCGTTTCAATAAAAACAAACGGTCGTTTCAATAAAAACAAACGGTGGAGTATATGGGAATATCCTTCCAAAAAGAGTGGGGATTCCCTCCATAACAAAAAAAAACAAGAACATGGCGGTTGTAGCGAACGTTTCACGATGCAGTGTTGTTCAAAATTTGAGATAAACATCGCTTCATCGTGATAAACATCGCTGTATCGTGATAACCATCGCTGTATCGAAATAACCATTCCATTCGTATGTTACAAACACCAGTTCAAGCATTGGCAGGAACTAGACTTAATGTGTCTGTGTTATTCGACATTTCATTCAGACCACTTGGCTGGTTAGAATTATTGTGCGATTGGTTAGAATTACGTATGGTATTTTCTGATTGGTTAGAATCACACACAGTGTTTTTTGATTGGTTAGAATCACACAGAGTGTTTTTTGATTGGTTGGCATTACTTATGGTATTTTCTGATTGGTTGGAATTAAGACAGCCATTATTTGATTGGTCGAACTGTTCTGTTTCTTTATTTATCGTATGATCTGTTGTTTCATTTAGCAGGACGCCAAGAACGTTGTTTCTTTTCGATATTTCAATCCGTAACTGTCGCTCCTGTTCGTATGCCTCTTCTAACTTCCACCACTAAAATATCAAAAAATATGTGATATAGTTACATGTCTTGATAGAATCAAGGAAGTACAAATTTTTTTAATAACAAAACCAGGGTCAGACGTTAGTAGAAATATTGCTTACTATGTTGCTAAGCGCTAATCGAAAAAACATATATATGTCCCGTCTAAAACTAAATTGGTTTGATTACTATTAATTTAATTAATTGGTTTATCTACTTGCTTAAATATCCAAATGTTGTGGGAATAGAAACAAATCTAGTGAAATGATGTACACAAACGAGGGTACATGACTTCGAGTGTATGAAGACTAAACTCTAAGCACCTGGTGCACCCTCTTCAGGTCGATTTCTCCTCTCCTCAACCTTTCCCATGCTACATGACGTGTACATTTCTTTCTCGGTGTACGGCAAAATTTCTCCGAATCCGATGTTGACCCGTTATCTATCGGACAGCCACATATATCGCTCGGTTCAACCTAGAAATGTAAACATAAACTGTTTAGGGTTTTGGGTTCAGCAATTTTAGAATTCAGTCATGACCCCCACAAAACTTCAATCAGCCAGTACCTTACAACGCGGGGCCTATATTCCTGCGTGGCCAGTTAAATAAAACTGAAATAGATCCTCGATCAACCAAAGTCGATAAAATAAATCGACTTGCTCTTGTCAACCTAACAAATAAATGAACACGAAATCGACACGAACACGAAATCGACACGAACACGATACCTTTTTTTCTTTATAGTGTTCAGGGCACATGATTTTTAAACGTTTACAGTATGTCCCCTGACCCGTCATGAAAGTATCACAGAACAAATTTCTAAAAAATAAATAAATAAAAACAAAATAAGCACGAAGCCATAACGATAAACAACGAAGGATCGAGTTAGATTAGCCAGCTTGCCCAGATTTGTTAGTTAGGTTTGTTACAATTTTATAACAGGTGGATATGAGTATGTTCTGTCTGATACTGCATTGATTTGTTTAAGGTATGAACAATCCCTATAGTTATTTTACGAGAGTGTGGACACGGACCAAGTGACAGGCTTCAAGATACACTAACTACACTCTCCTTTGAGATGCTTTTTAACATTACTTTAGCAAGCAAAACACTCCCACACACTCCTCCCAGATGCTTATATAGAGCAACAATAAACTTACCCTGCACTCCGCATCAACGCGCCAAATGACATCAAACATTCAAGCTATAACAACAATGAAAATGAAAAAACTAGATGGATGAACTCTTTAAAAACATTTGAGTTCAAAAACTTTCAGGTAAGAGAGGAAAACTCTTAAAAAAAAATTGTGTGAGCAAAGTCTGCATATTGATCAATATTATTATCCAATCACAAATGTTGATCGATATTATTATCCAATCACATAATGTCATTTACCTTGGACCAGCACTTCTCCATGTGTCGAAATGCGATTCTTGGTGCGAGTGGAATACCACAGGACACACAATAAGTGGTTAGATCCAGTTCACTATCTCTTTCCTCTTCGTTTTGCTATCATTTAAAATGTAAACAAATCAATAAACGCAAGAAAAACATAGCGGAACCCATACAGATCAACGGCAAATAAAGGCAAATAAATTTATATCTTATAAGAATCACAAAAATGAAATACAGATAAGGTTGTGACTGTGACCCTGAAACTCCGAGTTTTTTTTAAGCCCAAACTAGCTATTTGTTTAGGTTTCCCAGCGAAGAGGACAAAACAAACCATGAACAAGCGGGCTGTAAAGTTTTTATGTTAGCAAGAAGGAGATTAATTATTTTTAATTTAAAAAATTTCCAAATTCTATTTCACTGTTTACATAAGTTTTTAAGTTGAACTCACAAAAATGTAATTATGACGTCACATTACCATGACAATAACAAGCAAGACTGGTGGTTATTCAACAGTCTATCCTGTGCAAGATCGAACCAAAATCGGGAAAAATTCGTCAATAGAAACGAAAAACTAGTCACTAGCGCTTTATATTTTTTTAATTACCATGACAACAGAGATAACCAAAGTACCTCTTCTTCTAGTGGAGATAAACCTCTTGACTTGTCTAATAGTTCTTCTAAAGCTTTACATTCATTGTCTAATTCCAACAATTTCGCTTGGCACTTCTAAATAGACCATATCGGATATATACTAACCAACATGGTGGAATTTCTGTGAACTAATCTTTTCATGGGAAATTTTTGTTGAAAAGAGCGGGAAAATCATGAACTTGATATCCCAGTTCAATTATAACAAACGTTTCACCACAGAAAATCGAACTGTGGTTAGAAGTTTACAGAGGAGCTCTCAATCTTACTTGTTGAGTTTCTCGTAATTCTTCGATCTTTTTTTCGCTAAGGATGTTAGCATGATATTTCTGTTGTTTTTTTCTTGTGGGTAAGATCACTTGCAACCTCCTGAGAGAGAAGTCATAATTTCAAACAACGGTCTATAAGAATAAAAGAAAAGAAAGACCATCCATAACAAAAACCTTATTTGAAGTTGAACACCGCACTCATTACTGCAATATTTAGAATCACTTTGTGCAGCGTTTACACAACCAGGTCCCAAACATTGCCGAGGTAGATAGTCCTTTTCTTTTGCTAATCTGCTTGATCTTGTGACACGATTCGTACCAAGTTGTTCCAACAAGCGTAGAGTAGGTGTTATATTTTGTTTACTTTTTCGATTTATTTTTTGCTTCTTTTCCATGAGTTTTTGTCTTTGAAGAGCCGCATTCGATTTTTCATCAGATTTGCCTCTTCTGTGACTCGGTACATTCTTATCATAAAGAAGCAACAATGTAAATAAACACAACAATGTAAATAATAACAAGAAAATCAAACTAGGTATAAATCAGTTGTTGAACTTCCTATCGGGTAAATTTGTTGAAAAATCACTGCGGAGGAGTACATTTCTATAGAAGTATACACACTACTTCAATGAGGGTTCTTTGTTGCAGTGCCTCTTTACATTTTCGATCACTGGGTTAGTTCTAGAATTCTTCTCCTGGATCCATATTGACATCAACAAAATTGTAATATTAAACTGTCTTCGTTTTAACAGACTTTAAAGACCGACGCACCTTGCTTCCTGTGGCTCGCTTCACTTTTAATGTTTTCTTCTTCGTTCGCTCAATTGGTAATTCCTGTTGTTTGCAGCTGCTGTCGGGTCCAGGTTTCAAAACCTGCCTTGGAGGAATGTGACTTGTATAGCAGTGATCTGGTATGTATGGTACACCCTGAAAATGCAATAACACTTTCACTTTGAGTAGAAAATAAGAATCTCTATTATGCAGCTTCTTTCATAGGATGACCTGTCAGTACAAATAAAAAAACTTTCAGGTTAAATGGCAGTTTTAAGTAGCATGAATGAATCACATTTATAGAGATTTTCTTTACCAACCTGTTTAGACTCCTCTTCATTAATTGCTTCCAGCAGACTGTTAATATTTGGTTTGATAGTTGACGGTTTATTTGAACTCGTAGAAGCGTGGGGAGGCTAAAAGTGAACAAAAGTGAATTAGTCTCCACAAAAAAAGACAAACAATCACAGTAACAGACAAATATGACAAGCTTTTCTACATGAATCTCATCACGTATTTTTAAGAAGAGAGATGCCACCAAAAGCAATAAAAAATTCTGGCTTAAAGAAGTAGTACCATGTTACTAGTATATTGATGTTCAGTTTTTATGGTTGTGACAAGTTCTTCATCCGTCTTTTTCGTTTTTTCGTATCTTTCTTTTGGACCAGTATCTGAATCATGCTGAAAAAAGCCATAAGTTAGTGATTGCAGTTATCAGCGGAATATGTAGAAGATAATAGATACAAGACTTTTTAACAATTTTAAATTTTAAATAAAGTAAACATAAAGTAACATTTTAAAGTATTTAAGCATAGATGCCTTTTTTATAATGGTTTTCTGTTTCACAATGAGCTCTATATACCATAAATTTTTCATAAAAATGTGAATGTACTCAGCACTTATCATGTATTGTTGCTAAGCTCCGTAAGCTCATGTTGAATTGTATGGACAAAACAAAAATTTTAGTGAAGGAAATTGACAAACCCGTTTCCGGACACGAGAAAGAAAGTGACACTGTCTTGTTCGGCATTTTTGTCGAAGTCTTCCAGGGCCTCCAAACTTCTTCATATCCTGTAAAAATATTGAATTAGTTGCTTGATACTTTCAAATAATAAAGCTTTTAACAAAATTATTTGCTAGAAAGATTTACACCAATTTATTCCAAATAACTTATCTGTTAAGACAAAATATTTCATGTGGCTATCAAACAAAAAAAAGTTTTCAGGGCTTGACCAACTCATTCTTGCAAAGTAGACTCTATAGCTGAAAAACCATGTGTAATTTCAATCTTCAACGTATTTATTTCTGAAAGAATCCTTAATTGAATCTTTGCTCGGAATAATAATATCAATATTAAGATATGTCTATACTATAAAAATACGAAAAGGGAGCAGGTCAGGTCCTTTTTAGTCAGGTTCTTCAATTAACTAACCCTGCAAAAATCACATGACCCACAATCAGTCTTACGAAGACATGCCGGACATTCTCCACATTGTCGTGATGAACGTTTCTAAATAAAAGAAATTTTTTTCTGATTTCAGTACCCTGTACTTCAAAAACTTTGTCTAGAAAAGATACTACAACTTTGATGTAAACATATGAAAGCCTACATGTTGTGACTTTGACCCCCCTTCATGCTGGCGAATGTCGCCTTTTTTCTCTCTGAAAATTATCTCCAGCTGTTCGTGTGTGTCTACAATAAGAATAATTATCAAAATATTTATAAATATTGATCTTACCATACAAAATATACTCACAAGATGAATCTGAAATTTTCTTACTTAGACATTTTTCACAGTACCATTCCAATATCTTTTTAGCTGCTTTCTTATTGTTGATTCCAACACAGTCCCCATGAAACCACTCCATGCATTTGTCACAAGCACTGTAAGAAGAAAAGACGATTATCACAGTCGGCAATTAAAGATTATCACAATAAAGTTTCAGAAAACAATGTGTTAGCAACTCACATCATGAATCTGTCTATATCAGTTGATCTGCAAATGCAATACAATTCTTCTTCTTCTTCATTTCCTTCTACCTCTTCATCGTTTTCTTCAACTTCTTCTTCATCCTCCTCTATTTTATGTTTATCTTCAATTTCGGTTATGTCTTCTTTAACTGGTATACAATCATTTGTTGGTGGCTCTTCAGATTCGGAGCTGACACTTGTAATGTCAATATTGTTGGCATATTTGCTTTCTTCATTTTCTGTCTGATCACTTGTGCTTGAGTTATCCTGTTGATTGATATTTTCCCCATCCATATTTTTATAAAGTAACTGAAAGAAAGACATTAGGGGGAAATAAGGAGAAAATGGATTCTAATTAAATCAACTTTTGTTGCATAAAATTTCTTGAAACCCCACATTAAACTATTTATACCATCAATAAGGCAGGAACACAAGTCATTTTTTAAAAAACAACTTTTCTCTTTATTCCTTATAAAGTATTTATCAACAAATAAAAAAAAGTTTTGCAGAATTTATCATTTATGAATGGGTTTAAAAATGCAGAATTTTGGCCAAACATCATTTTCCAATGTGCAGAACAGAACTAAATATAAAAGTATTTCAAAAATTTACATACTTAACATATTTTTATGTTCTGGAGAATTTAAGAAAGAAACCTTCTAAGATTGGATCTGAATGAGTGTTTGTGCGATCAAGTTCACACAGAACACATAGAAGATCAATTCTAGAGAACTTTGCTTCATTTTTTCTGTCAACCACAAACTATTATTAAGTAGGAATAGCCGCGATAACCGTGATTCTGAAAATGTTTTTAACATGACTTAGGCAAATTTTTTATCTACTTCATCTTAACAATATTTTCATTTGTGACGGTTTATGGGAAAAGGATAACAAGCGAAAAAGCGATTTGAATCGCTTAATCGATTAAGCGATTATTTGAAGCTAAAAAGCGATTCTTTAAAATCGATTTTTAGCTTCATATAATCGCTTTTCTGATTCACACGAATCGCTTTTCCGATTCTAATGAATCGCTTTTCCGATTCTAATGAATCGCTTTTCCGATTCTAATGAATCACTTTTCCGATTCCAATGAATCGCTTTTCCGATTCTAATGAATCGCTTTTTTGATTCTATATCACTCACTCAAGTGTTGATTAAAATTCTGATAAACATTTTCCCCCAAGGAATAAACCAAAATATCGATCGAACAACTCAAAAAAGCATTGTAAGGGACGGTTTCTATTGGTAGTAACTTTAAAACAAACTTTTTTTTTCTTTTTTATTAAACTGAATAAGAACCATGTTCTGTTATGTGTACAGCGGTGGAACAATTTAAACATAAAAAAGAATTATAGCAGACGGTTTCTATTTGTAGCAACTTGAGAACAAACTGTTGTTTATTTTATGTCCTAGTGAATAAGAACCAGGTAACCAGTTCATTATTTAACACGAACGCGTGCTACCTGATGAAAATCTTATTAACTTATTGACTTTATTCTTATAATTAACATCACTTCTGACTTACAAATCGATTTTTTGAAATCGCTTTTCCGATTCAAGTGAATCGATTTCGAAATCGCTTTTCCGATTATTTTGAATCGATTTTTTGCAGCTAAAAATCGATTTTAAAGAATCGATTTTTCGCTTGTTATCCTTTTCCCATAAACCGTCACATTTATAATGACTGCTAACAATGTAATTGCAAAATCTTTATCATAGAATCATTAACCATAATCTACAAAAAAGTAAGTGTGAAATTCCAACTTTTCTAAATTACAACACAGTTCCTTACAGTATACTTTGAACAACTTTGACACGCAAATTTTTTATCAAATTAATCACAAAAATAAAACTAAACATCCACTGTTATTTCTGAATTAAAGGAAGAACAACATTTTTCCAGTTTTCGTGCCATCTGATCTTTTGGAAGTCTTGCAAATTTGTACGGTATCCTCTCAACTTTGTGCAGGAGGGGAAATCCTCGAGAACTTCAACTAACTGGGCAGCTAGTTCATTGGAGGTATTAAAAATCAATCCATTAACATCATATTTAACGAGTTCATTTAAGCATTGATATCCGACGGCACAGACAGGGAGGTTAGACCCAAACATATCAACAACTTTCATGGGGAGATCCAAACCAGATGATGATGTGTGTAAACATACGCCAACATCACCACTTCCAATGATTTTAGGATAATCATCAGGAGACAGCCAAGGTGTTACAATTGAAATATACTTAAAATTCATCTCAGCGATAACTTTATTGTAGTATGACTTTAATGGACCTTTCCCAGTAATAATACAAATTAATTTTGGCAAAGGTTTGCCAGATGATACCTGTTTTTCATAAATTTCCAATGCCTTGAGTAATATAGAAAAATCTTCATCTTCGGTCCAACTAGTGCTACTTATTATTATAGCTGGTCGGTTTTCCTGTTCATGAATCTCACTATTTCTTTCATAAGAAAATATTGTTGACTCATCCTCATCCCCTTTGAAGAGTGTCAAACCCTCATCTGAAAGTTTCTTGAATAAGTAGTGCATTTCTTTCAGACTTGTTCTTCGAAAATGTTCAGGTGGACGATCATACAGAACAGCAGCATCAATATTCCAATTTAACTTTAAATCATCTTTCATGGCTACTGTGACACATAAATTTCTATCAGCAAGCCTGCCAAAGGTGCATTCAAACCATTTTGAAAATTTAACAAGAATATTAGAATTATTTCCTTTCAAATTTAATGCCATGATAGTATATGCATAATTATGCCAATCAATTATCGAGAAACTTCCCTTTATACAGCACACAAACCATACAATTGCCATTGTTGGAATAGAAGGTGGATTTTGAATCAAAAAATGTCCTGGTTTGTCAACAACAAAAAGTAAGACAATTAATAACTGAACTGTCTGGAAAAGAGCTTTAAAGATATAAAAAAGAATTCCAGGCAACCAATCTGGTTTTTTAAATGATTGTATCAAGTATGTGAAGGTAACATTTTTATCATGACGCAACAATGAGACGGGAGATGACCCACGATACCCAACAACATTAACTGAGAATCCTTCTTTCAAATATGAAACTGCATGATACTGCATTCGGGGACTACGCCCAATGTCACCCAATACCACAATGCATACATTGTTTTCGTTTCTCTTAAGTTTAAGTAGTAATCCACAAATGAATACGATAGACAATACAGTTTGAACAGTAGCAATTGAGCTCAGAAGTCCAAACAAAAACATCGCCATTTTGTTTCGATTGTTACAAAAGCTGGAAATTGGTTTGCTTATGTTATTCTGCAGTATACCAAGATACAAAGTCGTTTATTCTCGATATTCTTGCTAGGAGTAACATATGCTATGCTTTTCAACTAATTTCCACACCCCGAAATACATAGAGCCCTGGGTTATCAATAAGAACGTGTCATTTTAGTAGAGTCGAAGAAAATCAAATCAAAGATTCTGCTATTGCCTTTTCTTAATTTCCAAGTTTAGAGATGAATATTCTAAAAAGAGATAAAAAAGATGAAGAAGCAGGTAAGTTCTTTAATGATTGCAGTTTTGGCTAAGTTAGCATTCAGAAACATACCATTATTATTGTCATATTTTGAAATGGTGTAAAATATATTTAATAATAGAAAATACTAGTAACCCGTGTAAAAAGTTTTTACATGTTTTAATCGATGTGAGCTGAACAGAGAGAAAGGCTTAGTATAATGAATTTTGGTATGATAAAGATAAAGTTTGCAATGTAGAATGTTTAGAATGTAGTATCCCGTGTAGAACAGCGTGTAGAACACGGGTTTTAATTCATCAAAAATAAAAACCGCGCTGTGCGTCCACTTTTTTCACTTTTTACCTTATAAATTGAAGATGCAATGCAATGGTTCCCCTTGATTAAAAATATCTGTACAAAGTAAAGAGTCCTAAGTTACAAATTAAATCAGATTGATAATTACTTCTTTCACGATTTTACGATACATTTCTCAATCTTGTATTCTCCTCAAATCAGTAGAAAACGTAGTGAACGCACTTCGTCGTGTGGCTGTCATAAAGTAGTATGAAACGCTTTTTATCGCAAGTTTTGGTCGAGTGGTCCTAACTGATTTTGTTTACCAATCAGCTATCAATATTTTCCTGTCATTTTAGAGTTAACTAACATAGTATTGTAATATCTTAATTAAAATGTATTATCCCTTCTCTAGCCTGTAAATTGAAGGCGTAATCTTGACTCTGTGGCAGTTAAAGTAGGCAATTAAAGTAAGGGAAAATATTTTGGAAAAGTGCTACGAACCCTGTAACTTCGTAAGCAAGAAAAACATATCCGTAAAATACAAACCACATCAATAGATAATCCAATGATTACATATGTGATTCATATAGTTCATCTGACAATGCGAAAGCATCAAAACTGTGTAGTGTAAACCTAGTAAAGTTTGTTTGGGTTAGAGTAAGGGTAATAAGTTCTGTCAGACTATTTTAAAAAGCTTTTACCGAGACGTTTGATGCTTTCAAATTATTAGATGAACACACTGGATTTAAGGCTCTATTTAACAATCGATCCATGGAATTCACACAGACATTTCAAGCTGCACATATTTATCATGATGCCTTCCGCATCAGGCTTGCTTTTTTTTACTTTGTCTTTCCCCTGTATTCTCTGAAAGTTATTCTCTGATTAAAAGACTCTTAAGAAGGCTAGCGTTTTTATGTTCCGTTTCTTTTTGTGGATCAGAAAAAGTCCTGGGATGAAGTGATATTTTGTAAAAAACAAATGGCAAAACTGGAATCTTATTGAATTTTGGAAAAGTTGCTTGTTTCCATGCTACTCTAGAGGATATGGAATATTTTGTAAAAAAAATCGAAAAAAGTTGTGATTTTTCACGCTTATTGTGTTTCAACATCTTTTATCTGCTTCAACTAATATTTCAGCAGTCTTCTCATTATGAGGCGCGCAATCGTGCTAGTGCTTGCCATGGTGCTCCTAGAGCTAGCTCGGACATGCTTTTAATCGCGCACGTCAATAGTCATTGTTAGAACTTTTAAAACCTAAATATTTTTTTGTTCCTTTCGTCTCCATTTAAAACGACTCTAATAATGTGTAATAAAAATAATAATGAACTGCATGTTTTCAGTTTGAAACACATGCAGGTAGTTTTGCATAATCATTTTGTTTAAATGAATGAACTGCTTGAAGCATCAACGATGGAGAAACTGTGAGGCTTTTCAATAGAATTTTCCATGGAAGATTTCAATGCAATGACTTTTTATTTTGTAAAAAAAAAACACAAGTTTTGATTCTTCAAATGTACATTTTTCTTTTTATCAACATGGCAGGAAAAAAAGTTACGTTAACAAGGTCCAACAAATAGTCATTAAGTTGTATTATTGGAAACAAAACTGTTGAATTAAATGACACAAAATACGTTAATTTCGTTTGGTTTAATCTATCGTTTTTAGTCTGTATTCAGGCCTCCAAAAGCGAAAATGAATGGTGAAATTGAAAACACGTAACTGTAACTATCGCGAGTACTTTTTTACTCGCGAGTAATATGTAAGCAAAGATATTTTTTCAACAGACTTTCTTTCTCTGGGAAGAAGTGTTATGAATGGAAAACATAAATTCCAACTGTGTAGTTTTATATAAATCTTCCATTAAATAGAATGATTAATAAGATTAATAGGACTCACTCCCCTCTGTGTTGGGGAGTGAGTTCCACAATAATGCGTGATTACGTTAACAAGAAAAAACGATTGAACTTCTTTTGCGAATGTATCGTGGCAAAAGATTGTCGCAACTAGACACCTGAGTTCGAAGATTTTAAAATCAATTGTAATGAATGAATGCATCATTTCCTTTGCTTCATTTTCGAAGCAGATTTTCTATCAACATGAAAAAGAAAACAATTAATTTTTACTTCCATTAAAAATGTATTTTGGAGAGCCCTTGAGCATAATATTCAAGAACGCAAGAGAAAACAATTAATTTTTACTTCCATTAAAAATATATTTTGGAGAGCCCTTGAGCATAATATTCAAGAACGCAAGAGAGTAGCGAAGACTTTCAGTGTCTGATCTTAGCAGTGGCCCGACTGTCTGAGACAGTCAAAAATTAGTTCGGGCCACCAAAATTTTTGAAAACCAGTGTTGTGGTGGCCCGAATGGACAGGCGAAAAAAAAAGTATATAAATTCTAAACATGATTTAAGAATTTCCATTACAAGAGAATTGAGTTTTATAATGTTTGTCTTTGCAATTTCAGCTCTTTCTTTCTAATTTGTAAGCATTTCTAAGTGTGTCCAAATGAAATTGTAGAGTGTTATTGAATATCGGGCCATTAAAATTTCCTTCGGGCCACTAACAATTTTAAAACCAATGATGTCAATGGCCCGGCATGACACCCAGATAAAATCTTAAGATTAGACACTGACTTTATATCCGTGTTTTCAATTTCACCATTCATTTTCAATATGCTCTGATAAATGAGAATCCTAAATTGCGAAAGTCGCAGAAGAATTCATCGACGGAGATGGAAGTAGCAATAAAGGATTGAGTAAACGGTGCATTAACAAGGTGTTAACGTCTGGAGATGAGCCAATGGTGAAGAAAATGAGACAAGTGAAAACGAACAACCCTTTTTTTATTGACTTAGATTCATTTGATGATGAAAGTTGAACTGTGACACTTTCTGATATGAAAAAAAAAACATAAAAGACTTTCTCTCTGAATTAATATCCAATGCGCGAGGGTGACTCTCCGTCGCCTTTCAGTTTCAGGAAAGGAAAATATTCATTATTCAAAGACTATTCGAATACTTCGGTCTCCATTGTTTGTGCACATGTGTGCAATGTATTGGTTTTACTCAAACACTGTGAAGGGTGTGCACAACAAAATTGTAAATGAATGACAAAAGACATTTTTTTCTTCCTTTTCGTAGTGTTGTAGACATGACATAATTCTATTGCATAACACTGAAAAAATGTGACGCAAAGGAGTGTCTCTCCATCCTAAATACAAAAGAATTGTATATGCTGCAACGTTTGTGCTCGCGTGAAAGAAGATTACGCGAGTACTTCCCTACACAGTGAACTCGCGATGAATTTGCGACGGGAGTACAATTACACTCGCGCAAAATTCAACGAATTTCGAGGCCTGGTATTTCGTTAATGATCTAACTTTTTAAAAAATTTATGATATGTTTTTCTTTGTTTATATCATAATCCTTAGGTGTTGTCTATATTCGTAAAAACTGGATTCAAACTGGAAAAAGAAAAATCATTTTTGCTGGTAAGGGGGAGGAACTGTAAAAATCATGCTCAACCCATTATATATTAGTTTTCGTGCTCAATTGGTAACGAAAGATAACTTAGGTATATTAAGTGATCATTCACCAAGTTGTTGTTGTTAGGTAGAATGACCACCGTTGCTAAGGAGATTTCTACAAAGAAAAACTTGCATAAGTTAAAACAACTGTTCAAAAATGTTTTCGAGTGAATGGTCGAAAAAAAGTAGGTGTGTGACATCACGCGCCTTGAGAACATATTGAGAAGACTGTTTCAGTATTTTTTATGGCTTGGTTGAGTATAGTTATCAGGGGCTAATACAGACTGATTTTGACATCGATAACCGCTTTTGGGCATAAAAAATTGTTGCCTAAAAAAATGTTCACTGCAAATAACTCATCACAAAACAGCATAACAGCAGTAACATATCAATGTTATTGTTATGTCAGAAAATCCACAACCTACCAAATGATGTAAAAATAATGTAAATAATGCAAAGATTGGCAGATGTTGACGTTCAAAAATTTATTCTTACCCCCTGGTTATGTATGTTTTGTTTACCAGGCAGGTCTGTTTATAAATGTGTCCGAAGTATGGAAGAGTATCTGAAGTTAGTATGATTGATGGTATATACTGTAACATTTGTTCCCATCGATTTCACACAACAGAGTGATAACACCCTTTTATTGATTTCAAAATTGTGTTATGAACTTAGGTGATACAAACGGAAATTATACATATATGATATCAATTATAAATATGTCAACAATACAATTATTTTAATCGAGAATAAGATCTGCTTCACTAGCATAAAAGAAAATGTTGTTTTGATTATTCTTGTTGTTTATATGATTCTAAGGCCTTTTTAAATTCTAATACATAACATGGTCTTTTACTTTTAAGTATCCATGACAAGGTAGTTGTTGATGAAAGCCCACTAAATATCTGTGTATTGTTTTAATTCTGTTCTCTCTGTTTTTTATCAGTCACATGAATTGTCACTTCAAGAGAAATACACATGATAATTTTTTTTAGGCGTGGGTAATCCATTTCAAGGGTTAGACAAAAGTACAGTTCTTCAAGAGGTATGCCTCTATGAAATAAATAATAAATTTTGTATATTTATGTCAATTTTAAACCTTTTCATCATTTTTTATAGTCTCGTAGCTTTAATGATACTCCAATCAATACAAGAAAATGTATTCAAATTTTGTCCAAAGTCCTTTATCTTATGAACCAGGTATTTTATAGAATATTCTTAGTGTGTGGTAACATATAATATACCTTCGATGTGATGCATCATGGTGGTACGCAGATATGATAGCTGAAATAAATTTCCCCTTACTATATTACTTAGGGAACTCATTTTGGTACGACAGAAGCAACGGAAACATTCTTTGCGATGACCAAGCTTTTTCAATCGAAAGATGTAAGAATGGGAACTGAAATATTTGGAAATATTTTGCCTTTATAAAATAATTACAAATTTTTCTGCTTTATTTTATTTTAGGTCACTCTTCGTCGTATGTGTTATTTAGCAATTAAAGAATTGGCCAATGTTGCTGAAGATGTTATTATTGTCACCAGCAGTTTGACAAAAGACATGACTGGGAAAGAGGACATGTTCCGAGCAAGTGCAATTCGAGCTCTTTGTAAAATCACAGATTCCCAGATGCTGGCTGGGATTGAAAGATACTTGAAGCAAGCCATTGTTGATAAAAATCCCAATGTATCAAGTGCTGCACTTGTCTCATCTTTAGTAAGAAAATCCAATGTTGACTCATCTACAAAAAACGTATAGTTTTCACAGAAACCCATTTAGTTTATGCGTAATTTTTACTGAGGACATTGTTTTCGAAGCTGTTTATGTTATATTTTTGTGTTTTCAGCATTTGTTAAAACCTAATTTTGATGTTGTGAAGAGGTGGGTTAATGAAGCTCAGGAAGCAATAAGCAGTGAAAATGTCATGGTACAAGTAAGGATGAATTATACTCTTTTTTTTCATTTTGTTTTGTAACAATTTAAATAAGTAAGGTCTGTTTTACTCTTTGTTAAACTTTTCCGATTTTTAAAAAATTTGTTTACAATTTATAATTCATAGTATCATGGACTTGGTCTTCTTTATCACATCAAGCAAAATGATAGATTGGCTGTTTCCAAATTGATAACTAAACAAGCCAGACAGTCTCTTCGATCACCGTACGCATACTGTCTGCTAGTTCGAATTGCAGCAAAATATGTTGACGAAGATCCTGAAAGGTAGTGTTGATGTTTGATGTTTCTTCTACTTACTTTGATATTTACTGCATTGTTGAATTTTAATGATTTAATTTAGTCCCGAAAATACACCTTTATATGAGTTTCTTGAAAGTTGCTTGCGTCACAAAAGTGAGTTAGTTATTTACGAAGCTGCTAGAGCATTGGTTAACTTACGAAATGTGAAGACCAAAGACTTACAGCCAGCTGTATCTGGTATGTATGGAGTTTTTCTCGTTTTGTTTTTCAGTTCTTTGTTTGAAATTGTTGTTTGTTTTCAACAAAAATCATTGAAGCTATTTTATTTTATGGCATTTCCTGACATGATCTTATGTTGTTTTTATGTTGTTTTAGTGTTGCAGCTGTTCTTAAGTTCACCGCGTCCCACACTAAGATTTGCCGCTGTTCGCACATTGAACAAAGTGGCCATCATGCAACCGCAGTCTGTCATGACATGTAATTTGGATTTGGAAAATCTCATAACAGATGTCAACAGAAGTATAGCAACACTGG
This sequence comes from Turritopsis dohrnii, assembly GCA_027922465.2. Lineage (NCBI taxonomy): Eukaryota > Metazoa > Cnidaria > Hydrozoa > Anthoathecata > Oceaniidae > Turritopsis > Turritopsis dohrnii. The sequence continues at coordinate 47,419 of BQMF02000276.1, forward strand.
CAATTACTACGTTATTAAAGGTAAAGCTGACTTCGTAAAAGTTTTCTCTTGAAGTTTAACATACAAAAAATTTGATATTTGTTTTTGCTCTAGACTGGCAGTGAGAGCAGTGTGGATCGGTTGATGAAGCAAATCTCAACCTTCATGTCCGAGATATCTGATGAATTTAAGATAGTCGTGGTTGAAGCTATAAGGTAAAAGAATTCTTCACCCAGATTTAAGGGTTATAACAAATGAAAAAATTGTCATTGAGGAATAGGCATTAAGAAAGTAATTTATTTATTGATCTTGCACAATAACAGCACTTGAATAAGAGTTATCGGGAAATAGTACTCTGGTGTTAACCTCATAATTTTCTCGTTTTCTTATTAGGGCGCTGTGTATGAAATTCCCTCGTAAACATCTTGTCATGATGAATTTCCTTTCTTCAATGCTTCGAGAAGAAGTGCGTATCAATTATTTTCAGTTTTTTCAGAAAAAAGAACAAGAGGATTTTCTAAGTTCAATTCTGAACTTTTCTGTTAGGGAGGTTTCGAGTATAAAAAGGCTATTGTTGACGCCATCATCACCATCATTGAAGAAAACAATGATGCCAAGGACAGTGGTCTTGCACATCTTTGTGAATTTATCGAAGATTGTGAGCACACAACTTTAGCAACAAAGATTCTACACTTGCTTGGACAAGAGGGCCCTCGTACCCAGACCCCATCCAAATATATACGTTTCATTTACAATCGTGTTATTTTGGAGAATGCAGAGGTCCGAGCAGGTAAGGGTGTGTAATATGTTCGTGGAATGCTCCTCAAATTTGTTTTTCACTTTTTATGAATCAAAGTACTGGTCTGTATTCAGGATTATTATAATGAAATGAAAGCTATCATTTGATTGGTTGCAAATCATTTATCTACTTCATTTTCAAACCTCGAATAGATTTTTGCAGTAAAAATGCAAGGTTTGAGAATGAAATTGTCATTTTTAGCTGCTGTTACATCACTTGCAAAATTTGGAGCACATTGTGATTCATTGTTGCCAAGCATTCTTGTGTTGTTGTCAAGGTAACTGTCTTCGATTTGAGTAATGCTGTCTAGTTCGATAAACTAACGTAAGAGGGGATTTATTCTATCAGGTGTATGATGGATGGTGATGACGAAGTACGAGATCGTGCGACGTTTTATTACCATGTTTTGAATCGGCAGGACAAGCAACTATCTTCTGGATATATTCTTAACAGTATGTTTATTGTTTCGCAGATAAATTGATCCAAACAAATTTTAGCCATGTATGTGATATGACATTTGGCTTAATTTCTTATTATATTAACAAAAATAGCCAATAAGAAATGTACTAAAAAAATTCTTTGAAAAAATGTTGATATTTTTATCTGCTGTAATTTTTTCTGATTTTCATTTTAATTTCTGTATTTTCATCATTAATGGAGATTATTGTATTGTCATTACAGCTCTGAATGTATCGATTGTTGGGCTAGAAAGAGCATTAGCTGCATATTTGAAAGAACCGACTGTCACACCATTTGATATGAAGACTGTTCCTGTTGCCACTGCTCCCATGCACGATCAAAAGTCAATCAAAACAAGTAAGTTCTTCAAAAAGTAATTGTCTACTTGACTTGGTTTGCTTTCGATGATTGTTTGGTATTCATTTGTGTTTGATATGTAAGTGGTTTTTTTTTGTTTTCATAGCTGGCGAGGTTACAAGTCCCTCTTCCAAACCAGTTCCTGCTGCCACCAGACAAGATGTATATGCAGGTGGAGTTAATTTGTTATTTATTTATTAATTAATTTATTTATTCATTCAATCATTCATTCATTTATTCATGTCAATGCTACAAAAGTAAAGCACTTAACGACTCTCCAGGAACCATGTTGATGATATTTTAAAACTTGCATCATCAATTTTTTAGAACAACTTGCACAAATCTCGGAATTTGCATCTTTGGGTCCGTTATTCAAATCATCTGCCAAGCCAATCCAGCTCACAGAATCCGAAACGGAATATGTTGTGAACTGCGTCAAACACACTTTTGCGAATCACATGGTTTTCCAGGTGAAGTTTTATTGATTTGATGTTTAAAATATCTTTTGTTCTACAACCTGCTGGTTGTAAATGGCCCTGGCTTGTCATGGCAACCTTGAAATGTTGTTTCCTAACTTTTTTGCAAACTCTTTATTCACAGTTCAATTGCACCAACACTTTGAACGATCAACTGCTTGAAAATGTCACAGTGCAAATGGAGACGGGGGATGATGCAGAAATTCTTTCTTATGTACCCTGTGCAAAGTTAGTGTATGGTACACCCGGAACCACGTACACCTGTGTGGGATTTTCTGAAGATGCAACACAAGGTACGTTATCTCCCTTCCACTTAGTGCCCATCTCTCTCTTGAAATTTTCTCATTACAGAAAAAAGAATTTCCCATTCTCTCAGCTATTGGGTTCTGCTTTGAACTGGCTTTGTATATAAAAACCAAAATAAAAACATACTACTAACCCTATATATGCTACTTTTTGTCGTTTTTTAAGTCTTTTGGTATTTTATGTGTTAGAGATCTGGGTTCGTAAAATCTCAAGTAAAATCTCAAGTAAAAACATTTGAAGGAGACCTTGTTGTTTGCTCTTCAAATTCTGAAGAAAATGTTCGAAAATGTTTGTCAGTTTCAGGACAAAATCTTCAAAAAGTCACTGTGGTGAAGAGCATTTGTATTGAAATAGTGTGTATATTTCTATAGAAGTGTACTCCTTCGCAGTGGTTTTTCCACAAATTTGCCCACTGGGATTGATGTGACCTCTGAAATTCATGAGGTAATGTTTTCAAATTTTCAGTGTCAGCCTCGTTCTCGTGTACACTAAAGTTTATTGTCAAAGATTGTGATCCGTCGACTGGCGAACCGGACGATGATGAAGGTTACGAAGATGAGTATGTGGTAAGTGGTCATATGAAGCGATTTTTTTCAATTCAGTTGAATTGTGTTATTGGAACCTTCTGATAGATTATCCGATTAACCGTCATTCCGATATATCAGTTCCGATGAATTTTGATCATTGGAATTAATATGCATCTTTCTTTCATAACTTCCCTTCCATATGTTCCTTTAACGAAAAATTTGCATTTAAACAAGTTACAAATTATATTTTACTCGCCATAACTCGAATTATATTGTCGAGAGTTTTTTGTGACGTGTTCAAAACACCATTGAGTTATCGAGATTCTGCAGGATGATATCAGTACAAGACTCGATGAAACAGTCTTTGATGCATGAAATTTGGTTGGTTGGGGAAAAGGCCAACGAGTCTAAAATAATGACACTTTCACTTTTGTTTAGCTTGAAGATGTGGAGATGGTCGTAGCTGATCATGTGCAGGGGGTCGTTCGAACGAACTTCTTAGCTTCGTGGGATGAGATTGGAGAAGAAAACGAAATGGAAGATACGTTTGCATTAAGTTCAATGACAAGTCTGGAAGGTTTGTGTTTGAGTCTTTCAACGTCTTTCAACGTAGGCTAACTTGTCCTTGCTGCGAACATCATTAACCTTGAATACTGTTTTGTTTTTTTTGTTTAAATTTGTCGTCGTGGAAATCGTTCACAGAACATGCCCAGCCTATTAAGGGGCTCAGTGAGAACTCTTAGGGTTTTTGTTTATGTTATCCATTTCATATGGATATTTCATTTGTTCCTGCTACAGACCAGGATTTTACGGAGTCAAAGGCTTGATTTATCTCATTCATTCAAACCTTTGTTCACTTCTTCAACTCATCCATTATTTTGATTCCTTTTTTATGTCGCTCAAATTGTTTGAACTGGGTGATGGTTTCCTCGACTACTTGTCGGCCATCTTTGAACCATCATATGTTTTCTCGAAAATCGCCCGAATGTTGTCGTAACGTGCCGTAACATTCATTCTGGTGACGTTGGTGCAGAGTTGATTCATTTTTGAAATAGGAACACGAACAAATGAACCTAAGTGCATAGAATTGCACTTAAAATTAATGTTATTATGTAGGACTGTGAAAATATCCTTCTAGAAGAAGCAAGCTGTTATCTCAAATTCTCTCTTACAGAAGCCGTCGGTAAAATCACTCAATTTATGGGCCTCCAACCGTGCGAAAGAACCGACCGTGTACCATCCGACAAAAGTGCTCACACACTTTTACTGGCGGGCGTATATCGTGGTGGCGTGGATGTAATGGTGCGCTCGAAGCTGGCGTTGAAGGAAGGTGTCACAATGCAGTTGACGGTTCGGAGTGCCGATCCAACCGTCAGTGAAGTGATCATGTCGGCTGTCGGTTAAAGATATTACCGACATTTTCAATTTGTTTGTGTTGTCAATGTTTTATCCTCTGAATCTGTTTTTTGATTAAAGCCCTAATCATACTGAATACAAAACACTTCAATAACTTGAATACCCGCCCTATTTTGGGCGTTCTGGCGTATAGATATAGACATATATAATTTTGTTAGACTTTCTTTTTCGTCATTGAATTTATTGGTCGGAATAATGAATAAATTTAATTGGTAGTATGATCACGTGGTTTTCGTTTGTTGATGTGCGGGAAACCGTTATGTTGTCGCCACAAATGAAACTCACTTGTAACGTTTAAGTAATATCCGCTTTAAAACAAGATACATAAAAATACAAATGTCCGCCATCTTTACGAGCTCATCAGGTTTTGTTTTTCATACCCCGCTCTCCTCCCTCACCCTTCTATGTATAAATTTTTGACAGATGATGACGCCTCATACTAGTTTTCAAGGGTCCTGTAACCATCAAACAAATTTTGGCTTGTCAAAAGCCTTCTTAATAATAAGTCCATCGGTTTATAAAATATTCTTACGTGAAACACAAAGGAATATCACTAAAATACCTCACCCACTATAATAACCTTCCCCGGCAACCTTAAACCCAGAGTTTCTTGCCTTTTCGATATACGGATGTCGGCGAAGGCAAGAAACCCTGGGTTCGAGGTTGGTTCCCCGGGCATAATAGTATTAATTTAAGAGACACATTTTCGACTAAAATCATACAGTTTAACTGCCAATTTGAGGCCATCAAAACTAGACAGCGTAAACCTTGTTAAATTTGTTTGGGATAGTGAGCATTTAGTCACGTGATGATTCGTTCTTTCAAACAATTTTATAAGAATTTTCACCAATAAGTTTGATGGTCTCATATTGGCAGATTAACATACTCCTAGCAGGACATGGAATGGTTGCCTGCAGCCAAGCTACCACCCGGGTGAACAGTGTAATGATGAACAAACTGCATGTGGGGGAGTGGGTACTAGTAAACAAACAATCGAATAGAACAATACAATGAAATGTTCGAAGTGGTAATTAGGGATATTGTAAACAGGATATAAAGTATTTCAAATTTTCACAGCGGCAGAGCTGGGGCGCTCTTTATCGATTTTCAATTACTCGTGACAGAAAGTCATTCTGTTATGTAAAAACAGGTGCCACGACCCTAGCAAATATTGAAGAATGGAACCGAGTAATTTGAAAGCTCACAACAATGAATTTACCAAACAGAACATGATCGGGTTGCGGTTCTTCTTCCTGTAAATAATGGAGACCTGAAACCGAGCCGGAGTAACCATGGCAATAACATTCTTTTCTTTTTTGGCGACTGTAATTATTTGCCGCCCTTAAAACTGTCTGAGTTATTTATTTATTTGTGGGTCAGAAATTTCTCTTTGAATGCTATGTTGTCACGTTGCCATGGTGATCATGTTTTGTTGGAAAATGGTCGGGGAATTTATCTTTGAAATTTTCATGTGAAAATTATATTTGTACACATTGTCGGCTTTACACTTCCGGAAATATTTCCGCGGAGAGAAATGGAACGGCCAAATGTCAGAGAAAGAATGTGATTGGTTCTTTCGCTAATTATTCTTTTGTTATTTTCTGTTCCTATCCACAGTTCTGAATGGAAAAGAAGGAAGAGAAATAAACCAATCAGATTTTAGTATTAGTTCTTTTCGTTTCTGTCTGGGAATATTTTCTATAAGTGGAAAGTCGCTTTTAAACATGGCCTCTAACCAACGTCATGCGTGGTTCATTTCACTAAGAAACAGAAACTAAAAGTGAACACTACTTCAAGATAATGTACTATCATGAGGTTGAGAAAAAAGTTTTTTTCAACAGTTTTCTTGTGAGATAATCTCCACAAGCCAATCATTTTTTTTACTTTCTTTGAACGCTTTTGTTAATAATAATTCGTTCTCAGATTATTTCTCAATTGTTCTATTTCTACTGATATCAACACAGTGCAACCCTCAGCTCTACATAGTTCATTATTTTTGTTTTTAATAATAAAGATATGGCATTAAATTCGATAAGCATGCAATGACGCGGCGTTTAAAATAAGATGCGACAATGACGCGGCGTTTAAACTGAGATGTGGGTAAAGTTAATATTAGCGCTTCCTTTTTGCAATAACGCGAATTTAAATTTGTAACAAAGTACATGTAATTCATGTCCGGTAACAATCAAAACATGCCGAAACAACTTTTTCTCCGACACATTGACGTCAAACCTACATTTAACCTTTTCACTCATGTCTAACCTCTATATTGCAGTCACTTTAAGTTATCACGTCCGATTTCTTTGTGATGTATACGATAATATATTCTAAATTAGATTCATGTCGTTAACTGTTGACCCGCTAATTTAGATTTTGCAATTTATATTGAAAGCAATTTTCCTCGAATTAAAATCGTGCTCCATATCCATTTTCTATGGTGGCCAAAGCTCTAATGCTGATATAGCAAGATACAAAAAGGCCCGGGGTCGAGGGTGAAATGTACAGCTATAAATAACGGTTTTTGTCTCGGCGTCAAGAAAGCTGTATTCGAAGGAAGGAACATCAACGTGGAACGGAGGAAAGGTACAATCAGTTATATGCTTTTCTAATTTTTTGCTAATTTCCCGACGATTTCCCGACGATTTCCCGGTCCAAAAACAACGACTTCCGAATCAAATTTCCTTAACCTAATGCATAGGCGTGAAGATTTCAAATATATTTTCAACTCCTAATCTTGAAAATAAATCTTTTTAAACGTTCTACTTGGGTAACAATATCAAGTCAATTTTTTTAAATCTTTTTAAATTTGTTTGATTTTGATATAACTTTATTTACCTTTTACTTTTCCGAGGACTCTCACACCAACATTATGATTTAAAACATTATATACAGTCGAAAATCTCCATAATTCGAACCCTTTCTCTTTCTCTCTTCAACGAGTGTAATTCGAACTTTCCATAAATCGAACGTTTTTTTTCGGTCCCTTGAATTCATTTGTTTTGCCCATTACGTTCTGAAGAAAGAGCGAAAATAAACCCCGGGTTTAAAAAAAAAACAAACCTCAGTTAAGGCCTAGTTTACACCTTTACATAATAACGTTGCATTTAAAATGGCTGACTAACAAAAAGATGTTATTTTCTTCATAAAATTTTTGAGCATTACACGGCTTTTAACTGACCTGCGGTTTTGAAAGCCTTTATATATATTGAATTGAAAGACGTGCCTAATAACAGGGCTCTTTCCAACCATCATGGCTTCCATCAGTACATTCCTAATATTTTTTCGTTTAGACGAAAGATTCAAAATGACGACTTGGGGAGAAATTTTATTCGACTATGTGAACAACTTTACTGCAGGAATCATCATCGTTTTAAACATCATCCAAATCATCGCCATCTTTAAAACAAAAGGCAAAAAACCATTGAATTCCTCCATGATCCTCATATTAAATCTCTCCTTCTCAGATCTGTTTGTTGGAATCTCCATCGCGTTGATAAAAATATTTTTTCGGATTTGGAAAGAAGAGAAAGATGAGATTTTAAAGGAAATTTTTCTTGGAATGAAGTTTTATCTTCTTCGAATGTCTTTGTTCTTATCTGTTTTCAATTTGGTTGCCATAACATTTGGTAGAATGATTATAGTCCTGAGAAGTCTAAAGGCCAAAACGTTTCCAAGGAAACTTGCAATAAAAATCTCGATTTTCAATTGGTTAATCTCAGTCGTTGGCATGACGATTGTTTTCGTTCCATTGAAAATGAAACATGCGAATCATGAGATGAAAGATTTCGAAAATTACGTCATCCCGTTCTTTACCATCCCAGCAACCATTGCGTTCATTTGTTGTTATCACGTCATCTTCACAAAACTCCGATTGGACGCTGCTTCTATGGAACCAGGTATTATTTTCGGATTATTTTGAGGTTATTTTGAGACTTTACTTTACAGCTTTACTCTGTGGATTAAACTTGTGAACTTTACATCAAAATTGGTTAATTAACAATTTTTTCTTTTCTTTTGTTCAGTCAAGACTTTCCACAACAACAACAAAAACAATGAAAAGGCAGAAATTTCAAGAAAGAAGTACGAGCTCAAAGTTCATTGGTTGAGCTTTTGGGCCATTTTAGCATTCATCATTTGTTGGCTCCCTGTATCCATATATGCTATCATTTTGGCAACAGGATATTTTGATGGCAATCCGAGAAAAGGGGATATTGAAAACACTTTGATTACACTTGCGTTTTTCAATTCTATCGTCGACCCAATCCTCTACTTTTCATTTATCCGAAATCACGCGAAAGCTGCCATCATGAAGTTATGGAATATTGATCAACGAAACGCAAATCTAGAAATGAAGGGAAAAGATGGGGCGTTTGACCATACATCCGTATCCGTGGTTGCTTACTGAAAAGGAACATCGAGGATTTGAGTTTGAACTGATTGAGCTTTGGCGAATATACATTTTGTTATATGTTATATGTTGTAATACAAAAAAAGTATTTCAACCAATTGATTGGAACATAACTGCTGCAAATAAAAGGATGTCTCGTTAACATCGTTAATATCTTAATTATCTTAATTATTGAAATTATTTCAATTACTGTAATCAGTGTAAAAATATCATTGACACAGACTTCGTAAAAATTTTAGAAACGTGTTGTAATCCGTTCCCTAACTTTCCTAGGATTTTTGTTCTGCTCTTCTCATTCTTCTCAAGCCAACTAAGCCAGGTATTTCATAAGGACGTGGGACCTCTGACGTATCTAGTTCGTAAGGGTTTGCGCATCTGACAGGCAAATTATGTGTCTGTTTATTTTCAACCAGTTAAGGGTCTGTTACAAAAAATACTTGTTTTGTGTCGGACGGGCAAATCAATACTTAGGGCTATATGAAAAACAGCACGTTTATGATACAATATCAAGCAAACGTTTTTCGAAAGTATACTAGAAGAGACTTTACAAAATTCCAAAACATGATTTCTACATAGTCAAAAAATATTGAAACAAACAGTTATCGTGTCGGATGGGCAAAATGCTAATACTTGGCCTATAAGGCCTTTTCTTCATTGCCGGCTATTTTTAATTATAGCACTGAAGGTACCATGTAGCTTCTTTGATAACAGTTGAGTGTTTAGGGACGAAGCATGGTTTTAGAAGTATGAAGCGCCAAGTAGATATACCAGATAAGTGTGAAACTCGATCTTCCAATAAAAAACACATGAAAAAATATGAATTTTATTGCCGGCTAAAATAAAAATTGGTCTGGCTTTTTGCCGACCGCCGGACGTTATTTCAAATCCTGCAGTGAGCTTTAAAAGTGTGCCATTTATGAGCAGTCAACAATCTGCATACCGGGATCGGAGAAAGTACTGTAAGTGGGTTGATCAACGACCCTGTGGTAAACCAGTTGGGGAAGACCAACAACAAGTTGCAGAGGAAAGTCCAAGGGCTAACAAACTTTAGTGTGTATTGTGCCGCTCGCTACAGTGCGTTAAAATATGACGTTAATTTAATTCTCAATGTTATCAATGAAGCAGTAGAAAATGGCGCAAAAATTAAGACTATGTTAAAGCCTTGATCACACTTGCGTTAAATTTGAACGAACGAAAAGTATCAAAGTAAAAATCATTTAAAAAAATACTTGAGCTGAACTTCATGCTAGTTGTGAATTTGTTTTGTTGAAGTGCAATATTTTTGAATCCGACTGGGCGACCTGGATGAATCAGCAATATCGACAAATATTGATTTAAAATGATTTTCGGAAATGATCAAATGTTGCCGCGTCTGTGCCGTGGTTTTTTAAAATATATTTTTAATGATTGCAATTTCATTTAATTAACACAAAATTGGTCATGATTCTCGTCGTTACATGTGATTGTAATTATAACATTAAAAGTACGTGCTTAGGAGAATGGAAAGGATCGAATGATCCGATTTCCCTTTTATAACCCGATTATCTTATTGTTATGGAGAAAGCTTAATTGAATGGCATGAACGCATGGAAACTACAGATTCACGCCCCTCTCCCCAATTTGGACTTTTTGACCTAGTTAGTCCATTCAACCTTGTTCAGATGTCGATTGCACTTAATCGTACTTATTGTCTTAATGAGACTTTAAATTCAGAGGATAATTATCGAGTAATGACACAATTAGATAAGGTTCATAAAAAGAAATGTAAACGACCTTTCGTGGTTCACCTTTCGTGGTTTAGCACGTTTTCGTGTTTTCCTTATTAGAAAACAAAAGAGCTCCCATGTCTTTACCCTGTAGAAAAACAGCATTCATCGTGTCAGTAATCGTGTAAATCGTGTGCTATTGTGTTAATCGTGTATTTTCAATTTTTGTGCTGTTGCGCTGTTTAGTTCGATGATAACACGAATGCGTGGAATGGAAGTGAAAAATATTTGACGCAACATTTTAAAGCGCAACCAACGAAAAACGATTACGTCAACAGGTTGTTTTATATTGGGTAAAAAGAAAATTGGGACCAATTTTTTCAAAAATTGGGAACAAATTGATAGTGCTGATTTAGCATTTGAAAGTAAAAATTATTATTTTTGTTATAGTTGGCTGGTTTTCAGGCTGAAAAGGTTTTATTTTTGATGGATTTTCTCTTCAGAACTGTGTTGAAGCATCGTCAGATGACAGCAAATTAAGATACCTCTGTGCAACATCTAAAAACTGCGGTGAAAATGTTGCAGTTCTTTATTCACATGACAGTAGAATGGAACACTAAAATATTACTGCCAAGAGTAATTACATTGACGTACGACACAAATGACGCGTCAACACACTTATCAGCTTTGGTGACGGGTACTCGTCGAAACGTCATTAAGCCGAACTGTTTTGAAACACAACAACGCTTTTAGAACATGAATTCACTCTTTTGTCTGAAAACCAATAAATTATTCACATTCATATTCACATAAATTACAAATTTAATAAGAGAAAGGTCATCATACAAGAATCATTGATAATTTATTCGAAAAACAGTTACATAATGTAGACAGAGCCTTCTGATGGAAAATAATTCTACATTTGAAGGAGCGCGTGTAAAGGAAGGTTAGGAAATGTTTTGCTGGGCGATTGGTCTAATTGGCAAATTTATTGAAGAATCACTGCGAAAGAGTGCATTTCTATGGAAATACAAACACTATTTCAATAAAAATGCTCTTCATCGTAGTGACCTTTTGACCATTTTGCTCACTGGGACTCAGCTACCGACCCCATGTGACTACACAAGTTCGTAGCAGACGGAGGGAGCTCACAGATCAATTGAACCTTCCTGACACTATGGTCTACGAATCAGTGGAATCTCATCCGATAGGTGCTCATATTGGCTCATTTGATTGGCTCATTTGATTGGCTCATATAATTTACATATTTGATATTCATATTTGCTACCTATGGATTATCTGATTTCATGTTTCAGAATATATATTGTGAGAGAGAGCTATGGTCAAACTTTCTTATTAATAGCTTAGAAGGATTTGTACATAAAAGTGAAAGCAGATAAAATTGTTTCAAAAGTGCGGCCACTGATTTCGGAAAGCTCATCTCTTGTTTTGCAGTAAAGACTGTTCATGAAACTGTAACAATGCGTGCGACCAAGATGAATGGGGAATAGCCTGTTCTCGAATGGAATTCATCCTTGATGGAGTTAGCCATCAAGTTTCTTATTGGGAACTTTATTTGTTCTCCGAAATCAATTTTACGCTGATTGTGAAGGTGAGTGGATCGATGGCTCCACATTACTACAAGTTGATTGGTCAAAAATTTAAAAATTTAAAAGTTGATTGGTCAAAAATATTCGAGGCTTTTAGAACATGATTTTTCAAACTGAACTTTTCGTTATGTAGTAAAAGTCACCTCGACGGAGTGCATTTCATAGGTTTGTATATTGGTGTGCCTATATAAATGCACTCCTCCTCTGCAATCATTTTTCAAGAAACTTTGACCGGTTACTATAAAGTTGATTTTTCACGAAACAAACAAAAACAAAAAACAAAAACAAAAAGAAGAGCATTTGTGGGGCTGAATTCCACATCGAGGCTGAGCCAAAATTAACTGCAATGTTATAAAAAAGGGAGTCTGAAAAATATATAATATCAGGATCAATAAATGACAAAGAAAAAATTAATTACTTTGTGTTGACGATTTTCAAACATATCGCAGATTAATGTGATGGGTCAAACTACAAGCTGAATTATTTGATCAAATTCACACATTCAAAATAATATTTAAAAAAAATCAATATAATGTTAGTGATCAATATATGTTAGTGATCATATGTTGATGATCCATATATTAATCAAACATGGGAAAGAGGCTCTCGATAGATACAACAAGAAATCTGTATTTTACATCAACTAAAAATAATTTAAACAGAAACTGTCGGCTTATATATCGTTTCTTCGTCAAAAAAAAAAAAAAAAAAATCGAAATTTGAATGTTCACATTGCAGCAAAAATCAGTTGCATTTCTACGTGTCGTAACCAAATGGCAAAGAAGAATTTCAAAAATATCAATTCGGGCAAACAATTTAATGATAATTAGAATCACAGAAGCTTCATATTTGGATAAGAAAGAAAAGATGACAAAATATTCTTTCTTAAAATTTCCTATATATTCGACCTCAACATCGAGAGGTCATCATCAGAGAAGAATTATTTTATCGAAAAAAATCCTGCTTTTCCTCTCCCTCTTTCCAATCTTAACTTTTTCTTTTGTTATTTTGTTTTACTGTTCAACCACGGATACGATAGTGTTTTCACCAACTGCATCAACTTGTTTTAATGACAGATCATTCCCTGCATGATGAAGTCCTTTGTTGCCATCAAGTTTATTCCACAACTTCTCGAAAAAGGCTCTTACGTGATTTCGGATAAATGAAAAGTAGAGGATTGGGTCGACGATAGAATTGCAAAACGCAAGTGTAATTAAAGTGTTTTCAATATCCTTTTTTCTCGAATTTCCATCAAAATATCCTGTTGCCAAAATGATAGCATATATGGATACAGGGAGCCAACAAATGATGAACGCTAAAATGGCCCAAAAGCTTAACCAATGAACTTTCTGTTCGTCAGTTTTGTTTTGGTTTTCCTTCTCAGTGTTACTTTGAAACGTTTTAACTGCTTTGATCGAATTTTCCACCGATGACGTCACATTTCCTTCCAGAATGGCAGTATTTGATTGGATTTTTGTAATGATGACGTAATAACAACAAATAAACGCAATGGTTGCTGGGATGGTAAAGAACGGGATTACGTAATTTTCGAAATCTTTCATCTCATGTTTTGCATGTTTCATTTTCAATGGAACGAAAACAATCGTCATGACAACGACTGAGATTAACCAATTGAAAATCGAGATTTTTATTGCAAGTTTCCTTGGAAACGTTTTGGCCTTTAGACTTCTCAGGACTAAAATCATTCTACCAAATGTTATGGCAACCAAATTGAAAACAGACAAAAACAAAGACATGCGCAGAAGATAAAACTTCATTCCAAGAAAAATTTCCTTTAAAATCTCATCTTTCTCTTCTTTCCAAATCTGAAAAAATATTTTTATCAACGCGATGGAGATTCCAACAAACAGATCTGAGAAGGAGAGATTTAATATGAGAACCATGGAGGAGTTCAATGGTTTTTTGCCTTTTGTTTTAAAGATGGCGATTATTTGGATGATGTTTAAAACGATGATGATGCCTGCAGTAAAGTTGTTCACATAGTCGAATAAAATTTCGCCCCAAGTCGTCATTTTGAAGCGTCAAATCTAAAAACCAGAAGAAACTACAAAATGCAGGTCTGCAAAATACACACTCTGGGATGACTTTGGACAATACATCCCAATCCATCAAACGTCTTGGTGAATCTTCGAATAAAAACTTACAATAAAGGAGAAGGTGTTCATCAACTTATCTTAACCTGCTCCTAAACCTTATCCTAAAATTAGGTGTAGGGGCTTCTAATTCTACCGCTACACCTAATTCTACCGCTATGAGATTCACAACAAAAGAACTCGTATTTTTAGATAATTATATGCCAAAAAAACCTGCTGCTCACAAAAGGTGGTTGAAGACAGATTTGAAAATTACAACATGGATAATCTTTTACATGGGTTCTTCATAAGTGAATATCAAGATGAAAATTTTTCTTTTAAAAAAAGCATATCATGTACATACCTGTCACTTTGGCTTCTAATAACACTTCACAAAATCAACAACTCCCATACATATATATGGCCTATAATCCAGTTTGTGTACACGTGATCAATGCTAATCCTAAAGATTGACTTTACAATACATAAAACCACTAATCACGTGGGAGGGTATTCGGTGCTCCTTTAAAAATGTTCGACTTTTCTAAAATTTTGATTTTGACTCATACAATGTTACAAATTATTAAGCACACAAATTATCATCGAAGGGTATACATGTCATCATCAAACACAGTCAAAAACAAAACGCTAATTGACAATAATTATGTATTGGTTCATCAGCCAATTTATTTTCGAATTTGATTGTTTTACCAACAAAAATCGATTTCCGGTTGATATTTGTAAGCTTAATACTTGGCTCGCATACCACTAACAGGTTTTGTGTATCGGGAAGTGATGATAAACTTGATCCATACTCCTCTTTTCAGCTCCAAATATGTTGTTTTTTTTATCTAATGTTTCTCGGAAATCGTTTAGGTAGAAGATTTGTAGGACATGAAAACAAGAAGCCCTGGGAACGAGGTTGAGCTCCGCACAGATAAGTGACGCCTAGAGTCCTTACCACTTCATGCCCAACCCATTTAACGCCAAACCCAAGTTTATCATCATCTTTGAGAGGTTTGGTGACAAGAAAAATTTCGAAGTTTCGATATGGCATTTCAACGATGTACAATGAAAATAAATAAATGAATTCATAAATCGTGTGCTGAAAACATGATGTGGATTAGTTCGAATGATCTAATTCAAAAGAGTGAGCGACATTGTCAAATCTATCCATTCGCATACGAAGAAGAAGGATTTCAAGATGTTTATTTAGATAACCAATATCTAAAAGCCTCTCAGGGTGAGGGTGAGAAATGAAAACATATATGAAGGAGTGGGAGTGAAGTAATGGTGGAATGAAAGCATTCTTCACCATCCTCTTTGTAATTGCGTTTGAGCAAAAGTCTTCCGTTGTGGTTGTTCTATTGCTAAACACTTAGCATGTACTTGTATGTACTTGTACATTACGAAGGTAATACATTTGACACATATCAACAAGGACGTGATGGTATGTGTAAAGAGCAGTTAGATAAACAAAATGGCTTCGAATGTTTAAGTGGAAATAAATTGTTTTCAATGGAAGCCGCTGATAAAAATAGATGATTGAAAACATTGAAGAAGAATGAGCTCTTCACGTCACATAAGATTGAAGTATTTTTGAAACAAGGCTTTCAATTTCACTTGTCCAGATTCTTTCAAGTTATTATTATGTCCCAATCCTGTGTATTGAAAAGTTATAACGTAGTTGGTTTTCTGAACTTCATCTTGTACGAAACCTCATAAAATATCGTCATAAGCAGTCTAACTTAATCGGTCGGTTGGTCGTGGAAAATATCGGAACATTTACACAGGCCGCTCTATTACCAGCCTTCTCTCTACGAAATTAGCTGTGTTTCTACCGCCTAGTGTCACCGTTATCACAGATTTGGGGTGAGAGTGTCCACTACATCACACACCAACTCCAAGCCAGTAGTATTTGTGGTCAAACAAACCTTAAACATTAGCTAACTAATGGTAAATGTATTATATCCCAATCGGTCCATGATCATAACATCGGCAATATGTACAGGCTGCAATATGTACAGGCACCCAGCCAGGGTGCCCATACCGTCTTGCATGACTTTACTTAGATGTTTTCATTGAGTTGGCATTGACTTCTGTTGTCCTACAATGAACACACAGAAACTCGCCAATTCCTACTGACAAATAGAACGCATTTTCGATTGAAGAACATTTCAAATTCCGACTTGTGTACAAGTTTGTCGATTCAAGAGTCGTCAATACAACACATTCTCTACACGATTTTCACCGGCGTGTGAAAGACGATTGTAAACTGAAAACACATTGCTTTGTAAAGATTGCACAGTGTACAGCGACGATGCAACGGGTACGGTAAGTTTGAGCAATTCATGAAGAAATTATAGTCCTAAAATTTGATTAAAAAAGCTTAACTTGTGACAGATCAACTACTTTAAGGGCAGAAAGTTTCGCGGGCAGAAAGTTTCGCGATTTTCGCGATTTTTGCCTTTTTTCGCGAAAGTTTCTGCCAGGTAAGAAAGTAAAATCGCAATTCGCGAAAGTTTTTTTCGCGAAAAGTCAAGTTTTTCTAAAAATCGCGAAAGTTTTTTCAACAACAAAAATTCTCCAATAACAAGGAATCCAAGAACGGAGTGGTTTTAGTTAATTTTTAGGGATGTCCTGAAATACAAACGCTCTAAAATGAACTAAGACAATCTTTACTTTATTTCTATTTACATTTCGATAGTTTTTTTGCAAGAAAGTTTTAAGAATTTTTAAAGTAATTCAAAAAAAATTTCTTCATTCATTGTCATTCGCGAAAGTTTTTTCCCCCGAAAGTAATGTTTTTGGAGGATTCGCGAAAGTTTTATCAGTAAAATTTATTCTAAAATTGTTATTCGCGAAAGTTAAATTTGCGAAATTTCGTGATTTTTCATCCTCGCGAAACTTTCTGCCCTTAAAGTAGTTTAGTAGTTATTCCTCGTTCTTCTCTTTTATGGATTGTTTACGCGATAGGAGATCCAAGTAATTATCTTCTTTTAAAAAAGTTGTATTTCAGTTTTACAGACATATTTACTCTTTCTTCGTCTTTCATTATTTTTCATGTCATAAGAAAATAATTATTGCAAAACATTCAAAGCATGTTTTTGCTCATGTTCATGCTACACACATACCAACATTTTCATGCGCAACAAATTGCATTGCACACACATACTAAAATTACGTGGAGCCCTAGTTTAATTGATAAAATGTAACTTTGGGTAAATATATATGGTTGCTTATTTTGCGAATCTTCTTTCTATAAAAAACAAGAAAAGGAGGACACCACATGATGTGTCAATATGCCACCTTAAGCAGCTTTTCTTCCTGGAAACCTAGCTAATAGTTACTCTCATTTCTACCCAAACTGTGTCAAGCATAGCATCAAACATCATCATAGTATCATACGAGAAAACAAAGTATGAAGAGACGAACAGCTTCAAAAATTAGAAAAGTAAAAACAGATCGAGTGTAAGAGGTAACAGAAACGTATCGTATCGTGTCGTATCGTAAGGCAGAGTAAGCGAGCAAAAGAGTAAATCGCAAACACAATGTAAGGTAGGCTAACGCAAGTAGGGACTTGAGGCTAAGAAATAAGTGTGAGACTATGTAACTGAATAATTGAGGCTGTTTTAAGAAAACTATGCAAATCTAGACATCAATGTTCGAAATTCTTGCTTTAGCAACATGAGTGTTATGATATCAGTGATATTTGGCCAAGTGACAAATCTCTTTCGACATAATTCACTTTCTTGATATGCAACCAATTCAATCTCAAAATATGATCTTAACATAAAATAGCAAATGATAAGAAACACAGACAAATTTATAGGCTGAGAATAAGCAATATATAGGGAACCACATTCATCAAACATCAAAGTCATCTGTGAACTAACTAAATACAAAGAAAAATACTGGCAAGATGTTAAACTCAGTGCAGGAGCTTACAGGACAGGTAAAATCTGAAAGTCATTCAAGCCGGAATGCATCGAATACATCAAAACTATTTCGTCTATCCTCGTGACATTCTACACATTTTCATTAAATAGTTATTACAGAAGTGTCCATAACATAACATGGAATGAGTTTTGAAACTAAGCATACATATAACAGGGACGTAGCAAGACATTTTGAGTTGGGGGGGCTCAATAAATCTCTATTGTTGAAAGAGGCCCCACCATGGTTGGAGCCGATGCGCCAAGAAAGTTTTTGAAAAATACTACCTCTAGATTGCCTATAAAGACACTCAAAATCTATAATTTCAACATGATTTTCAATTTTTAGGAAAGGCAAAAACAAATTTCTCATAATTGACAAAAAAGTTTCTGTGTCCTAATACCTACAGCATATTGAGCTCCAGCATAATTAGCATAATTTACCCTCGTAAAAAGAAATGAGAACAAATACAAATATATTATAAAATGATAAATAATAGATACAAGGTTAAAACTGTAATAAGTACTAGTAAATAGATAGTATATAGATAAATAGAATTCGTTGATAAATAAATTGAAAATAAAAGACTAAACATAAAGGTGAAGCCGAGAAATGAACCACTTGACATGTGTGACCACTTGACATGTGTGACTTCAGAGTGAAGAAGAAAAGCAGATTGAAAAAACAAAGAAAAAAAATACAATTGCATACAGTTGGCTAGAAACTTCGCCTCCGAAAACAAAATCCAAAATATAGACACATGTCTA
The DNA here is from genome assembly GCA_027922465.2 of Turritopsis dohrnii. Classification (NCBI taxonomy): domain Eukaryota; kingdom Metazoa; phylum Cnidaria; class Hydrozoa; order Anthoathecata; family Oceaniidae; genus Turritopsis; species Turritopsis dohrnii. The sequence goes on from BQMF02000276.1 coordinate 66,258, forward strand.
TTGCTAGCACTTCTTAGGATAACGCGTCCATAAAACCTAAAATTCAAGTCCTTCCTACCTATCACACTATTCCAAATTGCATTGTCAAAACTATGATCACAAATGTTAATATATTTTCTGAAGCTTAGTTCCCACTGAAGCAAAATACGTTCGTCCGGTTATTTTTTAGAACTTATTCGTTCAGTGGGAACAGAACAACTTCGTCGCTTATTCGGCAAAGAACGTATTTTTATAAGTTCGTCGCTTCTCATGAATATTAAAAATTTTCCTTCTTCATGAAAAGCGATGAACTTATTTTTTGTGATCATAAATCTAACATCAAAGAAGCACCGCATAACAAGATAAAAGAATCTTTAGTTTCTGAAAGTTTTAGTATTTTATTTTAGTATTTCAGTAATTTTTTAGTAATTGTTTTCAGTTTCGACTTCAAAAGTTTCTTGTTTTCGAATTGCGTAATATTTAGCTACGATGCCAAAAAATTACAGTATTCGCGACGATGAACTCCTCCCAATCGAGGTTCAAAAGTACCCTTGCATTTATGACAAGGTTGATGCTGGTCATAAGGAAAAAGACCGTATTCAAAACGCCTGGGAATTTCGCTTCGATCTCCTTTCTCGTCGTCTTTGCAAAATCACATACAAAGGTGCAAAAACTTCATCCATAGTCACCTGGTTACTGATTTTTTTGCGTGTCTTTTCATTATATTATACGTTCTTTGCAATGGGAAAAGAAAAGCGACGAACTTTTCGTATGCCAATAAGTGCGGAATGTATAAGAATGTATAAGCGCTGAACTTATTTTCGTCAGTGGGAGCTAGGCTTGAAGGAAATCCTCGAACCTCTTAGGCACAAAAGTGCAGCTCGAGTGTTAGTTCCATAGAAATTCTAGTTCTTAGCCATGTCATTGTAGTTCCATAACTCTCGTCTATTTTTTTCGGACAGTTTGTTAGCTAATGATGACAAAAATTGTTTACAATCGTCTCCTTCACTACCATTGGTTCCAAGAGGTACTGCCTTTTCTTAGCCTCTTCGTTACGCCTGAAGAAATGAGTGTACGGACTACGGTAACTTCTATTAAATTTATTGTGCAATTTATTTAGCATTCATCACACTGTATAATCTGTAAGATTTTCTGATTCAAATTCCTCATGGTTTCCCCTGTTGTTATGGCGACCTATTGGAATCAAGCTCTTTCCTGGGTTTTATAAGCAACCAGGTCAGACGATAGCAGTAGTTTTTTAGTAGTAATGTTGCTAAATTTGTTGCTATTACACGGTGCTTTGAACCATTAGCATAATCGTATAGCAGACACATCAGCATCCACACTGTTGTATTTAATTTTCTTTCTTGTGTTGAAATTAGCTATGCAGTATGGTATCGTTTCAAAATGTTGCTAATTTATCTAAGATCCTGTATTGTTGATTAAGTTTTTGAGAAAATTTACTAGTGTTGCTTATAAAAAACGTGCCATATTAGTTTCTTCTGAAAAGTGTATTATAAAATTCACTTATACATAATGTTATACAATACTTTGTCATCTGACATGCAAAAGATTCGCTAGAAGAAATAATTTTTCACTAGACACGACGGAAACCTTTTCATTATTATTGTGTGTAAAGCATTGTGGAACTTGAGTCATTCATTTCTTTATTGCATGCATCAATTCTTACAACACACTCGTGAAATACTTACGTAGCTGTGCTTCGCCAAAATCAAGATAATAGATTGGGTCACTTAAATGCTTCCTCGCGGTTCGTTTCTCTGTAAGACTAGATCATATTTCAAAACGAGGCTAGGCATTTTTATTTCTGGACCAAAAAGACCTTCTCGGAAAAATACGTCACAGCTGATATTGCCTCGCTTTCAAACCATATAATAATGACATTTGTGTTGTTTTTGAAAAGAAATGATATCATCTCGGAAAAATGTAACACGAAGTTTTTTTATCATTCTTAACTTACGTAAGTAATTTAAAACATTAGAAACGAGGCAAGATCTGTCGTGACGTAATTTTCGAAATCATCTATTATGAAGTTCATCAATAAAATGAAAAAACAATTAATCCTGACGTTTGAAAAAGATCATCAATAATCCACTTGAAAACGAGGCCAGCAATGCTCACAACATAACAACACGATTTATTTCAACCAATTTTTTTAAAACTTTCAAAATCAAAACATGTCACATTCAATATTATTCAATATTCCTTCCATAAACCAAACGAAATTGCATAACACAAATACATAACCTTCAATGCAGCGACTCTGCTGGGGGTCTGAAAACTTGTTCATAAATGTTGTCGGCTGTGTGTGTTATAAATAAGTTTCTTTGAAGAGGAAAACACAGCACGCTATTGTTAAAACTTTTATAGAACAGTCAAACTTTTCAAAGTCAACATCAGGCATGGTTAAAACATAATGAATCAAGTAGCGACTCTGCGGGGGGTCTACAATTGCTTAAAATGTTAAATAAACAATTTCGTAAATAAATAAATAAATTCTAGAATCTTCATGTATTAATAGGTAAAAACTTTTCTGACATAAAAACAAAAACTTAACACGAAACAGAAACGATTTTTTCTTACAGTAGCGACTCTGCGGGGGGTCTTTTCTTCTGTTAGATAATTGCATAAACTGTATTTGTAGTCTGGACACGAAGTTGATATAAGTTAACATATATGATTAATAAAAAATGAATTTAGTTCTTCAATAAATAAATAAATACAAGTATGAAAACTAAACAAACATGAAACGAAAGATTTTTTATATTAGCGACTCTGCGGGGGGTCTTTCTTCCAATAGGATAATTGCATTAATTGTTTTAGAAGTTTGGGTACGAAGTTGGTAAATTAAGATGATAATTATAATTGCCTCAATAACAGAAAGTGTTTTAATATGTGTAAATAAATAAATTTAAATATATACAATTAAAAAACGGCATCACGGATGGTTCCTACAACAAAAACAAAACATCATTAGCGTGTTGTCAAGGTAACGATAGGAAACTTTTCATTAAAATAGTCTTTTCCATCCAACTTTTTTCTGATAAAAACATTTCAATGAAATATTTACTTACTTTTAGTGTTGAAGAAGAAATTCCCTTATTCGTTTCTTCTTTTCATCGCCACCTAACCCCTGACACGCCACATCATATGCAGTTTTGCCACGTTTATTTTTAATATGACGATCTGCTCCGTGACGTATCAGGAGTTCAACACATTCGAAACGACCATACCATGATGCGTAGTGAAGTGGTGTGTAGTTGAGGTTATCTTGTTTGTTGATGAGATGATGAGGTGCGGATTTTATAAGGAGGGAGAGACAATCGATAGAATTATTCTGTGCAGCTAGATGAAGTGATGTTTCTCCAATGTTGTTCGTTGCTTCTATATCTGAACCTCTCTCTAGTAATAATCGAACAATCGATGGTTTGTTGAAATAAGAAGCCCACATTAAAAGTGTGTATCCATCATCATCCCTCATCTTCACGATCGATGGAGAGATTGTGAGGTGGTGTTCGATGGATGACACATCGCCATTTTGGATAAGATGTCGAAGATCTAAAATAAATGAAAAATAAATGATAAAATGAATGAAGAATAATCGAAATAAAAATAGATTTTAAATGGAAAGAAATTCTAAACAACTAATAATTAATAATTATAACAAATAAAAATAAAAAGTAAAACTAAATAAAAAAAGGTTTTAGAATTTATCAGAAATTTTGTGAAATGACAATGTTCATTTGGTGGGATTATTTTCTAAACCAATCAAAACAACTGACGTTTTATGATGTGTACCTCCCCTGGTACCACCAGGGGTGACGCAAGTGGAGTGGGTGATTGTGGAACGCCGCGGATGGGTGCACCCACCACCTATGACGTCATAGAAAAACTTAATGACGCGTATCTCTTGAAGTGTTCGTCACAGACATATGGTTCTATATATCATTTTAATCAGCTTTTCAAGCTCTAACTGATGGTAAATAAATTTTAAAGCGAAACGAATCTTCATAATTTCCATCTGTTCTAGTTCCGAAAATTTTCCACATGGTAAGCCAGGCAGATACTTTTCAAATTCAAATGTGATCGAGTGATAAAAAGCAAAATAAAATAATAAAATAAAAAGTGGAAAATGTGGGTTAACTGATCGTCAGTCGAATCGATTGAAATTTTATAAGAAATGAAGATGCATAAAACATAAACCAACAATAAATTTTTACCTATTTCAATAATATGTAGACGACAAATATTTAGCTTTAAGTAAATATTCGTTTTATCATGACCATGCAGTTAAAATCTCGAAAAAGTCAACTTAACAGCACAGAACTCCACACAGTTCAAAAGTCGAGAAGAAAAGAAATAGAATTCTGTTTCGCGCGAATAAAACTCTTCCACAAAAACTATTGGACAGTATATTCGAAAATAGACACAGGTGTTCGAAAGATGTACATGTTCCAAATCACATGACAAAAACAAGCAACTTCGAATCATTTTTAAGATTAAAATATGTGAGTGGTTCAAAATTTGATAAGCGAAGTTTATCAAGAATAACTATACAGTGTGTAAAAATTAATAAAATTCACAGTGAATAAACACACATTTATAGAAGTTTACGAGCCTCTAATTGATAAATCTTTTAAAAATGACAGTTTAAGAGTAAGGAGCAAAATTACAAAACTATCAAGGACCTTCGCCATTTATACAGGATGAATATTTAGAGTCTTACTTACAAAATTGCGCCTTTATAATAGCACTATTTATAATAGGAGAAAGGTTATCCACGCCAGGTGAAAAACCCATTCTACAAGGTGCTTTTCAGCGACGGAGATGAGGACTTCGTGTCGGAGTAAAAGAGTTTGATGGTGTAGAAGTGGTGTTGCTGTAGGAACTTTAAAACCTTTTGTACGCATTTTTCCGATTACTTTAACGTAAAAATATTTTATCTTTTAAATGATTTATGTCTCAATTTCATGTTCTAATTTTTAAGCTTCGAGGCTGGGCATGTTCTTACGATGTTCTTAATTTTTTGTCGAATTTCAGCCTAAATGTTCTTATAAACTGGGTTCTAATAAAAAAACGTGCACTCCATTTTAGAACTTAATGCTTGTACTCCCGAGACTCGAAATTTATTGTCAACATTGAAAACGGAGATTTCCTAAGTTTCAGTTGAAACGCCATTTACTCGATACAATCATATTCCCACCTCGCTTTCAATGCTACACCACGCGTATATATAAAAAAAGTTTCTCCAGCATTTGCAATAATGACCATTCACCGTACAAATCAATGTAAAATAATGAAAACGAGGACATAGTTGACGTTTAAACGATACTGTAACTAAAACGATATCATGTATACTTTGAGATGTTCCTAGATACGTTTTGAGAATATTATCGCAATTATCTGAATGAGCGCCCCTGTTAACAGTTGACAAATTAAATGAGCGCCCCGGCTTAAATGAGAATCAATTTGCCGGTATTGAAGGATTTGAAGATGAAGAAGGGTTCCTTGATTTATCGCAATATACGAAAATGAAGACTATGATATAGATATTGAACTTTACCTACTTGCCACAAATAAACGTTTTATCTTGCTTTTCATATTTTGTTTAGTCTGGAAAAGATATGTAAACTAGAACCCGCTTTGCATCTTTTTAAAAGAGCGCTCGAGCTTATGTGAATAAGCGCTCCTTCTGAAAGGTAGTAATTTAAATGAGCACCATGGCGCTGAACAAATAATTACGGTATTTCAGTAAAAATACAACCTTGCATTGGTCGACGTTCCAAAATCGAAAAATATCAGAAATAAATGTAAAATAGACAATACCTTTGAAGGTGCATTCTTTAGCGGGTGGAAGAGGCTGGGTATCTTGGTTAGATGGTAGGCTAAACGAAAATTACGAAACATAGCTACAGCTTTTTTAGTTATCAAAATTATCTCATACTTCCAAAAGTTTTTATCACTACGTTTTACCTTTGCATATTACTGGAAATGTTTTTCTCAGCAGTCGATGCTAGAGGAGATTTGGCTTGCAGAGCGGAGAATGATGGTTGGCTAAATAAAAAGCTAAACAATGAAAAATCACAACTCTATAATTATAAATAAGGAAGCCATTGTTTGTATATGAAAACGAAGAAACAATATTCATAAAATCAATTTTTATTGCGAAGCTTTTTCGTAACTATATTTTACATCTTCAGACAATATGCCTAAATATTAAAAATTGATTTTATGAATATTGTTTCTTCGTTTTCACATAACTCCATAATTGTTGGGAACTTTTTCTATAAAAGCTTAGTGATACCTTTGCTTTTCACTTGGAGGAAACTTAACTTCAGTAGGTTCTGATGGCAGTCCCCCATATTTACTGATAGCGTGTATTCTAAATCTGTACAAGCAATCCTTTTCGATAGGCATCTTGAAATTATAACCATGATAATGTGAATGTATGATTTCGTAATCGTCCACAGCATGCGTGGTACTTTTTGATAAATTCATTCTTGCCACTCGAAAAGTATTTTCAGGATGATCCCATGAAAGTTCTATTGATCCATTTGATAGGATTTTTGCTTGGAGATTTGTGACAGGTGCAGGCTGCATATATCTAAAAACACAACCCAAAAAATGGTATAACACACATACATGTTATATTATAGTTATAGTTATATACACATACATGCCCAAATGATGATAACGGTTAATCCTCTTATAAACGCCCTCCTTCTTTTTAACACTCCCCTTTAATTAGCGCCCCCTTAAACTTGAAAATTAAATTAACGCCCCACCCCCTAAGAGGGAAAAACATCTAACATTTAAATATTCGAATTCGAACAAGCAAAGAAAAGCAAAATAACATTTCATTCTATCCCTCGAACCAAAACAATATGGCTGATTCTTAAGAAACGTTTCACAAGGGAGAGAGAAACGTAACTCTTATACTATTCCATTCTCAGATGAGGACAATTTTGTTGATGTTTTGTAAAGTTGCGGTTTCAGAAAAAAATACAAAATTAAATTTTTTATATAGACGCCTCCCTCTTTTAAACGCCTCCCTCTTTTAAACACCTCCCTCTAATTAACGCCCCCTCTTAAATTCGAAAAACGAAATTATTAGAGGATTTACGGTATTGATACGAAACTTAAATTTAAATTAAATTTTAACATTATCAAATTACAATTAAAAACTAAAATACCTTGACACGAGATGTTTATCTGACTGTGGCTTACATAGAACATTTGTCCGCAGAGCAATTTCACAATATTTCTGGCGTTCCAACTGATCAGGACTGACTAGGACAGTTTCTATCTTCGAGTTTTTATCTTGTGTCTGAAATTCTTGGTCTGGATGGTCAGCAAGCACGTATGAGAATATATCAAGTAAATTGTCGCTACAAACTTCTTTTTGGTGGAATAATGTCTTTATGATAGTACCCATCGATTCTCTTTCATTTTTGCCATAATTGTTCTCATCATAAGAGTAGGGGACAATCAACACAAGATGATCCGTGCATCTGGAAATCATTTCTATAAAGAATTGTCTCCTGAAATGTTCTTCTGGATCGATGAGCACAACAACTTGTGAACACTCCATTCCTCTACTGCCTTCGTAGTTGGTGATAACTGTTGTTGCATTAAAAGATTTAATCAAGGATGGATTGCCTGACATACCTGGTATGTAGCACAAATATTCTTCTTCCAAAGCTCTCAATGATATCTCACACATCCTGAATTCGTTTGTATCATTACATAGAATTATCCTTTTCTCGTTTGGAACTGGTCGATTGTAACAGTGATCTTTCAGTACTTTAGACAACAATAATGAGCAGTCTACTTCAACTGTTTCTTTTTTTCTGTGCTCATTTAAAAATACAAGAACAGGTTGGCGGCCAGATATATTATGTCCACACTTAATACATTCATGGAATTGGAAATTTGTTTCTAAAAATGAGTTGGAGCCATGAAACTTTTCATCATGTTCCCGAGCGATTGAATCAATCTCGTCCGGTTTGATATGCTGCACCTGAAGTTTGCTGCTTTCTCTTTGTGGGTTAGTAATAGGTACAACCAGTTGTGGTGATTGTATATCTTTGGTCGTATTGCAATCAGTTGCAGGCTCCCAAAACCAATTCCGAAGTTTCCTAAGTAGGTTTTGTTTGCCAGCATTTTGGGGAATGACCTTCACCTTCACTGGTGGCTGCATTATCCTGTTTGAACGAGTAATTCCTTTCATACATATTTTAATGATTTCGTAGACCTTTGTCGTGGTGCGCATTGACAACCGTAATGGCATAACTTCCATTCCACATTTATGATACCATTGAAAGGATTGATGCTCAGTTCGATGCCCATCAACTATGTTCGCTCGTTGTTTCTCCATTGACCGCATTGAAAACAACATAGATGTGTTAATCAGAAACTCAGCATTCTGCTGTAAGATCTCCTTGAGTGCATCTGCTTCAACTGAAGTGATAACTTCCCCATCCAGCTCATCAATGATCAAATGAAACTTTCTGTTGGAAGTTTTGGCTTTTTCTATCATCGACAGCAGCATATTAGACACAGTGAAGGGAATGACTTTTCTATGGCTTCCACAAATTTGTTGAAGTTCGTTTGATAGGCAACTTTCTATTTCCTGACAGTTCCCAAAGATTACATTAGCATTGGAACCAAGGCAGCTTTCTTTTATTTTCTTGAAAATCTTTTCACGACTTTTCAGGAACAAGCTGTCATTGTCGAAAAACAGGAAATATATATCGACAGGTTCTGTTGCCTGCTTCACTAACTGCTCAAGTAGAACCCTTGTAACTACAGACTTGCCAGTACCGTAACCTCCTGTGACTATCCTCCATTTCTCCTTACTAAATACTACCTGTAACTGCTCTTTGGTTAACCACATGTAGGATATTTTTTTCTGAGTATCACCAAACAAAGTATCTGGTTCAAACAGTACTAAAGCCAGAAAACCAAATATGTAGCTGATTGCAAGTATCGTAGATTCATGACTTTGGCCTTGAGATTTCAATGGCTTATCAGTTTTTCTTTTCACATAAGAGTGTAACTTCAAAAGTTTGTTTTTCAGCTTCTGTTGGTCAAGCAGGTGGTGTTTACTTAAAATGAGAGGGTTACTATGTTTAGTTTCCATATTTGGTGCAACTGCTATATTGATGACTGAGTAATCCTTTCCCAGAAAACCACTGAAGACATAGAAAAACAATCGGCAAAAGTTATCAGAAGACTTCAAGTCCATCAGAGTCGTTTCTTCTTGGTCAGCGTCACTGTAACGTACAATGTAGACGCATCGTTTCATGTAGTCGAAAACAAGGAACTGCTGATCACTGTTTCCAATGGAGGAACGTTCAATTTGCAATTTAGCACAAATTTCGTCAACAGTTAGTTTGAGCATCTTACAATGTTCAACAAGATCATAATCAGTTATAACAACTGTATTATGAAGTTCAAATTTTGCAGCAATATCATATAATTCACCACTATTCATATAAGCTGGTGGAAACCTGATCTTCTCATCAATCTGATCATTGATACTAAAGTAGTCTGACAAATACTCCCTGCATTTGTTAGTATAATCAGCAAAGGGTATTTCCACAGGATCAAGTTTACCACTTATCACGATATCAACAGTATCTGGCATTTCTATTTTCGAAACATCTATATCTTTATATATCTTCTTGAAAGTTGTGTTGGTTAACACTCCAGGGTTTTTTCGAACAACAGTAGTTTCTTCTTTCCCTTCACAGGCTGAAACAAAATATGTAAGTATTTTTAAGCAAATTTGAAGTGGATTATGTTGTGATAAATGAGGAAATTTTGTTTGTAGTTCTACTCTGCACTTCCAGCAGCCCTAAATTGTAGGTGACTTCTTGCAAGGTCTCATTTGTTTTACACAATTCTTTCCTTAATTATTAATGTTGGAAATTGAATCAAAACTCACAATTGTGACAGTTTTTGTACATATCGCATTTTAGTTTATTAGTTTAAATATTGAAAATTTATAAAATATAAGAAAAGCATTTCAATTTCATGAAAACTGTTTTGAAGTTGATAAACATGGTAAACATATACAGTATATACAGAACAAGCACCCTGGGCGCTTATTAAATTTTTGGATTTTTTGCATGGGCGGTTTATCGAGAGGGGCGCTTAATAAATGCTGGGTGGTCATAAAAGTTTTCTGATTTTGTACAAATTAAAGACAACGGTAATTTTGATTTATATATTTTTTCCTGAAAAAGAAAACTGAAAAAAAGATTTAACAAAACGTGAGGTTTCGGTGTTTTATTAATTTTACTAGGGTGTCGCTATGTTTTTTAGTTTTAGTTTAAACAACATCGACATCATCCTTCTCATCATCAGATATCAAAACTACTTTATCAGCTTTTGAAGGCAAATACAAGAAATTGAATCTGCATTACAGTCATTGGGAAACAAAACGGGAGGTTGGACTTTGGTGACTGCAAATTTCTCTGCCCACACAAAATGTAGTCAAATAGCAAGGGTCCTCAAAGAACAACTGTTGAAACATAGAAAAAAAGAAATTTATAGAAAATTTCCTATTTATGTTTAATAGAAAAGAAGCATTAATTACGTATTTTTTTATTCCCGATATAAGAAAGTAAAAATTTCAAATACAACTTGTAAAAGGTGGGCACTTTTATTCGAGGGGGGGGGGGGGGGGGGGGGGGGTGGTCTTAATAAATGCTGGGTGCTTATTGACCTTTGTGGAAATTACCTGGGCACTTATTAGAACGAGGGCGCTTAATAAATGCTGGGCACTTAATCATATAATTACAGTATGCCGAACAAAAGAACCTTGAAAGCTGGTGTAGTACCAACAATTTTCCGACATGAAAAATTTAATACAATAAATATGGATGCAGAAACTGTCTTTGAAGAAAATCCAACAAAGTGATAAAAAAGTAATGTGTTTTCCAAATCTCATCTATATATTAATAGCCGATTCTCTGTTTGTTTGTTTGTTTGTTTGTGCGTTTGTTTGTAAGTCACACACAAAATGGTAGATTGAGTTGTGAGAGTGATTATTTTATTTTATTTTGTGCGACGTCAGTGTGAAACCATTGTATTGAGACCCTAATCGAATGCAACGTTTAGGGAAAATTATCTCGGTAACCAATAGGGATAACTGACGTTTTTTGGGGTCCACGATACAGGCGATAGAGTGACGAAAAATTTGGGTCTAATTTTTTTGGGGGACGGGTCTATGACGTCATCAAAATTTTGATCGACGATATCTCCGAAACAGTTGGTCGTAGGAAAACGATCCCATACATTTATTTGATCAGTTTTTCGAGCTCTACAACATGGGCACACTTATCATTGCAAATTCCTTAATTTTATTTTTGGTGAACTCAAATTTAGGCCAAATTTTTTGGGGGACGGGTCTGTGACGTCATCAAAATGTTTGAACGAAGATATCTCTCTAACGGTTGACCATAGGAAAAGGATCCCATACATTTTTTTTGATCAGTTTTTCGAGCTCTGCAACATGGGCACACTTATTATTGGTAAATCCTTAATTTTATTTTTCGTGAACCCAACGCATACTGAAGGTGGACATGGGCGGCGAGCGACGCCGCCTTGGCGGCTAGTTTCTATAAATGCTCTCCTGATACATTTTCTTATATCTAGCACAAGACACGGTTTACGCTATCCTTTTTCAATTTTTCTCAAGTTTCTTTTTAAAAAAATAACTGAAAAAGATCTCTGGTAATATGGATAACTTGCACATTCTAAAATGATCATTGCGATTTTGAAAATTTCTAAAAGTATTATCGCTCAGTTAACTTAGTTAAACACAATTATGTTTTCAGAGATGTTGTATGGTTTAAGTCATTTAAAGAAAAAACAAACAACAGTTTTGACAACGTTTCAGGTGTTTGCACACCCATTTTTGAGTCAATATAATTCAAATATGGACTATCTCGCATTATGAATAAACTCTCTTTAATTTCCAAAAGATAACGGTTATTCCCTCGTGCTAAAATACTAAAATTGTCAAAAGATGGAGAATTGACACATTGTTTCAAGTGGTCTTTAATAGCTGTCTGTTGGGATGACGTAGATTTCTTAACTGTTAATGGCAATACACCGGGTGCTCGCTGACCCGAACTTTAAGGTGACGTGACGTCTCGCCAATATTTAGGCGTCATTATTGAATAATATTAGATCTACACCACTAAATTTATTTAATTGAGCGTGTATGTATAGTTGTATGTATAATTACATAAAATTTAAAAAATTGTATAAAAAAATTTGTAAATATTCAACAACAATTATATTGACTTGAAAATGGGTGTGTGAGCACCCAAAACGTTGTCAAAACTGTTGTTGTTTGTTTTTTCTTTACAATTATGTTTCTATCTATTGAAATTTTTGTACAAATGGCTTGAGTTAAGTTCGTTTTCGCATTCATCATCCTCACTTTCTCATTAACGATCACTTCAAAACCTCATTGACTTAACTCGTCATTGTATATTCTGACTCTCCTGCATAAGAAGACATGCCAACGCATGATTATCATTTAAAATAAATGAGTGTGACATTTCGTATGAAGAAATTGCAGTGCCGCTGTCACGCCAATTTTTTAAGTTTGTAATTATTTAAAATAAAATATAATATTTTATATAATTCTATAAATAGGCCTTTATACAATGTAACATGTGGAACAATTTAAGCCAAAATTGTATTTTTGACGTCAATTCTCCTTTAAAGGACAACAACAACAATAACATACCATTCTCAATGTCTGACCCATCTTCTTCACTCGAGGAACAGCAATATACTAAACAAGAGTTAGATTTTCTAATGTTAGAAGAGATGTTGGAAAGTCAGCAGCATTCTATAGGTGGTTTTCCACTTCCAAAAATTTTCCGCGGACAGAATAGGAAAATTCATGACTGGTTGACGGAAAAGGGACCATTCGATTTCTCAGTTATTTTGGTGTTTAAACGCATTTAAACGCGTTTAAACCTTTTTGTTCGAAATAATGATGCGTTTAAACGGTAAAACCACAGACGAATAAACGCCGTTTAAACTCTTCCATGAGAACTTCGTAACGAAGAGAAAAATTTGAATTCACGTTTAAACTCTAAGAAAACGAGTTGAAACGTCAAAAAATGTTATTTACTAGTTAGAAGTTATTTTATTAGTTAGAAGTTATTTACGAACTTCGTGACTTTACTGACATCTAAAATGTATATTGACAGGTAGCACCCGTTGTGTATTAAAATAAACTGATTTGCTGGTTCTCATTCATTTGGAGATAAAAGATGTAATAGTTAGTTCGAAAGTCACGATAAATAGAAACCGTCCGTTCTATTTTAAGTTGTTCGACAGGATTACTATTTTGGTAAATCTCTTGGGGGAAAACGTTGTTTATTTTTTGTTCGGAAATATAAAATTTCGATAGAAAATATCAAACTTGTCATATTTCTGACTATTAATCAATATTCTACGATAGCAATAACAAAACCTTTATTCCTTTTTCAACAGACGTTTCACGTTCATGAGATATACCTCCCATTAAATTGATCATATCGCAACATTTTATTGACATCTGTAATTTCATTACGATAATATTTTTAGGCTCAACGGGATGATGGGTGTATGTTGGAAGAGACAAATGAAAGCATTTTAACGTCGGCTTGATGAGTTGCAAAAGTTCTCTTTTGAAATACTCACCTTGGTTTAAATAAAATAATACCTGGTTCCTTCCGTTTTTCATCATAAGGTTTACGTGGAAGATTGTCTGAAAGCTGTGTTTACACAGGGCTCCAAAACTCTCCCATGTCCTGGCTGTAAAGCTTGCGTGGGTGCGCACTCTTCTCGCAGTAGTCAATGTTGATGATGGACAGTTGGAAAACCTGTGGCAAGGTTCCAAATGGTAGTTCCTCTGTCCGTTCGAGTCTCATTGTCATACAACAGTCGAGCATAAGAGTGTTAGCATGAAGTGATGGAACCGACGTAATTTTCCTTGTACAACTTTTTGAAGACCTAAACCTCAATGTCATTAATATTTTTTTCAAAAGATCTTGGGGGCCGCATATAAACTTTCTCATGGAAATTTTGTTAATGTTTAAATTTGACTTCTATGAGAAAAATATTAGGAAGATCCTTATGCATTCCATTGCATCTTCATTTAAAAAACATTCGATTATAGGACATGTTCATGGTTATAAACATTCGATTGAGCTCTCTGATGATTTTTAACAATTTTAGAATTCTTACGACGTAAGTTATCTCAAAATTCTTACGATGTAAGTTATCTTAAAATCCTTACGGCGTAATACTTATACTCTTTAATTCTTACGTTAGGTAATTCTAAAACATTTGAATTTTGCCAACTTTCAGTTCAAACCCGTTTAAACTACCCGTTTAAACGCGTTTTAAATAATAACTTGGCGTTTAAACGCAACATTAAAAAGTTTTTAAAGTCGTTTAAACGCTAGTTTAACTGCCGTTTTTACTAGAGTTTAAACGCATTAAATAAGCGATTGGTCCCTTTTCCCTCAACCAGTCACTGTTAATTTCCACACCTTGAGAATGGAAATTTTTCTTTTATTTCATTTCAAATTTTGACTCATGGTTAAACATGGTTTATCTAAGTACAACAACAACAACAAAAAATTATTACTGAGTATTGAGGTGTAATAAATTCACTGGAAATTCAAGGAATATTTCAACCAGCTACTGTTGATGTCTTAAAGGAGAAGGAACATTAGATATTTTTTTCATCTTAACTCTCAGTCTTTAACATCAGTAACAGCCTCCAAAGATTTTTTTGCAAAATTCATTCAATTTGGTCCCAAACTAGCATTAAACAACTTTGCAATAACTTTCCGTGATGTGACGTCAGTGTTGCGGATGCGCGTGAAATCATTCTGAATGTTATATATGTGTTATCAGTGATATTAACCATGGAGGTGTTTTAACTAACTCATTTGTCTCTTTGCATGGTGCCTGCTTATTTTATGAATTCAAAAAGCTAATTACAGTTTCTGGCGAAGAAAATCGTATAAGTTCTATGTGTTACTGTCAACGATGCTTGATTTTAGTTGATGTTTTCTCAAGCATTTTTTCATATTCATTGGTTATTGTTCATCAAAAATAATTTTTATTGTGTTTATACTTTGATCAACTGATCAACTGAAGCGTCAATTTTGAAAGAATGTATTCATGCTGCAAACAGCTATAGATACCACATTTTGATTGGCTCCTTAAAGAGTCTATAGACGGATGAAATTGTAAATACTATAATCACGTGATCATAACACAAAATAAAAACAAAACTAGCCATGTGACAGAATGTGTTTCGGTTTATTTTATTTATTAAATGAATCTACAGGTAAAAAATTCATTTTTGCAGCTGTTTTTTCAAAGAAAGTTATTTATGTACATAAACAAAGTAATTTTGTTACAAAAGAGAAAAAAGATGTGTCAAACATTATGCCGCATGTTCAAAAGTTGCTGTTTAAAATGTCGAAGAGAAAGCTTTTAGATAAGAGCTTAGGAGTGGTATTTCATAGGCAATAATTATAGGATAGCACCCTACAGGCAATTCTGTGGAAATATGGGGGCGCCTGGGAAAATGAAATAGACATGTTGTGCTATCATGTGTAGCTTTAGCAGTTCAGAAAAATTACTCATGATGGGGTTCACAAGGACTAAAAACTGTTTCAATTATGTATAATGACACCATAGAAAAGTATTTATGTATTTTCATTCCTTTTCATAACCTTGTTTACCAGGCTACCTAAAAATTATAGCCAGATTTCAGTATATCTACAAAAAGTTTCACTATTTATTATAAGGGAAAAACTGAATTTGTTATTTACAATTTGATATTTTAACAATCCTGAAAGTTTTTTGGCAACTCTAGATCAAGATGACTGTGTAAATTTGGTCGATAGTATCCAGGTGCAATCTTTCTGTTCTCCATTAGTTGTTGTCACTTCTTAACGAAACAAGTGAGTGCATGTGTGCATTCTATTGTATTTCGTCCGTTCATAGACTCTTTAAAATTCATCTGTTTTCAGTCACGAACGAACAGAAAAAGTTTAACTCGGAACAGAAAGGAAAATTTTCTGTTCACATGGTGTTTGAGCATGCTCAGTTGTTTTTTTCTGTCCAGCTCGTTTCTGTCTGCGGAAAACTTTCTTGAAAACCACCTTTTTTGTCTCAGGGAACATTTTGGACATTTAATTTGAAAACCAAAAAGTACTTACATTCATCTTCAATTTGAGATACCAGATGCCGCATATTGAGAAATAGCAATAATCTTCGCAAACGCGGCCATGTTGCTTCACCAGTGCCATGTTGCTTCACCATTGAAGATCGATGCCATTCCTCTAGCATATCATCAAGTCTACTTTGAACATGGTCAGGATTGTTGATTGAAATATTGGTAATAGAAGAAAATTCCAACAAAAAGTGGCCGATGATTCTCCACTCATTTGCTGCTGATTCAGAAATCTTTAAAAAAATTTTTCTACGAGTTGGCCTGTGTTGAAGATCTAAAAAAATATATTTCAGCATCAATTTATAATTCAACATTTCTCTTAAAACAAATACGAAAAAGGAAATAAAAGAAATTTTCAATTTTAACACACCAACCTATAATGTTATAGGGAGAATTATGAATTTCCTCTTCGTTTATCCTTTTGATATCAAATATTTCAAGCTCATCATTGATCTTTCTGATCAAATTTGCTTTTTCTCTGGGTGGAGTACTGGAGAACATCTTCATAATGCAATGCAGTATGGGTCTATCGTGTGGCTTAAAACTAGCAAATATCTGATCAACTTCAATCTGATAGTCGTTTATATGTTGGCAGAACTGTTTTCCTTTTGAAAGGTCACCACGAAAACGTCTGTCAACAAGGTAAGAAAACATGGAATAATCTAAAGATGTAGAAAGGTAATAATAATGACAGCTTCGTTATTTTCATTAAACATTTATTTACAAAGCACAGGACAGCCATCTCAACATCTTGTGGGTCACAGGGTAAATCAAATAAAAGAAAAATATGAAAGTAATAAATGTACAGTCACATTTACTGAAGAGATTTCATGTTGCTTAGAAGACTAGCAACAAAATTGAATAGAGATGAGATTAATTGACGTGGTATTGTAAATTAGCTTGTATCAAGGATGACTTAAACTAAGACTCGACTAAAGTAAAGAGAAATGAGAATCAAATCACAAATCACTAAATGCAAAATTTTTCTCTTAGAATCATAAACTTTTTCTCTTTTAGAATCACTCAGCTTCGAATTTAAAATCTCATTACGTTCAAGGAATAAATCTGGTTTAAGAAACAGTCATGAGTAGAATTAATCTGGTCACAGCCAAATAAATAGGCATAACAGCATACGTCACACAATGTGTGATAATGCACTTAAAAGGATATTTCTTATACTCACACACTATTATGCTATGAAAAAACTATATACCTTGGTTTTCTCTTAGTTCTTTCTCTTCACTGAATGAAGCTCCACTCTTACTTGTTGCCATTGTAAAAACACTAAAGAGAAGAATCACATAATTTAACATGTTTGGACATCATCAAAATCTTTGATCGACAATAATTCTGTAACCATTGATGGTAGCAAGACGATCTCATACAGTTTTTGATCAGTTTTTCTATAAGATGGGTACACAACTTGCAAACCTGTGATTACATTTTTCAACATGGGA
This sequence comes from Turritopsis dohrnii, assembly GCA_027922465.2. Taxonomy (NCBI): domain Eukaryota; kingdom Metazoa; phylum Cnidaria; class Hydrozoa; order Anthoathecata; family Oceaniidae; genus Turritopsis; species Turritopsis dohrnii. The sequence continues at coordinate 83,988 of BQMF02000276.1, forward strand.
TACGCACTATAAAAAGAGGGATTTGACACATCTTATGCAAAGTTAGACAGGGCAAAAAGTTTTTACCTCGGATGCTAGTATTATAAGATGACAATGTGGTTATGTTTTCTTCTTAATTTCTTTTTCAAAGTTCAAACCAGGCAAGTTTTTTGAAGAAGTTGCCTGAAATGATATCAATAACCAATCAATCAATTTGACATATATATATATTTGTATAGATCACCAAAAATATAAAACGATAGGTAGTTTTTCAGATGAAGTTAATACTATTGAAATGGACAATCTATATGGAGACCATCATAATTAGCCAAAATTAAGGACACCATGGATATCACAAACAACTACAGGACACTACAGGACAGGACAAAGAAAACGCAGGCTGTAAAATTAATTTTTCAGATCCCAGTTTATGCAAAAAAGATTAAGATTGTGTAAAATAATAGATTCAAGGAGGAGGGTATACGAACGAATGAGGCCTCTTATAGAGGCTCGTGTATTGTAACAGGGTTCGTACAGTCCTTAACCTAAGAAATTCCCTGACTTTTCCTGGAAAGTATACTATTTTCCCTGATAAAAATCCTGAAAATGATATGTTTTTCCCTGACCTTTTCTTAAATGCATATGTTCTTTCCTGACTTTAGGCTAATAATTCCTGAAGCAATACTGGTCTTTTGAAAAAGCTTGCTGCATATGGAGTTAAAGGGATTGTCCGGTAAAAAACAAAAATTCGTGACATAATTCCTTTAGTACTTAAATAAATAATTTCCAATTCCTTTTCTTCAAACATAAGCTTGTTTCTTATTTACACGAAGATTTAAAAAAACCTTCGCGCTGTTTGCGTCCCCTTTATGAGATCATTCTTTCCTTCCTTGGTAATCGTAGGCCTAAGGTTGTTTTAGATGGGCAATCATCATCGACACATTCCATCAATGCAGGAGTTCCCCAAGGTTCTGTCCTTGGGCCAACCCTTTTTCTTCTTTTCATCAATGATCTGCCTGATGACATTATTTCCAAGCTTGCCATCTATGCTGATGATTCAACCACCTATTCCTGTATTCCAAAATCAGATTTGTTCAGCCAGGTAGAAATGGCAGGCGAAATTGAGCTTGATCTGCAATCTATAGTTGAGTGGGGAGAGAAATGGCTGGTCACATTCAATTCTTCAAAAACCAAACTTCTTTCTGTAAATCATACTAAAGATCCCTTTTTACCGTCAGTTTCCATGAATGGCACCCAGTTGGAAGAAAACAACTCCTTTCGTCTCCTCGGCATCACTTTTTCACAGGATTTCTCCGGGCGTTCCTACATTGAGGCAATTGCTAAGTCAGCCTCAATGAAGGTGGGCTCCCTTCTTCGTGCGAGAGCGTACCTCAGCCCTGATGCCATTCTTTACCTCTTTAAATCTACTATTCGGCCTTGTATTGAGTATTGCTGCCATATTTGGGGTGGTGCACCCTCAGACTCTCTTTTAGATCGTATTCAGAAACGTATCTGCAATGCTATTGGTGATAAACTTGCAAGTAAACTTGACACACTCTCCCATCGCAGATCTGTGGCGTCTCTTAGCCTCCGTTATAAATACTTTTACGCAAAATGTTCAACTGAGCTCTCTTCTCTCATTCCTGCATTAAAAACTTTCAAGCGAAACACAAGATATTCATCTGATTGCCATGATCAAACTGTCAACATCCCAAAGTCATCTAAAACTTTTTACCAACAAAGTTTCATTCCTCGCTCCTCTACTCTCTGGAATTCTTTACCACAGTCTGTTTTTCCTTCTCATTATAATCTTCAACATTTTAAATGCAATTCATCATCACCTTTCTTCCTTGTACCTCAATACATAAGTGGTTTTAAACCTTGTATTGAGCAACCAACAGTGTAATCTGACTAATGAACTAGATATTGCAATGCCTGACAGGCAGTTCAGTGGTCTATACACTGACAAAACAGTGTGTGGAGCACGTTGAAGCCAAATTACAAATGTTTTATCTAGAAGCCAACTATCTTGAAAATAAGTTTTTTTATTATTCATTCTAATGAGTTAACAGATAAAATATAGATAAAGAAGCATATTATACACATTCCTTTTATGCTTCCCTGACTTTTAAAAAAATTCCCTGACTTTTAAAAAAAATTCACTGACATTCCCTGACTTTCCCTGACTTAATCAAAAAAGCCACTTTTCATCCTGACTTTCCCTGACTGTACGAACCCTGTGTAAGCATGAGAGAAATCAACTGCAAATGTGTCAAGTAAGGGTAATGGCAGGTTTGCATGATACACAGAATGTTAAAAAGTTACATTATGCACTATGAATTAAATCAGTAAACTTTATCAAACCCAATTCAATAAATAGAGGTTTCACTGGGGCATTAAAATCAGCAAAACACATCAAACGAACACAGCACAAAGGCTGGCTTCAAACTTGTGCACAATTTTATGTGTGAATCAAATAGAGCAAAGAAAATATATAAATAAAAGATTTTAAAAATGAAATCTCAAAAACTTTTACACACTTTTTTTTATAAGAACCAGTAAAATCTGACCTGAGGCTGGCTGTTCTTTATTTTTTGAGCCTTTTTCAGCCTGAATTGTTCTTATTTTGTTCTTAGGTTTAAGAACACAGTTTCAGATTTCAGCCTTATTTTGTTCTTATTTATGGAACTACAGTAATCTTTTTAAAAACAACTGTTTAAAAGCATGGTTGCTGTTCGGTAATGACCCGATATCGGTAATGACCCGATATTAGTATGCAAGGTGAAAAAAAACCAACTTCTAAACCATTTGCCAGTGTGAGAATTCCTATGAGTTGTTCTTATCAAGAATTGTTCTTATTTCATCAGAAAATTCAGGCTTAGGCTGTTCTTAATTTTTGGAACATTGACTTGAGCCTCAGGTTGTTCTTATTTTGTTCTTATTTTTTGGCTAAATCTGAGGCTTGTGTTCTTATAAAATTGTTCTTATAAAAAAAAAGCGAGTACATTTAATCGCGATTTGATTTGGTGAAAACGCTTATGAGAATATTTGAACAAACGAGGCAAACCCTGAGCTTTACCCTCACTAACCCAAAGTTCACAAGTTGGTTTACACACACCGAAAGGGTCTTAACGATTTGTCGAGAAAGTACCCGTGCTGTTTGTGCAGACATAGTCACAAGAAGAGTGACTATGGTGCAGACGAGTTAAAAAATATTTTTAAATGCACCCTTCAACAAATCGTAAGAATATGTGCTCCTTCGCAGTGTTAACACACAAACAATGATGATCTAAGGAAGTTTACCCAATAACTTTCGCTAAAACCATTTCTTACCTTGTGTTTCTAAGTCATACACATAGTTTCATTCTTGCTTTCAGTAACAACTTAATTTTCTATACTATTTTCGCCCCAAGCAAAGGTCTCCTACAAAAATATATTTCTAACTCCGAAACTCTCAAAAGGGAAATAACGAACAGTGCAATAATATTGGAAAATATTAGAGAATCCTGTCTGTATCTTTTTCAACTTGACAATTAAAAATATATTTTGATTTCGATTCATACCTTGGTTTTCTTTCTGTTGCTCTTTCGAACAAACGATCTATAAAAATGCTGTAACTTTTTTAATACTGTTTTCTATACACATATACGCGAACGACGATGGTTTCGAAACGACTGAACTCGCAGTGAATCAAATCAAATCAAAATCAAACTTCACATCCACCCTTCTTGCATACATTTACTTTTGACATAATTAGATATTAGAGAAACATAATTGGTTGAGCAGACAAAATGCTTTTGTTTCAAAGACATCGAAGACAATCATATCACGTGGTTCATGTTTATCCAGCATCAAGATCTCTTGATTTCATGGTTACATCATCAAAACATCAACAGCATCAAGAATCGAAACTTCAAGAATTCTTTTTTTTGCTATTAATCTTATGATTATATTAGAGAAACGAAACTTTGATTTTTAGACCATAGGCACACGTGAAACTTTCATCACTTTTGTTTTGATCACACGAACAATTTCTAGTTAGGTGACAGGTCAAACATCACGGGGAATACCTTATCGGGAAAATTTCGACGGAGAGAAAAATGACGCAATTTTCTGCAAGTGACGAAATTTTACAACAAGGAGTAAGAGATCTGTTGATTTGAAATTAAGAACCTTTTCGTTTCTCTACACTTGTATGAAGTAAAATGCTATAATGCATTTCGTCCAATTATGCCGTTTGTAGCCAATGTTTATTTCTAGTGTTTATTTGATCTTAGAATCTAAGAAAATTGTCAATCTCTGTGAGGTGAAGTGACGTGTCGTGATATGAAGTGGCGTGAACTCTATTTTGAGATTCCGAGTTTTTGTAGCTCGTGAAGCAACATTGTGAAGCAATCCAAAAAAGCATGTTTTTATTGGTATTACATTCTCTAAAACCACTTCTCTTCAAACAGTAGATGGCTTTCGAAAGTTTAGAATCTGGTTAATTACATTTTAATACCCTGTACACATGAGGAAAAAAATCAACATCTATATCAAAAGTAAGTTGAAAACGCAATTGTCATTTCTTAAAAGATGCTACTTTATTATCTGATTGACCCCACCAGAACTAAACCAACAGAAAATGTCTTAAAGTGTAAAATGAGCCTTAAAATGACCTATCAAAATGCGTGTACAAGTTGGTAAGGCATTGATCACATTAATGTTGTTTTATGTTGAAACATTCAAGATATTTGGAGAAACAATATCCCACTTAAAAAGTCATAATTGATGGAACATCCAATAGACCTATCCATAAATTAATAATTTATTTATCGTAGCAGCCTTCACCTCGTTTTCAAGTTGAATAATAATGACGTTTTAAGCATTCACAAAAGCTGATGATACCTTGGAGAAAAATTATTTTATTAAGTTCTTTTATTATCACGGGTTACGTAATAATTATTTAGATTAGAAACGAGGCGAGGGCTGCACAATAAATAATTTATGAATTTATGGATAGGTCTATTGTTTTCTCAGAATAAAATGTCTTGAAATCAACCAATCAAAAGGAATCCAAGTAACTATGGTTGCAGTACTAGGTTGTACGCTCTATTATATTAAGATCTGAATGTCCTAGACTTTATTTAGTACTCATTGCATGATTTATTCACTAATTCTTTAAAGTCAAAAAAGTAAGAAAATTTCAACGCTTACCTTCAATTACAGCCAAGAAATCTATACCGTATTTCCTCTAATAAACGCCGCGCCCTCTATTAAACACCTCACTTTAATAGCCGAACATTTACAATAAAACGGCGTTTATCAGAAAACAGGCTAAACAAGAAATATAGTTTTATTTGTTTTCTATCAACAAATTCTTCCACGTTTGCATGACCTTTAATTAATGTGTTGTACATACCTAATGTCGCTATTATTTATATGTATATATGCATCTTAAATTTTTATGAAATACATGCTTTTATATTAAAAAAAAAAAATTAAAAAAAAAAAAAAAAAAAAAAAAAAAATTAATGTGTAGTCAATTTTGCGCATGATCATTCAAACTAAATTCTCATATCTCCAAAAAACCTTACGAGCTTGGATGGTCCTATCATTTTCGTGTGAACATATCTTTTGTGTAAAACATTTTCTTACAATCATTTGTAACGTTTTTCAAGAAAAGAAAACATTTTCGATTTGCGATAAAGGCCGCCCTCTAATGAATGCCACGTCAAAAAGCTGGGATTTGTGGTAAAACGCCGCTAGGATATAAGGTAAACATAACTTAAACACAGTTAAATAGTAACGGAATGTGGGTGTGGTTAGACCTTACATGCAAACTAATTCTGGATTTCACTTATGGGAGAGAGTGCCGTTTTCTTTGCCGCTATATGTTAAAATTACTTATTCAGTCTGCTCAACATTTATGCTTATATCAACATAATTATGCTTACGTTCACTGCACATCGTTTCATGATAAATAAATAAACCTCTTTATTTGTATTTCGTACGAGCTTCGTAATACTCACGTAAATTTCTACGAGTTACAACGTCTTATCCAGGGTATCTTGCCTTTTATCCGTATATCGAAAACCCTGGGTTCCATGTTCGAGGTTGGCCTCAACCGATGATGTTAACCTTACATACAAGTCATCAGCTGTGAATTCCAAACTTGTCAGTTCATAAAATTTTGACTCGATAGTCTTGTAATCCGAAACAGCAACGATGAGTAATGATGCTATGCACTACTCATTCCTTTTAGAAGCATAAAAATAAGCATATAAGCATTCTTAAGCTCAGATGCTTAAAAAATAAGCATATACTAAGCATATTTGCCACACAAAGAATTGACTGACCAAATCAATGTTATTGAAGTTTACTTAGACATGTAATATTGTAGTATTATTCGTAGGTATATTGAAAGTAAACTAGTTATTTTGTATATATCTGACTACACGGGGCTTGGTGAAAAGGCACTTCAGCCTTCTGCTTGCTCCAGCCATTATCTACGATCATAGATTGTAAGATTTTTTTATCCATTGGCGAAATAAAAAATAAAATAAAAAAAAATAAAAAAAAAAATAAAGAATTTGTGATGACTCGGAAGGCAGATTCAGTTACTTTGGGAAATTTTAATTTGTTTTGTTGTTGTTTTTTGTTACGTTTAAGTTTCCTACATTGTAGTTATCTTAGAAGTTTCTTGTAATAATATAAACACGCAGTTAATTTTTTTCTCGAAAACAATAACTTTTTGGATAGCGTGTTTTAGCCAATCTGAAAAATTTCGAAAGTGAATTTGTCGGCCAGTTGAATATTTGTCGTAAAGCTTGCAATCAGCGACTAAATAGAAAGAATACGTCGAAAGTGATTGTTAATGTTTGTTAATATTATTCCCATTAATCAATTCATAAAATGTCCATCATTGCCTCGTTTGTAATTTTAATATTTATTACGTCATTCATGTTTAAAGAAACGGTACCACGTGCCACACATTATCAGCAAATCAGTTTCCATAACAACATATAAAAATATTGCAAATTAGTAACGATAAAGGGTGGATTGGCCAATAAATAACACCTTTTAAAAATGAACACACTGTGCGCCAGAAGCAATATACACGCACCCTCTCCCGGCACTAAAAACGCCCTACTTATTGAATGTAATTTAGATTGATTCACAGCAATAACACAGCGATCATTCAACGCCCAATCCCATACTTTTCCCTTTCTGAGAATGATTTAGCAAATGTATAGAAAAACGTTTCGAAAAAGTGGAGAGATAACATACGCCCTGTTTTTCATTCGTTTCTATTTCGGATCGGAACACCATGATTATTTTTTGTGTTAAACATGGTATAACTGTGTTAAACATGGTATAATAATTACTTTGATGATTTGCCAGTTTCATTATTTCACCTCACGTTTCATCAATTTCATCTCTCTCTCTGATAATGACATCGAACAAAGTTTGCAAGCGAAATAATGATTGGATAAACCTCTTACCTAATCGAAAGTCTCCAAAAATGTTTCTACTTTATAATAGCGTATAATAATTTTTACCAATAGAACTGTTCAAGTTTTTAGATTTAGATTTGAATGTCATTATGCAATTAATTACACATCAAACGTGGACGAATTTGTTGACAAATAAAACTAGTGACCACTTTTCAAGGATGAGGCGTTTATTAGAAGGCGGCGTTTATTACATACATATTCGGCTTACTTTATAATAGCGTATAATAATTTTTACCAATAGAACTGTTCAAGTTTTTAGATTTTGGTTTGAATGTCATTATGCAATTAATTACACATCAAACGTGGACGAATTTGTTGACAAATAAAACTAGTGACCACTTTTCAAGGATGAGGCGTTTATTAGAAGGCGGCGTTTATTACATACATATTCGGCCTTTAATAGAGGGCGGCGGCGGTGTTTATCAGAGAGGGCACACGACTGTTTACTTGTGCGGCGAGAGCGAATCTTATTGTGAGCATGCGCAGTAGAAACAAGAGTCGAGACGGAGAAGAAACAAGCAAATGGCGGTTGCACAAATTTTACTTGTGTTTACCTTTTGAGGTTATTCAATAGGTAATCTAAAATAATTAATCCAGTTTAATATTGGAAATGATTACCTGATGATGGAAGTTGTTATTTGTAAATCTATTTTGAAGAAAAATCGAGGAAAAATATAAAATTTCGCCAACAAACATTGTGTGTTTGACATGTAAATTTTACTGAATTTCTACCTACATTATCACAGACAAAATGAATTTTCTTTGAATTGCTACTATATGTATGTGATTCTTCTATTTTTTATCTAATATTTTTTTAAGATGTCTTGGTTGTACCAGTTTTTTTACTCGATTTCCAGAGCTACATTGTGGCCCACCTACTAATAAAGCCAGATCACAAACATGTGTTGTTACTGTCATCCGACCGACCTATTTTGTGCCAATTTTTTTTGTAATACTTGTCGGTGGCCATGAAAGTTTTGAACATTGAGTCAAAAACTCTGCCTCTACAAAAATTTGTTCACTGTAATAGTATCCTCCTCTAAAAAGGGTATGAAAGTTATATGGTGCTTTCTGTGTTGAATACAGGCAGACAATGGATTTAGCTCTACGTTATTTTTGTATTTTTAACAAACTGACCCTACGTTTAAATTTGAAATTAATACCACATAATTTGTGATACCTGTCTTGATGGACTTGATTTTCACATTACTAAAATTGAGCAATCTTTTTTCATGGGTGGCTAATTGAAAATATAAACCCTTTGTGTTGCCAAAAATATGAATGATCATAAAACCCTTCATGTATTGCATGCAAGTCCTTCAACAAACAACTTTCTGCTATCTACTCTTGAGTTTCGAATAATTGTGGTGGGATGATTGAATTCGGAGAAAAAATCCACCCAAAAACAAGCAGTTCCATTTATTTAAATTTTAAAAGTTTTTCAACAACCCCAGCCAAAGATAATTTAGACATATTAAATTGTTAAGCATAATTTCTGATAAAACTGAAAAATTTTCAATGATGGAGTTATGATGAAAGGTTTTCTCTGCTTTCTTCAGCACATAGCTTGATTTAGGGACAATTTACTTTAATATCTGCGAGGGAAGCATACATAATTGCGAAATAGCTTGTATCTATATTTAGAATCGAATGCACATGAAACATAGTTTCAATAATATAGATAGAAATTAACACACTGACTTTTTCCACCCACCCCATTTTATTTTGAGCAAAAATTCCATCCATCCTGTTTTTATTCAACCCACCCTGTTTATCAATCACAACGAAATTTCCCACCCACCCTGATTATTCGAAACTTGAGATTACATTTTGTATACACAGACTTTGGTAGTGAAGCGACATTCAGCTAACTACTATATAACTTGTTCTAAATTCATATATAATTGCTTTATATTCATACCAACACCAATTAAGCTAAAAGTATGAGAAAATCTGTGCACAAGTATGCTTTAGGTACTACTTTAACTGCTTTTTCTTACATCTCATTTGGAATTTTAGTCTAAATAACCAGATTTTAGTTTTCTCTAAAACATAGTGTATTTCATTGTATATTTTATTGTAATAAATATATATAGTTACTTAATTTAAGATTTCTTATTTAAATTATTTCCCTTTTCCTAACTACGCATCATTACCCTTACTCTGGGTTCTTTGGGTTTTTTTGAGTTTTTTTTTTTTTGTCCTGCTAATCCTTCTAATCCAAATTCTCAGTGCTTCCTTTCCTGGCCGTTTTTTTAGCTTTTTAGATTTTAGTTCATAGTGTGTATTTGAATAAAATTATTTTATATGCACCTAATTTTTGCACTCATATGAGACTCAAAAAATCGATTCAAAAAAATAAGAAAAGCGATTCAAAAGAATCGGAAAAGCGATTTATTAGAATCAAAAAAGCGATTCATTAGAATCGGAAAAGCGATTTTTTAAATCGAACTTTAGCTTCAAATAATCGGAAAATCGATTTAATGTAATCTAATCAATTTTATGAAATCAGAATTTTGATTTCATAAAGATTTCTTTGTCAGAATCGATGATAATTATTTTATAAATTACAAGATTAAATGATTCGTAAACAAGAACCAAATGGTGGAAAACGGTATTATAAAACTGGCGCAATATGAATAGATACAAAAACACCATCCATCTGGAAATAGATTTTTTAGACTAAAGGCTGTTTTCCACTTTCGTAAAATTTAATGGGGAAAGAAAAAAATGAATACTAGAGAAAGAATGTGATTGGATCTTTTGCTAATGTAAAGATAACTTAATTAATAACCAGAATTTATAACAAAAGAATTATACTGAGATATAAAGAGATATACTAATATATGAGCTGCAAAACATATTTTAAAGACAAATGTGCATCAAAGAAACAAATTATTTTTCAAAAAAAAAATGAAAATGAAAACTAAAAATCGTTGATATCGCCGTATTAAGATTATTTGTTTACAACGTAGATTCCATATTTCTATATGTGACCCTCCACAAGGGATTTTGATAATAAACAATGTAAATAAAATAAAGTAACGGTATTTCGTTTGAAAATGAAAAGTAGGATTCACTTAATTACTGTTACGTTTCATTCAACGTCTATGTATGTTTATATTTTATTACTGTAAATCATGCTTTATTCTTAACTATTTCTTAGAGGTTTTGTGTCACAAAGGGTAAATTCTTGGTTAGGTAGTTTTTGATTTAGTTCTCTCGGTCATTTTAATAATGACGAAGATGATTAATAATAGACCTTAGCACTTTCACTTACTTTGATACAGATTTTGATTATTTTTCAGTTTATAAATGAACATGCATATATATCCAGATATAATATTTAAAATGTCATCTATATCCATTATTTGAGCCAGTGAAACTATTCAATGATCTGAAACATCCCCCAAAATCGAAATCAACAAAATATAATATTCAGTTTCTTGAGAGATTTTGTGCTCAATATCCAGTTTCATTACGCTTTCAAAAAAACTGGTACAAGGTTGAAATTTTTTGTATGTTAAAATTTACTCTTTCGGCTTTTAGAAAAACCTAACACCAAAGCCAGGAAAATTCATTATCACATGAAAATCCTTAATACAAATTTGACGGTAAAATCAGTCAAAATTTGCTATACTTGTTTGAAGTGCGAAACAGCATCACAAACATCAACTTCTGTAGATGTAACCTGATGAAAGCTGAGCTTCGACCTTCCCAGAATATTTTTTGCTACTTCCATTTACTTCATGCTTATTTATTTACCGTATTACTTCGAATAAACGCCCCCCTTCTTTTAAACGCCCCCCTCGAATAAACGCCCCCCTTTTTTCGAAAATTATTTAATAAACGCCCCCCTCTTTTAAACGCCCCCCTCGAATAAACGCCCCACCCCTAGAGGGGGCGTTAATTCGAAACATGACTATTTTGACACATTGGGATACAAGAACACAACGGAACAACATTTGTATTTGCTTATTTTGCCTTTTCGTTTTTTTTCTTCTCGATTTTTATTTTTTTATATACTGGAAATTTTCTATACAATCCTTTTTTCTTAAATTTCAATTCCAGTGTCGAAAACTTCTCTCTGCGTTTCAAAAGTTCTTCCTCTAAAATTTCAGCGCATTTTTTATTGTTTGTCTCAAAACTTAACTTTGCTGGGACAACCAGGCCAACCTCTCGACGTCTTTTACCAGTGATTTCAGCATTGATTTCGTTGTCAGCATTCTGAGCAAGAAAATGATAACAGAGACTTGAAATTTCCGCAGGTAAATGTCCAACTAAGAGTTTTTCCTTGTCTGCATCCTTGTACACTCCAATGGAAAACTTGTCGTATTGAATTGCTTCCTCTCTTGTTTCTGGAGCAGTGGTTAGGTGTTCTCCAACAGTTGATGTCCAAATAGACATGTAGACATGGTGGCCGCGAATGACACTGGAAACTTCAGTTTTGTGACAGACTTTGAAAGGTAGGTAACCAGAAACTCTAGCCATACTTGCTAATGAAAATTCTTGCCCTTCTCTCTCTTCTTTTTACAACCTTCAGAAAGGAAAGGCAGAAAGTAATTTTGCTTAAAATTAGCTAACTACTCACTTTAGAATGTTTGAAAAGATTTCCGTTCAACTCGTAGATAATTGAACAATGGCTCAACTGGTAGATAATTGAAAAATGATATTTGTTTTAGCAACTTTGTTTCTGACCCCAAAGGTGGAGTACTGAAACTATTATCTGGCACGCGCCATGTAAAAAGCAAATGTGATGAAACAATTTGAAATTTTGAAATAATATAACAAAGCACAAAGATGAAGAGCGCGAAATATTTTTTGTATCTTAAATCTTTCTCGTTTTGATAATTTTACCACATCTGTGATTAGTGCAAGAAACTTGATTAGTGAGAACCTCTGTGAGAAGAGAAATAACTAACAAGAGAAATGGATGAACGGCAACTTATCTCACATAAAGATGAAAAAAGAAGATCTTTCACGATGCAGTTTAAGCTGCAAGTCATTGCTTATGCAAGGGCTCATTCAAATCGTTCTGCTGCCAAAAAGTTCAATATAGAACCGAAACGTGTGAGAGAGTGGATAAGTCACGAAGCAGCAATCAAGGCAACAAAGAAGTCAAAACAAAAATTGGAAGGAGGTGGTAGAAAGTGTATGGATGAGCAGTTGGAAGAAGACGTCATTTTGTGGATTTACGATCAGAGAAGTCGAATGTTACATGTCAGCCGCAAAATGATCATGTTCAAAGCTAAAAAACTTTTTGATGAAAAAACTGATGATCCAGCTGTTCGGGACTCATTTGTTGCTAGTCGCGGATGGTGTGAAAAGTTCATGAGGCGACATGGTCTCTCCTTGAGAAGAAAAACCACAACAGCCCAGAAAGATCCTTCGTTTTTAATCGATCGATTGGTTGCGTATGTTATTCGCACTCGTAGATTACAAAAGCAACATTCATTCGCTGATCACAATATCTTTGCAATGGATGAAACTCCAGTTTGGAACGACATGGTGTCAAATACGACCGTCGAAAAGACAGGCTCCAAAGACGTGCCCATGAAAACAACTGGACATGAAAAGGTTCGTGTGTCTGTTTGTTTAACTGCCAGAGCAGATGGGACAAAATGTAGGCCATTTATTGTGTTTGCAAGTGCAAAGAGAGAATCGAAATCCCTGCATGAAGAGTTTAAGCAAAAGTGTTCTGTTGCTAGTAGTGCAAACGGCTGGATGAACGAGGATCTTACACTTAGATGGTGTGACGAAATTCTTGGGCAATTTTCTTTTCAGAAAAGGCTTTTAGCATGGGATTCATTTGAAGCTCATTTGACGGATCCAGTTAAAAAGAAGTTGAAGAAAGCAAAATTTGAATCTGTCATTATTCCCGGAGGCTGCACTAAGTACATCCAGGCTCCAGACGTTGTATGGAACAAACCATTTAAAGGTAGAATACAGGAGTATTATGATGAGTGGCTTGCAAATGGAAAGCACGAGTATACAGATGCAGGTAACATGAAACCTGTGCCACGTCGTCTTGTTGTTGAATGGGTAATTCAAGCATGGAATGAACTGTCTTCTGAGATGGTTGCCGCCTCTATGAAATCTTGTGCTTTAGGACTACCTGTTGACGGGTCCAAAGATGAGGAAATTTCGTGCTTCAAGAAAGGAAAGAAATGCGAAGCAGGAGCAAGCCTTCTCAAAGATCAAACTGAGTTATTGAAAAGCGGGGAGCTGGACGAAAATCCTTTCGTCATATCTGATGAGGATATAGTCGAAGCAGCTCCCCAATTCACTTTAATCGAGGATGATGAAATTGATATCGATGTAACAAGTGTGGAAAATGAAATTTTAGTTGTAGATTAAAAAGAAAGATAAGAAGTCAACGAAATTCATTCATGTGGTCCTTTCAATTCTTGTCGATTTTTGAAATTATTTAATAAACGCCCCCCTCTTTTAAACGCCCCCCTCGAATAAACGCCCCCCTTAAAATTGAAAAAATTTAATAAACGCCCCGGGCGTTTATTCGAAGTAATACGGTATTGATTTTTGGCATTTGAAAAAGCGCCTTTTCTTCATTTTTGCTGGGCGTCGAAAAAAACTTTCCGCCATCATGAAAACTCGCGAATTTTGAACTATCGAACTGCGCATGCTCACAATAAACGCCGCTTAGGAAACAGACGTGGGCAGCGTTTACTTTTAGAGGAAATACGGTATGTATGGATGAACTAAAAGTTCCCGCCATTCTTAGTATTTGGGTTTCTTTATTTATCCCAGCAACGGGGGGCGCTAAATTTAATTGCCCTGCTCTCTCTTGGTGTTGTCGTCAACGACGCCACGTTATCAAAAACACGGAAAATCTATGACGATTTGTTTGAAAATACCGGGAAAAAGAAATCGCCGTTCATAGCGTTTGTGCCACGACCGAAGACAAGATGGCGGTAAGAACCGTGAACTGTATATTTTTCTTGCTTTCTGGTTTTCATTCTTGTTTAATATCATCATCGTATTATTGATTTTTCCTCGTTTTTTCTGAAGGTTAATGTTATGACTACAATCAATACGGATCATGAAGACATGATTGTGAGTTTCATTAATTTAGTTAAACGTTTAGAAAAGGTGAAACAAAATTACGTGGTGTAATAAAAAAAACGAAAAGAAAAAGTGTAAACAGAAAGTTTCCACAACTTAATCAGATCCAAGAATTTCACTGATTAAAGCCTGAACAACCTTTTATTACCATTCTTGCTCCTGAACTTTTGCGTGATTTCCTGTCAAAAATAAGCGCCCTTTTATCATGCAATTCAAAGTAGTAGAAGTCTTTATTCTCTTATAAGGCCGTTTGTAGAAAATAGTTTGGTTCCAGTTATCGCTACCTTGAAAAATTGAGTGGGTCGGTCGGTCGGGAAAAATTTTGTTTCTGTATTTTTCCATAAAAAAAAGTTATATTATACCGTGAGTTGGGGTGAGATTCAACTCTGCGGGGCGAGATTCAACATGCTAAAATCCAAGCTACATCTGGTCAGTAATTCAAATACATTACATTTTTAAAACTAAACCAAGTTATACAACAAAAAAAAGATTTAAAGCAATCAAAACATTCATGAATGATTACCATTTAAAGAGACTCTGGCTATTAAAATGTCACGATCCATCAATCTCGTTATGTACGGGCTTCAAATGTTTTGACGTCGTCAAAATAGCCCC
Source organism: Turritopsis dohrnii (assembly GCA_027922465.2). Classification (NCBI taxonomy): domain Eukaryota; kingdom Metazoa; phylum Cnidaria; class Hydrozoa; order Anthoathecata; family Oceaniidae; genus Turritopsis; species Turritopsis dohrnii. Next base: position 99,161 of record BQMF02000276.1, read on the forward strand.
GCTGAACAAAACGCGTTTTCCAAAATGGGAATGTTGTTTTAGTTTCTCTGTGGGAAAAATGTTTTCATAAATTTCATTTCGGTTCGTTAGATTTTGATATACGATGGTAAAAGTTGTTATAAGAAATAGTTTAAAATTTTAGGTTTTGACAACAGGTTTGTATAGAATTTCATAAATGGTCAGCGGTTTTTTTGGTGTGAATCACAACTACACACGCGGTTGCTTGAAAATGAAAGTGAATGCCTGGTTTCTACATTGCAAATCGGTTAAGTTGAGCCTATCATCATAGTCAGAGATTTCAAATCTTGTGACAAAAAGTTGTAGATTGCATTTTAAATGACATATTGTCAGACAAGTATTAATTCAATATTAACATCGGAAGCAAAAAGAAATATACAACGCGCACAATATCATTTTTTGCTATTTTATTTTTTTCCTTTGCAACAATGAAACTGCTTTTTCTCCAGATTTATTGTCCAATAATTCTTTTGTGCATATTTAATGGTTGTGCACTCAAGATGAAATTTTGCGCTGCAACTATCACACACGATCCAGCGACTTTCACTCTCGTCGTCCCATTTTTGATCACATTTTTTGCAGACCCATTCCTCTTCGAAGAGGAAGCTTCCGTTTTACTTTTTAAATCGTTGGGTTGCAGGGCTCTTCCCGGAATTATATCCTTTTTCCTTGGACGTGCTGCACGTCAACTGAGTACCAATGGGAGTTGATGGAGTGTATACGGTGTGCACTTTTTAATCTTTGCACAAAACCCTTTACAAAGTAATTGCACAGTCATCAATTCTCTCCATCGTTCTCTCCATCATTGCGTAAGACCCGCCGATAAGCTTTGTAGGTGCGCTGGGTTGGACGGAAAGGTGTTTTAGAGGGCGATATTGCTCAGTGAAAACCACCGTCTTGAAAATTAAATTTTGCGCACAGTGATCAATCATCTCCTTCAGTTTGTTTCATTACATAGCTTCCGCCCACGCACCCCAAAATACGACCCGCGCATTAGTAGCTTTTATAAACACGCTTGTGCAAGAGCGAAAGGTGGCTGGGGGCGGAGGGTGGACATCACTTCATGGAAACCGTCTTTGAGAAATCCTAATTGGTGGTATAAAAATAAAAGTGCACGGCTTTACGAAGTCTTTTAACTCGTGTTGGGATTTGAAGAGCTCAAAGACAATTTACATTCAGCATTTGTAAAAATATAAAAAAAATTTTATTGTAGAGTGTAGTATAGATTACATCTTGGTTCAGATATGCGATGTTGTTGTTTTGAAATTTCGAATTATTTTGTTGAATGTTGTGGTCTGGATAATGGTGCTGTTGAATCTCACCCCACTGAGTTGAATCTCACCCCAACTCACGGTATATGTCTATTTGGCAGCCATCATTCTAAAAAACGCTCGTTCTGGGATTTCGGGAACAGAATTGCTCACAATATAAGCAAATGAGATGAATAGTAGTGAAGTTTAGTGAAGCTTTCTTTCATGCACTCTTATCCGCCATTTTGAAAAAGCGCAATTTGAAAGAAAATTTCAAATAATCCCGAATCCGCTTTACTTTTACGCGTTCACTGGACACAAAAGAAGAATGGGTGTCCGACTGTCCGACTCTGAAAGTAAGGCATTTTTTAGGGTCGGTCGGATAACGGGAACCAGACATTTTCTTACGTGCGGCCTAAGATATATATAATAAAGCTACCAAAAGTTTTAATTTGAAAGTGTAAAAGTGCCTTTAAAATAGAAAATGTAATGATTGGATTCATCTATAGAAATGAAAGTTGCAAATATAGATAACAACACACATTAAAAAATGCTTCTGATGAAATGTTTTTTGTGATACATCATAGTCTTAAGGAGAAATAACGAATGATTACAAGTGGGGCTTATTTTTCTCAGTGACATCTGAAGACGAATTGTGAGAAGTTTCACAGTTTCATTTGATTTAGTTCTTGAGATTTTACAATTAAAGAATTCAAACGGTCGTCACCATGATCGATTATAAAGAGACATTTAGTTTTTCATTAGTTTTTTGTGACGTATTTATGCGATTTGCGTTCATCGTTTTGTGGTAAAATTGATTATCCATGATAAAAAGAAAGAAATTCTTAAAAGCTGAGTAGAGTGAAAGAAATCTGTATTTCTGCCATTTCATAATTGTATTAGCCTGTAGTGTAGGTATAGATGCCAGAAAATTGACAGAAACACCTGATATAATTTAGAAAATCCTAACGATTATTTTGTATATATCAATGTTTATTCACAAGGCAGTATTAAATTAACTGAAATTGCAATTTGCATTTGAGTAATCTTGTTATGGTAACATGAAAATATGTGAATTACATTTTTAAATAGTTGTTCCATGTTCCATAAACTCTTCGTTCAATCACTAATAATTCATGTCAACAAGGACCAGTTTTAACTTAGGATTTAACTTAGGATTGTGAAAACATTTCTGTATCTTCTTCACTATGCTCAAAGGAATAACAACTTGTGCTCCTTTGCCCAAAGAGTTTGTTGGAATTTGTTGAAATTATTCTTTCTAGGATGATGCTGAACATATGAACTCCCAAGAACGAATGTTTTTTTTTTATGCTGTGTTATGCAATCAATATTTAGCTACACTTGCAAAGTGGTTTTTACAGTAACACCAGTAGTTTAAATTATTCTGCTAGAATCAAGTTCATTATCCTCATCCTTATGTTTTTCGTTTTCTGTTCAGTATATTTTGGTTCATGGACATATGCAACGGTAGCATTATCATCACACATACAATAAGCCCTAGAAACTGAAGATTGAGATAAATCCTGGCTGTATGATGATGTTGAAAAACAGGAACTCAAATCAGACAATTTTGTTTTTCTGTATGGCATTTTTTCTTTTTTCGCATAAATACGTCATAAGAAATTATATTGCGAACTGTGTTGGCTCTTGTACTGTAATGGCAACGAGCGTTTATGAAATTACCTATTTTTAGGGGGTGATTGTGGACCAAAAAAGAGCAGTAGTGCAAATATTTTAATGTATAATTATTTCTATAATATTTCTATAATATATATCAAAACATCACCAAGATTTTTTCGTTAGTTCTCCTTTCAGTAATTCGTAATATAAAAATAAAGAAAACAGAGACATTTTTTAAAACACATTTGTTACTGCCGCTGGCCAAACATATGACGACACAGAAACAACAACAGTATAGTTTCCCTTATAGTTTTGACGCGGCTGTACATAGAATGACGGCTACAAATAAAATACAAGTACAAAATTAACTAAAGTGAAATAACACAAGAAATATACAAGAACTAAACCAATAAATGTAGACATAAACCAAGCAAAACATTATATACAAAATCACAATCATAAACACTTACTTAAACACTGTGGGTGAACACATAAACACTTGCACAGGCAGCTTACTGCAGGCAACATACTGACGGAGACAGGAGTTTATAACACTTATAACATTCAAATCATACGATACCAACTCTCACGAGACAAACGATTAACAACGAAATAATAGACCAAACTATAAGACGTTTACAAGACAATATGCAAATCAATACACATGAGACATACACGCTTTACAATATGACTAAATAATACAGGAATTCATGATAATACATACAATGCATACAATGCTGTAATCATTTAACTACTATAAAACAAACAAAACATAATTAACGCCAACCTATATTACAAACAAAGAAAGCTACTGCCACACGGCAGTAACAACGTTGTTTATTTCTTTTGTTTAAGCTTGATGCTAAGGAACTGTCTTTTCCATTCAAAACGTATTTTCAAGGAAAGTTCTTCCTTTGTTTTTCCTATCATAACAGAAAAACAGAATTATCTAGAATTTTCATTGTATCAGATGTCTTGGAAACCTCTTTGTGAAACCCTTCGAAATAAATCTAAACAAGTAACTTCCTTTGAACACAGCAAAAAGGATACATAAATATATTCAAAAAGCTTTTAATATCCCACTAAAATAATCAAAATTTTTTTAACAAAAACAGTTGCTAAAAACTCTATTTAACTTGGAGAATCTGAAGAACAGAAGTAGTTATCAAATAATTTGGAGCTGAAGGTCAATATCATGCTATGATATTAATTTCTTTTGATGACCTTCTAGAAAAAAAGTGAAAAGTCTTTTCAAACTTTCCTGAAAACAAAAGCCATTGAGTGTTGTATATGTTCATATTTAACTGTTTAGCATGATGCACAAATGGACTATTATTGTCGTAAATTGGCGACATGCTCTTCTGACGCTTCGGTTAAAATATATGAAGTTGCTGGAGAAAATTACAAATTAGTTGCCGACTTGAGAGGGTATTCAATGGATTTTATCTTTACAAAGTCTGAAGTTTCTTTCTTTACCATAAAAATGATAGGATATAATGGTGATGTGGTTCCATTATCAATTTGAACTTTTTGCATTGCAACTGTAGTTGGTAATGATGAATTTTTTCTAAGATTTCTTGCAATTATTTTTGGTTTTTCTTCGATAGTCACGAAGGTCCTGTTTGGCAAGTCGCTTGGGCACATCCTATGTATGGCATAATTCTTGCATCATGTTCATATGACAGGAAGGTCTGTGCATATTCTTTTTTACGTTTTAATGTTTCCAAGGTTACCTTCAATCGCATATATATCATTCATAGGTTATCATATGGAAAGAAGCCGGCAATGATTATCAAACTTTATTCGAAACGCAACACCATGACTCATCAGGTATATATATTAGTAAATAACTCTTCTTTTAGATCTAGGTGCTACAATAAAACAGTATTGATCCTCCTGATACTGTTCTAACACACAGCAACACAACAAGCAAAATTTATTTGTATTTCTTATACACTTTTGATTTAGTGTAAAAATAAAAACAACACAATCAGCCGGACTATTTTTTCTCTAGTACTCTTTTGCTCAATTTATTTTCATTCTTTAGTTAACTCTATATGTTGGGCACCAAACGAGTATGGTTTAATGTTGGTTTGCGGAGCATCTGATGGTGCTTGTTCAATTGTTTACCTTAAAGGTATTTATGATTGACAATCTCTGATGTGTTTTGAAATATGTTGCTTGAGAAACAATGTTTTGTGATGTTTGTACTTCAGCATTTTCTCAAGTCAATAAATATGAATCAATATGAACTGAATGTTTTGACTTCTTGATTGATTTTCATTACATCATAAATATATCGATAAACTAGTTATCCTTACGTAAAGACCCTTGTTACTGGTTTTTAATTTCTCAGTCAGTCAAACTTCCTTCCCATTTGTGCCTTGTCAAGAGTTCTGTGACAAAAAATTAGTATACAAAAAGTAAATTAGTATACAAAATTAAAAGTATACAATTCCATCTTGAACAAAAGTTCTAAAAAACTTGAACAGAAGATGTGTTAAATGTTTTCATATCACACCATCATTGAAATTGCAGGTTCGAAAATGTCATGTTAGTTCTCAGAACGTTTTCAATTCAAATTCAAACATGCAATGGCGTGGCCTCACACTGCAGTCTCACACTGCAGTCTCTGTATTGGATTTCCTTTAAATGCTTGTGTGACCTTGTTATAATTGAGTATAAAAGTCCAGTCCAATTTCATGCTTTATTTTGTATACAAACGTCAGTCCTCTGATGTTGAGAAGCCTGGTTATTTTCTCAACTAAATGTTGTTGGATTGTTTTCATTTAGATGGACAGTGGGAGGTTGAGAAGATTCCTGACGCACACTCTTGTGTAAGTATTTTGAAAAGAAGAAACCCATGGGAGTTTTTTTTTGCAGCTTAAAAATCAGTCGACTTCCATGAGGCACAGAGCATATTTCTAAATAACACTCCCGAAAAAAACACAGAAGACCATATAATGTTGAGATTGTTTGTTTGTTTGTTTTTTAGATTGGATGTAATGCAGTTAGTTGGGCACCACCAGTTCAATATCAAAAGCTAGACCAGGTATGTTTCAATATGTTCCATGTTGGTCTGTGTATTCCATGATATCCAATGCTTCAGCAAGCCTGAATCACTCAGTATGGTCTGTGTAATATGTTTCAAGACAACTTCTCTTCCAGGTTTCAGGCAGTGGAGGTTTTACGTATAAGAAACGTTTTGTGTCAGCAGGTTGTGACAACCTAGTCAAAATCTGGTGTTATAGGTCTGTACAAAATTTTATTCTTGAAACCTTTTATTTCATGATAATCTTGACATAAATTCGTTTTTGGTCTAGTACCTTGATTTTTTGAAATGAATGATTTTTGTTATATTCCAGTGAAACGGATAACAAATGGTTAGAGGAAGACACACTAGATGCACATAGTGATTGGGTGCGCGATGTAGCATTTGCACCAAATTGTGGTCTGGAAAGTTCTATTCTCGCAAGTTGCTCTCTGGTAAGTCATTTGATATCTGGTCTGTATATTATGTATGTTTTGCAATTTCTGGTCTGTATATTGTGTTTGTTTTCCAATTTCGCTCACGAAATGTTTTCCTCTTTCTTTAGGACTGCAGAGTTATCATATGGCGTAAAAACGAAAAAGAGGGCGGAACTTGGACGCCACAGACATTACATAAATTCGAGCACGCCGTATGGCATGTCAGTTGGTCAATCGCCGGGAACATCTTAGCTGTATCTGGAGCCGATAACAAGGTGAGTTTCTTCGCTGTATTGTGGGATTGATAACAAGGTCAGTTTCTTCGTTGCATTGTGGGTTTGATTATAAACCTGAATGACATACATCTTGAACACATGTTTCCAAACAAAACTGTGAAGGATCTTTTTTGTATGCTCTGTTTTGCGAATTAACCTCACTGTTTTTCATGTGGGATTGTGTTGATCATCTGATGACATTTTGTGACCTTAAATACACATTTTTTTCGCAATTTTTGCAAAAATGATGACGAGCATTAATTGCCGCGACTAGCCCGCGTACATTAAAAGTTGACTTCTTGTCGGCTAGACATTACCAGAATACCGAAGCCATCGTTAGAACGTCCATGCACTGTTTGGCAATGTTTGTTGTAGTTGAGATTCGAGGTCTCTCGCACTTCTTGTGGATGTCAAACATCACGTGACCCAAACATCACGTGATATAGATAAGGTTTGATACACTCTTGAAAGTCTTTACAATGTCTTCTTCTTCTCTTTTTCAGGTTTCTTTGTGGAAAGAAGAACTGGATGGGAGTTGGGTTTGCGTGAGTGACGTGGAGAAGGGACAGGGACAACCTGTGGAGAAATAAAATTCACTTTGAAATTGTAATATATCATTTGATTCAGCGATAACGAATCGTCGTGTCGTTACCAAAGTGAACCGTCAAATCGTTGGCGTCGCCGTCAATTATTCTCGACATCAAGACATTTAATGATGTAATAATGAGTTGACGTCAGTCCGTCTTAATAGAAACATGCTTTTTGCAAACCGTTGGAATTATAAATGTCGAAAAATATGAGTGTTAGTTTTGAATCGTTCGGGTTAATCGATATTTCGTTTTATCTCGTGTCTCTTAAGTTTACAACTTCTTGAAGAAAACTTGAAGAAATTAGTTGTGCCTAAAATTAACTCTTTAAAATAACCAACTTTTATAAACTTTAATTATTACGAAACTTTTTTATTCAAATCTCTTTTGTCAGGGTTGTTACAGAGATTTGGGAAAAAAATTCCTTGACTTTTGCTGTAATTTAGTTGTTTCTCCCTGACTATTGACCTGAAATGTGTGCATATTTTCCCTGACCCTTCATGTTGAAGTATAGTTTTTTAAATAGTTAAATTCGAATAAGCGTCCGAATGTTCTACTGCGCAGTAGCAACAAACTTACTGCGCAGTGGAACTTCTACTAATGCGCAGTAGAAAATTGGTTACTGCGCAGTAGTAAATGCTCAAGCCCCCTTTGGCTCTAAAATTGTTTTCTAATAACCGTTCATAGGCGATTATTCGAGAAGAACGCTAATGAACAATTTCACAAAAAAAAGGGTGAGCGCTTATTTGAGAGGGGCGCTTATTTGAGAGTGGGCGGTAAATTGAGCATATACGGTACGGCTAAAGTTTGGAGATTTAGTAGTCTTCACGTGTTCACGTCAATCTCGATGTTTGCATCTGAGAAAGATTTTCTAAACTATCGAAATTTGCAAGCAGCTTACAAATGATCTTGGCGAATTTCCACTTGAATATTTTTGTGTTCAGATCCGATCGGGAAGGAAATATATTAGAGCATGCACTTCTAGATTGAACGACTTTTTCGCATCTAACTAATTGTTCCGTAGAAAATTATCTACCGAATAATTTTTTTATCTATTTTTGATGCTCTTGAATGGTACAAAAATGTTTGCAATTTAATGTTTTTTATCTTTGACTTGTTCCGACGAACTATGACGTCACGTCACATGAAATTGAAACATGGCTATCCAAGGATCAAATAATAATTATAAAATAATAGATCACAGAGTTTGTAAGATTTCTATCAAAGTATCCCAGTTAAAACTATTGGTGGTACGGTCTCTAATTAACAGACTCAAACATTTTGTACGTACAGAAATAAGGTCAAAGCTTAGTATTCAACTTTCAAGCATCGATCGAAAGCGACGTCGAAAAAGACGCGGGTAATGAGAACGGTATTGAAGCATAGCCTGAGATGTATTGATGTTGGTCAATAGACGTTGCCGTGTAGATGACATTGATGCGTTACTCAGTTTAACCATAAAGATGGAAGGAATAAAGATGGAAGGAATCACAACCAAACAAAAAAGAAAAACTCGCATGAGTCACTTATTTGATGACGTGTACTTTATTTGGCCCGAATTGCTCAATTTTATTAAAACATGACAAAATCATTGTCAAATTTGAAATCAGCACCTTTATATTGTGTTTTGTGCAAATTTTTTGAAAATTGAAGAGTTTTGATAATTTGGCCCAAATTTGCAAATTACAAAACTATCTATGGTTATGCAAATTGGCAGCAAGAGTAACTTCAACTTTATTTAAGATTCAAATTTCAGTTACTAGGTGGACTTTCGAGCTTTTCATGCTTTATAAGCTTATGTGTTTGGTTAATCATGTTATCAGGGATATGTTATCAGGGATATGTTAAAACGCTTCAACATATCTCTGAGGTTATTGAACTTTTGTTTCAACTAATTACGTTAGTTGAAGGTAAAATGATGATCATATGCCAAGCAGTTGCTTGTTACAAAAAATAAAAGTAGAAATAACATTAGCAAAAGTGTACGACTGCACAATACACCTTTTAATGCTATGCTTTATTTAAAAGAACTGGCAACGTGTAATCATCATAATTTTAATTATAAATTGCATTAAGGGAAAATAGTTGCTGAATGTTTCTTTTTTTAAAGTTCAACAACATATATCTGCATTATATGTACGCGTATCTGCATTATACAGGGTGTCCTCCAGAAACTTTTTGAAAAGATTTTTTCACTGTGTGAAAGCTCATTATCTCAACCTTTTCCCAAAAGAAAAATAGAATTCTCCAACTTCTTAATTAAATTGTAATTTATCTTTATATTCTCAAGGGTGCGCTTTTTGAAAAAGTGAAATGCGGAGTTCTGATGTTGAACAAAATACAGGATGTCTCAGAACGACTTATCTGCAAACTTTCAGTGTCTAATTCTCAACAGTTGTCAAAATGTTGCGAAATTTACATCACAAGGAAGCCCTTTTCCAGTACTTTTGATTGATATAAAATTTTCAAGAAAATGATTATTCTTCGGAAAGTTATTGAAGAAAAACAGATTTGGATTATTAATTTCCTAAAGATCAATTAACAGTTTCTTAATGACATTTTGATAAAGCAATTTTCTTTTGTTCTGATCATAAAATCTATTGAACTTGTTAAGCAAGAGTCCCAAAACTTTTATCTTATCAACTTGCTCGGTTATAAAATTTGAGGTTTAAGAATTTCTAACGACAGAAATTGTGTTTGAACTCATCTGATGTTTGTAAACTTGTTGGATTGTTACACGCGCTTTTGACCTTAACAAGTTAATGATCTGAAACCATGATATTTTCCTCAATAACTTTCGGAAGAATTAATATTGTGCTTCAAATTTTATATTTTCAGAAAGAGCTCGAAAATAGCTTTCATATGGTACCCAAATCGCAAAACTTTGACGAATAATCTTTGTAAAAAAAGCATTGAAAGTTTGTGGATAAAACATTCTGAGACACACTGTACAAGCAGTTAACGAATGAGCAACGTGCATTTGTAGTAAAGAAGTACTTTGAAAGTAAAAGTATTCTTGCTGTTCAAAATAGCTTCAGAATACAATTCCTACAACGAAATCCACCTAGTAAGTCAACGGTTTGGGATTATCAACATTCAATCGAATAACGAAAAAAAGATCTAAAAATGGCATCCCTTCAAAATGCTAATACGTCACAAACGGACGTACAACGATGTACAAGATTTTGTAATTGGTTTAAGGCCACATGTAATAACAACAACAACAACAACAACAACAACAACAACAACAACAACAACAACAACAACAACATGCTTGTATTGTTTTGTTATTGAAGATGAGACAGGATTTGCACTCAATGGTGTGAAGTAAATAACCAAAACGTACGAATGTATGCACCAATGAACCAACCACCAGATTTTCATAATGATACTAACAATGCCCACGAAAAGCTGACTGTTTGGATAGGGCTTTGTGGCAATAGTGAAATGTTGTGACCTTTCTCTTTCAACAGAAATGTTGATGGACAAGCGTACCTTGATCTTTTCAACAATAATATCATTTCATTAATGACAGGAATTTTTCAAAACCAAATTCGACAAGGGGAATTTTAACGTTTGTGGTGGGCTCAAGATGGTGCACCGTGTCATCGACTAATTGCTGTTCATTATCGCTTGCACCAATTGTTTGGGAATCGGACAGTAAGTTTCTTCAATAATCCAGAATGGCCTCCACGGTCACCTGACCTCACGCCTTGCGAAGAATAAGGTTTACTTGACACCAGATAGCCTCCATTACAACAAAGAATTGTGGTCGAGTGTAATTTGCTGCGGTAAGATCGACAACTTATCAGAAATTCTGTTCGTCATATGAGGAGGCGTACATAGCTTTGTATGGTGGTGGTCATGTTGAAGGAAATGACTGAATGTTATTATTGCATTTTTATTTGTATATATATTTTTTATTGTGTCAAAAATAGCATTGTGTTACACAATTTTCTAAAAAGTTAATTTACTCAGCAATCAGTGAAGTTTTTATCAAAATTCAAATTGGAGTTGAAAGATATTAAGTACAGGCTGAACCAGTTCCTCTGGTGATGCTAACAACTGTTCATGTGAACTTTAAAAAGTATCAAATGTCTTCTGCAATATTTTGTTTACTGTTTCTTCATCATTGTTCCCAGGAAAACGAATAAAGCATTCCACCTTAAAGCTACCCCCTCACAACGTTCAATTATTTATCATAACTAAAGTCAGCATCTTTAGTTTTTTTTAACCGACATTATTTTACAGACCTGAAATATAAGCACATTCTAATAGCAAGCTGCACCGAAACATAAGTCTGTAAAATACGCACTAGAACATAACACTTAGAATCGTTCACATACGAAACAAAACGATAGACCCGATAAACTGGAACTTTAGACCCAATTTACAAACAAAGGGACCTCCTTGTTAAGCGAGAACTTACCAAGTGTGAAGCTTGACAGCTGTTCTTTCGAGTCTTCTTCCGGGAGTCTTGGGTAAGTGAGAGCCAGCGCTGACCATCAGGGCGTCATTCTTTAAAGCTATAGCTAATATTTGTCAGGTGTATTCTAAAGTAACTGTAATACATATACAGAACCTATGGGAGGGAATAAGGGTGTGGCACTTATATCAGTAATAATCATATGTTAGCACTGTATAATTTAAATTCAACATCTTAAAAGTGAGATATCTCAGAAACTACAGACAACTTTTGGAGCTTTATCATATTTGTAAATATCATTCTGGTCGCAAGAATCCCTTCAAAGGGAAATTAAACCTTAAAATTTCTTTTTTGAATTTGAGCATGAAATACTTCATTTATCCTAGAGGAACACCTTTTTATCTATAAAAGGTATTCCAAATGAAAAAAACTGCTTAAAAAACAACTTAGTTAAATCGCCATTACAGCTTTCGTTATAAATATCATGACGTCACAGAGCGAATTTCATTTGCAGAAACATCGGACGTAGGCAGCACATGATGACATGTTTTTTACGCCTACGTTCTAAAGATACGAGAAACAGTAGAAAACCAACAAAGAAAACACGAAGATATTTATCATTCACCAACATGACAATCAACATCAAGAAACAGCAAAATGTAAAATAAGTTTATCGTTAATGATTCAAGAAAAACAAAAACATTCATACTGAAGATTTCATTTTTTACACATCTAAAATATACACATTTGTTCAAAAACTCACTTACGCACATATACCTGCTATAAATCTAAAACAAAATACTTTTTAATAAAGGTTTTATATCACAAAGCATACAAGAACTTTCATCAACAAAAACAAAATATTGTAGTTTATGTAATCCTTACAAAAAGAGCGATCGCGCTGTGACGTCAAAATTTCCATCGCAGAGCACTGCAATGGAGTCCGTTGTTAGATACTAAATAATGAAAAACTGAGTATAGTTATCATTTAAAATAATTTTTAATGGTCACAGAAGATTAATGAGACCTTTCTGCAGCTAATATAAAAAGTTTTTGATAAAGGCTTAATTTCCCTTAGGTAATAACGGATTCCAGTTAAAAAAACAACAAAAAACAAAAACAGGAGTTGCCCTATCAAAATTGAGTGCGTATCATTGAAACAAAACTTAATTGGAGTGCAAAAATTTTCCAACACATTTTCCTTATTTTTTCAAAAACTACTTTTTACGATGGCCCTGAAGGCTCACTGTAGCACGCACATAAAAACTTGTCACGCGCACAAATTTTTTTCACGCGACTTTTTTTTCATGCGCGCAACTTTTTTTTCATCCGCGCAACTTTTTTTATGCACGCAACTTTTTAAAAAATTTTCACACAGTTATTTTTGTTACGCGCGCAATTTTTTTTCACGTGCATTTTTTTTCTTACGCACGCATTTTTTTATTATCTTAATCCCCATAAAAAGGAACACTCTTGCTGATGGTCTGGTATGGATTGTAGGCAATTTCGTGACTTGTTTTCACCACGCTAGCACTTGGCGGTAGTCTAAAGCAATATGGCGGACAGTCGCTTACCTTGTTTATCGGCTAGGTCTTTTAGCAGAGATTCTTTGATTTCTAGCTATTTTGGCCAAGAGGGTTCAGCAACTTAGAGATCTTATCCTTCTTGCCTGTTCAACACAGTGTCTTTATTAGTCTGTCAACCTTAAAAACTTCGGTGAGTTCAGTTGAGTAAGTCTCTCCTCGTGGGAAAGATTTGTGGTAGTTTGATGTTACTGATACACGAAATAATACATAAAAACAGGACCAGATTTCTTTTTAAGCGTGCGCAGCATATCAGTTTTTCCGGTGCGTGCAGTTAAATTCTTGTGTGCGCGTAAAAAAAAAATTGTGCGTGCAAAAAAATGTGTGCGTGTAAAAAAAATTAAAAGTTGCGTGTAAAAAAAATAGGTTGCGTGAAAAAAAATTTGTGCGCGTGACAAGTTTTTTTGCGTGTTGCAGTGAGCCTTCAGGGCCATCGCAACGTTTTCATTTTTCACAAAAAATATACTGGCCGAAAAAACTAGAAAATGGCATTCAATCGATGTAAAAATTATTTCGAAATTTGGTATATTCATTTGAAAAAACAGCTTTGAAATTTCCGTTTCCAACATTACGAAACACACTGTAGTTTTGAAATGAAAATTTAAGAAATCACACAAGAAACTTTCAGTACTCAAGTCACAAAAATTTTAAGAAATTTTTATTACCACTCACTGGTTATATATTTCCCCATAGGGCGAAATATATGTTAAAACCGGCATTTTCCTTCTCCTTCTTCTTCTTCTTCTCCTTCTTCTCCGTTCACTTTTATAGCCGCAGTTCGGTATTGAATTTTCGCCTAGCCGCCAAAGTAGATAAGAATAGAGGCTAGTCTACAGCACGCCATTTTTTTTCAGTCAGTGCAGATGAGTGGAAGATTTTTGTTTTTTTTTCTGCTAGCTCTTAAAATGATTCAATAGATGAAACGTTAAATGATGGAAATGAATCGTTTTAGTTCAGTGTTGTCTTAAAAAGCTTTCTAAAAACTTTTGAATGAACGAGTAAAACCAGAAAAAATTGATGTATCAATGCAATGATGTTTTGTTTTTTGTTGATAACATTGTTATGATGATTGGTAATTAGTATGCTTCGAACAGCAAACCATTGAAGCTGTGGTTTCAGTGCAAAGGTGAAAATTCATTATCAATAGCCAGGCTGAAGATTTATTTTTATCTTACATCAAAAACACGATGTCGTATATGCAACAAGAAGTACAGAAAACCTATTACGTATAATATTTTAAAACGTATTATATAGTCATTTAATCTAACAACGGAAACATAGTTTACTATGGATAAATTCCATGATCACGTATACTGTTTTGATACTGTATATATATCATATTTTATTTTCCAAAATTTGATATAGTACTGTCAATTTTCCTGTACGAACAACGAACGTAATTCAAAACACAACACAAATGACAGTCTGTAATTTAAATCAAGACGGAGCACAAACTTCTTCTTTCAGCTATGTAGTGATTTGGTTATGGATATACTACCAAAGTTTTTTTTTTCCATTTGGGATTTATATATGAAGGTCATTTTTACCACAAAATAAACACAAAATAAATATTTCTGTTATTCTGAATACTCGAATTTAGAGTGCGTTTACATGAGAGCCGTAGTGAACTCAAACCGGTTTGAAATTTCAATCCTCCCGTTACGAGTTTTGATACGGGTGATTATTTTACTACGGTTCCTGGTCAAACCTTCAGCGATGTTTACATGATAACGGCCGTACTAAAAATTATACCCGTGATGACGATACGGCTTGGAAAGGTGTGAAAGTTTTCACATTTCATTGTTTTATCATAAAATGTGTTAACAAGCATGCGCATGTTAATTAAATTTTGCTGACACATATAAAATAAAAATATAGAATGTGCTAAATTTATTCCATCGTGCATAGAAAATATTTCTACCCGTATTGAAATCTCAAACCGGTGTGAGTAGCTCTCGTGTAAAAACGCACTCGTATAGAGAGCTAGAAACTAGTAAATCTATTGTTTTAGATTTTTACCCGACAAAACTTGCTAAGACCGTATTGAAATTTCTCATGTAAACAGAATGGCGATTTCAAACAGCTAAAAATTTCAAACCGGTTTGAGGTCACTACGGCTCTCATGTAAACGCACTCAAGGCCATCTTTTTTTCAAAAATAACTATTCTGTCCTAATTTGAAATGTTACACGTAATATTTGTTAGTAGAGATTTTGATTACTTTTGATAGTATTTGCATATGTCTACCCGAAAGTATACTGTGGTATCAAAATTAGGTTTTAAATTTTATTTTCTTCTTTTGTACAGAAAACCTGTATACAAATTTGATTGTATGATGTTGTAAGTGAAAGAGTGAAAGAGATAAGCTTTTGTTATATTTTTATTCTTGCTTTTGTTTTCTTTTATAAATGTCTGAGTGTTTGTTTTGTACACGTGTGGGTTGTATTGCTTTTTAAGCCCTCCTGGATTAACACAGCTCAGCTCAATGTCCTTCTCAGCTCCAACATCGAGATTGTCTGTCTACTGCATCACTTATATTTGATGTTTCTCTAGCTATTTAAATGAATTTGTATGCCATCATTTGATTTGGTTAGCCCGCAGTATAATTTATACTTTTTGTTTTAATTAACCTTTTATCGATGATATTAGTTTTTAACTTTTACTAATTACTACGAACAGCCTTCCTTCTCACCATGCACCATGGCAACTACAAATTCAAAACATTGCACAATCTGCATTTAACACATATTTCTGCTTTCAGTTCTATATTCATGGTGCAGATTTGTGTAAGTTTCGATCATGTATTGTTCGTGATCGTTAACTTTTTATGTTTACAATGTAGGAATTAGGGAGATCTATACATACATATATCAAATGTTTAAAGCATATGATTTACGTAATTCATAATCACTCTTATATCTGAAAGATCAGAATTAATATTATTTTAATATTAATATTATTCGTCCCCAAAGAAATGATGTTTTAGGTCTTTCAGATGAATTTTACGTCATTATATACATTACACCATTAGTTCATATGTATACAAAGTTTCACAATGCCGTGGAGTGTATATGATATTAGATTAATGTCATAAATAATTCAATCTTTTTTCGAATTTTGTATAAAGAGTTTTGATATAATACTGGTCTTGAATATATCAATTCAGGTCAAGAATGTTTGTAAATACAAAACATGGTACATGCCATATTGTCAAATAACTGGTAACTTATACCTTATAACTTATAACTTATAATCAAACTAAGGCACAAATATCTGATTTCAGTTATGTTGATTTCGGTATGGGTGCATTTTGCATCATCAAATCTATGTTTTCCTTTTCGCGTTTGTGATTTTGGAAGTTTGTCAGGAAGATTGGCATCAAAATATCGAATTCAGAAATTCAGAATGTTCAGAGTAACATTAGAATAAGTTACGTGCGTACGCATCATCCTTTAATATTACTTTTGATCAGCGCGCAGTAGCAGCTGATCTTTCATTAGCGTTTGTCTGTCCTTCCGTCCGTCCGTCCGTCCGTTATTCCAGAATTTTTGTCCACAGTACTAGCCTGGATTCCTCCTTACACAGGAATAAAGGCTTTCACTCGTTCCACATTGAGATAAGAATAGAGGCTAATCTTCAGTGAAGTAGTACGTCATTTTTTCTCAGTCAGTGCAGAATGCAGATGCAGTGGAAGAATTTTTTGTTTTCTGCTAACTGTTAAGATGATTCAACAGATAAAATATTAAATGATGGAAATAAATTAGTTCAGTGTTTTCCTAGAATGTTTTGAATGAACGTGTGAAAAACAGAAAAAAAGATATCTCAAAAATTAAAATGTCACCGCGACCGACCGATGTTTTTTGTTTGTTGATGATAACAACGATGTTACGACAGTGTTACGATGATTGGTAATTAGATTCTTGGAACAGTAAAAGATTGAAGCTGTGGCATCAGAAGGGATATGGAGGGAGCCCTTTATGTGAAGAACATTTAGTTATCTTAATTCAAAGAGTAAAACATTAAAAAAAGTAAAAACATGATGGATGTAATTACATTTTTACTAGCACTGAGGATGGTTATACCGAAAAGCTTCTGCTGGCTTCTGCTAAAAACTTGTTGTTATTATGATGGATGTTGTGGTGTTATACAACAAGAAGTTCAGAAAACCAATTGCATCATTTTTTAATACACAGAATTGAGTCAAATGATAAACATGAAAGAATCTGGTTGAGTGTGTTAATCATTTAATCTAAAATAGAGACATATTGACTTATGAATGAATTCCATGATCACATAATATGTGCTATTTTGATACTATATTTATGTATATACGATGTTTTATTTCTTAAAAATTAATGTATATACACTGTTAATTTTCCTAATTACGCACAACCTTTCTTAATTTAATTAAATTGCTTTTTGTGTTGTCATAAGTTAGAAATGGTTGAATATGCCCATAACTTACATAAAAGCATTATTTTTCACTATTACTTTAAGAGTGCGTTTACATGAGAGCGGTACTGAACTCAAACCAGTTTGAAATTTCAACCCTCCCGTTACGAGTTTCAATACGGGTTCTTATTTCAGTATGGTTCCTGGTCAAACCTTCAACGATGTTTACATGATAATAGCCATACTGAAATTTTACCCGTGATTTCAAACCTTAGTTCTCAAATAGATTTGAAATTTCGGTACGGCTTGGAAAGGTGTGAAAGTTTTCACATTTCATTGTTTGATCATAAAATGTGTCAACAAGCATGCGCGTATTAATTAAGCTTTGCTGATAGATATGAAATAAAAATACAGAATGTGCTAAATTTTATTTCATCATGCATGGAAAATATTTCTATACGTACTGAGAAATCACAAACCGTTTGAGTTCAGTAGGGTTCTCATGTAAACGCACTCTTAATTTAAGGTAATAATAACCTATATATAATTACATCTGTCAAAAAAAATATGAAAATGCTATTTATTGAGCCATTTTCCTGTGAACATATATACATATAATTAGTTGTTCTCTATAATGGACTTGAATATTTTATCTGCTTACTTGCTTCTTGGGAAGGCCCTTTCGAAATCTATTTTGGTGAAGTTTCTTTGGAGATGAAACATGGCAATACCAAAAGTTGTTGCATAACAAGCTTAAATCAAAATACATTCCAACATGACATTCTGTAAATTAAAAACTATATTACACATCCTGTGTTGTCAATCAAGCCAGAACGCAAATGTCTGCTTTCATCTATAATGTATATAATAGTGATTTGGTTATGAATGTATATTTTCACTTCCGAAATCTGTTTATTTTTCATTTGGGATTTAGGAAGGCTATTCATCACATTGACAGTATGTTTAGGAAATCTTATTCTGATGAAGTATGAACATATGTTTTTGAATCAAATTAAATCAATATAAATTAAATCAAATTTGAATCAAATATGTTTAACCTGAATACTTAATTTAACTTTATAAATCATCATTCTAAGCCCTTTTGAAAATAACTCTCTTTTTTCTTAATTTGGAATGTAACGCATAATATTTGTTAGTAGAGATTGGTTTTTGATTGCCTTTGATAGTTATCCCATAATAGTTTTAATATATAAGCACTGTAGTAGTAAAATTAGGTTTGAGCGATTCTCTTTTGATCTGTATACAAATTTGATGGTATAATTTTGTAAGATGTTATAGAGTTACAAAAGGAACTGTTCTGTTGAATTACATTGTTTCCCATAATTTTATGGTACACAGTGGCGGATCTAGAGGTATGTCGAAATTTGTGTAGGAGAGCATTAACGTAATTTGTGAATTCAATTTATATTACCAATGTACGGAAGCCGAGAAGGGCCAATCTGAAAAAAAATCAAAAATCCCAAAATATAAAAAATATCTCGAAAAATAAAAAAAATCCAGAAATAAAAAAAATCCAGAATTAAAAAAAATCTCGAAAAATAAAAAAAATCTCGAAAAATAAAAAAAATCCAGAAATAAAAAAAATCTCGAAAAATAAAAAAAATCCAGAAATAAAAAAAATCTCGAAAAATAAAAGAATCAAGTTTCATTTTAAATGAGTTGGAATATGTATAGCAAATATATATAAGTATAGACATCGCTACAGTACAGTACTTTACTTACATATCATATCGTATCAAGTATGGTTAAATGATATGAATAAAGATGAAAGCAAAATTTTGTCATCGATGCGGGTTGGAGTTTTCACAAATTGCTTATTTTTGTTCAAAGTGCGGCACGCAAAGGAGATTTCTACCACAAAAGGATATTTTGAAAAGCAATAATGTCGAAGATATCATTGAATATTACTTTAATATAGGGACTGAATATAAGAAAATTGTACTGCTCATGGACACAAAACACAATACAAGAACAAGCCTGCGTACTTTAAAGCGCTACCTCAAGTCCAAAGGACTTAACCGTAAGAAGAGGGGACGACTAGATGACTCAGTTGCGAAAATAATTGAAAAAGAATCTTTGGAATCGTCTGGTATCAAAGGGTATAGAAGTATATGGCATAAATTACGAGTTGGGTACGGAATTTCAGTAAATCGAGACGAAGTCATGAAAGCACTAAGAGAAGTGGACCCAAATATGTCAAGCGCTAGAAAAGCACGAAAACTTTTACGCAGAACATACATATCTCTAGGACCTAATCATACACATGGCATGCTGACGGATATGACAAACTAAAACCGTACGGTTTCCCTATCCATGGCTGTGTGGATGGCTTCTCTCGGAAGGTCATTTGGTTGAAGGTTTGCAAAAGCAACAATAATCCCATAGTACCGGCTCATTTTTTTCTTGAAGCACTCAAACTTCATAAGGTTTGCCCCGATATTTTGAGAACAGACTGTGGTACCGAAAATGGAATAATGGCAAGCATGCAAGCACTAATTCATGAAGATGTTAAGGCACATAGATATGGTACTTCACAGTCTAATATAAGAATTGAAAATTTATGGTCACATTTTAAAAGAACATACACTACTTGGGTTATCAACTACTTCAAAGATATGGTTGATAAGGATGAGTTAAGACTAGGTGACCATTTTCAAATGGAATGCGCTTGGTTTGTTTACTCTAGGCTTTTACAGTCAGAATTAAATAAAATGGTGGAGGAGTGGAACACACACACCATCAGGAAATCGAGACACACGGAAGTGTTTGGAATACCCGACGAATTGTTTAGTTTACCTGAAATAAAAGGCTTTCGAAAATGTGGTAGACCAGTTGACACGGACTTTACGGATTGGCTTGATACTCAAGGAGATATTCGCAACAAAGCTACTGCTGTTTTGGACAGTACAGATTTGGATTTAACAGAATATTTTAAGTATGTGGTAGATGAGAGAGGAATTTCTATGCCCCCTCGTGATTGGGAAGAGGCAAAAACAATTTACATGGACATTAATATGTATGCTTTTGATTAAATTGTTTATTATTTTAAAGATTTCATCACTCTCGTATCCAGTGCCTTTTTGCGGCTTTTTTAATCTGGAGATTTATGGTCATTGAGAAATCATAGCAACTATCACTAAACCTTAAGGGAGGAAATTTTCGCAAATACAAAGCGATTTAATATGTCAGTGTACTTTTAAACTTTTTATGAACAAAAAAAAACTAACATAAAAATAAGATATCTCATATGACATAAACTTTTAACTCCAATTAACATAAAAAAATTCAACTTGTCAAACTACTTTTAAGTCCATGATATTCCTTGCATTGGTTTTGTAAGCTTCAAATTATTATGCTAGTTGTCAATATGCAAAACTAAATATAAACAATACATATAAACTCTATAAACTAACAAATAAAGTTTATAAACTAATAAATTAAACTCTATGTATGTAAATAAATGATAAACTTTCCAAATTTACAAAGTTTCTTGATTTAAAAGTAAGAATTCAAACAAGACATGAATTTATTTTTGATACTGAAACCTTAAAACTTTTGATAAAAATAATAGATTAACGAGCAATCTCGGAGAAATGAGATTCACTGAACAGCTGTGACTGTGCAAAATAAAATGAACAGAAGAAAAAAACGTGTATACAATTAAAAAATAAACTTTCACTTTGGCTATGTCAGTCTCAATAAAATGATATAAAGGAAAAAATATACTTTCTAAATATGTCCTAAATATTACCAAATCCTGAACCAAACTTTAAGGCAGTGACCAACTTTTCCTTCATGTCTTTTGGAGTATTAGGCACAGTCATGATTAGGCCACAAGTTGAAGCCATTGGAAGTGAGACATCTTCAAAAACTATTTCAATTTTCTTTTCAAAACCATAGTTGGGAATTCTGTCACAACCAGTAATGAAGAAAATGAAATCAAAATAACTGAGAGGCTTTCCATCCACAAGAATTTCACCACATCCAACATTTATTAGAAAAAGTTCAAATTCAGCAATACAATTGCGTATAATGTCCTCCTGATTGGATCCTTTTTCATATTCTTTATTGACGATCTGGCGATAAGAAATTAAATTGATTACCTGATCAAAGCAATAGGTAATATTGGCATACTGTAAAAGAGGTTTGACTGAAGTGATGTTACTTTCATGGAGGATACTTTCAGAAATGGAGGCAATCCCTTCTTTAAACTGGATGATACAAGCAGAATTGGAATGTATCAATGTGGCAATGGAAAAATATCTAATTAGTTCTGTTGTTGATTTTCCAACTGGATTTATATTCATGTCTAAAAGGCAATCATAATTACCAGCTTTAATTTCACTAAAATTCATTTCATATCTTCCATCTGAGTATTCTTCAATTTCATCTGGTTGATCCAACCCATACAGATAGCGTACAATAGCAGGGTGCAAGCACTCTGGGCCTCGTCCAATCAGAATGATTGATAAACCAACAATCTGACCTATCTTGAAAAATTTTTTTTCTAGAAGTGCTTCAGTGTTTATCTCAAAGCAAACTGATGTTTCATTCCCAGAAAACAAACCAGTTCCAAGAATCCTCTGCATGCATAAAGTTAAAAATTCGCGTAAAGGTCCCCCAGCATCAGCAGCAGATTCACCTGCAAACCTTACAGTGATGTCATGATAACTCAAATTAAATGACTGTCGGAAAAGTAAATTCCAAAAACATCTTTCATCTCTTTGAACTAAAATAGTTTTTGGTGATTTAGATCTATTGACATATTCATCATATATGCTGCATTCAGATCGCTTAAAACAGTTGTATTTGCATCATTTTCATGTTGCTGGTTAACTTTTATTTCTTGTGGCAGGTTTTCAAAAAATCGATTTCTTTCATCCATCCCAAATGGTTCATAGTCATCATCTTCCACAACAATAACGGCAGCTTGTTTGGTTAGAGGTACATTTGATGTTTGATGTGTTTGAGCATTTGACACTGGATATTGTAAAACATTTGGTATTTTAGTTGGTGGAGCATTTAGTGTTTGAGTAATATGATTAGGTATGTTTGGTTCCCAAGTTGGTCGTGATGCTTGATTTGGTGGAGGTACATTCATTTCTTGAGCTGATGGAGGTATGTTTGGCGTTTCAGCTGGTGGGGGTAAGTTTGGTGTTTGAACTTGTGGAGGTACATTAAAGCTTGAAGATGAAGGGATTGTAGTTGTTGATGACCCACTTTCTTTGATGTCAGTACCATAAGTGAAAACACTTTTTGATAAATAATTAAACATCATCTGCTATACCCTGAAAACCCTCTGCATCACTAGTTTCATTATTAAAGGGGTTTGATAATAGCTCCTGTTTGAGATATTCAATCTCTTCATTTTGAATGTCATGAGTTTTACATATATAAAAGTCTAGTTTGGAGTAGGGCTTTCCAAGTTCATTTTTGTAGCGTTCAACATTGAACTTTTGCTTTGTCCCAGGAATATCTTTTACTCGCTTTTTATCAGGATATAGTAAAGTCCAATCTTCTAACCCACAGAAATATTGATTGTAGTTTGAGTGTTTATCCTTTGCAGCTTTTAAAACTCCCTCAGCATCAGCGTTACGATTAACACTTATTGGTTATTTTTAGTCCTCCTTCTTTTTCATTATCACTAATAATTCCAACGTTAATGATCACTTCCATGTATTTCTTACTACTTAGTGGTAACTGTTGTTTGGAAGATGAAGGTGTACAAGAGGCTTGATGCTTTCTTTTTCTGGTGGTGTTAAACCTTCCAACTCTTTCTTCGCCCTTATTCTTGATAAAATCGTCTAATGTCCTTACTTTAGTATCATTTGATTCATCTTTCATTTTAACTGTTTCACTTTTTCTCTTGTTTCCACAAAAAATACAAAAAAACATCTTCCTTGATAACTTTTTTCCCACAAGAGCCACAATATTCAGCATGTGCATCAGCCATGTTTTCACTTATTTTGCCTAGTTCCTAGCTATGCTACCATTTTTATTTTTACTTTTTCAGATTATAAACTTTTTTCGATTATTTTTGTTTTCAGATTTTTTTTGTTTCCGGATTTTAAAATCTTTTTCCGATTACTTTTGTTTTCGGATTTTTTTAATATTTTCGGATTTTAATTGTAGATTGAAAATATATTTTCAGATTTTTTTTATATTTTGGGATTTTTAATGTGGATTTAAAAAATATTTTCAGATCATTTTGATATTCTGATATTATTGTTTTTTTCAGATTGGCCCTTCTCGGCTTCCGTACCAATGGGATTATTTGAACGCTTTTCTTTTATGGGTAGATTGCTAATACTCTCCTATACAAATTTCGACATACCTCTAGATCCGCCACTGGTACAATAGGGTAAGGGATTGGAAACTTGTCAAGCTCTTGCAAGAATAAAGATTATACATTTATTATGATGAAATTGTCTTACATATTGATGCAGTTGTTGATGTGGTGTTTCTTTCTCCTCTGCAAGAATTATAAGAGAAACCTTATCATTTTGACCATGAACACCTTCATTCAATAATAAATTCAAAATAAGTTCTTTTGTTTTATTAAATTCAATTCCACCCTGATAAGTAAGGACAACATTTTTATCTGAATATGAGGGTGACTTGGTTCATTTTTGCTGAATTATACTAGATCATTATTTAGCGAAATGATGCATTTTTCTTATGGTTTAAAAAAATGCTGCTGATTTGCTGCGGCTTCATTTTTTGTTTTATATATTGATACATAATATTGTCTTCCTATAAATAGTTTTTTTGTATAGCTACTGATAAGATTTATTAGACTTATTGTTTCTCACTTATTGATTATAGGAATCGGCCTAGTGTGAGGACCAAACTCTTTTAAAGCTCATGCATATACTATTACGTTTATAAACACCTATTCTCATGTCTGGCAGTATTTTATCTGAAGGAAAAAAATTGATAATAAAAGGCATCTGATATTATACGAAACCTGCGTGTTTATTAATGAACCCAGTAGAATAAAATTAAGGACTGAAGGAACAAAATTATGAAGATCTTCTTGCGAAAACTGTAAAGCGAAGACGTGAAGAAACAAGCACAGATTCAAAATAAGTTAAATGTAGCTACCTATTGAACTATTAACGAGAAAGAAACTCTAAAAGAAAATGACCGCATGCGAACATCAGCAAATCATGCAAATTGTTTTGGAATAGTAAAAGGAAATCGTCGTTAAAAATGGTCGTGTGGTTAAAGAAACATTTCTCTTATTTATTTGTTGCATCTGTAACCCTCCTATAATATGAAGTAAGGATTAAATGAAAGTTACCCGTCTTATTTACTGAGGATTATTTAGA
The DNA here is from genome assembly GCA_027922465.2 of Turritopsis dohrnii. NCBI lineage: Eukaryota > Metazoa > Cnidaria > Hydrozoa > Anthoathecata > Oceaniidae > Turritopsis > Turritopsis dohrnii. The sequence goes on from BQMF02000276.1 coordinate 124,152, forward strand.
AACGAGACTCTTTAAAAGAGTTTCAACTCAGAGATTCGAGCCGGCGTTTAAACAGCTGCTTTGTCTAGTGCGCTGATCTTCACGCCCTCTGGCGTCTTGTTTTACGTTGATCTTCAAGTCAAGAAGACTTGTAAATAATAACGCGATTTGTAAATATGCAAAGCATTTCTTGTTTGAGTTACAAATAGGAAACTTGTCAAGCTTCTGAAACAATAAAGATCAATACATCTTATATTAAGATGAAATTGTCTTACACATTTATGAGTTTGTTGATATGCAGTTGTTTAAGGGAAAATATTAGTCGCATTTAGGTCTTCTAATTTTTAGCTACGTGTCCGTAGTAACTTCTCAGTCACTTTTTAACTCCTCAGCAAAAAATTTTAAGAGAAACCTTATCATTTGACCGTGAACAGTTTCATTTCATAATAACTTCAAAGTAAGTTTTTTTGTGGCATTAAATTCAACCTGAGTATCAGGTCGATGGTAGTTATACTGTAATTACTTAACGATACATTTTTCTCATGGCTATCAATGTACACGCAATAATTGGTAAAATGTTTGCAACTTTGGGGAAATATATAGTCGCATTTTTGCGGAACTTGTTTCTTATAAAAAAAATATGCGTATAATCTAGCATAACAGAAGTACGTATCAGTTATCAGTTTCTGCAGCAAATTTTGCATGGATTGATTAAAAGAGCCTTGGACAACTTTTTGCAATTGAAAAGGAAAATATGTTAACTAGCCGACAAGGCGGCAATTCAAGAAGCTCATCTTTTTTACTTTCATGTGCATTGAAGCGTTTTTGTTTTTACTGTAGTTAAATACTGGTGCACCTCCATCTCGACGGTCCAAAAAATGAGTTAAAAGTGCCTTTCATCTAAGATTCCAATTCTTTTCATGTTGACAGCCTTTCATTTTAAGAAATGCAAAGTTTTTCTAAGGTATTCTGCTTTTCAGTTAAAAAAAGTCAATCTGGAATAATAACAATCCATTGCCAATATGAAGATATTAAACAAAGCATTTAACTATGCCCTCGAATAAATGATCTTCGACTGTGTTTTTGCAAAATGCAAAAAAAAAACCGTTCCGCTACGACCAACCGTTACAGAGATATCATCGTGCAAAGATTCTGATGACGTCACGGACACAAAAAATTTGGTCCAAAGTCTTCGTCTCCCCATCACCTATATCGCGGACACTTAAAATCGTCAGTTATCCCTATTGGTTACCGAGATAATTTTTCCTAAACGTCGCGTTCAATTTGGGTCTCAATACGATGGTTTCACACTGATGTCAAGTACAAGAAGAGAAATAATTTACGTGTGATTTAACATTGCTGACTTTCCGATTTATTTCGCAGCTCACATCTACCATTTTTGCGTGACAGGGAGTTGTTCAACAATGAGGAACTCAGATTTCTAGATTATTGACAACATTCAAATGTTTGGATTTTGAAACTGATGCAACGTGCACTTCCAGCTGGGAACTGCAAATAACAGAGAATCGGCTATTAATATATTTTTATTTAGCTGCCCGTCAGCAAAATCCAAATAATTACAAAGATTCCTCGATAAACATATTACAAAACGATCAATTGACGCGAGGGATTGTTTCAGCGGTGACCAGATTTACATCACCACTCTGTGCAAAGATCTTATTTATTTCAAAGGCGCAAAAAGTTGCGAAAGTCGCCAAAAAAGGATAGACGATCGTAAAGTATTTGCAAGAAACAAATATGCTTTCTACAAGTTGTTTACATTCTATGTCATCTTTTGATGTATCTTACAGACAATGCAAGTTCCGCTTGTAGGGTATAAATTGAGAAATAAATTTAACTTCTCTCAGATTCATTCTCTGTTTGAAAGATTTGACGTGTGTGAAGAAATTATTCTCATCGTTACTGTGTTTTCACAAACACCATTCCGACATGCTGACTGAGGTTTTATGCCTGTTAGCTTTGACACCGTACTATGTGGAAGGTTTGCGAGGGGATTGCTCAATAGATGCTGGGTTGACATTCGTAGGAAATGGTCGAATGTATCTATTTAAAGGAAACAAATATGCAAAATGGAATAGAAAAGAAAATAAACTGGGAGATGTACTTACCATTAGAGGAAATTGGAAAGGCATTCCAGACAATCTTGATGCAGCCACCACATGGGGTGACAAAAACTATTTCTTCAAAGGTTGTCAATACTGGAGGTAAGATATTTCATAATGATCAAATCCCTAGCTTTCAAACGAAAACTGACGAAGGGAATTTTAAACTTACCCTCAGATTTGCAATTCAAAGTTCTAATAATTTCTGTGAACCAATAACAGTAACCAGTGACGTGTGGACTTATACATTGGGACTTATATGTATATCGTAACATAATTATAATCATAATTATCGTTTGATTTATTTTTGACTATCCTTTTTTTCAGATATTTCAAAGACGACACTTCAGATGGACCTCATGATATAGCAGTGGGTTGGAAAATTCCTTGTGATATAGATGCAGCTGCAACTTTTGCAGGAAATACTTATTTCTTTAAAGGTAATCAATATTGGAAGTGGGTTACTAAAAGTAATACTCATTCGGGACCTCACCGCATAATATCGGTAAACTGGGATAAATTGGAAGGAAACTTGGATGCTGGTGTGCAATGGGGAGCCAATGATAAAACGTACTTCTTCAAGGGCAAAAAGTACTGGCGATTTGAGCCTACAGGCAATACTGCTGCAATAGGTTCTACAAATGGAGGATGGCCAAATTTGCTTGACAGTGATTTACTACCAAATTGTCCATGTGATTGCAGTAGCTGTTGTAATAAAAATTGGAAATTCGATCGCATTCAATATGACATCGAGGAGAGTTCGGTGCTATCCCTGCCACCAAACGCAATTGGTTCTAAAATCATTGACAACAGAAAAGGAACACTTCCTCAGAAAATCATTTTTACGGTTTCCAAGGCCGTCACAGAAACAGAGTCGTTTTCCCATCAAGCCGGTGCGTCTATCACTGTAGGTACGGAGTTTTCGGTTGGGATACCACTAATTGCTGAAGGAAAAGTTTCTGTCGAAGTCAGCGCATCTTATCAATATACATATGGCAGTGAAAAGTCAATTACGCGAACCAAGGAAGCATCTTATGAATGCATTGGGGCAGCAAGAAGGAGGACGAAATGTGTTGCATCACTCCATTTCTTGCAAATGAATGTTCCTTACACAATGTTTTGGAAACATAAAACAAAAGGATGTGCTTGCACTTCACAAGGGGTGTTCCAAAAAGTTTCGTCGACCCAGATGTCACTGCATATCGAAGAAACAAAACGAAAGTGAGTAACAACCGACAACGAAGTAAAAAGACAACGGAAGTAATTTTTTTTATGAAATTATTGATTGTCATTATCGCAAAATCATTGGTAAAGTTTTTTTATTTTGTTGAAGTATTAGTTTGAAAAAGGACTTATGGTCGCCGTCATTACACAATTTTTTTTATCCTTTCCATACGTTTATCTCTTTTCATGACGTCACAAGTGCCACTCCTTATTGTTTTTATATTATGTAACTAATTTCCATCATCTGATTTCATGTAAGATTTGTAATGAAAATGAGTCTTTTAATAGTGGGCGATGGCGATGCAACGTTTTCGATATTCTTGATTTATATTTACATTTGCAATGTAATTGACGAATTTTTTATGTGAAAGAATAGCATTAAAAAACAATGGTTGCATTTCCTCAACCTCACAATTAATATACTATGTTTTAATTACATTTTAAGGAATCTCAACCTAGATCTAAAAAAAGAGTGAATCCTGAAATCGGCATGATGCCCAATACAACAGCATTAAAATAGCTAAGATAAAAATATGTACACTTTATTAAAAAGATCTTTTTTATATGACTGTCATTATATATTTCCCCGTAGGGCGAAATATATGTTAAAACCGGCATTTCCTTCTCCTTCTTCTTTTCGTTCACTTTTATAGCCGCGGTTCAGTATTGAATTTTCACCTAGCCGCCAAAGTAGATAAGAATAGAGGCTAGTCTACAGTGAAGTAGTGCGCCATTTTTTTTCAGTCAGTGCAGATTGTCAGTAGAAGACTTTGCTTTTCCTGCCAGCTTTTAAAATGATTCAAAAGATAAAAGGTTGTTAAATGATGGAAATGATCGTTTTAGTTCAGTGTTGTTATGAAAGGTTTTGTAAAAACTTTTTGTGAACGTGTAAAATACAGAAAAAAATTGTTTTGTTTTGTTGATAACAATAATGCTATGGATGATTGGTTAGTAGTTAAATGTTTGGAACAGCAAAACATTGAAGCTGTGATTTCAGTGCAAAGACGAAAATTCATTATCAATACAGGCTGAAGATTTATTTTTATTTTACATCCTGATTTGACAGGATATACAGAATGTATAGCCAAACTGAACTGACACAGCACACACATGATGTACAGCCACCACAAGGGAAACCTTTTACACGTGGAGAACAAGCAGTTCAACCAATTATGTTAATTCAAAGAGTACATTGCAAAAACAGCAAGTAAAAACGTGATGTCGTATATGCAATAAGGTTCCAGAAAACAAATTACGTACAATATTTTTATACACGGGATTGAGACAGATAATAACTTGAAAGAACCTGGTTGAATGTGCTTCCCTGGCCTGGATAGGCTGGATACTATGGATAAATTCCATGATCACGCATACTGTTTTGATACTGTATTATGATATTTTATTTTGTAAAAAGTATACATATAATATTTATACTGTCAACTTTCCTTACACAAACAACAAACATAAATCAAAACACAATCCAACATAAGAATCTGTAAATTAAATCAAAGCAGAACTCAAATTTCTTTTTTTAGCTTCGTAGTGATTTGGTTAAGGATGTGTATTTTCACTACCAAAATCTGTTTGTTTTTTTCATTTGAGATTTACGAAAGTCATTTTTATCACATAGTAAATAATGAGTGTCCACATATCTTTGTGACTGAGATGTTTATTCTGAATACTTGAATTTAATTTTATAAATTGTCACTTTTAAGACCATCTCTTTTTGGAAAATAACTCTTGTCCTAATTTGAAATGCTACACAGTACAAATTTTGATTGTTTTTGATAGTTATTTGCTGTCTACCCCAAAGTATTTTTAATACTTAGACTGTAGTATTAAAATTAGGTTTGACAATTTTCTTTTCTTCTTTTGTAAACTTGTAAACAAATTTCATTGTATGATGTTGTAAAATAGTTTAATACGAGTTACGAAAAGCTGTGTTCTGTAGAATTACATTGTTTCCCATGATATTACTGTGTAAAAGCATGTCAAGCTTCTGCAGCAATGAAGATCATACGTTTATTATGATGAATTTACCTTATACATATTGATGCAGTTGTTGATATTCAGTTGTTTAAGGGGAAATATTAGTTGCATTTAGGTCTTCCAATTTTTAGCTTTGTCCATAATAACTTCTCATAGATAACTCATAACTTTTTTTAACTCCTCAGCAAAAATTATAAGAGAAACCATGTCACATGACCATGAATATATTCATTTCATAATAAGTTCGAAATAACTTCTTTTGTGGTATAAAATTGAATTCTACCCTGATTAGTATGGACAGCATTTTTATTTGCGTTGATGGTAGTTATACCACTTTTCTTATGGTCTTCTATGTACACACAATAATTGATAAAAGTTTTGCAACTTTGGGGAAATATATAGTCGCATTTTTGCGAATCTTGTTTAATAAAGCAACGTGACGAAAAAATATGTTATCCTTCTTTTACCACTCGAATTAACATTGAGATGGAGTTCTTAATTCCCTGAACTTTGTCACATATATAGAATGTATACGAAGATGTGTTATTCGCTTTCTGCAGTTCTGTTTGCTTTAACAAATTTTGTCTATACTGTGTCTAAGTTTTTCGGAAAAAATAACGTATTAGGTCAGTGTGAAGCACACTGGTGTGACCGCTTCGAATGTATTACTAAATTATTATAGCTGATATCCATCTCAATGTTAATTCGAGTGGTAAAAGAAGGATAACATATTTTTTCGTCACGTTGATTTATTAAACAAGATTCGCAAAAATGCGACTATATATTTCCCCAAAGTTGCAAAACTTTTATCAATTATTGTGTGTACATAGAAGACCATAAGAAAAGTGGTATAACTACCATCAACGCAAATAAAAATGCTGTCCATACTAATCAGGGTAGAATTCAATTTTATACCACGAAAGAAGTTATTTCGAACTTTCTTTTGCAATAAAAATGATCAGATCAAAACTATTTCACCTGCTGCGCGTAAGCGATAGCAGTGTTTGGAAAGAGCTGGTATCCGATCCGATTCGTAAAATTTTCACTACTTTTACGTCACTACTCACATTGTGTATTTGAAAGTTATATCACACGTTTTCACAACATTTTTCAGCAATGTCAGCAGCAGGTGATCGAGACTTTCAGTTATTCTTGTTTTGTTTTAAGTTTGTCAAGGGAACGAAAAACAGCATGAATTTAATAATTCTGTCTTAACTTTGAGGCGCTGGCCAATCTTATGAAGTAAGGTTCGAAACCTTTTACAAGAAACATCTAAAGAAAAAATTTACCAAAATTGATGACAGATCAATCGCAGGATGGCATTCCGTCGAGGAACTCATCTCTGATGATCTGGGCAGTGACTTTGCTGACGAACGAAAGATTATATCACCTGAAACTCGTGGTTTAAAGAAAAAGCAAAGCTTGTTTAGGCATGTCAGAAAATCAGTTTCCAACACATCATCGACGATCTCTAAAGCCGGTCTTTGATCCAGTTTCGGGATGCCGAGCCCGACTTCAGACGAGTTGGTCACACCAATAAAGCCACCTTCAACCAGGATCTTGCTTCAGCTGTGGAAAGAGCGGACATTGGCGAAAACTCTGTCCCGAATCTGAATGACAATAAAGTGACGCATTATCTAATGTCGATTGTCTTTAAGGGGACTCCAGGGAACCAAATAAAATGACAACATTTTGAAGTGTATAAAGAGACTTTTATTTCCTGCGAGGCTGCGTGCGCATACTCACAGGAAAATGACTTGATTAATGATATTCTATGTTGCAATATACCGTAATTATCGAGCAAAGAACACTGGTGTTTATAAACATTACGTCACTAAGAAACTCATCTGTTCATTTTCACTAAAGTAATACGTTGTCTGGCGAAGTAAGTGAAGACGCATATTGCATTTCTGTGTATTAGGATGAGTGTCGCAAAATTTGTTCACAGCACATAATTAAAAAGTGACTTCATTGTAAACAACGATAAAAGCTTACGGAGTCCTCAAAAAGATGTTATTTTGTTGGGTGTAAGTGCAGATATAAATAAAAACATTTTTACTATTTCTCCGATGAGAATTGCCTTTATTCTCGATTATGTTTTTCAAGCGATTGAAAACTTACCATATTCGACAGCGAGATCTTGTTGTGCGGTAAAATAGTTTCTACTAAATTTGTTGAAAAAAAAATTAATTCAACTCGAAACTAAAAACTTGTATAAAATTATTGATGCACAAATATTTTGGGATTCTCTAGTAAATCTGAAAGAAATGCTATTAAAGAAATGATCATTTGTCGTGATAATTTAGCATTGTTCAATAAATGAGAACACATTCCCTACAGACTTCCCAAAATAGAAATTTATTCTGATGCTAGAGATTATGCAATACGCCTTTCCCGAATTTCCGTTTAAATGCCGAGTTAATGCTTAGTTATCAAGTTTAGCCTCGTTTCTATGTATTTCATTGTTTTTCTAATTGCATAATGTTTTCAGTAATTAATAGTTACTCGTTCTTTCAGTTCCCCAGTGGAATAATTAGAAGTAATTAAGAGTTTGAAAAAGAGGCTAAACTTAGATGCTAGGTTATAACACGGCGTTTAAACAGAAATTCGGGAAAGGTCTATTGGGGGTACGTAAACATAGCACAATAACCTAAACAAGATGAAAATTGCATAATAAAACATAACTCTATACATACTGAAGATTATGACAAAATTGTAACGAAACCATTGGAAAATATTGAAAAAATTGAGAACTCATTAAAAACAAAACAACCACTTGGTATAGCAACATCACTGTCTACATGTGTGGTAGTCAATCTTGCACTGAAAAGTCTGTTATGCAATGGAATAGCATCATCATGTGAAAAACTCTGTCAAAGAAAGGGAAATAAGTCAGTATTATTGGATAACACTTTCACAGGACTATCTGAGTACCTACTTTACTTGAAGTTTACATGAGTGACATAGTTTTCTCTCAGATCTTGAGATCACCCATCTTGTTGAGACCAGTGAGTACAGTGTAAATGAAGTTTATTCAGAACTGAAGGAAAACCATCCACTTATAATTGATATTTTTAATACTGTGTCTGGAAAGACAGTTGATATTGAAGAAGCCCTAGCTGAATTGAAACAGAAGTACGCACTGATTTATGCAATTCCAATTAATTGATTCAAAGTTCAATGCATACATTCTTACAAAATCTGGGTAATATTGGTCTGTATATATGCGTCAGTGTGTTATAAAAAGCAGATTTGTATAAATTCTATTTTCAAGCTCTTTTGTTTATAGTTTTGTCCACATAAAAGTTATACAGAAACTATGTATATACTTATTATTGTGTTTATATTACATTATTTATATTATTCAAGCACTCAAAAACTAATTACACATGCATGAATACACCTTTTTTTTATAAGCATCAGGTAAATTTGGCTCAGCCTCAGTTATGCTTAAAGATTTTGAGAATCGAGCCTTAATCCATGCGTGTAAACATGCTTAGTCTATCCACACCTAATAACCATAAATATTAAGTTTCAGCCTTATTTTATGCTTGTTATTACTTTTCAAGCAAACCACCATTGCAATGTCCTCAATCATACACTGCTTATATCACAGCAAAACCTTTATTTGCTATGGAAATGTTTCATATCTCCCCAAAAAATATTTTTTGACTATTGTTTATGCTTACACAATTGTTTCAGGGTCAAAGGTATGCTTAGTTTATGCTTAAATTTTTGGCAATTATCAGCCTAATTATGCTTATATCCGTTTATGCTTATAAAAAAAGGTGTATTACACATGAGTTTTTTAATTTAGCTACATTGTGTTGCAGTCTTATTTATATATTTATACTTAACTTTTTAACCTGCCAAGGCTTGATGTCAAACTATATTTACCAAAAACTATTAGTATGTAAGGCCCATTTTATAAGCTGTGCCGTGCCGAGCCGAACTCGCCAAATTTTCTCTGAGTTCGGCTCGGCACAGCTTATAAAACCAATATTCAGCCGTGCCGAGCCGAGCCGTGCCGCACGGCTCAGAACGGCTTGGCTCGACTGTATAAAACCGAATGCCGAGCCGAGCCGTGCTGACGCATGCGTACATTTCTATAAATTTGCTTATTTGACAAAAAAATAAAACACGAGGTCAAGATATATTTCAATATGGCCGACAAATCAATGTTGCAGATTCTTGAAGAGCAAGCAGCTCTAATATTTCATGAAGAACGTGAAGAACGCGAAAGGCTTGATAGTTCAGATTCAGAGCAATCAGACAGCGAGATAATTAAAAAAATAAGCAAAAAGATTAAAGAAAAGAAAATGAAAGTAAATAACGAAAAAAACCGAAAACTTTCCACCTTCGCAGTAACATCAAAAGGAAAAGAAAAACGATCAACAACGGAAGTGCATGAACTTCAGAATGATAATAAAAGTGATGGAGGATCCAGACATAACAGTACTGAAGGTACATATCAATATTACATATTTTTATTAAATTTTTTAAATGTTATATGCAAGCAGTTTTAAAGTATCAGTCATTGTTTAGATTCCACTCCTCCAAAGGAAAAATTTATGTGGTCTCAAGAATTGCTTGATGACATGGTCGATATCATTTGCTCGGATGATCACTTACGAAAAATGTTAATATTTAGAAACCAGAAGTTTGCTGCAAACAGTTTATTGTTTGACAAAGTTGTTGCTGAATAAAATGGTCGTGCAAAGACCTACAACTGTTCTTTTATAATAAACTCGACTCAAGCTAGAAATAAATTCAAAAAGCTAATCAGTGAGTGCAAAACAGTTAGTTTAACACAAAGGACTGCCTCAGGGATCAGCAGATACAAAGTTGACAAAGGTTATGGAAAATGGTGGGATATACTTTTTCCACTTGTTGCAAGTAGAGAATCGTCTGATCCAAATATGCTAGTGGAGCCATCAGAAGATACAGCAGTAGAGGATTCTGAAAGCAATCAAGACACTGAAAGCAACACAGACAAAAGACCCTCAACAGAAAAAGTTCCCATGAGACCATCGACAAAGAAAAAAAAATGTACAGATACTGGCACAGCCCTCATCGAAGTGGCTAAAACATTTATTGACAATGATCCAACTGAGAAGCTGTTAAAATACATGGCAGAGGAGAATGAACGTTCACGTAAACATGAGCTGCAAATAATGCAGTTACTTATGATGAGCCAAAACCAAAATACTATGCAAAATAATAATATGTTTAATATGCAGCCTCACCCACATTATTTTAACAACCGAGGTGCAAATATTTCACCCAACACCTACCACAGCTTTAATCAAACTTCTGGATCTCAAGAAAAAGAGCAAGAATATGACAACCAGAAACACTCATTTAATTGGCCCTTTTTAAAGAGAAAATGAGTTTAAACTTTAAGACATGATGTTGTTTTGAACAAACTTTGTTTAAATATTCTTCTGTTATTATTCCTCTGACACTTATTTTGAACAGATTAACCCAAGACAAAGCTAAAAAAGAGAAAGTGTTCAACTAGGCTGTGATATTTAGGTATACATCAAAGAATTTCATATATATTTTTGTTGTACACAAATATAGTGTTTGTCATGTTATTTATGAAAAGACTGTCTATATTTCAAAAGTCAGTTTCCATTATTTTTTTGATTCCAAAAGTAGTCTGAAAGATGATCTCGCACTAACTGAGCTCCTCTAGCATTTTCACGTGTTGTACTTTGTCCGGACACCATATTAAGTTTACTTCTGATTTCTTCACTTGTAAGTTGTCTATTTTTTTCATGGTCGAAGGTAAGATCAAGTGCATGTGGCATTTTGTCATTTTTTTCTATACAGATGTTATGGAGAACAATACATGCTAAAACATTGTTTTTCAATGAATTTTCGCTACATTCACTTTTTCTATACAGGGCTCTCCATCGTCCTTTTAATTGTCCAAACGCACACTCTGTTACCATCCTACCTCTGCTTAGACGATAATTAAAGTAACTTTGCTTTTCTGTAAGAACTGCGTTAGAATAAGGTTTTTGTAGCCAAGTGTGATGAGGAAATGCAGAATCTCCTAGCAGTAAAGGTGGGATGTCCATACCATTTACATCCTTGACAATGTGTGGTAATTTATCTCCTTTTACTATATGTTGATAAAGTCGAGAAGCTTGAAATGTACATGCATCATTAACACTTCCTGGTAGTCCAGCAGATGCCCACAAAAATTTGAAATCTGCTCCAACTATACCCATCATTACAATTGAATAAAAATTTTTAAAGTTATAGTATTCTTTACGAGCTTCATTTCCTCCATGAGGGCATTTTAAAGGAATATGGCACCCATCAACTCCAGAAAAACCTCCAGGGAACTGCCAGAGAGATTCCATTTTGTTTATTGCAAGGACCATATCTCTTTCTTTATCTGGAAAAATTACATGTTTTTTCCAAAGTCTTTCAATCAAAAGTTCACAAACGTCTTGGGTTATAGTACTTACAGTACTTATACCCCTACCAGTCATCTCTGAGATTGTTTGATAATAGTCTCCGCGACTTAATCTATACAGACATATAGCTAGTCTTTCTTTTGGTGAGATGGGATCTTCACATAAAAATTCTTTTTGTAGACCGTCTTCAATGAGGTTTAAAATATATTGAAATGTGTCTTTAGATATTCTGAACAATGATTTAAAGCGATTATCATCGTATGTACTCCAAACATGTTGAAACCAACCTTTATTTCTTTCATATCGTTTGCAACTTCGAATTCGTGGGTTAGCTTCCCTTTCACTGTGTTCTTCAAATGCTATATAAAGTTGGAGCCATCTCGTCCAAAAGTGGTAACGTTTTAGTATGAGAAACCCAACGAAAAAACTTAACTTTTCTCTTCGCCTTCTCTCTCTTCGAATTCGAGAAAGCAGAATTATTTTGTTGTTAAAAACAGCCACCATTTTAAAAAAGTTTGGCGCGATTCAGAACGGCTCGGCTCGGCTCGGCCCTTATAAAATGGTATGCCTAACCGAGGTGAACCGAGCCGTGCTAAAAAATTTCCGAGTTCGGCTCGGCACGGCACAGCTTATAAAATGGGCCTAATATACATACCGCATTTCAACACAATATGTGTTTCATCAATATGCCACAACATTATCTCCATAGCTATATATTTTTTGGATCTTAATATTTTTCTTCCATCATCACACAATAACGACTTTGGATGTGAAAACAGAATGTCGATTTCTCCTTCTAAAACTTCATTGGCTATTTTCTAATTCCATATCATCAGTTTCAGTACCAGAAATATTACAACTTACAACAATGACAATTATTTCTCTTCCTCTTCTTTATAGGAATTATAGAAAAGGCAGCAGTTGATAAACCAACGATGTACCGAAACCAGTTGGTAGAACTGCATCGTTGCCTTTTAAAAGTTGATTCCAGCATTGAACTTGTTTCATTTATCTAAAGCGTACTCAATTTGCTAAAATAAATTAATCACTTGCTCCATTTTCGTTTGTTTATTTTTATCTACAAATTCTGTTTCACTCGACGTTTTAATGAAAAATTTTTAAGTAGTTTTTTACCTCGCTTGCCCGTATGAAGACGATCTTAAAACCATGGGCAGAAAAGACAAATGACGTCAATACTGCATAAATTAAAACCACCAGTATTTCAGTTGGTTCTGACCGGCCTGCACCAGGGATTCCTTCGCCGCCATCCGCATATCGAAAAAGGCAAGAAGCCCTGGGGACGAGGTTGATTTTGGTAGTGAAGATATAAATCCATAACTAAACCACTACATAGCTGAAAGCAGAAGTTCGTGTTCTGACTTGATTTAATTTACAGATTGTCATGTTAAATTGTGTTTTGATTTACATTCGTTGTTCGTAAGGAAAATTGACAGTATTATATATTAAATTTTGCAAAATAAAACATGATATATAGCATCAAAACAGTACACATGACCATACACTTCATTCATAGTAAACTATGTTGCTGTTTTTGGATTAAACAACTATCCAGGGAAATACACTTGACCAGATTCTTTCAAGTTATGTGTCTCAATCCTCTGTATTAAAATATTATACGTAATTGGTTTTCTGAATTTTATATACGACGTACTTACTTGCTGTATTTGAATTAACATATAACTGGTTGAACTGGTTGTTCTCCACATAAAAAGGGTTTCCTTTATGGCTGTACATCATCGTGCTTTCAATTCAGTTGGAAAGTTTTTACAACATTTTAAGAAATAAAACGATTTATTTCCATCATTTAACGTTTCATCTATTAATAGTTAGCAGAAAAAAGTAAAAATCTTCCAAAGCCCATCTGCACTGACTGAAAAGATGGCGTACTACTTTACTCAAGACTAGCCTCTATCTTATCTACCTTGGATAGGCCATGTAAAAGTGAACAGAAAAGAAGGAGAAAGAGGAGAAGGAAAATGCCGGCTTAAACATATATTTCGCCCTATGGGGAAATATACAATTAACAGTTTCATTTGATAACTTAGCATCATGTTCTTCACCGTCAACCTCAACTAAAATATGAATTTAATTATTAATTATAATGAAAAGAACTAATTACTTACTGTTTTCTACCAATGATTTTTTGGGAACTAATAATCCCAAAAATGAAATACTAAAATAAATAAATAAACTCAAATCTAAATACTTACTATCCACAACTGAGCTTTTAGAAACTAAAATAAAACAGTGACAAAATCATTTTTCATTCTTATTTCAAAATAAACAAGATGCCCTTGCAGGCATAAGGATTTCTGCAAAACCAGCTGAAGTATGAAAAAAGAAAGGCTACGATTGACATTCTTGAAATTTAAGAAAGGTTTAATCATTTCCGCAGATCATGTACTCCCCAAAAATCTGGAAAAAACATAATTTTCACTATGCAAAACTTTATACCAATAAACACCAATAAACTTGATTATACCTGAATAAAGTAATGTTCTTTATTTTGTTGGTACGAAATGATATTAAGGATTCAGTGATCAATTCAGATAAGACAATGTAAGTTATTGTAAATGCCTACCATCCTAATAGAATTCCTAATTCACAAGCACAAAAAGGAAAGCGTAGATTTTAATGATGCAAAATACATCATACAAAATCAACATACATAACTGAAAACAGAAATTTGTGCTTTAATTTGAGTAACAATATGTCATTGCTATCTTTTTTAATTTAGAAACATGCATTACCTGAACTAAATTTCATGAAAAGCTTATAAAGATTTATTCAGAAACTTAAAAAAACGTTAAATTTTTAATTACGTATACACGCCAGGGCATTATGAAAGGATAACTGACACAATACGAAACTTACGTTAACTCCCAATAAACTTAATGAACAAAAAAACACCAAATTTATATGCTTTCAGATATTACAGTGATTATGCATGTACGGTCAATCTTCCAAATTACTAAGACTTCCCAAACATCCAGAAGTAAAAAAAGATTAGGATTATGAAAACTAAGACCTACATTTACCAAAATTAGCAAACATAACTGAAAGCAGAAATTTGAGTTAAAGGATGTCCAGTATTTAGAATATACAAGTAAATAAGCTAAAATAGCTAGAGAAACATCAAACATAAAATGATGCACAGGTAGGGGGTAGACAGAACATTCTTGTATGTTGTTAGAGCTGAAGAGGAAACTCAGCCGAGCTGTATGTATCCAGAGCTTAAAAAGCACTACAGCCCACACATGAAACAAAGGATCTTTGGTATTTAGAAAGGCTTAAAAGAATTCTAGGCATTTTCCATAAAAAAAGCATTCCATTTCACACACTGTTTTTATAAAACATTGAGAGCTTGAGAATGAACGGAGCAGAATCTTTGGAAGATAATATTAATTTCTCCCCTTCTCCCTTAAATGTTCTTTTAAATCTGTTCAATATAATCAACATGTGGAAGTCTAAGTGGGTTTCTTCGGTTTGGTTTCTTCTACCATTATGCGAACGGCGTGCAAATGTGAAGTCGAAAAATACCCGGATGATCACATGGCGGAAAATCAAGCCAATAAACTAGCGCTATTAAAGTTAATTAGCACCCTTGCGAAGTAGTGGCGCTTTATGCACCAATGAAGATTGAGACGGCGGAAAAAATCGCTTGGTTTGGACAGTAAGATGAAAAAAAAACAAAACAAGATGCCCTTGCAGGCATAAGGATTTCTGCAAAATCAGCTGAAGGATGAAAAAAGAAAGACTACGACATTCTTGAAATTTAAGAGAAGTTTAATCCGCAATATATATATATTTATTAAATTTCTGATCCATGAACTTCTCAAAAATCTGGGAAAACATAATTGCCACTATGCAAAACTTTATACCAATAAACATCAATAAACTTGATTATATCTGAATGACATATGTTCTTTATTTTGATGGTACGAAATGATATTAAGGATTCAGTGATCAATTCAGATAAGACAATGAGTATGCATGTAAGTCAATGTAAACGTTATGAATTTAATATGTATTGTCAATCTTCCTAACAGAATTCCTAAGGACAAAAAGGAACGCATAGATTTTAATGATACAAAATACATCTATATACATACAAAATCAAGATACATAACTGAAACTTAAACCTAAAAACTTAGAAACTTAAAAAAACATTAAATTTTTAATTACGCATACACCCCAGGAAGTTCTTAAAGCACAGCTGACACAATAATATGAAAGTTACGTTAACTGCCAATAAACTTAATGAACAAAAGAACAATAAATTTAATTAGATGCTGTGTAAGATATCACATTGATTACGTAAGTCTTTCAATATATACGGTCAATCTTCCTAATAACGAAAAGACTTCCCAAACAAAAAAAAGTAAACAAAGATTTGGATTATGTAAATATGTGATTTAAATTAGCAAACATAACTGAAAGCAGTTAAAATTTAAATACAGTCAAGATAAGTTTCCTATTTGCTATCGTAAATAGGGAGTCCAATTCCTAATTAAGGGAATTGATAATAATACAGCCAAGAACTATACAAGTAAATATGCTAACATAGCTAGAGAAATATCAAACATATATAAAATGATGCAGGTAGAGGTTAGACAGATATTCTTGTTGTTGGAGCTGAAGAGGAAACTGAGCTGAGCTGTACGAATCCAGAACTTAAAAGGCATTACAGCCCACAGATGAAACAAACGAGCTTTTGTATTTAGAAAAGCTCAAAAGAATACCAGAAATTTTCAAAAAAAACAAACACCTTTCCTTTTTGACACACTGTTTTTATAAAACATTGAGAACTTGTTTTTAAAAAAAGAATGAACACAGTAGAATCTTTGTAAGATAATCATAAATTTCTACCCTCTACTCTCGGTCTTGGAACTGTAAATCTATTCAACATTGATCAATCAACTTTTGGAAGTTTCTTCGGTCACGCTGTAGTGTACCATTTTGCGAACGGCGTGCAAATGTAAGTCGAAATACCCGGATGATCACATGGCGGAAACTCAAGCCAATAAACTAGCGCTATTAAAGTTAATTAGCACCTTTTCGTAATAGTGGCGCTTCATGCACCAATGAACTTTGAGACGGCGGCTGTATGAACCAATGAACTTCGAAATAAAAAAAATCGCGAGGTTTGGACAGTAAGATGAAAAAAAAACAAAAAAAAACTAAGAAAAACAAAGACGATCGTAAAGGCTTTCTTGCTTACGCAGAAATCCAACAAGATGCCCTTACGGGCAGAAAGATTTCTGCAAAATCAGTTGGAAACTGAAAATATAAAAAAATGAAATACTATAATAGCATTCTTGTAACTTGAATGATTTTGAATCATTGAATGGTTGAATAATTTCTACAATATATTACATTCCTAATTACGTGCTTCTCAGGACATTTTGAAGGCATAATTGACACAATGCGAAACTTTATTATAATGTATGTAACTGCCAATAAACTGAACAACATGTTTGTTGATACAAAGTAATATAAAAAATACATGGATCCTATGAGTATGATCATAACTCATAAACTCAAAACATTTTTCCAAGAACATATAAATTTTGGTCATGCAAAATACATTTATATCGACTAAAATCAACATACATAAAATAGTTAAAGTCACATCAGAAATTTCTATTTCAGTTTGATTAACAATATGGCATGCACTTACATTCTTCATCAAAATTGGAATTCATGATCAGTTTAAAAGAAATCTGTAGGAAGTTTAAGAAAGGTTGAATGATTTTTACAACATAACATTACATTTCTGATTACATCCATATGCACCCAAAGGCATTGCAAACTGTAATTGACACTATGCGAAACTTCATTGCATATACGTATACACCACCAATAAACTTAATAACATCTGAATGACATAAAACATCCCCTCTTTTGGGAGTATAAAATCAGCTTATGTTTATATTGATGTTTTCAGATGTCACACAGTGACTACGTACGCAAATCATAAAATTTAAACATTTGATATGTACTATCAATCTCCTTAATTACAAACGTAATTCCCAATATTGCAAACACAAAAATAAAACAAAGATTTTGATCATTTAGAAAACTTATATATACCTATGCATGCTCTAAACTTCTAAGTAACCACACACACATATTTATATAACTGAAAGGAAAGTTTTGGGTTGTTACATAATTTGCTGCGTATTGGGTTTACAGGCAATTGGAAGATGTTTGAATTCGCTACTGTAATTAGGAAAGCCATTTGTAATAAAGGACATTGACAATATATATAACTTAAAAACAAATCAAACATTAAAACATCAAAAAATTATCATCAAACATTAAAACATTATATACATTAAAGCATCACTAGACCCACATTTTTTATGTTGGAGCTGAGGAGGACTCCAAGCTGAGCTTCAGTATCCACAGCTTAAAAAGAATAACAGCCCATACATGAAACAAACGAAGGTGTTTTGTGTTTTCACTAAAAACAAACAACAAATGTATATATACCTTTTTACTCTTCTGTTTACAAAATGTTGAAATCTTCTTTAGAAAAGAATGATCACAGTTCAAAAAAAATCGAAGTTTCTTCTATAGATTTTGTTTTCATCTTAAAATATGTATATGCTCTTAAAAATCCATTTAATATTGACCAAAGAAACTTGTAAATCTAAAAGGGTTTCTTCGCTGGGTGGCATGCGTTGCACGACGTTTTGATTTCATGTAAACGCACGCATGAATTTTCAAAAAACCGCTAGGTTTGGACAGTAAGAAAACAAGATGCCCTTGCAGGCATAAGGATTTCTGCAAAATCAGCTGAAGTATGAAAAAAGAAAGACTACGACATTCTTGAAATTTAAGAAAAGTTTAATCCGCAATATATATTTATTAAATTTCTGATCATGTACTCCCTAAAAATCTGGAAAAACATAATTTTCACTATGGAAAACTTTATACCAATAAACATCAATAAACTTGATTATATCTGAATGACATAAGTTCTTTATTTTGTTGGTACGAAATGATATTAAGTATTCAGTGATCAATTCTGATAAGACAATGAGTATGCATGTAAGTCAATGTAAATGTTATGAATTTAAATATGTATTGTCAATCTTCCTAACAGAATTCCTAAGGACAAAAAGGAAAGCGTAGATTTTAATGATACGAAATACATCCATATACATACAAAATCAACATACATAACTGAAACTTAAACTTAAAAACTTAGAAACTTAAAAAAACATTAAATTTTTAATTACGCATACACCCCAGGAAATTATTAAAGCATAGCTGACACAATATGAAACTTACGTTAACTGCCAATAAACTTAATGAACAAAAGAACAATAAATTTAAATAGATGCTGTAAGATATCACAGTGATTACGTAAGTCTTTCAATATATAGGTCAATCTTCCTAATAACGAAAAGACTTCCCAAACAAAAAAAATAAACAAAGATTTGGATTATGTAAATATGTGATTTAAATTAGCAAACATAACTGAAAGCAGTTAAAATTTAAATACAGTCAAGATAAGTTTCCTATTTGCTATCGTAAGTAGGGAGTCCCATTCCTAATTAAGGGAATTGATAATAATACAGCCAAGAACTATACAAGTA
This sequence comes from Turritopsis dohrnii, assembly GCA_027922465.2. Classification (NCBI taxonomy): domain Eukaryota; kingdom Metazoa; phylum Cnidaria; class Hydrozoa; order Anthoathecata; family Oceaniidae; genus Turritopsis; species Turritopsis dohrnii. The sequence goes on from BQMF02000276.1 coordinate 143,526, forward strand.
AATATGCTAACATAGCTAGAGAAATATCAAACATATATAAAATGATGCAGGCAGAGGTTAGACAGATATTCTTGTTGTTGGAGCTGAAGAGGAAACTGAGCTAAGCTGTACGTATCCAGAACTTAAAAGGCATTACAGCCCACAGATGAAACAAACGAGCTTTTGTATTTAGAAAAGCTTAAAAGAATACCAGACATTTTCAAAAAAAATAAAAACCTTTCCTTTTTGACACACTGTTTTTATAAAACATTGAGAACTTGTTTTTAAAAAAGAATGAACACAGTAGAATCTTTGTAAGATAATCATAAATTTCTACCCTCTACTCTTGGTATTGGAACTATAAATCTATTCAACATTGATCAATCAACTTTTGGAAGTTTCTTCGGTCACGCTGTAGTGTACCATTTTGCGAACGGCGTGCAAATGTAAGTCGAAAAATACCCGGATGATCACATGGTGGAAATTCAAGCCAATAAACTAGCGCTACTAAAGTTAATTAGCACCCTTGCGAAATAGTGGCGCCTTATGCACCAATGAACATTAAGACGGCTTTTGTATGAACCAATCAAATCGGAGAAACAAATATGACTAGGTTTGGACAGTAAGATGAAAAAAAAAAAACAAAAAAAACAAAGACGATCGTAAAGGCTTTCTTGCTTACGCAGAAATCCAAAAAGGCAGAAAGATTATTACCACCTTGTGCTGAACAGGCAGCCATTATTTATATTAATTTATTTAATTATTTATTCACTAAAAAAAACAACTAAGGATTATACTTCCAAAAAGACAACAGGATGAATGCCCTGACTTTTGGTTCATGGTTTGTGCATGCAAGGACTATCTCAAAGAACACAGTAAAAAATAAGATGATATCTGTTTCCGATCAATTGATAAAACGCATGCACAACCCATGGTAACAGAGCACACGACGTGAACGTAAGTCAATGGGATTTGTACTCCACCTATAAAAAACAAATGTACAGAAACAAGATGATTTTTAGGTTAGATAGTTCATTAACTATAAAAGCATATCATCTATTTTCAGCACTACCACAAAGTAATAGTCAGTGATTTATCCATCACTACAGTTGAGCAACACAATGTCACTGAGTTGGTATACCAACTTAGCCAAAAAGCCGCTTTTAGACAACTGCAACGATAGTCACTCTCCGAATGAGTGAGGACATCAAAATGCTCACCCGAAAAGTATTGTTTTAATTTCAGGTATTTTTGTAACTCACTCAACAAATCTTTCGTGGATATGAAAAGATGACAAGAGGCCCTGGGCCTTAAGGTCAGCGCGAACTGTATGCTCAAAAATCTAAAGATCATAATCACTTTTCAGAAGAAATGACTAGCATTCTAAGGGGCTGTTCATATGGAGGTGAGCTGGCCCGGTTAGGCTGGCTAGCTCACTTAGCAGAGATCTCACTGTCATTAAGAAATCTTTAAAAAAATAAATTGTGTTCATATGAAAAGCGGGTTGGCTCACTTAAGTGAGATCTCATTTCATTTGACCGGGATCTCACCTAAGTGAGATGAAATTTGTTCATATGAACAGACCAGCCCGGCTTAGTGGGATAGATTTTAGACAAGTGCGCGCGCGTCGAAATTCGAATTATTGTTTACGTGATGTAAACAACATTCTCCAGCCCGGTTGAGTGGGATGAGAAAAGCCATATGAACACTGGGTGAAATTCATCTCATTCAAGTGAGCCAGCCCGGTTAACCGGGCCAGCTCACCTCCATATGAACAGCCCCTAAAATAGTTTGATTAGTACCTGGTAGTATTTTTTCTAACGGAAGTCGCTTTAACTAAATCTCAAGGTAAAAACCTTGCGTTACCATAACAATTAAATCCTTTTCTTTATAAGTCGACAGATTTTTGTGACAGCATATAAACTACATACGGTAATACGATACGCATCAACAGAAATCATATGGGCAGGAGAAACTACAACAACTTTGATACTTTGACAACTTTGATGGTTTTATTTAAGCTTCAAACTTCAGTTTTACAAGTTAGACTTTCCAGCTTTACGTTCTTACAGGATTACGTGTTTGGTTGAACACGCAGGTGAACTTTCGTTTCCACCAACTAAGTAATCCTCAGATGAGGTTACATGAAGATCTAATAACAAGCAGTTGCTGATTACTAAAAAATAAAAGTGTAAAAGTTATGTATAACTGCAAAAAATTCAGATCTTATAGAAACTTCAATTACAGGATCATAATTTTAACTCTAATATTATACCTGAAGGGAAAATAGTTACTGAATTTCTCATTTTCATGGTGGCAGGTCAGTGTCTAATTTTAAGATTTTATCTAGGTGTTATGCCGGGCCATTGACATCATTAGTTTTAGAATTTTTGGTGGCTCGAAGGAAATTTTAAAGGCCTGATATTCAATAACACTCTACAATTTCATTAAGTTTAATAGTGCTTACAAAATAGAAAAAACACCTGAAATTGCTCTATAAAACTCAAATCTCTTGTAATGGAAATTCTTAAATCATATTTACAATTTGAATACCGTAATGCTTCGATCAAACACCCCCTTCTTTTAAACGCCCCCTCTTTTCAGGAGATTTTTAAATAAACGCCCCCTCTATTAGACGCCCCTCTCTAGAGATGGGCGTTTATTAGAGACACACTAATTAAGGCATGTAGAACTACTACATTGCATTGTTTCATCTTCAATGTTTTCATTTTGTATAAAAATATGGAAATTTGCAATAGACGCCTTTCTTTTTAAATTTTAAACTTTGTCTTTCTTTTCAAAAGTTCCTTTTCTAAAACTTCAGAATAACGTTTATTTTTTGTCGTAAAGATAAGTTTTGCAGGAACAACAAGTCCGATTTCCCGTTGACGTTTAATTTTGTATATTTTTTATCGATGTTTATATTTAGTTTATATTTACGAAAAATAGTTTCAAAAAAATTCAAAATTCAAATTCAAAAATTCAAAAATTCATGCCCCCTCTTTTAAACGCCCCCTTCGAATAGACGCCCCCCCTAAAAATTCAAAAAATTTAATAAACGCCCCAGTCGTCTAATCGAAGCATTACTTAACTTTTTTTCGCCTGTCCAATCATTTTGGTGCCCCGAACCAATTTTTGACTGCCTCAGACAGTCAGGCCACCGCTAAGATCAGACACTGCAGGTGAGTCAATATTGGTCAACAAAACTCAGTAAAATAAATTTATCATTCCAAAAAAGGTAAAATTCAGCTTATGGAAATTCACATAAATTTTTCTTTGAAATAAATTTATTGAATTTTGTCTGATTTTCAAATATTTTTCATAATGGCACAAAAATGTAGAAAATGACTACATGACAAATGTGCTTTTGATATTTGTCAATTTTCCTAATCCCGAACACAAATCAAACCCAACTGTCGTAAACTGACTGCATGACCCATACCGTCAAGCAAACTAAAATACATTTCCGCCAATGATTATGGATGTAGCTCATTGATCGGATTCTTTTTGCATTCAGAATTGGGAAAATTAAAATTGTTTGCGGGAGAATTAATTACGTGACAAATTTTTGCGAATTGAGCCTCAAAATAATTCGGAATTTGCGAGACAAACTTATGCAACTCAAAGACGTGAAAAAATAACTTTCTTCCTTTACTCATCATCATTTTCATTATTATATCTAGAATATATCAAAAATATTCTTATATCTATAATACAATCTTAAGAATCCCCTCTCATTTTTACCTGAACCAAAGAAAAAAAGGTCTGAATAGTAATAATATATATAAATGTAATAGAGATAGATTGAAAAGTTAAATATTATGTCAACTTGTTTCGGGATCCATTATTTCTGTGGTTTCCAGTACAATTCACTTCCTCTTTATGATGAGAAAAAGCTTATTATATAATTGCAGGGTAAATTTTTTCCTTTTCTAGCTCAATTACAAAAATAAATCCCACAATTACTGAAAGAAATTCTCCAGCATTTATAAGTACGAATAAGGTATATATATATAGTTGCATAGATGTATTGATTGAATCAAGATATTGTATCAAATGACACTTGATAAAGACACATAGCAAAGTCGAAATATTGTGAATAAGATATCTGTGTTTTCTATGTTTTATATTTTTACCGACACAAATTAATATTTTCTTCATCTTTGTCTTCTTATGAGCTGATGTGTGTTATTGCTACTGTAAAATTATTAACAATTTCTCTAATTAACTTCTAAAATATTTAACATTTGTGCCACAAAGACCTTAGTAACTTTTTGTTCATTCAAAATTTCATCTATATACAAAAAAGTGTTTAACAGCAGCAAAGTGTTTAAGTGTTTAACAGCACAAGAACACAATAAAATAAAAAATTCAGTAAGAATCACCTAGTTCTCCCTTTAGGTATGTAAGCTAGCATCTTATAATTAATATATACATAGCGTTTTAAAGAAAAAGAAAATATAATTCAAGTGACAAGAGATAAATAACCTATGCAACTTGCCTGACTTTTTCTTCCTCCTAAATATTTATCCCATCCATTTAGGATACGTGGTTGCTAATGTCTTGATTCAATACACTTCAATATAAGGTTATACTGTTGTTTATATTTGCATCTGTAAAACCTAATTCGACATAATGTACTTCTTGGTTCTTCTTGATAAGTTTGAGCAGGTTTGGCTCCCAAAATGCACGACGTTAAAATAACGGGTGGAGGGAGGGCGCATTAAAACAAATAATTTACTTATTCATTCGAATGAAAAGAACTTTTTTTATTGTAATATATTTACTTCGCCACACGCAAGTGACATATTTTCCAAAAATCAACGTTGCGCTTTAAACTTTCTCATTTTAAACAGCAAAATTGAAGGTTAGCAAAACGGGCGTTTAACTGGGGCGTGAAGAACTGCAACATTACACACACACGGACGGACTGACTGACTGACTGACTGACTGACAGACACGGGGAAATGAAAGATCAGCTACCTTGAGTATACATCTTTCCATTAATATAACCTTGTTTCCCAGTAGCAGCAACTTTGATTTTCACATTATCAAATGCCTTTGCCCTGGAACATGCGACATATAGCTGACCGTGAGAAAAACACGGATTCTGCAAAAACAAACCAATTTTATCAAATGTTTGACCTTGACTCTTGTTAATAGTGAAAGAGTAGGCCAAACGGATAGGCAATTGTCTGCGTTTCAATATAAAAGGCATACCTGTATCTGAAGGTGACAGTTCAACCCTAGGTATGAAAATGATTTCTCCAACTGCTGACCCTTCAAAACTTCAGCTTTAATAAAATTGCCTGATAATCAAGCGTGTGCCATTACAGAGACCCTTCCTGATATTTAGGTTCCTCAAGAGCATAATAATAGCCCCAACTTTAAGCTTCAAACAATGAGGAGGCATACCTGACGGCGTTATGCTATTTAAAAAATCAAGCGGATAATTTTGACGCTCGTCTTCATCGTCACATACCACCTCATCAGCACAGCAACTGCATTTCCTGGCAATCTGTCCAACACCTCATTGTTAATGATTAACGATTGCTCGTTCGTTGGTGTCAAAATGGCTGTGGCGGCATATTCGTGAGGTTCCAATCCGTCATACATCACCGATATAATAGAAGTGTTTTTGGGAACAACGCGACAATCAGGGATTTCGACTGAGCCTTTAGCAGGTTCATTTTGTTTTATTGGCAGTTCACCATTACCAAGTTGTAATAACCAAGCACAGAATTCTTGTTCTTCCGGCCTGGCTCTCATGTTCTCGGTAAGTGAGTACTTTACCACTGATGCCACAAAGCAGAACTTGTCAAGCAAACTTCAATAAGATCAGTTGGTTTTGCCTTCTTGACTACTGGCAAACACTGACGAAAATCGCCACCCCACAAAAGTACTTTTCCACCGAAAAGTGCATCAAACATATATTACAAATATATAATGACTCTTTTCATAGTGGACTATTTTAGTTTAACAGATTCTACTTTCGTTATGAATTGAACGAAGGTGATGCAACGTTTTCGATGTTCTTGATTTATATTTACATTTGGGATGTAATAGATGAATTTTCTAGGTTAAAGAAAAGCATTAAAAAACAATGGTTGCATTTCCCCAGCCTTAGAATTAATACATCTACGCTTTAATTGCATTTTAAGTAATATCAACTTAGATCTAAAAAAGAGGGAACCCTGAAACCGGCATGATGCCCAATACAACAGCATTAAAGTGTTAAAAATTTGCTTCCATGCCTCTAAACTCCAATACATTTCAGTGGCGTGAACCTAGAATTCTTCTGGTAAATAACTCTAAAATTAAACAAGAAAGTAACAAGATTCGCACAAATGCGACTGTAGTCAAAGTTGCGAAAATTTTATCTTCAGTCACACGCAGATTCGTATTTTTTGGTAGGCTTGTTTCTGTATGAATATGTTCCTCTTGCATTCTTTGTGAAATTACCAGTACAATATTCAACAGTAAAAATTCATTGCTCAGGCAGTGAAAACGTGGATCTTGAAGGAGAAGAAAATGAACGTAAAAATGACTTTGACCTGTGCAAATATTCACTAGTGTTCAATTATTAACAGCACATCAGATTGGTTGGTATGTAGCCTTGTTTCTAGGTAACAACGTTTCCTAACTAACTCTATTAAGCCTGATATCGTAGAAATAAAGCGTTCGAGCTACGCAAAGGTTCTGAAGTCCAACTGAACAGTTATTGCGAAGAGAGATATTTTATAAAATGTAGTTTGAAGCTTCTTGTGTAAGATGCAAAACTAGCGACACAATCATATGTAACTGTGAACATGAAATTCTCTTTCGATGGCTATAATCGACAAAAGTAGAGGTCGTTTTAGAACTGGGCCATTATAACATTGATCCAATATTTTGTCTTTTCAATAGACATAACCTTTTTCAGTGTTTCACTAGACAGATAAGATTTACGCCAACACACAGCAATCTGTTAAATATCATCTCGATCAATCAAGCTTCATTTGGTCTAAACCGTAGCATAACGTTTTCTGATTGGGTTTTAAGCGACCCCTTGGTAAATAATCAATAAACAGGAGGCCCATAGGACTTAATATCAGCGTAGACTTTATGCGCAAAAATCAAAAGATTATAATCACGTATCTGGTAAGCCTATAATGTGTATTCTCCCGAAACAAAGATGTATGAAAACCACTTGTGATGGAAAGAACCTCTCTAGTATTTTCACAATGGAAACGAGAAAGGAAATTGTCACTGCTTGAATTTAAAATGCCTGTGATTCTCAAGGATTATGTCGGTACTATTGAATACGTAAGTCATCGACCAAAGTCAAGCTCATATAAAGACATTGAAGCAATGGAAAAATCATCGGTAAACGTTTTAAAAGATTTCATTTCAGCAACAATCGATTTAAAAGAGAATGGAGAAGAAGTAGGCCGTTTGTAGCGAGAACATTCTTGTGTAACTGAGTAAGTAAGTAACTGCAATTTTTTAGGCCTTGAAGTTCCATACGTAATGGTTGGTCCTTCCGCCCGCCGACTTGCAACTAGTAGTTGACTTATAAATAAAGATACGTACGGTACAGTCAGTCGATGGCTCCTAATGGGCTGATACGCTGCTTTTAAAGCGCATCGGAGTAGATTATTGAGATACGACATGACTGGACTCGAACACGGGTCGCAGTGGTCGCACTAGAAAGTACTACCTTATCGGCCAAAACTTAGTCGGCCTTAATTTTAGTCGGCCTTAATTATTAGTCGGCCCTAATTTTAGTCACCTCGTCAAAATTTAGTCACTAAGGGCCGACTAATAATTAAGACCGACTAAAAATTTGGGCCATTTCTAAATTTACAAGCAGATGGAAAATTACCAATGCAATTGATTTATTCCGGTAAAACAAAACGTTGTTTACCGAAGTACAATTTCCCAAAGTCGTCATTCCATGTTTCAACTATTGCCCATTAGTATGGATGTTTTGTAGCAAGCAAGCACACAACCTGATCGGCATCACTCATAGAAGAGCATTATGTGCAAAAAGTGGCTTGTTCCGACACAGCTATACTGATATTCTCACTAAAACAGGGCAAAAGTCGATTCATGCTAGAAACCTTGAACTTCTAGTGATTGAAGTATTTAAATCCTTGCATAAAATTAATCCTCAATTTATGTGGGATACTTTCTGCCGAAAAGCAACAATGTTTAATCTGCGCTCTGGTAGTGTATTAGAAATTCCCTCTTCTAAAGGAATTGCTGGTGTAAATTCGTTTCTTTTCCGAGCCACATTAGCCTGGAACCATTTGTCGGCTGAAACGAAAAAGGCAACAGGCTTGAATGAATTCAAGACTGAGGTCCGCCGTGCACCAATTTATTGCCAGTGCAAACTTTGCAAAGTCCTCTGAGATGGTCGTTTCTTTTATTTATTTCTCTTAATTATTTTTTATCTCTGTGTATTTCACATTTTATAGTTTTATGATTTTATGATTTTTATGATTTTATGTTGGTTTGTATTAGTACATTATGTAACTACTGTCTTTTTACCAACTTTAAATAAAGAAATAAATAAAATAAAATAAAAGTCTTTTTCTGTCAGTTTTACTAAAAACCACTGGTCAAATACTGAAAAATCTCTTGAATTTTTTGACGAAGTAATTTTTCCCTACCTTGAAGAAATAAAGAAACAAAAAGGTTTACCAAAAGAACAACGGTCCCTAGTAAGCATGGACACGTTTAAAGGGCAAGACAATGACATTATTAAAGAGTTTTGTTCCAAAAACAACTGTGAAATTGTAATTGTGCCACACAATCTCACAAATAAGTTTCAGCCGTTAACAAATTGGCAAAATCATTCATTCAAAATCAATACAATGATTGGTTTTCGACCCAAGTTGCACATCAATTGTAAGAGAGTAAAAATCTTGCCGACATAAAAGTTTCTTCCAAGCTATCAGATTTAAAGCCACTACACGCTGGTTGGATTAAGAGTTTGTATGATCACATGCAAGAAGAGAGTGAGTCTATCTGCAATGGATTTAAAGATGCTGGTGTTTTGGAGGCCATAAGTGACGCTCAGAAAATTTACGAGACTATTGAAAATCCGTTTCGATGAGATTGAACTTTTGGTGTAAAATTAGTTGCTTTACACAAATTGTTGATAGTTCTATTTAAGAACTTTGATGTTTAGATTTTGCATTATTGTAAGTGGTTTTATGAATGTTGCAAAAAACTATCAAACTTTTGAAACAAGTACCTTTTTGCCGTTGATTTTAGCTTTTAAGAATGTAATCTTTATGATTTTTCTAGTTTTGAAAATTGAAAGAAAAAGAAATGAATCTTTTTAAAGCTACTTTACTCTGTACCACTGTACCAAGCCCCGAAATATCTTTTTTAGTTTCTTATTTTCAAGATATTACGAACAGGTCATTTTTTGGCGGAAATATAAACCATGAAATTATAAAAACCAAAATAAACTTAATTAGGCTCTATTCAATAATTACATATTCGTAAATTCTTTGTTAAAGTAATACCGATATGAAAAGTGGATTAAGGAAAGCTTAATTATAAACTTTTAATTTGGCCCAAATTTTTAGTCGGCCCAAATTTTAGTCGGCCTTAATTATTAGTCGGCCCTAATTTTAGTCACCAAGCCAAAATTTAGTCACTTAGGGCCGACTAAGTTTGGGCCGATAAGGTAACCACTACGCCATCGCTGCACGCACAATGCACATAATGATACTAGGACATCCATTAGCAGAAATCATATGAGTAAGGACAACTATAACAACTCTGATTCTTCTATCGATTTTATGTCACTGTAATCTTAGTTTGTTACTAGTTGGATTTTCCAACTTCATGTTCTTACAAGCATCCTTGTTTGGCTACTCGTGAAGGTGAAATTTCGTTTCTACCATTAAGGTTAAAGCCGGGTTCACATTATGTCATATTTTATACTTACATAAGATGTTACCTTATGTTTATGTTATGCTTTTTATATAAGTGCTTATCGTTAGGTGAGAATTATTTTGTACTATCTCCAATTTCTTTAAACTGAGAAAATCAACTTTTAAATTTCATGACCACACAAAATCTTTAAGAATCCTTCCTATGGAAAATTACTTGGTGCTTTTTTAATACATCGTATTTGGAGCCCCTTACCAAAAATTATTTCAAATTTGCTAGTACCCACTCTCCTCCAGGAAGAATTCGCAATTGGAGATAGAACAAAATAGTAGCGAAACAAGTGATATTTATTAAAATTATTTTGTTTTAACTCCATGCTCTTGCAAATTCACCTTTAACTGACAAAAAATATTTCAATCAGTACGAAAAACATCAATTTTCCTTTATGTTGCTTCTGTGTATATCACTTAGAGTTGCTTGGGCTCTCCAAAATTTATTTGTAATTTAAAAAAACTACAAATTTTCCTGAAAAGTCTTTGGCATGAGCTGACTGTAAAATGCAACACCAACGTTACATCTAAAAACGACAGCAGGGCTAAACGAAAAAACGCTTGTGAAATTAAATATGAAGAGGTAGCTGTTGTTTGTATTGAATTGGAAAATGTTATAACCTTGCCAATATCTAATGTAGGAAACTTCTAAAAGAAAGCTATCACAATACAACTTGACGGGAAATATTGTTCATTAAACAAGAAAGGGTGTTGTGTGCTTTGACATAAGAGCTATGCTAGAAGAGGAGAGAATGACATTGCCAGTACTACAACGTCAATGATGGAAAGAATTCTTAAGGATTATCCTGCCATTAAAAAAGTTATACTTTGGTTTGACTCGTGCGTCGCACAAAATCGAAACAGCTATATGTCTGCTCTGTCCTTCAAGAGTTTATTATTCGACATTCAGAGATAATTATAATCGAACAGAGGTTTTGTGAACCTAGTCGTTCCAGCATTCAAGAAGTTGATAATATTCATAGTCAACTTGACTTCTCTCCAGTTGATATATTTTCTCCCTTTGAGTGTACATGGTAATACAAGTGCAATCAGACAGCATTAAGAACTTCATTCAAGTTGCTGCATTGCTTAATTATAAATCTTTTCCGTATTTAGTTGTTCATTGCAAAAACACTCCGAACCATGTCTTCTATAAAGAACCATTTACCGACTATTTTAAACAGGCTAAACTGACCAAGAGTCAACAAACCAGAAAATCTACCCAAAATTCTCCAGAAATCCGGTTTGCAAAAGTTTTGAAATCTAACAGATTGATTTCGAAGGCAAAAAAAGACGATCTTGAGAGTATGTTTGCCTCTATATGCTTCCTATTGATGTTGCTTTTTGTAGGACTACATTTAAGTGAAAAAAGATAAGTTTGATACGGTTTTATGCAATTTATATTTTAAAACTGCGTATTTAAAGATTGCGTTAAAATTTTTAGGGTGAAGATTGGCTATTTTGTCAATTGCTTAATGTCCTTTGTATGTTCTCATGTGACTTTTTATATTTGCATGACATTAATTTTAGTGATTATATTCAAACCACAGAAAATGAATGTTCTTTTAAGGCTTTATCAGCATCTTATTATTGATAAATCGCTTCCACGCTCGCCATTTTGAAAATACAATAAGAACAAACGATCTCCACTATTTACGGGATAATCTAACAGCGGATTCAGGGCAAATCAACAACCTCGTATCAACCTGTACATAGAATAAGCTGTATTTGCTTGGCTTTTGGAGATAGCACATAATAATTTTAACGCGTTATAGCGAATAAGGAGATAAAACAATATCAGACTGTCGTTTGAAGGAGATTTTGCGCTTTTTTTAAGATAAAGCTCACGGAGAAAGACCGAAATAATCCTGAAAAACTTGAAAACAATCGGAGCTCATTTTTTCCAAAAATGGAGATAGAACAGAATAATTCTCACCTAACGTTATGTAAAAAGAAATCCTTATGTGTATTTGTGGTCACATATGTTTTCACCAGATCAATTTATTCCAAAACTTGAGAAAGAAAACAAAATGGCGGCTGTCAATAAGCGATATTTATTATTGTATTATCTTTCATAGTTGTACAAAAATGGAGAAAATGACCGCGACTACAATATATGCTTGTGACATAAAGTTTCGATAAAGTCTGTGAAACAATAAAAAAAGGTGGTTTTTCATTGATTTTGCACCTGCATAAAATTCTGTACAGACAGGCATGACTTGATCTACCATTTTGTCTGAGAGACACACAGACAGACAAAATGCAAACCCGCTATTAATATAGGCAAAGACGGTGTCACTGGGCTCCAATACATGTATTCACAAACAAATTGACTTGGATTGAATAAAATTGGTTACAAATTAAGAAAACCTGTCCAAGGTCCGATTTTGCTGTTTCTTATAAAGAAAACGTGTGTACACTTCATCTGAGTGGACATTAAAGCGAGTATCCAATTTTCTTAATCCCAAACACAAATTAAATCCGGATCTCCGTAACTGAAAAATACTGCATAGTCGTGTATATGTTTCTTGACAAGAATCAAAATTAGAAAGATTGTCGGTACACTCATTTCAGTTAAATTAAATATATCAATTTCTTCTTCCTCTTCCAATCTCAAACAAACCACATGCATATGCACCATGTGTAAAAAGTTTGGAAAATCTCCCGCGCGAATAATTAGGTTAATCATGATTAGGTTCTTGCCCCTTTTCAAAACCACATTTTCAGATATGGTTTGCGATATGGAAACTTTCACTAATCCTTTATTATCCGACACATTCGACATTGAAATAATTCCAATTTCATTTAATTATAGCCCCTCCACCCTAACGCCCTCTACCACCCCCAGCACATTTTTATAACAACAACAAAAACATCAACCATACTATTCGCTGGTGTTAAAATAACAGGTACTTGAATTCTTCTGCTAGTAAGGTGATTTCATTATTTTGACCATTCTCTTCTCGTCATGGAATGTAAATGACATATGTTCGTACGTGATTATTTAACCGAACCACTTTAGGGCTTAATAGAGATAAACAAACAAGAAAAAAAAATATCATCATATTCGTGTTTCAGATTCAAATCAACGCAATACTGATCGACATTTTGTAAGCATCTTGACCACTTCGTACCCAGTTTTTATTATAAAGACCGTCTTCGATTTACCCAACTAAAAGATAAATAGCGTGTGTAAAAGGGTGAAACAAGATGAAATATCACGTTTTCTCAAAAAGTTATATAGCACGTCCAGAGGTAGATATATACACCAATAGATGCGCATATAGATCTACCATTATGACTTACCAACTTTGGACCCAGTCTGTATGTTAAAAACTATTACTCGAAATCTATTTAACTATTCAAGTTTTCGATGAAACATTTTTAAAAAAATTCTTAATTTTAATTTTTGACGAGAGGATCAAATATATGATAAAAAGGCCTGGTGCCAAATTAGGGGTACAAACGGTTGCTACAGGGGGTTACCACCATATAGGTAAATAGGTGTATGGTGACTGTTACTTCTCATGCGATAACTGAAGCCCAAGTGCTTTTGTTTCTGAGCATGCGTAGTAAACTTTGAAAAGTTTAACTAACCAAACAGGTTGGTAAAATTAGTTAATCGTTTGGTTATTGAATTTCTCCGCGCATGCGTATGCAAACAAATGCTGACATACAATTGGACGGAATAAATTGCGATGGGAGCAGGAGGCGCCGAAAGAGTAGAAATAAGAAATACGGATAGCGCAGCTCTTTATCTAACTGACACGTCCAAGGTAAATATATGACACCATTTTATCTACGCGTTGTTTCTAACAGTAGTTGTGATTCCGTCTAATGGCTTTTTTAGAAGAAAAAAAAAATCAATCAAGCAATCAATCAATCAATCAATAAAAATGATAATCGCCTTGAGAATTGAAAGAGCTTGAAATGATGTGGGTATACCGTATGTAATCTTGAGTGTATTTTCAATTTCTCACCTTCTTCGTAAGTGTTCTTTTAAATCAGAAAATTCTTCAAAACCGTAATCCGGTCTGAGGAGGAAACGAGTTAAAATGAAAGTATTCTTGTGAAGAGAATTATGAGATATTAGATTTGTGTGTTATGTGTTAAATTAAAAAAGAGGTTTCTGTCAGATTCTGTTACGTTTATTACAATCTTTCTAAGATAAAGAATCCATCCAATTTGGGGTGTTCTTAGATCGGAAATCGAATTATGGCAAAACTTTTAGCGGATTATACGCTAATCGGGTTTTTGGTTGGTGCAAATCATCCGCAACGAATTACATCTTCAATAGGATGTACGAACATGGCTTCCACGTGTTGTGGAAATTATGTAAGTAAACAATTCTTTATGGTTAATCCATATAATCAAAATTTTGAGAAGCTTTTTTGGTTTAAATATAGGATATATGGACACAGTTTCATTTGTTTTACATATAAACTTTTGTACTTCCACAAGCCTTGCATGCTTAAAAGAAAGTATTGTACAATACAATTGACGAAAGAAATACATATAAACTGCTTCTTTGCTTGTCACAGCGTGAGCTAGACTATTTATGAGCTGGTAATGGAAGAGTACACTGCCCTTTATTAGTGGGCGTTTTTTGTAAAATTATGATGGCGGATTTTGCAAGGCAATGCCGATAAGGCAGCTATAGAAATGGAGGAGGCACTTTTAGTCTTTCATTAAAACCTTTTGTGAACTGCAGAAAAAATGCCGTCACCTGATACCGACGACGACAACGACGAATGTAGCCGATAGTCAGTGTTTTAGGTGGGTTTCCTGAACGTTCTCCTTGTTTCCATTGAATGAATGAATGAATGAATGAAACATGAAGATTTGAACTTACTCATAAAGAAAGCTAGTTTTCATTCACTAGAGCATAGCTTATACTTTTTTTCTCAATTTTGATAGAAGCACAGGAAAATTGGGTTCCATTCAAATCAAAGTTGTTGAAAAGACAACAATGATTTTCATCGTGTCGATTATGGCTGGGTGTCATATAAAACAGCAGGAAAGAAAGATTGCTGAAATAAACAGAATTCAAAGCACTATAGGTATTATCCCAATCCATATTTCCGTTATCCCGGTAGGTTTCATATACGGTAATTAAGTTGCTTTGCACCTATTAAAGACACGGAAATTGATGTCCAGGGGTTTTGTAGATCGTCTTAATTCTGCATTCAGACTAACTCTTTGAGATGATTTATTAAGAGAACAGTTTAAACACTTTGACAGTATTCGATCAATAATAAAACGATCTTCAAAAATTAAGCGGATAAATTTCGTAATAAGGTATTAAACAAACGCTTTTTGAAAAGAGTAGAAAGAAAGATCGTATGTACTGTTGTCATGTTGTATGTATTTTTTCAATACTGGATACAAATTTTGGGTTTTTGCACGCGATCTGCAAAGATAGGAAAGTGCTTGTTCAGGTATATAACTATATTTTGGATGTGTATTATTTCTGTTTGATATTTTTTGTTGTGAGTGATACACATTAACATATAAGGGAGGGACGAACTGGTTACTCTCCATCATGGTGTTTATTTTGAAATTTCTTAGGTTTTCGTCTTCCTATCTGTTATGAATCAGGGGAAAGAATATTTTCTTCGATAAAGGTTCTCGTGCTGAAAAAAAGTTAATAAAGTGAGCACAGTTGGCAATCAAACTTTTGAAAAAATAATTAAAGTTTACGATTAGCTCCACAAAGATTTCATTTCGAACGTTTTCTTTTTAATTAAATTTAAGAAGTAGCACCTCCTGCGTGAAAGCGATTAAATCCGAGGGTATGTAGATTTCATACTTAAAAATTCTACCAGCTTCGTTCGTATCAACTTTTACCAAATAAAGTTTTACCAAAGATATTATTAAAGGTGAAAGAATCAGACATTTAGGATTCAAACGGTTGATGTTTTGATTTTTATTGATAAAATAAGGTTTTTTCGAATTTAATATGAAACTGACACAGTATGCGACGTCACGTGTTAATTTCGGACAATCATCACGTGATTTGATCAGGAAGAAATTAATCTGTGATCACGTCCAGATTCCAAATTTGATTTGTTTATAAGAACTGAATTATAGAGAACAATGCATACAAATTATATTTGATACGCATGCGCGGATTAACATCACATTCGACGGAATGTTATCTTTACAATCCAACCTTTCATTTGATTGATATATGAAGGAGTAATCCTTCGGTAATTAGCATACTGTTCTTTTTGAATCTGCAACGACAGATAACGGAGGTAGGTTTGTATGTTTTTATTTCGTTTTTCTGAGTTAAACTTTATCAAGTCTTCTGTTATGTAAAGTTGTGCAAACAGTATTGAGAATAATGTTGTCAAAATTGGAAAAATATTTTCGGAAGTGAGTTTAAACTATCTCGATGTTGGTTAAGCAGTGTTATGTGCCAGCTGGCGTATAAATCAAATGAAATGTCATTTGTTTGAGGTGTAAACATAGCCTAAGTATAAGATACCATTTACATACTTGTTTATTTGTTTTATTAAACGTGGCAATTTTTTAAAGCGTTGAAACGCAACGTAAATCATAAACTTGACGAACAACGATAAATTCCGCGTAGAAAAAATATCGCTACTATTTTTATGTACACGCGTCATGAATATAGGAATCAATAATTTTAATTTTTACAAAATTGTCGTCAACAAATAGTCCCACAGGGCCTATGGTGAGAATCCGTGCGTCAATGCCATTTGTAACTCGATTAAAAGTGACTGACAGAGGTTTTACCACGCTTATTATCTCCTTCAAAGATGAATAAGTCTTTCTTTAAAAGGCTTGATAATCAAGTTGTGCTAACGGTCACAGTTCAATTAATAACGGAAAAATCTTTTGACGTCTCCCAGCATAAAAGAAGAGACAAGAAAACCTCATGTATTGATAAAATTTTCAATGATCTACTGTTAAAAAGAATCATTAAGGAGGATAAATTTATAAAGGAATATTTTGTTGGGTTTTTTTCTTGATAGAATTAAGAACGCATTTGAGAAAAAAAAGGGAAAGTTTTATGCAAAACATCGTTTTCAGTTAACATCTTAATGAATGAATGAATGAATGAATGAATGAATGAATGAATGAATGAATGAATGAATGAACGGATTAATGAATGAATGAATGAGTGACAGTGAATGGTTCATAAGATTGGTATCTCAATTTAACGTTTCGTGAATGATAACATTACCTCTAGTTGATGATCTTAGGATATTGTGTAACGTGTTGTTAGTTTCGAGAATTTCACCTGCTAACAACTTCAGTTTGACCAACAGTGAGTTTTGGACTTCATTAATAATTGGAAACTCGACGTCACTGCGTCAATAACGTCATATATCGGTGGCTTGTCGGGAAATTATCCAATCAATGAAGCGTTGTTGGCTTTGACATCCTCGCATAACATAAAGTAAACGAATTTAATCGTGTATAATAGATCGACATTCAGATCAATTAACTAGAAAAAGTTCGTCATTTAAACGCAGCTTTTCTGCAATCTTTATCATTTTGCAGTTTCATGTGAATGAATTAAACTCTGATAAAAAAAGGAGATATTGTTCTGTCTTTTAATTGATGGGAAAAAACTAACAAAGAAACATCGTAAGTCAGCTCAGAACAACTTTACAAGCCGACATGAATTTTTCCACTTTGTTGTTGTTGTCGTCTCTTCCAAGTTGAAAAGAACTTCGTGAGATGTTTTGCAATGGAGATGCGTAATGTTTCTTTATCACCGTCAAATGGCTCGGTAATGACTCTCACTTAAGAGTTTAAATGAGCGAGACAACAATTGACTTAACTATTCAAACGGAGGAGAACTAAAGCTAACTACTGTTGCAATCATGTGTTAATGTACATCAAGTGTCGTGAATAAATAGATGAGTCCAGTGAAAGGTGATGATAATTGGACATTAGTATGTGGTTTATGTAATATGCTTAAATTGTTGGTCTATGTTTGAATCACTCCTACACTGGACCGCCCCTGATATGGACCGCCTCTGCACTGTACCTCCCCTGATGTGTACCGCCTTTATAATGTACCGCCCATGCAATGGACACACTTTCGAGCAATTTCCCTGCATAAAAAGCATTCCATGTAGGTATAAAAGTATTCCATGTAGGTATGAAAGTATTCCATGTAGGTATAAAAGTATTCCATGTAGGTATAAAAGTATTCCATGTAGGTATAAAAGCATTCCATGTAGGTATAAAAGCATTCCATGTATGTCCAAAAACTCCTAGTGACAAGATCTCAACAACGAAATGAAAGTCAGAACCGCTATGCTACTTTTTTTTTTGATGACGACGATCGAATTTCTCTGGATAGCATATATTTATTTACAACAGTTTAAAAACAAACCGTTATGAATTGACATCTCAACTGCACCTTTTCACGTCTTCTTTTTGACGTTATAGTGCCGACGTATTGACTGAATGACACTATCGTGGAAAAAAGCCACTATGAAAGACGTTTTATGTTGCATTCTTTATGACTAAGGCGGCTTAAACTACTTGAAAAAATCAATATTTCAAATTTTAATCAATTGAAACACAAAACCATTTAAAAGCTGAACGATCTTGATTTGTTAATACAACGACCTTGTAACGTTATGAATGACATATTTCAAGCTGTCAGAAAGTTTGAGAACGAACTTGTTAAGTCGTGGGATAAGTCGGAAAAAAAGATATCTTTAATCTAAAAATAATTTAAAGCATATGTTTAAAGTCATATTTTTAAAGTTTTTTTTAACCCCGTCATTGTGAACATTTTCAAGTTGTTTCGGTTATTTTTTCGAATCATTTCAGGTTGTTTCGCATCGAAAGGAGACTGCCGATATCATTGTTTGTTATTCCATGTTATTTATTTATTTATTAATGTTATATATCAATGTTTACTCTTGGTTGCCTTCTATCAAAGAGAGGACGAAGTGTTTCAATAACATCATATTACCATTACTACAATTATGTGAGGAGCTAAGGGATTGGTTTAGCCACTTAGTTATTTGACACCCTTAGACATCACTCAAACTCCCCGCCCCCGCCCTAAGTTCGTAATTAAGCTGGTCGACTCATACTATCATAGCCTTTGTCATGATGTGACCCATAGATCCGCGTATTTTCTAGGCCAACGTTTTTGTCGCAAAATTGATGTTATCTGTTTTATATCATATTGAACAAGAAGCTACAAGATAGAAATAAAAGAATCAGGGTATATTTATTTTCTTTAAGCGTCCGAACATCAAATATTGACAAATTGATGGAATTCTTGTTATGAAGTGATAATTGTTTAATGCGAACATGTCCGTGTTTAGGAAACAGAAAAGAGGTTATTTTAAAGTGGATCTCAAAATTTTTTTTTGTTGTGGTATGACGATGATGTGCAAAGCCAATCAGCTGGTCTGCAGATTGTACCAAGTAGAAGTCTATGCTCCTTCTTTTCACAAGTGTATTTTGCAGACTGGATTTGATTTTGTCAGAAGAAGCAGTGCACCATGGGTAGGTTTTCTTTTGTCTTTCAGTGAAAACAAATTTCTATCGTTTTCTGTTTGAAATCATTAACTCGCCATTTTTAAATCATTAACTCGCCATTTTCCTTTAATTGAATTTCAATTAATGTTCATTCTGATTAATGGAGGCGCAGAGAAGAAAACAACTTTTCGTTGACACGATCGATTTGGAAAAACACCGGGTTTAAATTCAAAAAGAGCGGAACAAATTAGATTATGATTGGTTAACATAAAAACAAATACAGTGGCTAATTTACCATGGTTAATAAATTGTGCTTTCTGTCGCACAATCCTCGGCTAATAAACCTTTCGCGTATTTCTGTTCAAACATCGTGTTATGGCTAAGTCAACAAGTATCGCCTCGTTTTCAAGATTTTAATCATCCCACTGCGGAAAGGAAATAATAATTGCTAAGCAACAAGAAATGTAAACAATTTTCCATTAGTGAAACAATGGAATGTATAAAACGAGGCAAAATATGAAGTATGAACGATATCGAGATATTGACTAGGCCAAAACACGACATTTGAATAGAACTCTGTGCAAAGTTTATTATGACAAAGTTTCTCACGTCCGTCATGCAGAAAAGGGTGAATGTGTTACTTGACTTCATTTAAAACGTCAATATAGAAAATCTTATCAATTAATTATTATTTCTCTGATCTAACGGTGTGACCATGTTTTTTGTAATTCCCTGAAATCGAGACAAGTTATTTTGATAATCGATACGAAAATATATTATCACAACCTCTACTTCCTGCCTGAGGCTCGTTCATCAGTCGCTCTCGTCATACGCTTCAAAACAAAACAAATAGAAAAAAAAATTTTTTGATAATCCTGCTGAATCAAGAATATTTTCAGGGCGAAATTTTCCTCTGTTTCATTTTTTAGAATTATGCTGCAAATGGCACTATGTTCATTATGTCGCAAATGGCCTTGAATTCTGATCAACAAGTCTCTAGCTTATGTGTGTCGTTCTCCCTCTCCTCCCTCGAAGCTTTTCATTGATCTGTTTCATCGTCTTGAATTTTTCAAGCGTTATTAAGTTTGATTGTAGGTGGGCGCATTGTAGGTGGGCGCATTGATTAACTGTTTTGGGCGCACAATCTTGATGTTTAACAGTGTTTCAACGTTGCCCTATCTCACCCATACGCCCTGACTACTATATATATATCTATACTTGCTTATCCAATGTATGCCAACATTCTCAGAAGGAACAGATCATAAAAAACGTTTCTCGTTGGACGAACTCAACTGTTTAACTTAAAGTTCAACTGTTGCGTTAATTATGCTAATTATTTTAATTATTTTAATTTAGTGAGAAAACATAAAATGGTGTGTTGCGTTGAGACAGTGGCTCTTGACTGGGAGAAGATACACATTCTCGTTCGTGAACGTTTTGATGCTGTTGACTTGGGTTGTGCGTAAATAAAGGTTTGTCAGTTCTTTTGGTTCACTTGGTTTGTGTTTAAACTCATGTCCTGTGATGAAATAAGGCTACCCACTACGAGGCTGGTCAGTTTTTGCTAATGCTTATAAAAAAGCGAGTTTTTGCTGTTCTATAAATCTAGAAAGAATTCAGTTCTGTTAGTGGTTTCATTGCAACGGAATTTTATCAGTTTTTGATGGTCGAAGCAATGCTGTATCCTTCTATGAACCTAATACAATAAAGATATAAGTATTTCAAAGTTTCTGCTTAAGTTGTCCATCTTAAAAATATATGCTCGACACTTGTAAGTGCATCACTTAAAAACCTCTTAATACAAACTTTACTACGCATGCGCAATATCTGATTGGCACAAGAAGTGAAGTAATTATAAGTAAACTCAGAAAGGTATTGGGTGAAGGATTACGTTGTCTTAATTCAAATGATCGGATATCAAAAACGGATGTTAATCCTTCAATTAATGGTTAATGAATCGGTTTATAATGTCCTGACATCCTCTGAACCAAAACAAAACGGAAATCCTACAAAATAATCATTTTAATTATTCTGACGTCATTATCTTTATCGAAATGCAAATGTTCATTTCGTGTGGGTTGGACGAAGGGGATTACGAAGGTTCGCTGAATGCATCAAAAGCTTCTACGGCGTGAAAAATACTTTCAAAGGGGAATATTCTATAAGGGTCAGTGCAAATTTGTGGAGGAGAGTCATTTAAAGTAGAAATATGTACAAGTAAGCTAATTGTCACCGGAGGCTTAGCAAGTATTTCATAACGTTGCATTCTGCTGCAGTGTTTTGACTGATCTTGAACACCCTTAAGGGTACTCTGTCTTCCAAGCTTCTTCTCTTCTCAACATCCTCAATACTGTTCAGACATCTGAGAGCGCTGGGAACGAGTTGTTCATTCAAGAAACGTAGGAGAAAACATGGTGTGTAAAGAAGCGAAGATTCACAACTTCACTCACAAAACTTCATACTTGTTATAATTCTGTAAAACAGGGTGAAGGGTTATGTTACAGGCCAGATATGACTAGCGTCGATTTATTGATTTTATATCAACACAGAGCATTCACCAAACAGCTGTGCATTGATACATGTAAGCATCAATTGTGAATTCGATGACGTCATGGATTGACAGTCAATTAAGCGGTTGAATCATCTTAAGAACTGCCACTCCCACATGTATCATTCACACTGAGTCACACTTATGCCGGTATCGAATATTTACTTTCACACCTTTTAATAAAAAGACATTATTCTAAGTGTAACTGGGTGAAGCGATGAAATTAGTGACACAACTTGTGATTACTTACTAAACAAAAGAAAACAAACAAACATGAAATAAACAAGATGATAAATAAACAAATAATTCACATCAACAACATCAACGTCCGTTCGCTGAACATTGGTCAAACTGTTCATAACTTTTTTTCTATTGGTTGCAGGGGAAGGGGGTTAGGGGATGTGACCCTTCTTTTTGAAAAATAGAAGTTTAGTCATAGTAAGAGAACACGTTTAAAATAAGACCTGGCTTATTTTGACCATCCGCCTTAAATCTTAACACCAATGCAGCCACAAGTAAAATGCATCAACGTTATTTTAAAAAGGACGGCGTTTGAGAGACTTAATGAAAAGATGAATCAATAACGACGGCTAGATTCTTCACCAAACCGAAATAACGATGAAATCGAAAGGCGACAAAGTTAAGGAAAGCGCTCTCTGACCATCAGAAAACTTTGAATGAGATTGGTTTAAAACTTCCCTACACATTTTTACGTCATACACGCATCTGGAAATTGAAGACTTAGATTGACATGATGTTGTCTAATTTTAAAACGAAAAAAAATATCAGTAATAAATAAGTAACTTAATCAAACAAAAACGGTCTTGTCAGCATTTTATAGCCCGCTATCTCGAACTATTTACCCAGTTCATTGAGAGCTCCAGATAGCGGGACTCGAATGTTATTATTTCGTCTCCTTTTTCCAATTTCCGAAAATTCAAACAAAAATGCCAAAACTCATAGTATTTGCAAGTCTGATGTTCATAAAAGAATCTTGTAAGAAACCACATTCGATTGAACATTGCTGATAAAATCGAACAAGTCCGTCCCGTGTTGATTAAGATCATCAATACCACGTCGTTATCATTCACACAAACTGATATACTGAAAGAACATCACCGCAACTTTGCAATGATAATGCCAGGGTTTTTTTTGAATGAGTTTTTCATTCATATAGAATGGGTGTATTCTTTTATATACTTGCACAATCCCATTCGGTCTGGTTCCTTTTATTGAATTATAAAATGTGTTTATCTCGCCATTGTGTGACTTACAGTAAAGTATTGTACTGCGGCAAAATTCTCGTTGAGGTTTTGGTTAAAGTGCTCGCGAAAACTGAAAAAGTTGCGGTTAATTTAAAACTCTTTGAAGTACTAGGCTACACTGTAAATGGTTGAAATTCAGAGCAAACGAGATATACATCTCGAAAATGCTTTGGATGAATAATTGTTGCTATTGGAAAAGGAAAAAGGAAAAAGTTGATGTGAAAGAGAAAACCTCAGGTGTGATGATACAGTGACTCAAAAATTTCACGTCAATTTGAGAAGTCTTTAAAAGAAGTTAAGACGGGGGGATTACACGTTCGATACTTTATGACTTTCTATAAATATCCGGATTTCGCATTACAAACCATTCAACCTAGGTACCAGATCCTTCCATTTTTTTTCTGAATATTACTTTCGAAGGTGGTCGGTACGAAATTGTAAATCACTTAAATATATATGTTAATCATTTTAATACTTCACGCCTTTGATGCATTGATGCTTTGATTCGTTGTGGATTTAAGTTACCTTTTGGCGCCCTATCAATTGCACAAGTCTTGGTAATGAATGAAGCCTTTCATTACAGCATATCTAAGTTATTATACTTAAATATTAAAAGGTGTCTTGAGGCTATAAAACAGCTGGTAGCGATAAAGAGAATGCAGTTGCATAGTTAGTGTTCGACGTTCTACAACTTCAAGTCTCCATTAAATCGATGATGAAAAACAGGAAAGGTTAGCACTTTGTACTGTTATTTGTTAGCACTGTACACAGGCCTCCGTGCAAGTTAGAGCAATGCTATACGTATCTCTGGTAGTAAGTCAACTAATAGTTGCAAGTTGGTGGGCGGAAGAACCAGCCATTATGGATGGAAGCCCAAGAACTAATAATAATAATAGGACTAAAAACTCCCAGTTACTTACTTAAGTTTAAGATTTCAAAATCAAGAATAATCTTGTATTTCTTTTTTCTTCCCAGGCCCACGGTTGACTGGGTTAAAAATTGCAATAAATAAATTTTTACTTACCAGAATAATGTTGTGTTGCTGTTTTATCATACCGTGAGAGCATTTTCCGTTTTAACATACCATGAGAGCATTTTCTGTTTTAACATACCATGAGAGCATTTTCTGTTTTAACATACCATGAGAGCATTTTCTGTTTTAACATACCATGAGAGCATTTTTTGTTTTATCATAGCATGAGAGCGTTTTCTGAAACTTTCTACCTTGCAGTTAAGTCGCTCTATTGCAACTGAAGATTATTTTAAGTCTGAGGGTAACGTTACGTTTCTGGTTACGTTTCTGGTTACGTTTCTGTGGGTTACGTTTCTGAACTCAAAGTTTTTGAAGACATGTGAAGACCTGTTTATGCTGTTGGTTTTTCTGTTGAACCTGCTACAACCAAATACTGCTAAAAGAGGTATTATTAGGAGTTTTCCTTTTTCAATCTTAAGTACTTTTAGAAGCATGTTTTACTTTTCTGTTTTAAATCAGTCAACTTCCTTTCATACATTTTGACTTCCCTCTGGACAACGATTCTAGAATTATAATGTTGAGAAAGGATTTTCTTCTAACAAAAAAGTCCTTCTTCATTTGTAGCATTGTAGAAGGTATAGAAGGTATTTCTAGAGGTTCGGACTATCCAGATGTCACTCAGAAACTATCCATATGCCACTCAGAAACTATCCAGATGCCACCCAGAAACTATCCAGTTGTCACTCAGAATACCACCCAGATGTCACTCAGAATACCACCCAGATGCCACTCAGAAACTATCCAGATGTCACTCAGAAACTATCCATATGCCACTCAGAAACTATCCAGATGCCACCCAGAAACTATCCAGATGTCACTCAGAATACCACCCAGATGTCACTCAGAATACCACCCAGATGCCACTCAGAAACTATCCAGATGTCACTCAGAAACTATCCAGATATCACTCAGAAACTATCCAGTTGCCACTCAGAAACTATCCAGATGTCACTCAGAATACCACCCAGATGTCACTCAGAAACTATCCAGATGTCACTCAGAAACTATCCAGATGCCACTCAGAAACTATCCAGATGCCTCTCAGAATACCACCCAGATGTCACTCAGAATACCACCCAGATGTCACCCAGATGCTCTGATACGAAAAGTTGTATTTGCTTTCACATCATTTTGGCTTTTTCAGAAAAAATAAATGCCAGATAAAAAGAACAACATGGAGAATACAACAAAATCGCGTGCCTCTCGCGGTGTCTCGCGTGTGTGTTTATTGCTACAATCGCTTTGCAAATGTTTGCTAGATTTTTAATTAGTCGATTGTATACGGATGACACATGAAAGGTATTCTTTCATAACGACATCAAAACATAGTATTTAAACTGACGCGTGACGTGAAATTCATTCGACCCCACGCCTCTTATTTCCGATGACAAAATATTGTGAGCGCAAAGTCGTCAAAAGATGTTGGATTAGAAAATTTTGTATTGGGGAGAAGTTGTGAAGTTGGAGAACATATCCACAAAGAAGGTAGATTTCTGTTTGGTCAACAATCCCGTTTTTTGTTTCGATACTGTTTCGTGCTGTTTCGTTAACGTTTCGATATTTGTATCGATTACTCATGGAAAATGACGCGTCAAGTTACGCTGATTCAACGTCGATAATATGAACAAAAAGCAATTTTAAAAATGTTCGCCATGTTTCAAATCTTGAAAAAAACTATCGAAATGAATCCTGTTTCGTAAAAGTTTTAGATCAAAACGAACAGCCATGTTTGGTTGCTATGTTTTTGTCAGAATCAAATCTATAAATACAATATTACGTCATCAAAGCTGTAATTATTGTAAATTCAAACTAATTATGCAAGTGTCCATATCATGATTATTTCCGCTTTCTTTCATACTAACCAAACATCATAACGATAGTCTGTCTGTCGAACATGTTATCATGTCATCTTTACCGGGCATTCATTCAGAAACTTTAGGTGAGTGGGCGGTATTAATTATCTATTTCTATAAGTTCTTAAAACTGATTCGGCAACCTTTTCTGGGCGTAAAAGGAATCTTTGGTCTTTGATTTTGCATGGTTGTGTGGCTTGTTTGACTTGATTTAATGACGTCATTTGACCTTGTTTTACCAACCTGCTCGCAAACATTTTGTTGAATTGAAACCCGCCGCAAAAGTAATAAACAAAACAATGGTGACAGATATCCGCCAATCAAAATCAACAAGGTGAAGAAATTCTTAAAGATGGTGGAGAAGTAACGAGCAAATGTGACAGAGCAAATTAAATTCAAGTTCCCGTTAAGGTTCGCTATATCGAGATTCTGTTATAAGATCGGTTGAAATCGTGCATAATTGAAATAAAATTAAAAATTACTTTGCCTTTTGCCTGGCTAACCCTGGATTTGATATTATTCGTATGCAGGTCTACAGTCGTCTCTGACAGTTTAGATTTCAAGTAGGAGTTTTTATAAACATGAAATCGAAGATCAATTAACTACAGATGGAAATCTTGTTTACCTCGCCTTATCGCTGATTCAGATTTACAGTGCGATTTTGTTTGAAAATTAACTAATTTCTCTTATTACACATTTTTCTCGATTATCATTAGGTTATGATCCCAGAATACAGTTTGCTTTTTCTGGATTTTTCCGTGAGAACTTTTACACGGCTTCAGTATGTCGTGTGTCGCTCTCTATTTGATTCTCTTTGAAGTTTTTGTCAATGTCGGCAAAAAAATATCAATGTTGGCAGAAATGTCGGTACTGTTACATAATCTTCCGTTCAGGTCTCTTGTCGATGTTACGATCAAGTTTAGAAATGGTGCGCTTACGAGAAACGAAACGATGTTGCGTAACTATCGTTTTGCTTGGTATGTGACTTCTATCGTCTGTTGCAGTTTCTTGGCTTATCGTACTTAGGAGAATTAATATCTGTTGTTTTGGAAACGAACATCTAAAGATGACAGTAAGGCAGTAAGGCTTCATTTTTCGTTCTAGTTAGCACCCAATGCTAGTTTGAATCAACGCCCCCTTTTCAGTTTGAAAAGTTATTCAATCTAACATTTGAAAGGGGGAGGGGCGTTATTCGATCTAACATTTGAAAGGGGGAGGGGCGCAACTACAACAGCAACATTTCCAACATTCCATTGGCTGGTGATCACGTGATCAAACAACGAAAACAGTAATTATAGAAAAATTAAAAGTTTTTGTTACAGTTATTTAATGCAATAGCACCTGCCTATGTCTTTTACTGCTTTTCCTTTTATGTATGGGCACCAGTGGTATGTATAATAAGATCGTGACGTCATATGAAGTTGACATACTTTCTGCTGTGGATTACACAAGAATCAACAACACGACAATAATTTCTGTTTACAATTGCATCTTAATTATTACTAATTATCCTTATCACTATCATTTATCGGAAGTTAAGATCATATGTACAATTAATTAATTTTGATCAACACATATCGTATTTAAGCCGATGGTGTAAGAAAAGTCAAATCAAATGTTTGTTAATATGCGTATTGGATGCAATTTTTGTTGTTGTTGTTATTGTTGCTGTTGTTGTTGTTGTTGATCCACATGAGTGATGACAGTCAAGGAAATGTATTTCTGTGATCTTTTGGGTATGGATATTTTTCCTTCCTTTTATAGACAGATAAGGAGAAACTAACTTTTGAGTTGTTTGTACTGACCAAACTTCTTCTTGTTCTCTTGAAGTTTTAAACATCAAAACCCCTCCTCCATAGATTTTTAACATGCACTACAAAGGCCCCTTCGTCCTTTTACTTTAATGAAAGTAACTTTTCGCTTGTAATAATCTTTTCCTTCGAGTGGAACAGGTGTTACCAAATAATAAGCTCAACTGTCGAAATACCAACCCGTTACATCTCGCTGTTTTCTGGTCCCGTAGTTTCCACTTATGACCCCATGTCGTTCTTAAGCATCAAAATAAATGAACTATAAGTCATATATATAAAGTACGCGAGGTGACGTGCAAGAACTCATTGCATAATAACATGTTATGTAACAATACTTTACAGGAGTTGATATTGGATACGATATGGATTAGTCTGGGTTCTTCCTTCACAAAGTTTAACATTCAAAAAGTCACTGCGATAAAGAGCATTTTTATAGAAATAGTGTGTATATTCCTATAGAAATGCGCTCCTTCACAGTGATTTTTCAATAAATTTGCTCAATATGTTAGAATGAAGTGTTTATGTGTTCCTTTGCTTCATTTCATGCAGTGGCTAGCCTGCATTTCCTGAAGACTAGACAAGCTATAAATCTGTCGTTAACAAATAATCAGTTCCAGCTTAGTTTATACCTTAATCAATTAAAATTGCATCTACGTCACGTGGTGACATCACGTGGTGACTGTAGAAAAATTTCGCTAAATGAATTGAAAATAAAGAAGGAAATAAGCGTCATGTGAAGTCATATGGTTACCACGTGTGTGTAGGACGAAAGTAAAGATCTTTTACCGAATTTTTTGTTTAAACGTTAAATTGTGACCGAGTTTGATATCTAACACATTCTATATTCCCTTTCCCACTGATTCCATTCGCTTATAACTTAATAATATTCTTTTATTCCTCATTCCCAATTCCATAGTTTGAAGCAGTTTTAATATTAAAAGCGAGGTTACACCTCGGTCACAATGCAGCGTTTAAACATAAATTTGGAGATTGTCTATTAAGTCACAAAGACATGGATTGCCTTAGCAACGTTACCTTAACAACACTCTGTCAGTTTTAAAGGGTCCCATCGGAATATTATAAACAATTTGTTTGTGTATAGTCCTGATGATGTTCATCAATACTGTATACTCTATAGTATACACTGTAAGAAGATTGTGTGACGTCACGATTTGTTTGTGTTATTTTTTGTGTTTTGAATTTCTAGCAACGGGGATGTGATCCTCGGAAAGAGTGTTCAGTTATGATAACAAGATTCTCCATTAGTTGTAATACGTTTTTCTTTTCTTATAAACACGTTTGTTGTTTGATACAATACACAAAAGACTCTTGTGTATAAATATCTGGAAGTAGAAATGAAATTTAACATAACGTGTTGTCTCGTCTTTTGCTGCAACCATCTGAAAGGTCTGTATTAATCCGAATGGTAAGTCCTTATGTTTCTTCGCTAGATTGTTAAAGAATTTTCATTTTCTTTCATTTTCTTTTTTTTTTTAGGGTGTTTTGATGTACACATCATTGAAGTCAATTTTGACGTACTCGATATTTTAATGAGAGTCAGTGTTTAAAAATAACTTTTGTCTTCACCAGATCTTCAAAGAAACGATTACCTTATGTGTAGTATTCTATAATTGGCTATAAGATTATAAGATTGAGTCACTGTAAACTTGTTTGCGGAAATAAATGCTTATAATCTGTGGTTGGAACATTTAGGAGAGTTATTGAGGTAAATATAAATGCGTTATTATGGTTTGATGGAAGGATTCTGCATAGCGTTTAAAAGTGACAACTAATTAATCGGTAAGCGGCAAATTTGAGAGCTAGTTGGAATCTACTGAAGAAATATTTCAGTCTTGACACTAGAGGTTTTTTTTCATATAGCAGTTAGTTTTTCCGAAAAAAATGGATTGAGATATCGGGATTTTCATTTGTTATTGACAAAAAATGACATACAATTTTGTTGACATAAAAT
Source organism: Turritopsis dohrnii (assembly GCA_027922465.2). Lineage (NCBI taxonomy): Eukaryota > Metazoa > Cnidaria > Hydrozoa > Anthoathecata > Oceaniidae > Turritopsis > Turritopsis dohrnii. Next base: position 173,414 of record BQMF02000276.1, read on the forward strand.
TCTCAGTTTTTGACGAATTCGCCGTCAATTGCAACACGCAACCTTGGAAGGAAATGTTTGTTACCTTTACTTAATTACATAAATACTGTTTCCATAGAAACAGTACCATTTTCTTCAATGGCTATTCATCCGGAAACCACGAAGGTTTATGGCTCATGGTTGGTCATATCCGAAAATCTCGTAACATCTGATTAAATTTATCCGGTTTTGTTAAATTAGTTTTTTTTTCATCAACCCTGTACTGTAATCAAATCACCTAGAGGTCGATTTGAAAATTGATACGAGGGTTTTAGCTAACATGATATATCTTCACTTTTCACCCCTATCTCAACATTTTTCATTTTAATTTTTATCTTCTTATAGATATAGCGACAATTATGTTAATTCACATTCTGACCTATAGTAAATAAGATCAAATAAAATTTCTGGTAAATATAAAAACCGATTTTCGTTTTCTTGTTGTTCTGTGTGATGTGTTGTGCGGTGCATGTGGGTTTTCGAGGATTGAAGCGAGAAAGTGTGTATAAAGAAACGTTTGTGCTTATCTCATCAACACTAAAGGTGTTCGTAAAAGGACAAGCGAACCCTACAAATACATTGTCTATAACAAAACTGTTTTTGTATGACATTATTATCGAGAAAACTTTTAAATCAAATAATGGTAAGTTATGCAAAAAAAAACCTGAAATACCTTTTAAGGAAAATGTTTTCCATAGTTACACGAATAGAGACTTATACTTCTATCTATTTATCGATATCCAATGTTATGATGTTATTACACCTCTCCTTTAAAATATTTCGGGTTGACAAGCTTTTCACACAAAGCTTTAATACTACTGTACGGCTTGTGTCTTAAAGGATATCTGTGTTTGTTTACATATTTCATTATGTGACGGTCGGTATAAAAGCACCTTTTATAATGTCTGTTATATCACGACATAAATTCACATTAACAGTTATTTGTCTTCGAATGATTGTTTAGACAGTACATCAAAGTTCACACAGAAGAAATCGTTGTATACTGCATCGCCTAGGGTATATATCATCTCACCAGATTTGTCTTTTTTCATTTTAGGTTTGTTGGATAAATTTAAACTTGTTCAACGTGTCCATCTACTCAGGGACAGCAAATTTGAAATCGTGATTTTAGTTTTAAGTAAAAGAAATGTTATCTTGTATATTGGATGTCTCTCATGTTTTGGGATTTGTGGCAAGCTACTTAAGATGTGTACTCCACTTGAAGTAGCTTTATGTTTAACTGTCAAACAGGGCTTCTAGAAAGAATGATTGAAATTTGTTCCCGGAAATTCTGCTATAAAAAGACTCTTTTCATGAACAACAGAAGAAAAAAAATCGTTTCGTTGTTATTAAAAATTCTTTCTCTCTCCTTGTACCGTTGTATATATATCTTTATTTCTCTTCTCGCTGTTTCTATGTTGTCACAAGCAAATAAAGCGAAATTTGAAAAATTTGCTCCCTTGAAAACAGATCAAAAAACCAAGGAGATTTCATTTTGATATTATTTGGGAAAATAACGAACTCCCGGTTGGTGTGATAAGAATTAACTAAAGTGTGTGTTTAAATAACGTTTTTGACAGGGGGTGTCATGTTATATATATGATATGTTTTATTACAAAAATTATATTTCATTTCATATGTCATTGTTCTTTCCCGCAATAGACGAATAACAATTGGTTGCAGGCTTTTATACTTGGGGTGTTCCGTGGATGAAGATACAACAACTTGTACAGTGGAAAAATAATTGGATATTATTTTCGTATAGCTTAAGGAGCCTCCAGTACCTATAGACGAGTGAAGAGGAATTTATTTTCTGCACGAAATATAATTCTTGCCTTCGTCTTAAAAATAAAGTCTGTCCTAAAGGAATTGTTATTGTCACAGAGAAATTGAAAACTAGATTGGAATTGTGTATGTTTTGTGATGGCAAGTACCTGGATTGTTTTATGCATATGAGGATTTTAAATTATTTGGCTGGTTAACTTCTCTTTCATTTAATGAAGTTAGAAGAACTTTCGTGTTTAATTTATCGTGATTATAATGAAGATGTTACAACCACTACGTAACACTATTTCTAAGTGTATATGTTTAATGTTGCTGAAATTTTTAATATGGAGCAAGAATTGTAAGTAATTTATTTTAGAATGTTTGGAACTTATCGAACATATTCGAACGTTTTTGTGAATAGGAAATTGATTAGGCCCAGGAAGGCAAGGAATATTTGTGAAGTCTGTTTATATATTCCAGATTATATACATTTGAAAAAGTGAAAAAAATACCTTTTACTTTTAGTTCGTCTGTTCATAATGGTCTGTTGAATTGTCATGAAATTCGTATTCATACAATGTTTTTAATTTTCAATTTTTTTCTGAGTTGCATCGCTTGGAATTAAGTTTTAAGTATTAGTTGTAACAAACCTATGTAAATAAACAAGCGATGTTTTCGTTTTTAGATGTAAGTAGCTCTTCACCGATACTTCATTCGCAGGAGACTGTAATACCTAACGAACTTACATGCTTAGAACTGCAAGACAGAATTAAATCTTCTTACGTACAATTTCATGTGGATTGCTCGTCGAAATCCAACAGAAAAACAAAGTTTTATGAATTAAATATTGGAAATGCTACCCTCCATTTGTATTTACAAGAGTTAAATAGTGACTTTTTATCGCCGAATTTTCAAATTGAAAATAGAATCGGTGATTTGTATATTGATTCTAGCGGAAATATTTCAAGTGTTGGTTGTTATTATGAAGGTAAAGTGATAGAGGATCAGCTATCTAACGTTACTTTGGATGTGTGTGGAGGCCTAGTAAGTATACTTATTTGTTTTAAGGAAATCTAATCTTGTTCAAACTCCGATGAATTCACGCTAGCGAGTACCATCAAAGAAGATTTAGCTCGGAATATATCTTTTATTTTAATTCAACGCTGATAGAATTGTGGCTGAACGCAAATGATTCATTTAAAATAGTTTCCTGGAAATATATCCTTTCAGAGCTGGCCTCTCAGGGTTTTTATATCTTACAAAGTGCTCAGATTTTTTTGCAAATGGATTACTTCTAAGAGAAAAAAAAACGTTTAAATTATTTACTCATGTGAATAGGTTATGCGTAACTTCATATTAATTTCAACAAATAATAAGATTAGCACTTAACGAAATGGATGAGGGTATTAATTTCAAGATTAAGTTCCAACGCGAAGAAAGCCTCAATAAAATGGGCTCATTCAAACGAACGTTCAACGCAAAAGATAGTTTAATAAAGCGGAAAATCATTGGAGTTATATTGTTACTTAATTTTTAATTCTACAATTTGCTTTATTCAAGCAAGGGGTTATAAGAAGACCTTCTGGAGAGTTCTTGATCACACCAGCCAAAAATAGCAATGCATCCGTTGTGGTTGAGCACATTTTATTTCAACCGGATCAGTTACTTCAAACATCGCCTCAAACATCCGAAAATTGTGGAATCACGGGTAAAGCTTATTTACTATATGTATTGTCCTTCTTGTTTTGCAGAGGAAGCGAGATTTCAGCTTATGCGGGGTTTCCTCTGAATGACTTTTAGACGGGGGTTCAATGTTGTGTTATTGTATTTCATAAAACAGAGTTTAAATGTGTTTGTTATTCACGTCCCAAAAAAAAACAGATGTTTGAAATCACATCCAAATTTGTTAAATCTTTAACGCGTTACGAAAACTCGTTTATGTTATCATAAAAATTTTCTAAAGATACTTGAAATCATCGTCATTCCAAAAATAAACCAACCGATCGAACCAACCAGGTGGTATCCGATATAAAGTGATTGAATGACATTTCATTCATTCATCTAACATGACTATCAAGTTTTTACGAGTGAAAATGTTCTGCTGCACTAACCTTATTGGGGAAAATTTCGTCGGGGAAAATTTTCAAAGCTTTCTCAAAACTTTTCGTCGAGGAAAATTTTCGTCACGAAGCAAATATTTTGTCACTTTTCCCCGACGAAATTATCCTCGATAACGCAACACTACGATTTTCCCAACAAACAATTTCGTAGACTATTAAACCGATTGAAATCCAAATAACAATTAGACAAAATTCTCTTTTGTATGTTTTGATATGTTTTGCAAAATACTTACAATCTGTTCCGCAGAACTTCCATTATCAAATTTTATTAATTGGCAGCTATTGCAAATGATTCGAATTCTTTTAATTTCCTGCCCGAATATTCTATCGATAAGATGCACGTGGTATTTAATAAATTGACCACGAATTTTTTCTCTGTTCGCACGGGAAGTAAACATTTAATGGTTCCATGCAAACTGTGTGTCAGACTTCTCGAATGCTTATACCGTCAATAGATCTGGTATAAATCCAGCTGGAAGAGTTTTCACTACGGATTGACACTCTCATCATGGAGTGAAACTGTGGTCTGTCTTTTCATAGCATCCTTTTTCAATCGACTCTCGGAAACTCGAACTTTCGATAACTCGAATTATTTTCCGGTTCCTCTGAAAGTTCGAAGTTTTGAGAGTATATTCATATTACAAAGAATGCAACCAAAATTCGTCCACTATAAGATTCTATTATCCCTCTTAGACCGTCAGAATGGAAAACGAATTTTCCATAATTATAAACTGCAGTATACCAGCTCCGGGTCATTAGAGGCTGTATTACCCAGGTCTCGTCAGAGAAGGGCCGTCTCAAAGAAGCGTTTTATCGAAACTATGGTCGTAGCTGACGAATCGATGTTCGAACACTATGGCCGGAAAGAAATCGAACTTCGAAGATATCTTCTATCAATAATGGCTATAGTAAGACTTCGGTTACCGTTAATTTAACCTTTCAATAAACCTTTCTTGTGATCCTTTATTATTTTTCGAATATGCGGGTGTTTTATGTTTCTTGGGGTTGCTATAGGTGACAAGCATAATGAAAGATCATTCCATCGGCAACTACATTGACGTATCTGTCATCAAACTCGTCATCTTGAAAAGAAACCCGGTGAGTGTAGTTTTATTTGAAGTTGTGTGATCACAGACGACGTGAGATAACTTGTCACCAAGCCTCCATAGATCTTCAGTTGACACTGCCATTGACATATGTTTCAGAGCAACCTTCATATCACCAGCGATGCTTCCCTCTCCCTCAGGCGATTCTGCAAGTGGCAGAAACTCCAAAACAAACCAGATGATGATGACGCCGAACATTTTGACGCAGCAGTTCTCATCACAAGAAAGAATTTGTGCTCTACAACAGATAAGTGTGACACACTAGGCTTGGCTGAACTAGGGAGCGTATGCGAACCTATTCGCAGTTGCGCCATTGTGGAAGATAATGGTTTGAGCGTGGCGTTTACGATAGCTCACGAGATTGGACATTTGATTAACGCCCCACATGACGGAGAAAACAACGACTGTATCGAGGATACGTACGGCAAAGTCAACATCATGACGCCCACGTTTAGCGTCAATTTAAATTCTTGGAGTTGGTCACCATGTAGTAGGAAAGCTATCACCAACTTTATGGAGTCGTCAGCCGCTTCATGTCTTCTTGATAAACCTTCGCCAAAGTTCGAGCATCCTCTGCCATTGAAACTCCCTGGCGAGTTGTTTTCTAAAGACGAGCAATGTCAGTTTGTGTATGGTAAAAGATCACTCGCCTGTCCGTTCGTTGTAAGTTTGTGATTGATCCATGTGATGTGATTTCAAGTGTTGTTTACTATAAAGATCTTTTCACTGTTTACCTTCTTTGCAATTGCAGAATAGATGTGATCGCATATGGTGTATTCGATCTTATGATGGCCGCCAATCATGCCATTCTAACAATATGCCATGGGCGGATGGCACAAAATGCGGAACGGATAAGGTACGCCTGTGGTCTTGTGTGCCAATTATTCCTTGTTGAGTTTATTGAAGCAAGAATGTGGTGAATGTAGTTGATTGATTTTAGTGGTGCATCCATGGTCACTGTCACCGTAAAGAAAAACTAAAGCCAATCGATGGAGACTGGGGAAAGTGGGGTCCATACAGTGATTGTTCGAGAAGCTGCGGCGGAGGCGTTAAGTTTGCGTCACGAGAATGTAACCACCCTAAACCAGCTTATGGTGGGAATTACTGTATTGGTCATCGACACAAATACAAATCTTGCAATATCCACAGATGTCGAGAGAGGAACCTGCGCAGTAAAACATTCCGTGCTCAGCAATGCGAAGCTTACAATGGTAAAAACCTAGGTATACCTGGCGTGCCTGCGACTGTGACGTGGCAGCCTAAATACACGAGCAACGAAGATTCCTGCAAACTGTTCTGTAAAATATCAGGCTACGATATTTTTTATGAGTTGGCGCCAAAAGTTATCGATGGCACCAAATGTACCAAAAATTCAAACAATATATGTGTGGATGGAGAATGCAGGGTAAGGATGGCCACGCCTTAGTTCTTCTCCTTGATGAAAATTGCCTAGTCTTTTTACTATGAATGGAGAAAACTTTACTTGTGGTTTGCGCAACTTAAACCAACTTAAACTGAATTCTACAGAAGTAGTCAAATACATATGTTTTTACAGAGACGAAATTCTCTTCACGTAATCGTATATAGCGAACGTTCTCATTTATGCAACTTTGTCCATTTGTCCAAATGAGCAGCCTAAATCACCAGGCCCTTGACTTACAATTCAATTATTATTACTAATTGATACTGACCATTTTAAAGGTTTCAATTATTTTTTCACGAAATCTTCTTCAATCATTGAAAGATTTTGCAACTGTTTGTTCAAATATTCTTGAATTTTGAATTTTGATTTAGCCAGCAGGTTGCGACAACGTGTTAGGCTCTAACGCCAAAGTCGATAATTGTGGCGTCTGTAACGGCGATAATTCCACATGCCGGACTTACTACGGATATAAAAACAAAACACATCTAGGTACGTAAAGCAATCAAGTATACAAAAAAAAAACGACAAATGACGCTCAGATATTTTGATATTTAATTGGCTGGATTTTAGGGTACAACTTTGTGGTTCACATTCCTCGTGGAGCAAGCCAAGTGAAGGTTGTTCAAAAATCAAGTAACCCCGGAAAACACGATACCAACTTCTTAGGTAATTGCTTGTTTTGTTCTATATATTAATAGCCGATTCTCCGTCTGTTTGTTTGTTTGTTTGTTTGTTTGTTTGTTCGTTTGTTTGTAAGTCACGCAAAATGGTAGATGTGAACTGCGAAAGAGAGTCAGCAATGTAAGATCACACATAAATTATTTCTCTTCTTGTGCGCGACGTCAGTGTGAAACCATTGTATTGAGACCCTAATCGAATGCGACGTTTAGGGAAAATTATCTCCGTAACCAATAGGGATAACTGACGTTTTTTGGGGTCTGCGATACAGGCGATAGGGTGACGAGAAATTTGGGTCCAATTTTTTTTGGGGACGGGTCTGTGACGTCATCAAAATATTTGATCAACAATATCTTCGTAACGGTTGGACGTAGCAAAACGATCCCATACATTTTTTGATCAGATTTTCGAGCTCTACAACATGGGCACACTTATCATTGCGAATTCCTTAATTTTATTTTTCGTGAACTCAACACAGGCTGAACATGGGCGGCGAGCGACGCTGCCTTGGCGGCTAGTGTTATATAATTGCGTGACCTTCTGTGAGAAGACGGGGGGTGGTATAGTGGGTTAAAAAACAATCAAGCTTATGTTCTTTCTCCTTGCGATGCCATTTGTTTCGTTCATTATTTCATAGGACAATTTCGTAGGAAAAATCGTTCGATGACTTAAGAACACTTTGGATTAGATTATCATTTAGCACAATGGAAGAAACAAAACAAAATAAGAAATTTGTCGGATTCTTTTAAAACAATTACTGTGCCAAAACCCCGTTTGATATCAAATATATTCGTGGTTGTAAGTCGGTTTTCGATCTTTTCATGATCAATGTTTACATTCGTATATTGACATGGCTAATTAAAGTTGTGTGTTTTATCGTGTATACACAGACATTCATCAAACAGTTCTTCTCCATTTGCTCAAACAAATATTGACATGTCGGTTCAAAGGATCGATGTATGTTTTTGTAGGATATCAACAACAGTATTCTTTTTGTTTTTTAATGTATTTTTGGACAATTGTCAAGGTTGTGCGAAAAAAAATCCGTTTTCGGTTCACAAACAGTATAAAATGAATTTGCTATTGTGATCGAGATGTTGTCGTTGCTCGTTTCTCACTTAGATATATTTATTCCATGATGAAGCAACCAATTGCGTAACCGTATACAATTGATCGCAAATATTTGGGCTATGTAAAATACTAATAGAACTGTGCAATCTCCAATGCAAGGTTCTTTCTTGACCAGAGGGTTTTGCAAAATAGACCATTTCGTAGATGATGTAAATTGTAGGTTATTAGTGGATGAATGAGCAACATAATGACAAGTTCAAAATAGATAGATAGCCATCAACCTTTTCTTTCTAAAATAATGCCAAACAACCGTTTCATATGACCCTTACAACAAATTTCTCCACATCTACAATGATATCCAAAGACTTTTTAAAATTTTAGCCTTGCTTGATGCAAGAAGACAATACGTTTTCAACGGTCAGTGGCGTGTTTCACTTGGAAAGAGAAGATATACAACCTATGGAAACATGGTTTACTATTCTGGCCCGAACAAAGTTATAGAGATGATCCGAGTTCCAGGCGTTTTACGAACTGCTATAGAAATTAGGGTAAGCAGAGGACGTTGGTGTTTTTTCCAGTTTTTCGCGTAGTTTTATAGTCTGATTTTATTATGAGTTCTTGTTTCGTGAATTTCCTTATAAGGTTGTCTGTGACCGCCATAAAAGCACTTTCCAAAGCTGTTTTGTAGTAAAACCTTTCTATAGTCATAGGCATATTTAAATGACTAAATGATTATATTCTCCTCCACAAATTTTGACTGAGCTGTAGCAACGCCTGTGTATCGCCATGACATAAAGTGAAATGTGCTCGTTGAAGTAAATGAAAGGAAGTCCTTCTGTGTGATTAATTCGATTATCTCGATTATCTTGATGCTTCTTCTCTTACAGGTTCTTAGTATAGCAGCCAGTAGTAATGCAAACATCAAGTATTCTTACAAATTCCCAGTTCGTGGAGCTCAAAAATATAAATGGACACTGCGCAGTCAATGGAGTGAATGCTATCCCGCTTGCCAAGGTATAATGAATTTTATCATTATTTTTCAAGTGACGCCAGTACACTGTTCCTTCCAGAGACTCTATTACACAAACCAATTGTACACAAGCCTACTTTATGTTCTCTTAGGTCATCAAGTCAGAGAGTTTGAATGTCAACGTGAAATCGACTCTCAAGTAGTAGCGCTATCTAAGTGCGCAGGTGCGCGTCCCCCGGCCAAGTATCGCATGTGTAATTTGGACTGCAACCTCAGGTAAGCCTACAACTCCAAATAATTGCTCGAAATAATTACTCGAAGTAATTACTCGAAATAATTACTCGAAATAATAACTCGAAATCTTCAAATTCGAAGGACACTGTTTAATGAGCAAGCCATTGGAAATTCATGAATCACTTCATCATACATAGATGTATTAGATCCACTTAACACTTATATATGCGTTTGATGATGTACTGAAAATTGTTTGTTTGATAGGTGGGACGTGTTTCAAGACGAATGCATTCCCATCAATTCATGTGGGCCAGGTATACAAAAGCAGGATATTGTTTGTAAGATGTCCTTCACCGATCCATCTAAAGAAGACAAGATCTTAACCAACAAGGATTGTTATAAAGCTAAGATCGGGAAAATGCCGCCGCCGCAAATCCCGTGCAGCGCACCTTGTACAAGAGTGCGTTGGTTCTACTCCCAATGGAGTAAGGTAATGCGCTTTTTAAAGAAATCTTATAGCGGTGAAGAGTTCAGTCTCGTATCTTCTAAAATGATCTTCAAATAAACATTATCCTTCAGGTTTTTGGATCATCTCTAACGTAAACAAACATCACTCAGATAAATATAAACAAAAACACTAAGTTGTGTTGGGATCAGACTTACGAATTTTCCACATAGTTCACACAGCGTCATGGGTTTCCACTTAATACTTGAGTGTTATTTTGTTGGTTTTTCTTGCTGTTTCTGTCTTAAACAATTCCAACTGTGCTAGATCAAAATCGTCAAAGTTTTTAACATGTTGTAACTGACCGTAGGATCCCTCTTACGACAATCAATAAAACGTCAGGATATCAAGATTATGACGCTTTCATGTTAAATCCCCAAAATCTCGTTTATCATTCCGTTTGTGAACCCCAGGTCCTAAATCGACACTCAATAAAAGGGTGTTAACACCATATAACTCTTCTATTCAAGAAAATATCCCTCCATCGCAGTTGTTTTCCATTGTATCCAATGAAACAGTTCATAACTTCACTTTGTAGTGCAATCAAACGTGTGGAGGAGGTATTCAATATAGAGAGGCGTCATGCGTTGATCAAAAAACAAATTCTTCCCAACCAACAACAAATTGTAACAGTTCACCAAAAGGACTTCTGAGCAGACCGTGCAATACTGGCCCTTGTCCAAAATGGCATACGGGAGCCTGGGCCGGAGTTGTAAGTTGAATTTCTTTGTGATATTATTGAGATGTTTTATGCATCAGAATTCCCTCAACACTAAACTATTAACACTGAAGATATATCTTTGATATTGCTATTTATGCATCAGAATTCCCTCAACACTAAACTATTAACACTGAAGATATATCTTTGATACTGCTATTTATGCATCAGAATTCCCTCAACACTAAACTATTAACACTGAAGATACATCTTTGATATTGCTATTTATGCATCAGAATTCCCTCAACACTAAACTATTAACACTGAAGATATATCTTTGATACTGCTATTTATGCATCAGAATTCCCTCAACACTAAACTATTAACACTGAAGATATATCTTTGATACTGCTATTTATGCATCAGAATTCCCTCAACACTAAACTATTAACACTGAAGATATATCTTTGATACTGCTATTTATGCATCAGAATTCCCTCAACACTAAACTATTAACACTGAAGATATATCTTTGATACTGCTATTTATGCATCAGAATTCCCTCAACACTAAACTATTAACACTGAAGATATATCTTTGACACTGCTATTTATGCATCAGAATTCCCTCAACACTAAACTATTAACACTGAAGATACATCTTTGATATTGCTATTTATGCATCAGAATTCCCTCAACACTAAACTATTAACACTGAAGATACATCTTTGATATTGCTATTTATGCATCAGAATTCCCTCAACACTAAACTATTAACACTGAAGATATATCTTTGATACTGCTATTTATGCATCAGAATTCCCTCAACACTAAACTATTAACACTGAAGATACATCTTTGATACTGCTATTTATGCATCAGAATTCCCTCAACACTAAACTATTAACACTGAAGATACATCTTTGATATTGCTATTTATGCATCAGAATTCCCTCAACACTAAACTATTAACACTGAAGATATATCTTTGATACTGCTATTTATGCATCAGAATTCCCTCAACACTAAACTATTAACACTGAAGATATATCTTTGATACTGCTATTTATGCATCAGAATTCCCTCAACACTAAACTATTAACACTGAAGATATATCTTTGATACTGCTATTTATGCATCAGAATTCCCTCAACACTAAACTATTAACACTGAAGATATATCTTTGATACTGCTATTTATGCATCAGAATTCCCTCAACACTAAACTATTAACACTGAAGATATATCTTTGACATTGCTATTACTGAAGGCGTTCGCACTTCTTTCACTAGTGTTCCGTGACATGTGGACATGGAGTGGTAGAGCGTATTGTTACTTGTGTTGTTGCTGGGACAACCGTTCCAGACATTCAGTGTGACGCAGAAACGAAACCAGATAAAACCAGACCATGTATCATGAGCGCATGCGCGTCGTGGAAAGTTCGTGCTTGGAGTAAGGTAACACAGAAATATTTCCTATTGCTTTCCATTTTTTTCGTTTTTGTATGTAGTTAGTATGTTTAGCTAACAAAGAACCTTGCTTTATTACCGTTATTTCAGTGTTCCGAACCGTGTGGACCAGGTCACCAAGTTAGGGAAGTATATTGTGAAACAAGCGCTGGAGAAAAGGTTTCAGATGTCGAATGTAACCCTGCCCAAAAACCAACCAATCGGAGGAAATGTTTTGAAAAGGCGTGCGAGTTGAAGGCCAAACTAACGTTCAATGATCCATCGTTTCCGAACTCTTTGAGCAATGTCCGCTGGTTGAACGGAGTCTGGAGCGAGGTAAATTATTCGAACATTAAAATCCATTCTGCTAACGCCTTTCGTGTTTTAAAGTCTACCATCTTTTGGTTTAGTGTTCAGCATCGTGTGGTGGCGGTTATCGAGAACGGATCGTAGCGTGTGTATCAGACAACGTCATAGTAACCGATTCGAACTGCGAGGCAACAAAGAAACCAGTTAACAAAGAAATCTGCAATGTTTTCTCGTGTCCGTTCTGGAGACATGGAGCTTGGAGTAAAGTATGATGTAGTTTGTCTTTAAAATTTTCAACGAAATAAAGATGTCTGAGAGCAAAATAGAAACATGATCACATCAGAGGTGGAGCGCTGCAGAAGCGTAGCTAGATCTCAGTCGAAATTTGTGGAGGAGAGTTAAGTAGAACAGAAAAACGTGCAAGTGACCTAATCCATACTTCCCACTGAGCAAATTTGTTGAAAAGTCACTGCGAAGGAGTGCATTTCTAATATACATTTCTAATACACACACTATTTCAATAAAAACGCTCTTCATCTCAGTGGCTTTTTAAAGATTTTGCCCACTGAAAGGAAATATCATAACGTTGGACTCCTCCACAGATGCTGACACCTATTGTTTAAAAACTTTCCTTAACTAAGATCATGTGAAGTTTCTTCAGCCTCTTGACAGCACCCTATACCCTACACCCTATACCCTATACACTACCCTGTGAAATATTTTCCATCTTTCTCCAGTGCACCAAACTATGCGGTAAAGGTTCTCAGACGCGGCTGGTGTTATGTGGATACAACGGTACTATAGTGTCAGACAAATGGTGCGTCACGCAGACGAAACCACAGGAGCGACGGTATTGTAACGTTCAAGACTGTAAGCCGTTCGATGGACATGTGTCGCTTCTTGATTCACCGCAAACGTCTAGCAACTGGAAGGCTGGGGACTGGTCAAAGGTAAATGAACACACTCAATCAGTGGAAATGCTCTGCAAACTTTGTTGTGAAGACGTAACTGTATCCATAACAACACAGGATGGTATTAATCAGTATTGCTATTTTATTGTTATCATTACTCGTTTCTATATTGCCGTAGTGTTCAACTACTTGTGGTGTTGGTGTACGAAGACGAACGGTTACCTGCGCGTCTGGGAAGTGTAGACCGGAAGCAAAACCAAGGGAAGTAATATCTTGTGACAGCGGGTCGTGCCCTGGTTGGAATTACGGTCAATGGACCCCAGTAAGTATGATATTTAAAACACATCACCACAAGATATGATTTAGTTAACAATGACATAGAAGAATAACTTATTCATGATGTTTTAAATTCACAATTCACTTTTCTTTCATAGTGTTATACGGAGAAAGATTGTGGACGAGGCTGGCAGGCTAGACTGGTTGTTTGCCAGTTGGATGATGGCAGTATACTAGCTAACGCAGCGTGTGACGTCAAATATAAACCTGTAGCAAACCAATCCTGCGATATCGAACCCTGTAAAGAAGAGGTGAAATGGTCCACGACTCCTTGGCAACCGGTATGTAATGATGTCTGGACCAGTTTCAACTTTTGAACTTGTTTCTGAGTGAAGGATTCCAAAAAGCAACATGTTAATTCAATAAATCTATTTATTCATTTCAAAGTTTTCATCATTCGCACATAATAATGAATGAAATAGCTGGTACAGATCTGTGCAGTTATGTTAGATTCACATCGATAATACATTGAAATAGATCTATCGAATTTAGCAGGTTTTTTTCATGAGACGCTTGCCTTAAACCCATCTGCTTGCATGTAACATTTGCTTCTTTACAGTGTAATGTACCATGCGGAGAAGGGACTCAATATCGATATATCTCCTGTGAAGACTCAAAAGGAAACGAGTTGCCAGATTCTCGTTGTCTTGCTGTCGCTCCTCGTCCAAACCAGAACAAATCATGTGTAAGAGAGCTGTGTCCGATATGGGTGACAGGAGATTGGGAATTTGTAAGTTTCCTATATTGTTCATCTGCCATTATCTACCGTTGCCTTTATTATTGATGCATTCCAGTTTTTCTGGAAATGAACGCTTGGATTTTAAAAAACAGTTGGAACTTGCATTGTTGTCAAAAGTAAGAGGCTAGCGGAAAAAGTTTAAAACTATAAAATTGATCGACAGATCAACTGGACATTTACCCAATGACAATAACCCTAACCCTAACTTTCCTCCAATGAAATGTGTAGTCGGACAATACTTCATTCTACAACCAACTGCCAACGAATATGCTGACATTACTAATAATTCGTTCTACAATTGTCAGTTGCCAACGACTATACTGGTCTTAAATGATTTCCTTATCTTTCTCAGTGTGATTCTACTTGTCATCATCGTCGAACTGTTCACTGCAAGCGAGGAAGTGAAATTCTCGATAACAACTTGTGCAAGTTGAGCGTTAAGCCAATCGAAGAGAAGGAATGCTCCAACGAGAACTGCGTCAAGGAGCCAACGTATAAGTGGAGGATAGGTTCTTGGTCACAGTGTGCAACCACGTGCGGTTACTCATTACGCTCGAGGGATGTTGCTTGCATCAATGATATTGATCGAATGGTTGAAAGCTCGTTTTGTGAAAGGAAAACAAAAAAGCCGAGAGTTGCAGAACAGTGTTTTGAAGGGCTTTGTCCACCGCGGTGGTTTGCGGAGCCATGGAGTGAGGTACACATAATATTACGATTTAAATTCTATGCTACATACCCGAAGAGAAAAAAATTGAAACTAATGGCTTGTGAATAAAACCTTATTTTTGTTTTGTTTAATTTAGTGTTCAGTTACATGCGGTGTAGGAGCAAAAACTAGATTGGTGAATTGCCAAGGACCAAATGGTGACAGATTGTCAGACAGTTCTTGTGCTTTTACGGAGAAACCGAAAACGATCAAGGATTGTTCGAATGGTAAATGTGGCGCACAATACAGATGGGTGACTGGAATTTGGTCTGAGGTACACCCTTTTTTTAAGCCAATCATGTTATGATTCAAGTGTGAATCTAAGTGTGAGTCTTAGTTTTTCCTTACATTGATATTCTTTTTGATAGTGTTCGCGGAGTTGCGGCGTCGGTGAAACTAAACGCGATGTCTTTTGTTACGATGAACAAAATTCAATGCACGAAGAAAGCAAGTGCATCCGAGAAAACAGACCGTCTAACATGAAAGTATGTAACACTCACAACTGCCCTTTCCTCTCCTGTCGCGATATACAAGTTAAACTAGCTGTCAAATTTGACGGAGAACAGAAAATCCAAGTTGGCAACCAAACTTTAACAGTTTATTGTGAAGGTATGCACCGTAGCAATCCGAAGGAGTATATAACGCTGAAAGCAGATCCAAAAGAGAATTATGCTGAAATCTACGGCAAGAGACTAAGTGACGCCAGCCAATGTCCTGCAGAGGGTAAGCGACAAATACCATGCATCGATTGTGTAGATTACAGCGCATCTGGAGTGACGTTTTTTAAAAAAGTTCGACTGGATATCAAAAGATTAGCCATCGTTTGTAAGTATTGATTGAGATCTTGAGCATGATTTACACTAATATTTCCCTTTCAATAAAGCAGCGTTATCTCCCTAATATTGCACTTACGTTAGCATCCACTGTCTTCTCATACCATTTATTACCGTTTTTTCTCAATACTATCGTCAATAAATGTGTTATATTTTGTTTTTTTAGCCGAAGACAAAACGTTTGCTGATCGCTTTGGCCGCAATCCACCCGGATTTGCGAGTGCCGGAGATTGTTACAGCCGTTCTAAATGTCCACAAGGTAGATTCATGGTCAACTTACAAGGCACAAACCTACGGGTACCTGATGATGTGACGTGGGCTACTCGAGGATATCATGCCTCTCAAAAAATACGAAAGCGAAAAGTAAGTAATATTTCGTGTTTTGTACACACCATGCTAGCTTATTTCTGCATACCTATATTGTCTTAAATTTACCTCACTCTTCATTTGGTTCCAGGTCTGATATTACATAACCTGCATTGGCTTATATTTTCTCATAGAATGGTCAAGTAATATATGGTAAATGTGGCGGTTACTGTGGCATGTGTGCGCCTGGTTATTACAACGGCCTTAAAGTAGAAATCATGGAAACGCCATCAAGGTGACCGCAGGCTTTTATAGGTAAGTTCTCTACCTCCCCGCCCTCTTCAATGCCCTGACCTGTACTTCCCTGAATTCAGATGCATTTCATTTTGTTCAGTGTTCTCAAATGAACACCATGAAACATATCTAAAGCACCATTTACACCACATAAATCTTTCTTTTATGTGAACGCTGCCAGTCTTACAATTTATTCAAAAGGTGATGCCGCTTGTAGATAGTGGATAACCATCTGTTAATTTTGCCTGGATATGTTTAATCTAGTTCTTTGATGCAATTAATGGAAACAGTTTTCAACTGCCCTTTTCAATAACAACCATTTAGATTAGACACGCTGTTGAATCATCAAAAAAGCACTGCGATGGAAAGCATTTTTATTGAAGTAGTTACAGTTCTATAAAGATGCACTCCTTCGCAGTGGTTTTTTAAAAATTTGCACTCCGTGGAGGGGTTGGAAGAAAAACACAAAGTGATTTTGTTTCTTTCTTCTTTTTTTTAGAAAATAAATCTGCAACTTCTAGAAAACGAAAACTCACATTGTAAATAGTGTAAAGTATTTAGGCTCCATAAAATTGTCTCCTTTGAATTATGCCGATGGTTTCATCGCATGTTTGCAACCAGAAAAATAACTCGCTTGGTTTCCTATCGTCATTGCTAAGCAACAGTACCTCTTCTTAATCAAAGTGTGTTCATTCTGCGTCTATCCAACAGAACTTCGAAGAATAATTTTTAACAAAAACAAGAACAAGTTGAAAGAAAACTTTAATTTAATATCTACTGATTTCTTAAGTGTTAAGTCCGTTTTTCACTAGGAAGAATTGTTCCGCCTAGTGGAGATCGGCCTTTAGTAATTAAACCTAGTAGACAACTTTGTATTACACTAAAATTTTCTAGCTAGTAAATCATTTCTATTATTTGTTGACGGGCCAACTTGGATGACGGAGCGAGAAGGTGCTGCTGGTTAGCACACGTGACCTGCTGGCGGGAAAATATTCATTCGAAATCTTGACTGTTCTTCATAACTTAGAACTTTTTTAAACTTTTCTGCATGGAAGCGAGACTCCTTCTTTGTTTACTTTTTGGGAACATTATATAGATTCCGTTATAGGATGTCAGAAGGACTAAATAAAATGTGTTATTCCTTCCTTTGATGAAGAATGAAGTGAATGTCTCCCTTTAATTTTCTTTGAACTTTATGACACACATTTTCTTTTGGGTGTTTTATGAACTATTGCGCCCGATTTTACGCCAACGGGTGGGATGAATTATAGACTAACTCCAAATAACTATATCTTCATCTAACAATCTTCTATATAAATATATATATATATATATATTATATGTATGTTAGTTAGCTTGTTTATGTATATATACATTTTATCTTCCCTTCTAAATAACTTATACGTTTTTACTGTTACTGTAGATCTTATTTCGACAAAGGTTCCAATTCGACATAACATAAAGGAAGCGTCGAGTTTCAAATTCTTAACTTTTTTAGTTTAGCGATGAAAATGATGAACGATACTCAACCAGATATAGTCAGTGTACAGTTTAGTGTATTCCAATGAAATTGTTTTGAAAAAAAAAATTTTTGAACAAAAACAAAGCAACTCTTTTCCTTCCTTTAACGTCCCAGTGGGCAATAAGTCACAAAAGCACCACGAAGAAGTGCATTTCTATGGAAATATACATACTTTTTCTGTAAAGAAGCTCTTGGTCGTTGTGGTTGTTCGACGATTTTGTCCACTGGATATGATCTCTGACTGAGGTTGTTCTTTCAAACTTCATTGTATTGACCAATGAACTCATTGAAATTTTGCATAGTCATCAGCATTAATTTTCTGACGTCACTTTCGGCTTGGTCGGTGGTTCAACGTCGCTTATTTTCGGCATAAAATCAATCTGTCGGAGAACCCAGGCTTCTTTGCCTTTCTTCCTGCGGGGTAGTTTCCATCGCGGGATCAAATATTCATCCGAGTATTTACTAAAAGTAAACCTCAAATTTCATTGTTGAAAACAGACATTGAAAAAATGTATATCAAGTTAGCGTCCAAAAGAAATCGCTTTCATATGAGCAGCCAGCCTCACTTCCAGGCGTAAAGTGATCAAATATATTTATTGCTTTTCTTAATTGTGAATAGTTGCTTGGAATCTAATGGTTATTCTTGTTGACTTCAGAGAACTTTTAGTAGGAATCGTTTTAATGCTCTAGTTCTGCGCATGCACACTACGACATTTTTTAACCTATCTTATTATACTAACATTGGAAAGTGTAACCAACGTACCTGCAATAACCAATAACAGCTTTCAATAAAAACAATAGGATCAGTCCAACCACAGCTCCACCAGCTATCATGTAAATTTGAGGATCCAAATACCAAAGGTATTCATCATCGTCATCTAAAAGTACCCAATATTCCGCATTACCACAATGCAATGCCATAGTAACTCGTTTCACATTTTGATTATAGTGTATTATCCCATCCCAGCGGGCACAAAGACGTCGCAAAGATGTCGTAAAGGCGTCTTTTCAAGACGTCCCTAAGACGTCGCAAAATGGTCGCGAAGTGGGAATCTCAAAAGACGTCCCAATTACATCTTCACTGAGACGTTTCGATGACATCCCAACGACATCGTAACGACGTCGCAGGATTATGAAATTTACTCTTTCAAAAACTGTAATAGGCCACAGGCGGACCCGAACCTGGAACCTCTGGTGTGCCAGCTGAACTCGTAACCGTTATGCCACCGCTGCTTGTTGTCAATACGTTTAAAAACATTTACAATAAATCATTCTATACAGACTGATTGCTTTTGAAAGTTTATAATTGTTTCAAAGATCGTTATTCAATCCGTATAAAGACGTCCCAAAAACGTCCTAAAGGGATCCCAATTGCGATGTCCCGTTTCAGACGTCCCTACGACGTCCCAAAATGATCTTAAGTTTATAATTGTTTCGAAGGTCGTTATTCAATCCGTATAAAGACGTCCTAAAAACGTCGTAAAAGGATCCCAATTGCGACGTCCCGTTTCAGACGTCCCTACGACGTCGCAAAATGGTCTGGAAAGCAAACGACCATTTTACGATTAAAATGAGACGTCTCAAAGACGTCTTGTGCCCGCTGGGATATGTTTCATTACCAAACTCTCACACACATGTAAATGAATGCCAAACGGACAATAGGATGTTCTCAGAATTCCGTTTTATTCCGATTTATCTTTTTCCTGCAAAAACCATGATTTTAGCCTAGCATGTCTAAGTTGCTTCGCTCTTACAAAAAACAATAATTTTATGATAAGTTGAATAGACACACTTATAAAAAACAGCACCAAATATTTCAACTCTTTGCTAAAACCCTTATTCTCCAAATGTGAAGAATTTTTCTATGGTACCATTTAGGTAAGGATATTCGCACAAACTCACCATGGATACGGCAAAGACGTTCGAACGTGATGTTGTATGATGTAGCATTATCATATAACGTTGCATTGTGGGGCAGAGAACAATTAACAGTATGATTGTTAACTGGAAGTAGTCCTGTAAAGTTTGTTGTGTTTGTTAAAAAAGTTATGTTATATGTGAAGGAGTGAACGATGGCCGAACTTGGTGAGAAAATCTCCTCTGGAGAGATGATGATGGTAGTTGGAGGTTTTACAGCGCCATTCGACAAGTTTATACTGGTTGATGATTGTTTTGGCGCATTATTTAATGAGGTTGATGAGATGATGCTTGCTGATGATTTCGGCGCTCCATACGATGTGGTGGTAGCCAACGGTTTTGACAGTCTATTTAAGTTTGAAGTCTTTCTGCTGATTCCCGTGGATTTCGAAACTTTTACTGGTAATTTCTGGAGCACTGATGTCGTACGTTTTGACGAAACTTTTGTTGACAACGTCGATAGTTTTGTCGAAACTTTGGTTGTAAATGTCGATAGTTTTGACGTAACTTTGGTTGAAAATGTCGGTGGTTTTGACGTAACTAGTGTTGACACTGGTTTGCGCAACTGTTCGGTTTCTTTCAAGCGAATAATTTGAATTGTCGTCGCCGTTTTTTGGTTTCTGTCATACGACAAAGACGTCGACGATTGAATAACGTGATCATTTGGTTGAAAAGATGCTGTCGTCGCCAACACAAGACTAATTTGAAAAAGATGAAGTAAAAACAAAATGAACTTTTTTCCCATCAAAAGTTGATGTTGACAAAGTGTTCCCTTTCTTCACATGATTAAAAATGAATCTATAAATTTTCGCCATGCTGTTCATTCGTATTCACCATCATATTGAATCCTATCAATCCAATGATAGCTAAATTAAAAATCAATAATTTATGCATATAATTTATGAATTGAGCTTGTTTAATTATGACGTCAGAATGCATTAGTGCCAGTCCACAGGAACGGCTTTGTTAAGTTTGCATGAGAATTAAATACATTTACCTACAGTGATATTCTTGGAAATGCGCTGATGACGTAATGAATATCGTAGTCAGCAAGATAAAAAAAGAAAATAAAGCCTTTGCAACAGTTTTCAGACAAGTTTTAAACTGTCGGAAGTCTATACTGAAAATGAAAGTACCGGCATTCGAAATATACCTTTCAAAATCACAACTTTCAGAACCGACACGAGATTACACGGTTTTTTTTATAAGCAACACGTTTATAAGCAACACTAGTAAATTTTCTCAAAAAGTTAAGCAACAGTACTACAAGGATCTTACATAAATTAGCAACATGAAATTTTGAAATAATGCAGCGCTAGCATTGCTACAGCACATTTCTTAAAATTGCCACACTAGGTGGTTACACTAGGTTGCAGTACTGTGTCCTACACTTTGTACTTAAATACTTAAGCTTACACAAAGATTTTCAAGACTGGAAACACATATTTTTTCAATTAATTCTTAGCAACAAATTAAGCAACATTACTACTAAAAAATGGTCATTTTTAAGCAACATTACTAATAAGGTCTGACCTTGGTTGCTTATAAAAAAAGAAACGTGTATATCTCGACCTAAATTAAACAGTTTAAACAATCTGCTGTTCGGATAAAATAAAGGCCTGACATTCCATATTTTTGATCTAACTATAAAACAGTGATGATGAAAGCTAGTTTCAAGTTTAAAAATCGTCCCTTTGTCAAATCCTTTTATATTTTGTCTTCAAATCTATCTAGAGTAAATAGATATAAAGAAAATACCTTACTCCTGCCACGTCAGAGTCAAAACGTTTAGTCTGTTGTTATTAATCGAAACAACAATATTTTATTGTCGAAAAATCCCTTCGTATCTCTGGCATTTGAAGAAGTCTCTGCTACCTTTTGAACCAAAGTGAAATTAAGTAATGGTTGTTGAATGAGTGAGTCAATAGAAGTAACAGCTTGGTAGCTATGGTAACTATCAAATGTTTCAAAAGAACATTTCAAAGGTATGACGTAATAAATTTATTTACTCGTTTATTTATTCATGCTGTATAATTTCAAAAAATGCCTAGTTTAGTAAAATATATAGATATACAGGTTCTCTATATAAAGCAATAAAAGTTAAAAGTTATGTAAATCTTTTTCATAAAACACGTCACGACATCCAACACATCGTTTTCAAGCCGAATATTTATGACGTTGTTTACAAGGAGAAACGTTGTTATGTACGTAGTAACTATCAGAATTAGAAACGAGGCAATGGAAGTGATGACGTCATTTATAAAGTCTATTGTATGAGGATGGTGAAACTATTGTTATTAGTTGTTTGCGTGACGTTGTGAAAGTGATATTGGAAATATTTTGCATGAGTATCAATCGACAATTTCCCGACGGATGTTTGCCCGGTCGACACTTCCCGACAACAACAACGACCGACACTTTCCCGAGGACAGCAACCCGATTGAAATTTGAAAGATAAACGCTAGCCCGACGAAGATTTGCTATCCCGAACGGTAGCTTGACCGGACAAAACAACCCTAACCGTCTTCGGATTTTTTGGTATTATTGAAGCTGAATTCATATAATGATTTAATATAATTTAATATAAATAGGAAGGAATCAAATGCAATCTTCATTGGTTCCCAATTTTGGCATAAATGTTATCGGGATCTTTATATTTATAAGAACCAAGCACCACAGGTTGGGCATGTTGGTTTGATTCATGGAACACCTTGCAGCCATTCACCATGTTGATAGCATTGTTGTTGTTGCTATCACTCACAATCCATGCATGTGTTATATTACCGTCATTGCCAACTTTTTGCTTCCTTCTCGTGGAAACTTGATACTTACGATGTGATCTCAATCCTCGACAACATAATAAGGACAAAGCTGTAATCCTGGTTTCCTTTGGTAAAAATATGTAAATGATTGTATCTGCAACAAATCCAATCGACAACGACACCGTTGCGTAATGGTTGAAAATCGAATTCGTTACTGTCAATGCATTCACGATATCTGGTATCGTGAAAAATACGATATAAGATGCTATTATTAGAAAAGGTACTCTGACTTTTTTGAAGTTTTTCTTGCTTGAATTGCCAAGGTTACGTTTGTTTCTCTTCAATGTTATGAATATAATATTATAGGTTACTACAGCCATGAAAACGTGTACACAGTCTAGTGTTATAAAAACGTAAAAATGAAGTATGTCATAACTCAATTTCACCCCAGCGTAATAAAATGGAATTCCACAACATAAATTATAAATCCACAAGCCAACCAGCAACCTGATTGTTCTTTTACGAGTCACTCGATATTTATACTTCAAACCCCATTTAACACAAAATAAGCGATCTAAGGTTAAAGCGATCAGTGCTGTATAGAATGCCAACGCGTTGGAACCATGCCAAGCCATTGCTATCTGGTATAAGGTCTCATTAATGACATTCGGGTGTATTTTATTGAACGTTCCAATGCTCCAAGTGATATTTATACAGATTTCAGACAAGCTTAAGTTGATCAACAGAGGGTAGTGTTTTCCTGTGCGTTTTGCTTGTACGTGTAAACATATAATCCCGAACACATGTAGACATACAGAGATTGAACGAAATGTGAATTGTAAAACGTACGATATATTCTCACCACCGCCAAGGACCATTATTCTAAATAGAAAAAAGTTTACTTTCGTTATCTCGAACAAACATTTTGACTTTGTTTCCCTGTGTAGGATGTTTCCATCAGACAAGGAATTTATTCCGATTTGTTAATTTTTCTTTTCTATTTGTTTCTGAATTCAATAATCTTATTCACTTCATATCTGCCATAAAATAACGAGCATAAAACCTTTTAGAAAAATTAAAGAAACTTCCAAATCTGCCGGAGCTCATGGAGTTGTTATGTAACCTGTTCAAGAACAAATTTGAGAAGGTTTGCTGGTTCATGGTTAAACGGAGCTGCTATTGCCGACTAACTATAATACAAACTAAATTTTTGTGACCAGTCTATTTTGGTGACATGAGACCAGCTTGAATGTTTCATGAAGGTTTCTTCTAATTCAATCTCGAATGTTTTTGTTTTCTGTTTTTCAAAGAATTGTAAAAATCTAGTTTATTTGAATATATCGAAAGTTTTTTTTCTTCTTCAAACATGAAATAAAGTGAGACTACCCAATTCTCTTTAAATTGACTTCATTGTTGACTTCATGGAAACCAGTCTTCTATAAAAATAAACCTTGGCAACTTACAAGCATGTATGTCCGTCACAACAGCGCTCAAAAAGTTCAACACATTAAAAATGGGCATCTTATTTTATTTACTTTGAAATAACATTACTCGTTTTGTGTATACTTTTAGCACTTCAATTCAATTACCTTTGTCAACCACAATACTCCAATTTGTTGTAATTATAATATTCTTGGGAGATTTCGTTACAACTGTTCATAGCAATTTGTTTTTTGATTGTTTCACTGTTCAGTGAAGTTGAGTTTGGTATAATCAATTTCTATAAAGTTTATTGAATTACGATGAACTATTTGAAAAATGATAACACTTATGTACTTTGAAATTGAAAATCATAAAGTGTTAACTCGTTTTATAGTTAGTCAGTTGTTCAGGTTTTATTTAAATTCTGTACTGCCGCCATTTTTCAAAAACCCATGGTCAAACTCATATAAAAGAAATAACGCCGGCCCTCACAACGTCGCGGTAAGACCACTTGAGTGCTTTCCATAAACTTCTTTTGGAAAGATGTCAGGCGTATGTTGCTTGTATTCTGCACCCCGTTAACACACTATGTTAATCTAACGTTAATCTAATGTCGGAACGAAAAACGATCATTAATTGACGTCGAGAAAGCATCGGGGTTGGTTGAAACTAATAGCGACCTGAAGAAAAACATTTCAAAATTTCAAATGGTTGTATCGTAACCTTCAATGGTTATATCGTAACCTTCCATGGTTGTATCGTAACCTTCCATGGTTGTATCGTAAGCTTCAATGATTGTATCATTACATACAAAGTTGGTTATATAACTTTGCATTTGAGCATGATTTGAGCTATTAAAAACAATTATTCGATGCAATCATTTCTGACGTTCTTTCGACGTCATTTTCGTTATTTTTAAAACTGCATATCAACTAATACAAAAAATAATTTTGAAATGTAATTGTTATTGCTGTGCGTAGGCAGCACATACCTTATCGGCCCTTTTTACGCCGGCCCTAATTTAACGGCGGCCTTTATTCCGCCACCCCAAGATTTTGCCTTAACGCCAATTAGGGCCGTTATTTACGCCTCAAAAGTAAAAAAGAAAAAAAAAATTTTTAAGCACTATTTTTCACTTTTTCTGTTCAAATTTTAACTTATACTACAAATGTCTTCTAATATATATCATCTAATACATCGTAAGACTTAATCTATTACAGTTATTTCGTCCTCTTTTTCATTAATGCTTTCATTATTTTCTCTTATTCCCTCATCGTCATCTGACTCTACCTCTGTCTGCTTCAACTTCCCCTTCATCTGACTCTTCATTGTCTCCAAAGAGTTCTTTCACATCTAAAGTTTGTTTCATTTTTTCAAATCTAAATTTCAACTTTAAAAAATAACGCCGATTTTTTGAAAAATTTCCATTTTTTTGGCCCTTTTTACGCCGGCCCTTTTAACACCGCGCACCAAAATTAACGCCACATTAGGGCTGACGTAAAAAGGGCCGAAAAGGTGATACGTAAGGTGTTTTAAGGTGTTTTTAACCTAGTACGTTCGTTACAATAGTGGTTTTTATGCTTCTACAGGGTGTTTCAGAAACATGGGACCAAGGATTATAACCGCCTTTATTTCAATGAATTTTTGTGATCTAGTAATAAATTTTATATGATGTATGTTTTTTAGAAACATGAAAAGTAAATGAAGAGAAAATCAAAAAAATAATTTTGGAAAAACTAATTATATTCTTAACCATCAATTAACACCAAAATTAATAGCCGTATCTTAATTGTTTAAAGGTGAAAAATCTTTTGAGTCGCTATATGCCATCTGAGACTCTCAATTAAAGCAATTGAATTTGAAAAATTTGAAACTAAAATATAATTGTTATAATTGTTTACCAGATGACAAAAATTCATTGAAATAAACGCGGTTAAGATTCTTGGGTTCAATTTTTTGAAAAAACTGTGTATGTGTTCTATTGAGTAATTTTCAGCACACGTGACGTACACGTGACGTACACGCTTTATTCTGCTGTTCTGTTTATGTTCTAGCGTTTCACTATTCCCTCAGCATTTATTTCTGTTGTCTATCCTGCAGTTGATTTCTTAATTAAACATTGTATTTAACCGTATGAAATTTTAGTTTGTGTGTCATGTTAGTGTGTCGTATAGGGCGATAATCGTGTTGTGATATTTCAGTAGTTTTGTGCATTCCTGAACCTTTCTTATTATATCATGTGTGAGAGATACATTACCTAAGTCTTCTGAAGATTTATATATATTTCCCCATAGGGCGAAATATATGTTAAAACCGGCATTTACCTTCTCCTCCTTCATCATCATCATCATCTTCTCCGTTCAATTTTATAGCCGCGGTTCAGTATTGAACTTTGGCCTAGCCAGGATAGATAAGAATAGAGGCTAGTCTTTAGTGAAGTAGTGCGCCATTTTTTCGGTCAGTGCAGTTGGGCAGTAGAAGAGTTTTGCTTTGTCTCCCAGCATTTTAGATGATTCAAGAGATTCAAACGTTAAATGATGGAAATAAAAACGTTTTAATTCAATGTTTTTCTAAAAGTTTTGTTAAAATTTTTGAATGAACGCAAGTAAAAGAGAAAAAAGGGAGATATGTCACGGACGTTTTGTTTTTATTGATAACAATGTGAATGTTATGATGGTAATTAAATGCTTGGCTTGAACAGTAGAGCATTGAATCTGTGATTTCAGTGCAAAGTTGAAAGTTGAAAGATTTACTTTTATTTTGCATCCTGATTATAATGTAGCCCAACTAGGTATATACTGCTGAAAACACAGATGTAAATATGTAAAACCCATATAAAGGAAACCCTTTTTACGTGCGATGGAGAACAACCAGTTGTTAATTCAAGGAGTATATGCATAACAAGAATTGCAAATAAAAAGGCGGTGTTGTATATGCAAAAAGAAGCCATATATATACGTAAAATATTTTAACACACACACACAGAGGATTGAGACAATAATTTGAAAGAATCTCGTTGAATGTGCCTCCTGGGATAGTCGTGTAATCCAACAACATTCATTAAATTCCATGATTATATACTGTTTTGATATTGTATATGATATTTTATTTCGTAGAAATTATAATTAATATCAATTTTCTTTACAAACAAACAACAAACGTAAATCAAAGCACATTCCAACATAACAGTCTGTAATTTAAATCAAGCCGAAACAAAAACTTCTACTTCCAGATATGCAGTGGATTTATATTTTCACTACCAAAATATTTTTCTATTTGGGATTTACGAAAGTCATTTTTAATAGTTATATAATACACGTTTTTTTTTTATTAGAACCCAGTTTATAAGAACATTTAGGCTGAAATTCGGCAAAAAATTAAGAACATCGTAAGAACATGCCCAACCTCGAAGCTAAAAAATTAGTACATGGAATTGAGACATAAATCATTTAAAAGATAAAATATTTTTACGTTTTCAAAGTAATCGGAAAAATGCGTACAAAAGGTTTTAAAGTTCCTACAGCAATACCACTTCTACACCATCAAACTCTTTTACTCCGACGAAGTCCTCATCTCCGTCGCTGAAAAGCACCTTGTATTTTCCGATACGTGTGTTAAAATATCGAATCTATTATAAAGGCGCAATTTTTTTCTTCAGATATTTGATTTCGTATTAAGAACGTCAATAAGAACATCTGAGGCTCAAATTTACTGAAAAAATAAGCACATCCAGGCTCAGCCAAAATTAAGGTGTTCTAATAAAAAAAAAACGTGTATATGTATGACATATATACTATGGTAGTATGTGAACATGTTTTTTTTAATTGAATCTGTTTATTTTGAATACTTGAATTTAATTGTATAAACTGTGTTTTTTTCTTCCCTAATTTTAAATGCTACACATAATATTTTTTATTAAAGATTGGTTTTTGATTGCTTTTGAAAGTTATTTGCTCAAATGCCTACCCCAAAGGTTTGAGAATTTGCTTTTCTTGTTTTGTTAACCTTTATACAAATTTGATTTTATAATTTTGTAAGATAGATTGTTCTGCAAAAAGACTATATTCAGTTGTTTAAGGGGAAATATTAAGCGCATTTAGGTGTTATAGTTTTTAGCTATCTCCATAGTATATAACTTCTAAAGTCACTTTTTAACTCCTTGGCAAAAATTAAGAGAACTCTTTGATCATGACCATGAACATCTTCATTTCATAAGTCCTTTTGTAGTATTAAGTTCAAATCCACCCTGATTAGTATGAACAGCGTTTTTATGTGAACATCAGCTTGATAGTAGATATACCACTTTAATTATATAATGATACATTTTTCTTGTTATCAATGTATATACACACAATTATTGATAAAATGTTTGCAACTTTGGGGAAATATATAGTCGCGTTTTTGCGAATCTTGTTTTGTTTAAAAATATGCTTTCTCCATGTATTTGTTTTCTGGTTGCCATTAATTATTAAAGAGATAATAGATATCACATTATGCAGCAGTGAAAGTACGAATTAGATCAGCTGATAAAGTAAAAGGGTTACTGAATGTTGTGATAGTATTTTTAAGCTTGAGGGGATAGGAGGGGAGCTACATATGACAAGGGCGGTTTCTTTGTTTGTTTCTTTTAATCTCAGGGCCGGCGAATCTAATATGAAAGTGGGGAGAACATATATGTAGTATCTA
Source organism: Turritopsis dohrnii (assembly GCA_027922465.2). Classification (NCBI taxonomy): domain Eukaryota; kingdom Metazoa; phylum Cnidaria; class Hydrozoa; order Anthoathecata; family Oceaniidae; genus Turritopsis; species Turritopsis dohrnii. The sequence continues at coordinate 202,153 of BQMF02000276.1, forward strand.
AGTAGGCCGGTTGGTTGGGGCCGACGGCTCGAGAAAATTTTCGAATTTAGGCCTCTGAAATAGTCTTAAATATGCCCTAATTTTCGACATTTTTGATCGGATACTAATAAAAAACCTTAATGGATGCAAAACGTATACTTAATTTCTGTTTTCGGTATCTTTTTTAAAAAAGCAACCACAAAAAATCAAAAAGTACATTTTATGCAGATGAAAAGTGTTAACAGAATCGTACAAACAAATTCGTAGCTAAATTTGGAAGTTGGGCATAAACACGTCCCTGAAAGCCAATAAATACATATAATTATCCCTTAACTATAAAATAAAGTCAGAATGTGCCAAAAATGTTACATCGATACTCTGTGGCCCCTACAAACTCGTTGCCTACATCATTTAAATCAAGTTTGTCACTGTCATTAAAATCTTTATGAACATGTAGAAATGAAAGCGCATTAAAACGCATACTTTTCATCGTCGAGCGCAACCATGTTTTCAGTCTCCGTGCCGTTGAAAACGATCTTTTTGGAGTGGACACGATGTGGCAGGATTAATCAACAGCAACTTTATCACGTGGACGATGTGGACGATTGGCATGAGATCTCGGGTAGCAACGGAGAATCCTTTTATAGCTTTGTGTCTTTGAAGCACGCAGCTTTCTCGTCACCAAGAACAGTTCGCAAAATGTTTGCTTCTATTCTAAGAATATCCATGTCCATACTTGTTGTCGCGTCGGTTTCAGTGAGGTTGATAGCTTCCAGCAAAAGGTTTTCTAAAGCTTGGTAAACTTCGAAACTCAGTTGATTGTAGCATTCTTTTATGGAATTAATTGCAACGTCCAAGATTTCGAAGTAAATTTCTCGGTAGTGCTCTTGAACGGTACTTGGATGGTAAGGTAACAACAACACCACACTGCTTTCAATTTTTTCAAATGTCCAACCTCGAACCCAGGGTCTCTTGGCTTTTTGATATACGAATGGTGGCTATATCCGTATATCGAAAAGGTAAGAGACCCTGGGTTCGAGGTTGTGAAATGTCAAAATGAGGGCTCACGACAATATCATACGCATTACATTTGGAGGATTCTCGAAAAGAGATTACAACTCAAAAATTCCGCATGATGGAACGAGGGAAGTAAAAAAAACCTCAAAAGAATTTTTTTTTCTTAGCAAAAAAGTGGGGGCCTCTGTGGATTCGCCGGCCCTGTTGAAGGTTCGTGGAAATGGCCATCCAAGTAAACAAAGCGGTTGCTAGAACTGGTGCAGACATCGCAAGGAATGGATCAGTTTTAGGTCCTTTGTGGATACTTTTGGTTACATGGAAACACATTACCATCATCACACCTCCATCATCATGTGATGTAATACAACAACACGATTGGCTAACGTTTGTCATTTCCTCAATGATGTTCGCGTAATGAGAACCAATTATTAGTTGGCGATGATGAACAGCTTGGTTTTTTGGAGCTATAAAAAATTAAAAAAATAATATTCTACCCATAATCCTAAGTATCAAATGAGATTCGGTACCGTCAGAAATCCTCTTTCGATATCTTCAATCTTGCGGAAGGACGTGATTCGAAGCCGAAGGTTTCTAGGACGTTACCAGGAACGATAAGTATATATATATCGAACCCGTGTGCAATATTTCTCTCGTAAAAACTGTGCTCTTTAGTGCAACAACTCACTTTAACATCTCCAATTCAGCGATCTGACTAGCTAGACATCCCACACCATAATGGAGACAACTGTAGATGATCCAATGTGGAGTGCTGAAGGAAGCAACAACGATGTCGACGTACCATCAAGTATGGAGAACTTCTCGGTGTCATTGAATCACCAACAGTCAGAAATCAATGACTTGAAGGAAAGTTTGAAAGCTTTGCATGCTTCGATGCAAACATTGATTCAGGTACAACAACAGCATACCTCCACCAGCCTTAATATCTCCGATGAGACTCGGCTGATGATGGAAAGCAACCTTAATGCCTCGTCAGAGGCTCGGTTCAAAAACAGTGGCATTAGTGTCAACAACTGTAACCTTAATGCCCAATTTGGAGCTCGGTTACGCCAGCGGCCCTCACAAGGAGATCATGGCTTTGCGGTCCCACAGACACCATCACCATCATTATGCAGCAACCCACCAGCCGCGGTTCAACCAGAAAACATTGGAGATGATATTTTATCTATTGATGGATCCAATGCTTTTTTGCAGCAGACAACACAAGGGATAGATGCGGTGTCAAACAACTCACGATCAGATGGTGCCGACAAAGAGAATGAACAGCAGCAAACGGATGATGGAGGGCAGAATTACTGGGAATCTGCAGTAGCAGACCACCAGGAAGGTTTCTCGGCTGACGGGCCAGAGATTACTTCATCGCTGGCAGGGGCAGCCAAAATCTTTTGCTACAAACCCATGCAGGAAGAGAAGCTGAAACAGAAGTTGGCTAAGGCAGCCATTCCTGCAAACTGCCCCTACCTCATCCCTAAGAGGGTAAATGAGGAGATCTGGCCAAAAATTCAGGCTGAACGCAGAAGAGTGGACTCGGCCATTCAGGAAATGCTAAAAATTAATGTTGCAGCCTTTTCTTTGATTCTGAAGGCTGCATCTGATCTTACTGAAAAATGGCCTGAAATTCAACAAAAGAATGTTGACATTAATAATGTCATGACTGCCCTGAAGGATTCTGTTTCCTTGTCTGGTGCAGCGATGCAGATGACTAATAAAATCAGACGGGACATGATTAAGGTTGATCTGCTAACACAGTACACCAAATTGGCATCAAATGTGGACGAGTCGTCTTCACTGCTATTTGGTGAGAGCCTTTGTGAAAGGCTCGACTCTATCAAGTAGGAGAATCACTTGAAATCCTTGCTTGATAAGAAAACTCAGGCATTCTCTTACAAGAGAAAATATCCAGAACAGTCGTCAAACTCCGGGTCCTCTTACAAAACCCCAAAGAGGACCTCCAGCCAGGGGTCCAACAGGAACAACCAAAAGGGGAACTACAGACCCCCAGCAAAGCAGGAGCGGATACAGATCCTACGGGAGCAGTAGGGGAAAAAAGAACTGAATGCTGAACAGGTAAGATACATGACAATATTAATGCAGCACTTGCAGAACCAAGTGACAAAATTTCAAGCAGGCTGTATTTCTGGAAGGTTACATTATTGGCAAACCCTTACTACGGACCCAGAGGTCCTTGAGACAGTATCGGGACTCCGTATTCCATTAAGTGGTGACCTTTGCTCTGCAATCCCCCAATATAAATTGGGAGCTGCTGAAGAAAAATTCCTGGACCAAGAAATTGAGAGATTGCTCCAGAAAGGAGTGATCAAGGAAACCTGTCATGAAGCTGGTGAGATCATATCACCAGTATTTGTCAGGGAAAAAGGTGACGGTGGATACCGAATGATCCTCAATCTCAAGAAACTAAATCAATTAATTGACAAGAAAAAGTTCAAAATGCAAACCTTAGCTAACATACTATGTATGGTAAGACCGGGAATGTTTATGGCAAAGTTGGACATAAAGGATGCCTATTATAGTATACCTATCCATCCTGATGACCAAAAGTTCTTAAAATTTGAAAGGAAAGGCAAACTTTACCAATTCACAGCCCTCCCCAATGGTTATACCGAAGGTCCTAGAAAATTCACTAAGATCATGAAACCCTCTCTCAGCAGTTTGAGGAAAAATCAAGTAGCTGTAGCAGACTACATTGATGACCTTATAACTTTAAGTGCCACAACAAATGGATGCAGGGAAAATGTTATATCTATTATCACAATGCTGGATGGACTGGGGTTTGTTATCCATCCGGAAAAATCTGTGTTTGAGCCCACCCAAAGACTGGAATTCCTTGGCTTTGTCATTGATACTATTAACATGACAGTAGCACTAACCCAGTCTAAAAAAGAAGCTATGATATCTCTATGTGACAGCATTCTTGAATGCAGGAACAGACTCACTATTAGAGATGTTGCAAAGTTATTGGGGAAAATATCAAGCTCCCTGTTAGGCGTTCCTTGGGGTAGATTACATTACAGGAAATTAGAGCGCCTTAAAACACAGGCCTTGAACAAGAGCCGGGGAAGATATGATCAGCTCATGAGTTTAACACAAGAATGTGTACGGGAAATACTGTGGTGGAGAAACAATGTTCTGGACAGTTATGCTCCCATTCTTCGGAGAAGTCCTGAATACACCATTACATCTGATGCTTCCCTATTTGGTTGGGGGGCATTCTTTGAAGGCCAGCGGTCTGGGGGACATTTTTCTGCGGATGAACTAGAATACAAGGTGCAAGGGTCTGATAAGACAGGGGAACAGCATATCAATGTACTGGAAATGAAAGCAGCTTATTTTGGACTCCTCTCATTTTGCCATCACTTGCGAAAAACACACATTTTGCTGAGACTTGACAACACATCTGCAGTATCAGCTATCAACAAGATGGGAAGCACAAAATCTATCCCTATAGATAACATGTCACAAAAAATTTGGGAGTGGGCACTGTCAACAAATAACTGGCTGACAGCCACCCATATACCAGGCATTCAGAATGTTGAGGCAGATGAGGAGTCCAGGAGAACTGAAACCAGGACAGAATGGATGCTTAACCCTGAAGTATTCTTGCATCTGAAACAATCACTAAACTTTGAACCGGAGGTGGATCTATTTGCCAGTAGAATAAACACACAATTGCAAAAATTTTTCTCTTTCAGACCAGACCCAGAATGTATGGCGGTTAATGCTTTTACTCAATCATGGGGAAACATTAGATTCTATGCCTTCCCACCATTTATTATTATCCCAAAAGTGATCCAGAAGATTTGGCAAGAGGGGGCAACAGGCATCCTGGTAGTACCTGACTGGCCTAACCAGCCATGGTACAACCAGCTCTTAGACATGTCAATAACACATTGTATTCTTCCTCCCAGGCCACAATTGCTACAACTACCACAGCAAAAAGAGGAAAGACATCCAATGGAAAAGACCCTGCAACTCAGAGCTGCGCTAGTCTGCGGTCGATAGTGGGACGAAAATATGCCGATGTTGAGGTACGAGATTTAGCCCTGGCTTCTTGGTCACAGAAGACACAACAGAGCTACAACATCTACATTAGGAAATGGATGGAGTACTGTACAAAAAAGGATATCCCAGATTCTGTTGATGTGTCATATAATACTGTTTTGGCCTTCCTCATCATGTTGTTTAACGAGGAAAAAAGGGAAATGGGTTACATATTTGCAGCTCGGTCAGCATTATCAGCAATTCTTCCTTCCATGAATGGACAATCCTTTGGGAAAGACCCTTTGGTCTCTAAAGTTCTGAAGGGCATGTTTAGGCAGCGCCCTTCTCTACCCAAGCATACAGTGATTTATGACCCTAATATTGTGCTGCAATTCATCAGCAAACTGCCAACAAACACAGAATTATTGCTGGAGTTTTTAACTAAAAAACTGGTTACTTTGATCTGCCTGTTAAGTGGCCAGCGTGGACAAACCATAGGGGCGCTGAAGGTGGATTTTTGCCACCTTGCTAATGGAGTTTATACGTTCTACATTCCAGAGCTCATGAAGAATTCTCGCCCAGGGAAACACCAGGCACCCCTCGAATACAAAATATATGAATGCATTTGAAGAAATCCTGAACTAAAATAACTTCAGCGATAGAGAAATTGATGATATAGTAATGTCGGCGAAGGGAATCTTTTATTTGAACAATAAGAAATAGGTCTTGAAACGAGCAGCTGAGAATATCAATAAACGAGCTATCCAAAATTGACTCTGGTTGAGACTGCCAGACGTCTTTTCTCGGTTCAATAGATTTATAACAGTTCGCTATCACGATCTTCATTGTGTACAAACAATGTATTAGACTTTAAAAATACTCTTTCCCATACCACATATCATTTCCCTATCCTGTAACGCATACTACGTATCGTTAGTCCCACAAGGTACACAGACGCCACCTTCACACCTTCAAACAACTTCTTCACGTCCTCTAATTTTTTGCCCTTTGTCGCTGGCAGAAAAAAATATAGGAACAATAATCCAACGAATGTTATGGAAGCATAAAAACCAAACACTCCAGGCCTGGTCAGTAAATTCATCAGGTCGAGAAATGTCAGCGACACGAGTAAATTAAACGTACAATTGGTTGCAGCAGATGCAGAAACGCCCACACTACGCGCCCACCAGAGGATAGATTTCTGCATTAATAGGCATTGCACCTGAGTTCGAAGCAAATGCATTGCAACCCCAATCGAACGTGACTTTTTTTGGCTGATGAACTAACAGGAACAAGAGCCAGATGGCGCAAAACGGTAGCAGCAAAAGTACTTGCCACAAGAATACTTTTAAATTTGAAATTTTACTTAAAGTTCTTAAACGTTCTGTAAACGTTATTTCTTGAGATATCTTACTGGTGGAAAACAGGCATAAACGATATTATAATGTTTAAAATTACTAACTCGTGTAAATAGGGTCTAATCGCAACACACCAGCAATTTAATTAATTAGAAGACAAAAGAATTATACATGCATGAGCTGTTTATAACGTACGTTTTTTTTATAAGAGCTTATGTAGAAAAAAAAACGCGTTTCTTCGAAAAAAAAATGTATGTTTTGAATTATAATTTTTTGAAACCGAAAATGAATTCAAACAGATAACTGCCTTTTTTTAACTCGATTTTTGAAAACCTTGATGTTCAAAGACAGAACAGATAGCTAACAAACGTAGAAAGTAATAAGAAAGTCTGATCTGTGCTTTACTGACACGAAAAACATATCTATTTGCAAGTGCCAAAGTTCATTGATTCAGTACCATAAAAGTAACTAAAAGTCCCAGTTTTATGTAGACCTATTTGATTAATATCCATTCCTTCATCAATTAAGTGATAAAATATCAAAGAAAACGTATTTTAAATGTATGTGATTGAAAACCTTCGAAAATTCAAAAGGCTGCATTCGTTCATTAGAATGTATATTGAGTTTTTAGTGGGGACTCGCATACTCTAAATCGTAGGCTAAAAAATGCCGTTTCGGCCGGAGTAGTAGTAGTAGTAGTAGTAGGAGTAGTAGTAGTAGTAGTAGTAGGAGTCCAAGGGTGTTTTAATACGGTATTCGCTTACGCTGCGAATAACGTTTTGTTTTTATTATTATTGTTAGTTTTATATTCCAAGGACTACGTTGACTACGTTGGCTTTGAAAACAATACATCAACTAAATACAAAGAAACTAACTGATTAAACAGTTTGGAGAAAAAGCAGCAGTGGCAGAACGTGGCAGCATGTTTGCCAGTGTATCCTAACGTATCCTTGCCTGACTGTCTGAGATGGGTAAACTTTTTTTTCGAGCAATCAAAATGTTTAAAAACCGATAGGTAAAAAAAGAGTATCATGAAACAAAATATGTTTTTACGGTAGCAGCGTAAGCGAATACCGTATTAAAACACCCTTGGACTCCTACTGCTACTCCTCCTACTACTCCTCCGGCCGAAACGGCAGTTTTTAGCCTACGCTTAACAGTCGATCAGATTTCGTTCAGAAAATCATATGAAATCTCACAAAGGAACGCAGTCTAAAAATATTCGAAGGTTATATCCAGCAAACATTCTAAAATAAATTTTTCTAATATTTCATCGCTTAATAATACATGAAGAAAGAGATATTTTGGTAGTAAGGCTTTAAGTTAAAAGTAGTAAGTAGTTACTTTTATTAAAAATGCTTAACATTTGGATGTAAGGTACGATTTTATCGTCGGTAGTTCAACTTTTTAATTACATCTAAAGTTTGTCAGCTATCTAAACCGTCATTTTGCATTAAATATTTCAAAGATCATAGTTTTTGGGAAGGTTTCTTGAGTCCATGGAATCTTTTTTATTGTTTTTAATTTTTTTCGAAGCAGACGCGTTTTTTTTTTTACACATAAGTTCTTATAATTTTTTTCTTGAAAAAATTCGACTCATGTATGTACATTTCTTTGTTTTGAAAATTATTTGCTACACTAACTTTTTTTTTATGGCAATTTTTGGTCGTGCTTTCGAAAGTATGCTGCTTGCTGCTACCGTTTTGCGCCATCTGGCTCTTGTTTTAATTGTTAAGCGCTTCTGATCGAACGTTTTTTTATTCTCTTTATTCATTTAGCACATGCTTTTTTTCTCTCCTCCTGTGTGATCTTTTTAAGAAGAGAAACGATTTCCCCCTTACGTTTGATAGCACCCATGTTAGAGCGCGTAACTTTTTTAAAACAAAAGCTAATAAAAAGTTGAAGTTTTCTCTCTCTACGTTTTGAGTGTATTGTTACACTGATAAAAAATTGGTTTTACCAAAGGTTGTGACTTCGAATGTGCTTTTGGTTGAACACAAGTTGTACGAGCCGTTTATAAGGAAATTTGACGTTTATTGATACAGTGATACAGAGCAGGTAGACATGAGCGGCGAGCGACGCCGCCTTGGCGGCTAGTTTATTTTATTTGCTCCAGCCATTATGTACGATCACAAATTGTAAGATTTTTTCAAGCTTTGGCGAAATGAAAATAAACAAGAGGCCCATAGGCCTTAAGGTCAGCGCAAAATATATGCTCAAAAATCAAAAGATTATAATCACTTACTTACAAAACGAAAGAATTGCTTTTTAAAACCTGGTACGCCCGTTTTTGGTTGGTAGGCATGCAAATCGAAAATGTAAATCTATTCACCCAAAACAAAGATACATTAAAACCATATGCGGTGGAAAGGACCACGTTACGTTAGCACTATTGAATAGATAAGTCATCGAATGACAACTGGAGAAGCCTGGCCACACATATAAGTTGTTTCCTCTAATTTAATATTAGGATCTATATCCCGTGCAAACCATAAAGACAATTTTCTAAGTGCCGAATAACAAGTACCATAACATATCACATGCGCATTGTTTTCTAACGGAAGTACCAAAGTCAAATTCATATAAAAACATAGAAGTAAAGAGTAATCATCGGTAAACGTTTTGAAAGAAAACCAGGTCGCCCGCGCGTTTCCATAACGATCAATTAAAACCTTATTAGTCGGGTAATATTTACAGAAATCAAATGGACAAGAACAACTACAGCAATTGCGGATACTTTAATCAATTTTATTTTAGCTTCAATTTTTACTTTCCAGCTTAACGTTCTTACAAGCATACGAGTTTGGCTAATTGCGCAGGTGAACTTTTCTTTCTACCAATTTAAGTGGACATCAATCATTAAGTTAAATGAAGATCCAATACCAAGCAGTTGCTGATTACTAAAAATAAAAGTTTAAAAAGTTATGTACAACTGCACAATACACCACTTAATTCTAGGCCCATTTAACAAAATTCAGACCAAACAGAAACTTGCAAACAGATATACAAATACTTTTTTACTGAGGGAATAGCTGAATTTATCTATTTCAGGGTGGGTGGGGTGAATCACTTTTCAATTAACCAACCCTAAAAATGTAAAATCCAGTTCATGACAATTCAATTAAATTTTGTATAAGTGATGGAGTATGCAGACAGATAGACAAAAAGCAAATGTGCTATTAATATAGACGAGAGGCAACGACGGTGTCGCTGGACTCCCATTCATGAATGCAGAATTGGCAAACAAATTGACTGGGATCAAATAAGAGAACAAGTTTAGAAAGGATCCAAAAATAAAAACGCCAAATTTTGCTGGTCTTTATAAAGAAAACCTGTGTAGGCTTCATCAGAGTAGAGTATTAACATGACTAGGAGACTTGCCATGAGTTGCAACTGCCAGTTTTAAAGTACTACCCAGTACTGTCAATTTTCCTAATTCAGAACACAAATCAAATTCAACTGTCTGTAAAGAAAAAACCTACACCTGTCAATCAAACTATAGTTTTTGCTATAGTTTATGAGTATGATTATTCATCATCCGAATCTTTTCGCATTCAGCAAAATTAGGAAGATTCACGGTCACCATCACTACTACCTGAATGAGTTGTTCAAATTTTTTGCCTTTTATTCTGTCAACACCGTCCTAACTTTGGACAGCCTTGCTAACTTTAGACACTGTAATAAACAGACCTGTCTGGTAAGGAAAATGTACATAACCAAGTCACAACAAATACTAAAATAATAGATGAAGCAGATAAAAGATGTTGAAACGTAATAAGTATGAAGAATTACTGGTTATATTAATAATGCAGAGAACTTTTTTATGATATTATTTTTTTACAAAAATTCCATATCCCCTAGCGTATCTTTGAAACAAATAACTTTGCCAGAATTCAATCATCTTGCACGATAATGTGTCACAAACACAAAATGGCACTATAGGATTCTAGTTTTGCTTCTGTTTTTCACAAAATATTACCTCATTCCCAGGACTTTTACTGATTGAGGATTCACAGAAACAAATGGAACACACAAATGCTAGAGAAAGAACATACCTTATTACACGAAATAAAACCGCGTACCTAATGAAGACGGTCAAATTTCAGCCGCACTTAAGCCGCAATGTACATAAGTTGTGACAAGTTGTGTATTAATTAAGACGCACTTAAAGAAAAATTAGTTGATAAACAAAAACGGATAAATTCATTTTTTGCAATGAAAGGATTCTCTTACTCATCAAAAATTACACGTATTGACCAAGTAAAGAATGTTCACCCACATGTGATGGCTTTCGATGGTTTGGATGACACCAGCTGATCGAAATTCAGAAATGATTATCTTGTTGCCAACTTTCGTATCAAAGAAACTAAAAATCTTTTTAACTATCTCAAAATGGATAGGTTTCAATGTTGTCAGTCGTGGTTATGAATGTTAATCAAGCTGCAATATTGTAGGCCATGCTAAAAATTAAGCCGCATTTAATGAAGACTATTTCTATGCTGTGCAGCTTAATTAAGTACGTGCTTTAATTTCGTGTAATAAGGTATTTGCTGATCTGCGGAAAATTGAAAAGTGAAAAGGGACCTTCTTAAAAGTCTTCTAAAAATCTAAACCAGACACTATCACTTTCAGATAATACTGGGAAAGACGAAGTGAGAAAATGTGAGCAGGATGTGGAAAGCAATGTCATACACATCACGATAAATGTGTGCAAAGTCTGTGTGAATTCCATGAATCTGATGTTTAGATCGAGCCTTAATAAATCACGTACGTAATCACATTGCAAAGCTCAGATAAGTTTTGGATTTAGTTTAATTGACAGTGAAGTATTGATTATTATTGGTGTGGTTTGTATATTGCGGATATGTGTTTTGTGTCCAAAGTTAGGAAGGATATCCGAAGTTAGAGTGATCAACGGTATACATATATAGTCAGTACAGGTATCTGCAAGTATATATAAATATAAAAAATTCAAGCTTTATATATATATACGGAATCTTTCACATATTATGCATATATCTCTCTTATGACAAACCCTAACCCTAAGCCTAACCCTAACAATAACAAAGAAAATCTAATATTCCTAAGGGGTCATTATATTCTAAGAGCAGAGGATTTATATATTTCCATCATCTCAAATCCTTTTTTCTTGTTCATCAAAATTTCACTTTAAAACTGCAAAATGGAAGTGGAAGTGAAATAATTCAGAATAATTCTCAGCACACCTAGTCTTCCCTAAAGTGTGAGCTAAGAAAACAATTTCAATCATTGACATAGACAAATAATTTATGCAACTTGCCTGACTTTTTCTTCCTCCTCAATAAATGTCTCTTCTATCCAATTGGGGATCATAGTTGTAAACGTCTTGATTCAATATGCTTCAATGTAATTGTAATGTAAATAAAACTAATTCGACTAATTTTACCCTGCAGTTACACTGTATCGCTCCCAAGATGGCCTACGTTATAATTAAGGGTGGCGAAAGGGCGCATTAAAACGATTAGTTCATTTATTCATTTGAGTGAAATGAACCCTCTTTGCATTGCAATATAATAATAGTTAGTTACATACTAGCGATCTACCAAAAATAAATGTTGTGCTTTGAACTTTCTTATTTTGAACCGAAAAAACTGAAATTTAGCAATAACGGGCGCTTAATCAGGGCGTGAAGAACTGCAATCTTACTAACTGACTGACGGACTGACAGACACGGGAAAATGAAAGATCAGCTACCTTTGGCACTGACCAATAAATAAAAATCATATTATATTAGAACGTTATCCATTGTTTTTGTTTTGTAAAATATTACATCAAAGTATTGTGTTGATATTCGAAAGTGTGCAAAGAAAGCCACATGGCGGTATTGAGGGCGGACAAACCACACCCAACAACTAGCGTGTGTCTTGTTGAAGGTATTCATATAAGACACGCAACCATGGATTCCCCGAATCAAGAAGAAAAGAAAAATACGTGAATTCATCTGTTGAAAGTAACCAACCAATTTGAGGGGGAGAAGTATGGCCAGGCAAATTTCATCAATATTGTGTCCGTTGTGATTTTCTAGCTTGTAGTACTTTATGATGTCACGAAAAACCTTAAAATGATGACTCAGCTAATCTTGTAATAAACATTTACATAATATCCAACCTCGAACTCAGGGTCTCTTGCCTTTTCGATATACACATAGCGGCGAAGAAGACCCTGGCGAATTAATTTATTCTACAGAATTAATGAATTCTATTGGCTGAAAATAATACAACGACCGCAGGATTTTCGAGCAAAAAGTAGAAATCATCCGAGTTAGTGCTGAGGAAGATAAGAATTGGAGTCTAAAAATTTAATTATTCAAAATAACATTATTTTAGCTATCATTTCAATTCACAAAGCACTGGTATGGTATCATTATGTATTTACAATGAGAAAGGCTAACAACAAAAAGTTCTTAAAATAATCAACAAGTGAATAAGATAAATTTTCATGCACTTTCTGACTGATGAATTATGACAGAAGAATGTGTTTTCTAAGAACTCTAATTGTAGGCTCACACACTCAAACATTCAAACATTTCTGGGGCAAAAACAAGAAATTATTCTTATGGCATGATTTATGAATATTATAACAATACAGCTACAGAAATCACAAATATCAGTTGAAACATTTGCTGATCACAGATTGACCTATATTTCCATTATTTAAATATCATAAAATCATTAAATTTATATAAATTCCATTCACTCAGATCCCTTATGTTAGAATTTAGTGGCTTCAGTTGATAAATACAAATCACAATGTTTTTGAAGCAAAAACAATTGTTCAATATGTGTGTCCAAACGAAGCATTGCCATCTAGAAATGGAATCAAAAACTAAAACATGTGCACATACAAAGAATGAAAATGTTATCTAATTTTACTTTTCGGTATAAGACAATTTGTAGGATTTTAATAACAAGATATACATTGACTATATCTATATCTTAAGTCGTGTATCGTTTAGCAAAATATATAAAAGGATAAAGGTAAAATTTACACTTACAGCTTAACAATACTACAGCGTTTACTCAAAACTAAACCATCTGCCATTATAGATTCAAGATCACATGTTATATTTTATAACTATATACGTTACATGGCTTGGCTATAAAAATCCTGCAAATTGTCATGTATTAAGTACCTTCAGAGAGAAAAGAATGGGCTGACAACGACTAAGACGATTTAAGGGAAGATAACAATCTAAAAATCAATTTCCGTGAAATATCAACCCAGTTAGCATCCGACGTCAACCCGACGTTGTATTGCAGTTGCATTTTAGTGGTTTCATTGTCGCAACCATTATACGACCAAAATGAACGTCGGAACGACGGTCACTTTTAGTTGCGACTGAAAATGACCATAAATCAACCATATCAGAAACGATTGACTTCACGAATATTTTTTCAAGGCGCTTCATTATTATTAAGATTAAACATAACACAGTGAAGGAAATGCAATTACAATGTCATTAGAACATCCAACGTTGTTTCAACGTCGAAACGACGTCGCAAAATTTTATTCATAATTTTCGCGCCAAGAACTTTATGCGCCTGCGTGATTCGAGTATTTTCGTGATAGGTGAACAGAACGCGGGAACATTTGATTTATGTTTATGAGCGAAGGGAACGTATCAGTTTGCATGAATTTTCTTTGCTTTTGTTAACTTAATATTTACAAACAGTTTCCACGTCATCTGTTCGTTTATTGCTTGATGTAAGTAGAAATTTTTACCTATTATTTTATATGTTTGCGAGCTATCCCACTTTCTTCACACCAAGAACTAGAATTACAGTCATTGCCTGCTGGCTCTTTTTTATGTTTTATGATGATCATATGTAGGGCATTTAAATCTCTGTTGCTACATATTTTTTGGTATTTTTTTCACAATCTTTTCTTAGAATGTATATCAACAAAAAGAACCTTGAAGAAAATTTTCAGGGCCCTTTTTCCATTTTACTCCCCTGTATTTTTTCGCTGAAAACCATTCTGCACAGCACAAGAAACATATCTAGTGAAAAACATGATATTTCATTCCAATTCAGTTCATATTTTGATAACCATTGTGACAACTAAATTTATGTCTCAGAAAGGAACTTTATTATAAAAACATAATAGCTGAAGCATTTGCATCTTCGCTCTTTTGAATTTGAAGCACTCTCCTTCTTGGAGACTTAATGCTGTCTTTGTGAAAAGGAAATACTCCATTTTCAGGAAAGTTATATATAAGTCAGTTAATGTCAGTTTGTTTTCTTGATCTAGTCTCTGTGTTAAAATGTCATCGAGAACATCGAATTGGAGACAGAGAAATAAAGAATTGTTGCTTTACTTGGAGAAATCAAGCCATGAGGATGAGAACGAAAATGATGTTGTTATTGAAGGAGAAAGTGAAAATTCCTTGTCTTCTGAGGATGAGTTCACATCCATGGATTTGTCCTTTGAATCAAGTGAAGATGCTGACCTAGGCCAGTGTCATGGTGAAGATGATCAAACGTTTAGCAAAAAATTGGCACATTGGGCAATCCACGAGAATATCTCTCACTCAGCTATGAATGGGTTGCTATCAATTTTAAGGGAGCATGGATGCAAAGAACTTCCTGTGGATGCCAGGACCCTGTTAAGAACCCCAAGTAAAGTTACAGTATCCAACAAATGTGGTGGGGATTACATATATCTTGGTATCAGGCAAGGGATTTTAAGACAATCTCCAAATATCACTGGGACAAAAATTCTATTGACAGTGAATATAGATGGCTTGCCATTATTCAAGAGCTCTGGTACCCAGGTATGGCCAATTCTAGGCAGGGTGAATGATGGAAAACCTTATGCCATTGCATTGTTTTGTGGCCAGCAAAAGCCAGATTCTGTGACGGATTTTTTGAAAGATTTTTTAGAGGAATACAGCCATTTGCTTATTAATGGAGTTGAGATAGATCATGACAAGAAAGAATTTCAACTCAAGTGTTTCACATGTGATGCACCAGCACGCCAATTTTTAAAATGTATTAAGGGACATACTGGATATAATTCATGTGAGCGATGTATGGTCAAAGGCGAAATTGTGGAAAGAACTATGACATTTAAAGATACAAGTTCTGAGCAGAGGAATGATTTGAACTTCAATTCCTTTAATTATACTTCACATCAACACTGTAGAAGTATTTTGTGTTCATATGACATACCATGTGTCACAGGCTTTGCTTTGGACTACATGCACCTTGTGTGTTTAGGAGTTGTCCGAAGGATGTTGTTTCATCTTAAGGAAGGTCCAAGGATTTCAAAGTTATCACACAGTCAGTTGAATTTGATGTCAAGCAGATTATGCAGTTTACGTAATCAGCTTCCATCAGAGTTTGCACGACAGCCTAGGTCTTTGAAAGATTTGAATCGCTGGAAGGCAACGGAGTTCAAACAGTTCTTACTGTATACCGGGATTTTTGTCCTCAAGGGAGTGGTATCCAAAGCTGTCTATGAGCATTTTGTTAGTCTGACCCTTTCCATGTCAGTTTTGCTTTATTACAGACCAACTGATGATGGATACATGGATTTGTTCAACTTCACCAAAGATCTCATTAAGTGGTTTGTTGGAGTTTCTTCGGATTTATATGGTGATTGTTTTGTTTCCTACAATGTTCATTCATTAATCCATTTACATCAGGATGTTGAAAATTTTCAATGTGGCTTAGAAGAGCTATCTGCTTTCCCTTTTGAAAATTTCATGCAGAGAATAAAGAAAATGGTTAGGAAAACTCATCAAGTTTTACCTCAAATTGCAAGAAGATTGGATGAAATGGAAGCAAGTGAAAGTCGTTTTACTTTCAAAGAAATTCCTACTAAAATTGGTGTAAATAGAACGAATAAAAGAGATTCTTGGTTTTTTGCTAACAACAAGATCTGTGAAGTCATTGACGCAAGTGTGAATGAGGAAATTGTTGTGAACCAGTTTTCGTTTAAAAGATCATCATCATTTTTTCATGTGCCAATTGAATCAAAGGCACTGAATATCTGTTTTTTACCAAAGAATAGTCAGTTTATTGTCACCACTATTGCCAAATCTGACATTAGTAAAAAGTTTGTTGCCATTCCAGATGAAGAGGGTATCTTGCTTATACCTATGTTACATAGTATTCACTTTAAATAGTTTATGTTTATGTTTAAGATTTATATATTATAATGTCTTGGAGTAGAGCAGTTTGGTTTGAACCAGCCCAAGATGGGAGTACAGTGGAGTACGAAATGACTGTACCATCTGTTTGGATTGTAAATAAAAAAATATATTGGCCTAATCACATGAATGTTAAACGCTCGTTTAATAACCAGGAAGAGCCAACTTTATCTTGGCGTTGTTTTCCTTTAAAGAAGTTGAAACTACATGAAGGTAATTATTTTTCTTAAAAGCTATTTCTAATGAGAATGTCTAATGAAATCTAATTAAAATGTTCAATGCTTAGCTGACAAAGATTTGTGTGATCAGTTTGGTGAAACACACACAACCACTGTCGAAGATGATGATGATGATGATGATGATGATGATGATGATGATGGCTGTAATAATGGCGGTGATAATGAAGGCAATGCAAACCATTTATTTTCCCCAAGTAATTCTTTATAATATTCTGTTTTAGGTGCTAAGGTAAATCAATCTGAGCCATTTTATTCCAATCATCAAAGTTTGATGGAATTTCTGATCTGGTTTTAGCTCCCAGGAAGACAAAGACCATTCCAAAACCTGTGACAAAACAGCCAATGCCTGTCTTTGGCAACTTTAATAATGAAAGGTGAATGTTTTTCGTTAGTGTTGTTTTCTTTCCTATGTGTGATATGTTTTCAATTTATGTTTGTAAGCATCCAGTGTTTTGTATCTCTTACTACAGATTGAAAAATGCTAGCAAGGCTGTAGCTCAAAAGAGAAAATCAACAGATGATCCGAGTGGTAGGGGACTAGTACTAGTGTATATAGTTACTTGGTTTTGAGTAGTTCATAAATAAAGTAGTTAAAAAAAGAAAGTTTAATAGTTTACAAACATGATCCTTTAGATGTTTTTTGTAGTATTTTCTTATGGAGTTCTCAGTAAAATATGTGAATACATGTCAACTCAAGCATGTCAACTATTGTCAATATTATAGAAATTCCAACTACAGAAGAGTATTCACCAATGCCACCTAGAATAGACTCAGCAGCTGCTGTTAATAATCAATTTCCCATGTCAACAGCAAGTATGGTTCCTTATCAACCTTAGCCTCTGCATGAATTTCGAAATACTTCAATTTGACATATATTTTTATTTTTGACACCAATATACGGTTTACTGTTTTCAGGATTCCAAAAGACTGTAATGAAGTTCCTGGCAGATATTGCCCATAACCAAAAGATATTGATGCAAAAAATTACAAGTCAAGAAGCCCAAGAAACTGTAGTTGTTGGTGATAAGACAGAGAAAATTGTCAAGGAGCCTCTCCAGACAATGGCTGAATTTGATCAGCTTAATAACATCCTGGAAGATGATATAAAATTCAAACAGATGGTATGTTTATGAGTTACAAGCAGTGCTAAATAAATTATAAGTTGCATGACTTAATAATTTCAACTTTTGTAGGTAAAGGAGATGAGTCGCCTCGGAGGAACGAATGAAAAGAACCATGTGAGGCAGATATTGAACAGGTGGGTTGACTTTTTTCACAGTTTATTCTATCAATCTTTTATAGCAACAGTTGTCATTTTTACCGAGCATAACTTTATAACACAATAATGTGTTTTTTCTCACTAATCTCATAACTTTTAAGCGCAGATTTATCCGATTTACAATTTGATTGCATCCAGACATTTCTGCAGAAAACTCGTTTTAAAATTTATTTACAGAAAGACAGCAATCTTGAAATTTAACTAGAAAATAAACGAAAATTTCATACTTGAAAAATGTATTCTTTACTCGACTTCTTATTCTTTACTCTTCTTTTGAAGTAAACCAGACATTCCATTAAGTTGTATGAAAATATCGTTCGAATTCGAATTTATTTTTAACTGATTGCTGTCTGGGCATGTTTGAGAAACGTACATGTCGTTCATGTGGCTAAATTAAAGTTTTCACTTGGTACATGTTGTTAATAAAAAACATTTCAAATCCAAACTAAGTTGAAATGTAAAAATGGTCCGTAAAATAATGCCCTGATTTTTTATCAAATTTAGACTGATGAATGTTGCGCTTCAAGCAAAATTCAATTTGGTTGGTTCCAGGAAGAGGAACCTGATTGAAAAAAAAGCGTTTGCGGAAACGAGAATTTACCGGGTAGTCATCGGTAAGGATTGAATATTCAATGGAAGGAAAGAGTGTTTTTAGGGGCCAGGGTGATTTTTTTTATTTTCCATATGATCAGAAAAGTAAATTTAGTGACAATTACATAAAAGCTAGGACCTCGTCATAATCGTCTCGTTTCGCTTTGCCGGGATAGAAAGTTCCGTATGATTAGCCGGTATGATTCTGGAAAGGCTTTTGCTTAGATAAGAAACGTTTGAAATTCATAAATAAAGTTTCTTTCTTAGATGCTGTAATGAAAAAGCACGGCAATGCTACAGAGCTTATGGTGCGGAATATCATAGGCAACTGTTTGAAATACGTTCCTGACCGCGTCGGTGCTGGTGGAAGATGTCGAGTAACATCGCATGCGCATGACGAAACGAATTTGGACGGATCTCCCCTATCTAAAAGGAGATTCGTCACACCAACCCTTTCAGACAGTGAAAGTGAACACTAAATTTGTATTAACGAATATGATACATGTTTGAATAAATTATGTTTAACAAAAAACTGTTTTCATTTATGACCATAAAAGCTCACGTGGATTCATATTTGACAAAATGACTCATAGGTCGGTTTTGGTCGTTATATAGTTGTCATACCGACGTTGATTTTGGTTGTAACACGGTCATCTAACGTTGTTTCAACGTCATTTCGACGTCGGGATTCGTCGTTTTATCGTCATTTTCCGACGTTGTTTCGACGTCGCAATCCGACGTTGTTTCGATGTTTCCATTTCAACTATTAAACGACCGTCATCCAACGTTGGAAAGCGACGTCAGACCGACGTTAATCCAACGTCATTTTGCTTACTGGGAATATTCATACAGAATACCGTCCTGTTTTCGATCACATGTAACCTTGAAAGTAACACAACAAATTTCACTCAACACATGTCATATGTTAGAAATTCTTTTTTCAATATAATAGGGTAGTGAACATATACACCAAACATTTGAGTTGTGTTCTGTCTTTGTGATAAACATGTATACTGACTCTAGACACTAGAAGAAGTTCTAAAGCTTTTGAAATAGACATCATCTACTGACCAGTGAACTTAACAAATTTTGATAAAAATAACAATGTTGAATCATTTCATATAGTGAATAAGTTCTTCATCTCAAACATTATTTCATGATAATCTTTTCTCACTGTTATCAGAATGTATTATCTTCATAGGTTTTTACTATGTGTGCCATTGTTGGTTATATATATTTTCTTTTGTGGAAGATTGAACCTCAATACACTCACGATGTTTTAATTTTCTGTTCATTTTTTGCTTTTGTCCACTCTATACATGATTTCTGGATGTGTCTCCAAAATAAACCACAGCTCGTTACAAAGATAAAATCCACACAACACCACACGAATTTTTGCAATCTCCCCTTTATCATTCGAGGTTGTCAAATGTAATAACCTTGATAAGGAATAAAAAAGTCTTGGAAATATCAAAACAACTATAAAGTTTTGCAGAAATGAGCTCAAGTGAACTCGACGAATTATATTTGGTCTCTATATTGGTTATAATGTCACTATATAAAAAACTGAATGTACGAGACCAAATTGCTTTGGGCCACCTTTTATAAAAATTACGTAGATTTTGTGTGATTTTCAAGTCACGTGACCAGCATTCGCCAGGGTCTTCTTCGCCGCTATCCGTATATCGAAAAGGCAAGAGACCCTGTGTTCGAGGTTGTATAACTTCTGGACCAGTAAACCAATGAGTCACGTGACTTATTATTAGACTGTATAAAATACGACATGAGCGAAATTCCTGGAATTATATGAAACAATTGTGGGAGACGCCCACGTGGTAGTTGTATGTCTCTCCTACGCCTTTGGGAGACGCCCACATGGTTAGTCGCTTATTTCTTAGTGAAGTGTAAAATTCTGGATTAAATCATAATCAAAAGCCTAAAAACTGTGTGCATACTGAACACTAGCTTTGTTTCCTTGCTTCTTTGGAAGCTTCTTGGATATGGTTCAGTTCTTCTTCAACATCCATTTCACCTCTCAATCTTTGTAACGCCTTTCTTTCATCATCTGTTCTGCCTACACAAAAGCTATGACTCAGATATGATCAAGAAATAAAACATACTAGCCGCCAAGGCGGCGTCGCTCGCCGCCCAGGTTCAGCCTGCGTTGTGTCACCTCCCAAAGAGTTCACGAAAAATGCAATTAAGCAATTGACAATAGAAAGTGTTACCATCTTGTAGAGCTCGAAATTCTGAGCAAGAAAATGTATAGGATCATATGTCTATGACGCACCGTTACAGAGATATCGTCGATCAAAGATTTTGATGACGTCACACACCCGTCGCAAAAAAATTCCTTATAAACGGCTCGTACAACTTGTGTTTAACCAGAAGCAGATTCGAAGTCACAACCTCTGGTAAAACCAATCTTTTATCAGTGTAACAATACACTTAAAACGTATAGAGAGAAAACTTCAACTTTTTATTAACTTTTGTTTTAAAAAAGTTACGCGCTCTAACATGGGTGCTATCAAACGTAAGGGGGAAATGGTTTCTCTTCTTAAAAAGATCACACGGGAGGAGAGAAAAAAAGGCATGTGTTAAATGAATAAAGTGAATAAAAAAAACGTTCGATCTGATTAAAATAGATTAAAAGAAATCGATTAAAACAAATTAAGACAACTATTATGACAAAAGCAAAAAAAAATATTTTGTATCATGATACTTTTTTTTTACCTATCGGTTTTTAAACATTTTGATTGCTCGAAAAAATGTTCACCCGTCTCAGACAGTCAGGCAAGGATACGTTAGGATACACTGGTAAACCGCACATGCTGCCACGTTCTGCCACTGCTGCTTTATGTCCAAAACGTTTAATCAGTTAGTTTCTTTGTATTTAGTTGATGTATGGTTTTCAAAGTCAAGTCAATGTGGAATATAAAACTAACAATAATAATAAAAACAAAACGTTATTCCTATTAGTTCATCAGCCAAAAAAAGTCATGATCGATTGGGGTTGCAATGTATTTGCTTCGAACTCACGTCGCACACAAAAAAAGAAATAATTTCGCTCGCAACTCAATCTACCATTTTGCGTGACTTACAAACAAACAGACAGACAGACAGAGAATCGGCTATTAATATATAGACTAGCCGCCAAGGCGGCGTCGCTCGCCGCCCATATCCACCTGCTCTGTGTATCACTGTATCAATAAACGGCAAATTACTTTATAAACGGCTCATACAACTTGGAAAAGATTCGAAGTCACAACCTCTGGTGTGCAGTCAGTGTTACATCAGTGTTACATTAACGATTTTTCAGGCTTTTCATTATGTGTGACTTATTTATTTTTTAAAACCAATCGTTGATCAGTACAACAATACACTCAAAACGTAGGAAGAAGAACTTCCACTTTTTATTAGCTTTTGTAAAAAAGCTTTTTTAAAAAAGTTACGCGCTCAAACATGGGTGCTATCAAACAGGTCGAAAATGGTTTCTCTTCTTAAAACGTTCACACGGGAGGAGAGAAAAAATGCACGTGCTAAATGAATAAAGAGAATAAAAAAAAAACGTTCGATCAGATTAAAATAGATTAAAAGAAATCGATTAAAAGAAATTAAGACAACTATTACGACAAAAGCAAAAAAAAAAAACATTTTGTTTTATGATACTCTTTTTTTACCTATCGGTTTTTAAACATTTTGATTGCTCAAAAAGAAAGTTCACCCGTCTCAGACAGTCAGGCAAGAGTTAGTGACAAACCGAACATGCTGCCACGTTCTGCCACTGCTGCTTTTTGTCCAAACTGTTTAATCAGTTAGTTTCTTTGTATTTAGTTGATGTACTGTTTTCAAAGCCAAGTCAACGTGGAATATAAAACTAACAGTAATAATAAAAACAAAACGTTATTCCTATTAGTTCATCAGCCAAAAAAAGTCACGTTTGATTGGGGTTGCAATGTATTTGCTTCGAACTCACGTTGCACACAAAAAAGAAATAATTTCGCTCACAACTCAATCTACCATTTTGCGTGACTTACAAACAAACAGACAGACAGACAGACAGACAGAGAATCGGCTATTAATATATAGACTAGCCGCCAAGGCGGCGTCGCTCGCCGCCCATGTCCAACTGCTCTGTATCACTGTATCAATAAACGTCAAATTTCCTTATAAACGGCTCGTACAACCAGAAGCAGATTCGAAGTCACAACCTCTGGTAAAACCAATCTTTTATCAGTGTAACAATACACTCAAAACGTATAGAGAGAAAACATCAACTTTTTATTAACTTTTGTTTAAAAAAAGTTACGCGCTCTAACATGGGTGCTATCAAACGTAAGGGGAAAATGGATTCTCTTCTTAAAAAGATCACACGGGAGGAGAGAAGAAAAGGCACGTGCTAAATGAATCAAGTGAATAAAAAAAACGTTCGATCTGATATAAAATAAAATAGATTAAAAGAAATCGATTAAAGGCAACTATTATGACAAAAGCAAAAAAAATATTTTGTTTTATGATATTTTTTTTTTACCTATAGGTTTTTAAACATTTTCATTACTCGAAAAAAAAGTTCAACCGTCTCAGACAGTCAGGCAAGGATACGTTAGGATACACTGGCAAACCGAGATGCTACCACGTTCTCCCACGGTTGCTTTTTGTCCAAAATGTTTTATCAGTTAGTTTCTTTGTATTTAGTTGATGTATTGTTTTCAAAGCCAAGTCAACGTGGAATATAAAACTAACAAAATAATAAAAACGAAACGTTATTCCTATTAGTTCATCAGCCAAAAAAAGTCACGTTCGATTGGGGTTGCAATGTATTTGCTTCGAACTCACGTCGCACACAAAAAAAGAAATAATTTCGCTCACAACTCAATCTACCATTTTGCGTGACTTACAAACAAACAAACAAACAAACAAACAAACAAACAGACAGACAGAGAATCGGCTATTAATATATAGATAGTATCTCCAGAATTTGTCACTTAACGTTTCCATTGCTCTCGTCAGATAATAACATGACTAGTGAACAGTAGCATCCTGTCTAGCTCAAAAAGCACAGGAAAAAGAAGGAAGTTTTAAATGTTTGCATGTATCTGTAGCAGAACAAGGGGATGCAACAAAAGGAAATTCACTATGGTGAATTCCATATGTAGAAGTAAAACAAAAAATTACCTTTTCCAATAAGCCATTTGGAACATTCAGATAAACACAAATAAGGTACAAAATGACAAGGTACCTATTTTGCTTCTTTGAGTTGGGTAAGCCAGTGCCGATTACCAGGACGTACGTATAGAGAGTTTCTCTTCAGGAAAGAATTACTTCCTTGTCATATCAATTTTTTTTCGCATTATACGAGAGTGTTTGAAATCCAAGTCATGTTCTCAAAAATCAAAAATCAAAAATCTTTTTCATCGAATGTTTCGTTTTTTACTTTAGGACACCCATGCTGGAGTAAAGGCTTTAATACACGAGTTCTCCTCCTTCTACTACTTCAACTTATGAACGATTCGGAGCAATGTTTACGTGAAATCATTTCCTTATTCGCAATTTTGACGTTCTCCACTTTTCATAAATAATTTTACAAAAAAATTTGGAAGAACAATTAGAAAATACTTCCAACGTGCGAGTTCTTTTAAGGGTTTGACTGTGGAGTTCCTAGCGTAGCCACACACATACGACCAAATTCATTTTATGAGTTTTCTATTTGTTTTGTAGGATATGATGTTCTGCATTGGCTTGGCATAAAATAAAATTCAATAAATTCCTTTTCGCACGCGTTGCAATTCTCGAATCTCTGCTGTTTCCTTTTAGCTTGGGTTTCAACTAAGCTACGTTTTAACAAGCTCATGAATTTTGTCACATTGAAAAAATATTGTGGGAATGGCTTTTGTAACATAATTTACTGCAAAACATTGTATTTTGACAAAATTGATGGCTTCTCAACTTCCTCACCGTGAGGTGACATGTAAGCCATTTTAATACCTCGTCTTGTAGCTCTATATTTATGTTTAAGGAGATATATATCAAGTATCAACCTCGAATTAGGGTATTCCTTGCCGTCGTCCATATATGGACAAAAGCGAGAAACCCTGGATTCGAGGTTGATATAATATGTGTTAGCATTTTGTTGGCATGCTTTTTCTTTGATTCATATTTGTTTTCCTCAAAAGATCTATTTCATGTCTTGGGTTAGAGATATGGCCTAGGTCACACTAGGTCAGACATGTTAATCTTTTTAATCTTTTTGATATATCATCTCATAGGAAAAACCATCATCAATGAACAGCTTTGATTGGACAAGAATAATTTCCCCTGGAGAAACACGAATATTATTATTATTATTATTATTATTATTATAACTATTAAAATCATTACAGTTAACTGGAATTACTGCAATATTATTTTAGTGCGTTCGTTTTATTTGATTTCTTTTCCCATGCCACTTATTTGTTGTTTATGCAGATGTGACTCGTCAAGTGTACTGCTCAGTAAGGTAAATTGGAAGAAGTCGCTTGGACGTTCGATGCCACATTCAATACGAAGGCATCTTGCATTTATAGCAGAATTTTATTTTTCTGACGAAGTCAACCTGTGTAAATATGTTTGTACAATAATAATAAATTGCAAACGGAGACGCTTCTTACTTTTCAAAATACAAGTCTGGAAAGTCTAGTGAGAAATACATTCCTCCGAATCGAGATTAGTTCATTTAAGAAGATGCACAACTAACTTCAGTTAACCACACCCGACAGTATCACGTGGTTAGATGTGTAGTAGAATATTACAAATATTAACTGTACTGAACTGAGCTGATTGCAATGCTGATGATTATAATATTTAGAAACGTGTATCGGGCATTTTAAATGTCATTATGATGCAATGCTGTAACGATATCAATAGTTAAGTACAAGAAAATATGTATTAAATTGTTTGGTCCTTAAAATGTACTTCAATCACGTGACTGAACTTAAAAATATCCCAAAATTCAACCTTTATAGATGATCAGCAAAGATTGATTATTCTATCAATTAAATTTTTAAATTATAGCTATAGTAATAGTATATATTCAGGTTAGATTTTAAACGAAGATTAAAACACAACCGCTTTAATTTCCATCTGTGTGGATTCTGGAATTTTTCATATCAAGTTGGTTCCCAGACCACATATTGCCTGGACACTACGTAGTTTCGTCAGTGCTATATGCGATACTTACTGCCCAACAAAATACAAAAATATTAAAGGAAATGACACGATGTATACAGCAAAAAAATTACAGCAGTGACGACGTAACAAGAACAAGTTTTGATAATTTAAGACTAAAAAAGACCACGTGTTATCTAGTTTTGGCTTCTTAGAACTCTTAAAATTCAATTTATCGGACCCACTTTGAGGCTCGACGTACCATCTTCCGTCGTCCCTGCTACAGTGATGAGAAAGATTGTCTTTATTAAAATTTATATTAAGCTCGTAGTGTAAAAGCTGTGTATCACATTGGTTTAGACATCCCCATCCATGTAAAACTATGTTAGTATTTACTTGAAACTAACTTTTCCAAGTTACATCCTAAACATCAAGAGTCTTCCACAATCTGAAACGTAAAAGAAACGCATAAAGGATTTGTGGCGAAAAGTTCAAATTGAGCATTTCGCTCGAAATCAAAGCAGTAACCAACGTTTTTTTTCAAACAAGTTTTGGTGCCAAGAATCCCTGTTTATTTTTTTACATTTATTCTAGAAGGATGCAACGGATGTTGAATCATCATTTATTTATTTAAAATTCATCAAATATTTAGTTTTGGAATTACTAAAAATGCATGAATTTCTGATGAGGAATTCTTTTCAAGTCACCGCTATATTTACAAAATTACTGAAAAAGCAGGAAAATTTGTTATATTTACAAAATCACTGAAACAGCAAGAAAATTTGTTATATTTACAAAACGTGTGTTTAATTTTCATGTAAGAGAAAGGAAATTGTTTTTGTTTTATACCAAAGAAAGACGTACATTTCTTGCCCTTTTTTGTTAGCCAATCAAACTCCCTGATTCGTTTCTAGACCCATTCAATAATGAATTTGGTTCTTGACATGAACTCAAATTCAGAATATGACGTTTAAGAGCAGTTTTGATTATCTGTATTTTGCCAAATCACCAACAAAAATACAAAAGAAGGAAATCAAGTAAACAAATAAACAAAAATACAATAGAAACGCCAAGTAAATGTTGATTTTATCTGGAAAGTCATGCATCGGAAACCGTTTTTTGTTGTCACGAAACTATTCTTAATTTGCCCATGGTGTATATGGACTTTTTCTATTTTCCTATATACATCTTTTTAAGTAAAAACGTTAAATATTTATTATAGCTCTTAATGGATTAAACAAATGGTCGATACATATAAATTCGACTGAACATGTTGGATGAAAACAACTAACAGAAGGTACTGTGTGGTGTAAACATGTCGACTAAGGTTGTTTCTCTGGTTTGTCTTCTAATTTCAATGTGCCAAGTACTGGCTTTTGGACCAGGATTAGCACCTGATGGTAAGAAAGACGCCATGTTAAACTACGACAAAGTAAGTGTACCAAAATATGTTTAATCGTGGATAGATATAATTGCTATCAGATAAAGTTAAAGTTATAAAGACATGTAACACCTTGTAGTTTGCATGTGTTTCTAAGATCCTACTCCATAAGCAGTTACTTCATAAGCAGTTGTGTTACTTACCATTATAAACATTCAAATTCAGCAAAGAAACATCCATTTTCCAATCAAGTAACACATTAAGAAAATGTGTGTTTCCCAATTTGAGATCATCGAGCCTTATTGTTAAAAGTATTTGAAAGACAGAGGCAAAACCAAGGCCTCGCTGGCTTAATAAAATTTGACGAAGATTACAACAAGAGATTTTGATGTTCAAAAAATGTCTCATACACTGTTTGATCGTTTTCTTGAAGATTCGATTTTGCGAGCGTCAAAAAAGTTATTAGATTTCTGCGTAAACCGTCCGTGTTCTTGGTTCATTTTATTTTTCTTACTGTCCAAACCTAGCGTGATCACTATGCGTCCGCGGCGCTTGTTTTTGTCTAATATGGCACCTCGTCAAAATGTCAATTCCCGTGAAAGGAAATGGTGTACATCCATTCATAACTCAAAATCGCATCCATATCTCAAATTATTTTTTGATTCGTTGTGAGATGAATTATCAATATTTCCAGAAACATTTGAAAGTGTTATGATAATGTTCATTATGTTACTATTTCTTCATGTTTTGAATTATATCCAGTGAGTATTCTTAAAGTATAAAGTATGCACGAAAAATGCAGAAATTTTTATGCCTGTTAACAGAGGCGTAGCCAGAGGTCAGTCAAAATTTGTGGAGGAGAGTTAAGTCATTTAGGGTAGAAAAGGAAAGCGTGCAAGTAACCTAATCGCCACTGAAAAGAAATATCATTATGTTGGACTCCTCCACTTTTTTTGACTGACCCTTACTACGCCTCTGGTTAAGGCCCTTGTTTGCTATTGGTTTTGGTCTTCCAATAATACAGGATACAATTTCAAAGCGTTCCAGCCAATAACTATATTTCTAATGATTTTACATTTATATATCGGAAATGTTTTCTGTATGGCAATTCTATCGATCTGCTCCTTACTCATAGATGAAATTGGGGAATATTTTGAAAGATCTTGGATACAAACAAAGACGAACAATGTCCGAAAGGAAGTTTGCCAGTAATTTTCACGATGATATGGAAGGCGAAGAAAGGGTAGATTTAATGGATGAATTCTCAAGTAGACGACCTCAAAAAGACTTCCAAATGGATGATTACAAAACTGAATTGTTCAAGGAGATTTTGAGAGATTGTATACTCGTCACCAAGGAAACCAGCTCTTTGTACAAGAAATGCATGTCAACTTATAACAAATATTATTGAAGGAAATATTAACAGCGTTCAGTTTGTTTTTTAGTTTGTTTGATTAAGATTCCAAACATACATTCGTTCGTTTGACGCATAGTCAGACGCGTGGGGACATCCGAGGTCACACTGTCCAAGCTACTTTACCAATTTACTTATTCTAATAATTATAAGGCTTGCAACGCGAATCTCATTTATCAGTTATAAGGCTTGCAAAGCGAATCTCATTTATCTATAAAAAATTTAGATAGGTTGAAAAGACACTTATGACAGGTGTTCCTTTTCAAGATTTTTGTTATAAAAGTATTTACCGTGCACTTTGAAAAATTTAGATTCGAAAATATTTTGAAGATTTCGACATCTTTTAGGTTCACATAACTTATCTTAACGACCATTTTGTTAGATACAATAATGGTTTCTTACAACCTTCCCCGCCATCTTTAAAAGAATTTGAGATTTTGTAAGTTAAAGCAAGTATCTCTCTTGCCACATCATTTTTCACTACTTCATGATTCTTCATACAGGAAAGTTTTTTCACATTCATGCCTGAGAACTGTTCCGCAACGAAATTACATTTTTCGATTTAGTACCACTCGCGACACCTCCGAAATCGCTTAAGAGGTACGATCCACTCATCAACAATAGATCTATAATTAAATTATATCTCTACGTTGCAACATTTGCTCAGTATCGATAAGTTCCACAGTGTGCACACATAAAAAGCAGTTGAACACGCAAATATTAAAATCCGACACGCTAAGAAGGTGAAGGTGAAAGAACGTATTGAATACTGCACGTTAAAGATAGCACATAAAGCGATTTATGAAGGCAAGTTTCCCGATTATTTGCGTTTTTATGATAACTATTCTTTTCGAGGAGTTGCAAGTCAATTATTCAACAATCTTCCTGATAATATACGTAGTGACAATAACTTTAATTCTTTTTCTAAAAATTTAAAGATATTTTTACTACACAAGGCCTTAGCATCTTATATAAGCTTACACTGAATCTTATGACTTCCATATTTACACACGTATTTATGTTTGCATGATTATATATATATACAGTAACTTTCTTGTAAATTTTATACTATTGATAAAGACACATAAGTGCCGAAATATTTAGTTAAAAAAATGTCGTATTCTTAAGTAAAAATATTTGTTTTACACGTCTACATAAGGCATCTAACTAATAATATAATATAATGCCTCAACTCAAGACAAGATAGTTCAACTGTTCTGCATCAAAGTTATTTTCGTTCGTCTAAAAGAAAACATGGTTTAAACGTTTAATGAAATGGTATGTGGTTTGTAAATAGTCAGCTGTTCGTTTATCTTTTGTACATAAATCTTCAATGACAGTGAATATCACAAGTGTTTTTGTTTTTAAAGTTTTTCGTTATTTATGGACATTGATGAACACAATATTCTTATTGGTTTTATTCGTTATGTTTTGGTTTTTATGGACAGTGATTAACACAGTGATTAACACAGCACTTTTACGTTTAAATTTTGACATCTCGTTGAAAATATCAGTGGCAGTGATAGAGAGCGTGGCGACCTCTTCCTCGTGGTGTTAGAATCAAATTGTTTTTAATTCGATTATTTGGACAGTGATTTAGCACGTTGTACATTAACTACCTTCTCAAGAGACTGTGAATAACACGATTCAATTTTATAACGATCAGTTGGGAATTTACGCATCAGTTATCTTTCATTAGTTTATTATTTTTAATTTTGTAGCATTTCTCTATATAAGCAGTAACTTTCTTGTAAATTTTATACTATTGATAAAGACACATAAGTGCCGAAATATTTAGTTTAAAAAAATGTCGTATTCTTAAGTAAAAATATTTGTTTTATACGTCTACATAAGGCATCTAAGTAATAATATATATATATATATATATATATATTGTTTTTCTTTAACTGTTCTGATTTTGGTTTCTCTTAAATACATATAACTTTATATTATATATTATATATTATATATTATATATTATATTATATTATATTATTATTATTATTATTATTATTATATTATTATATTATAACTTTATAATATACGCTATTTCAGGAGAAGAGCCAATGTAATATATTTGGAACTTGAAATATAAACAATTATTATTATTATTATTATTATATACAATTTTTATTTGCTCATTTTCTGGCAATTTTGTTGCCTCATTCGGTTTTGGTATTCCATTCAATTTTGTCTTTCCTCACGGATTCCATCATCCTAGTCCTTATGGCGATTTTCTTTCCGATATTTTTCAATATCATGACTATCGATAATTCATGATGCCAACATCAGTTATTTAGCCCTTGCCAACATCAGCGAGTCTGTTTCTTGTCTGACTTCCTATGCACATATTTATAGTAATTTATTTTAACTATTAATACCAATTTTTAACTAACTATATTGTATTTATCTATTGTTATAGTTTTTATTGGGTGAAAAGCCATTTTATGGATCCCTGAAATACATTTAATAGTAATAATAAGAAGACTTGGCGTCATACCTAACATCGTAGCAACGCAAGAGAAATAATAAACTCATCCCATGACGCCATGTTAAATATCTAAGTTATTCTTAGCATGTACTTCAATAACATGATATTAATTTTCCATCATCTAGATGACTTTATCGTCGCTTTTCTCCTGCTTAATTGCATGTTGACCGATTCAATAATACTGGTTCTTGCTAGCTATGTTTATCTTGTCTTCCGTCAAAATGCTTCTCAAGAATAACCAACAACGTGTTTGCACGTATAAAAGTGTATCAGGTAGGGATCTTCGTGAAACGGCTTCGGTTATCAATGGTATGAATGTTGCTCGTTATACTTCTACTAAGTACCTTCACAACCGCATAGATTTGAAAAATGATACGACAAGATTTTGGCAACTAGAATTTACACAAGAAAAACAACAAGCTTGCGTAGATGAATTGTTCCCAGTTGTCAGCGGTGTCCATACAGAAAGTGATGTATCTCTGGTAAAAGCTTCTGTTATGTCAGAAAATCAATTGTCTTACAGCCACGAAAGCAAAAGTGGAAGCTTTTAAAGAGAGTAAAAAGAAATTTCTTTTGTTGTTGTTCGCAGCAAAAGGAATGAATTAGTTAATTCACACTTCCTTCCCATAACACCTGTCCAGACCAGTTACCTTTAACTACTAAATCTTATGTTCTAACAAATAGGAAATAAGAAAAGGAAACGATAATATGGAAAGACTCACGATAAAAAAATGCTTTGTGTATTCTCGCTGAATGTTTTTTACAACCAGCTTTCATATACACATGATACCTGAATTAGATTATGAAAAGGGTAGAGACAAGTGTCACAAAAACGCTTTCAACTAAACTAAAGTCAGCAAGTACGACAAAACTGTTTTATCAGATGATATATCACAGTTAACACGCGACGTAAATACGGTGTTTTTTGATGGTCGTTTTAACGTTGCAACCGTAAACGACCATTTACCGACCATTTACCGACGTAGGGGCAGGTCGCAATTAGTTGCAACCTGAAAAATAAAAAACATTAAAATCATTTATTTACTTACAGCCGATTCTGACGTTCTAGATTCAGAGAGATTAGGAAAGAAACAAAAAACAATGGATCTTTACACTGCAAACAAAGTTTAAAACGGTGTTTTAAAATGCAAGTAAAAAGTTATATTGCATTTTTTCTTTCATTTCGTCGTTTCGTTCTTTTCCATCTTAACCTACTCGAAATTAAGTTGGTGATTTTGATATCAGTCAAATACGTTAGAACAAGGCGCTGTAGGGTAGTGCTTATTACTCTCAGAATTCATGCGAGAGGTCAGGGATCAATTCCCGCTGGTGAATTTTCATTTGTTGTCATTACCTTTCCTCGTCAATTTGACCATGCTACAATGTCAATGCAACGTTGTTTTCGGTCTTTTCATCGTTGCACATACTACGTACAACGTCATTTTTGGCTCCTTTTAATTTTCGTTTTTACATCAAAATCCGACGTTCCTTTGCTGTTTCCATTTCAAACATTAAACGACCGTCAAGCGACGATGGAATACGACGTCAAAAGAACGTCTTTGTGCTTACTGGCATTACGTTTTGAAGATGATTAGTTAGTGTAAACGAGAGATAATCAGAAAACAACAGCCAATTTATTTTTGAGAATTATACTTGCAGCTGTATGAATCCATGTTTATGTAGAAAAATGGAGATCTTCTGATAAAACAGAGTTTTATAATAGTTATTTAATTTTCGTATTAACCTTTTTATACATCTTTTTAAGTAAAAACGTTAATTATTTATCATGGCCGATAGATATAAATTCGACTGAACGTGTTGGATGAAAACAGCTAAAAGAAAGTACCCCTTGTGTAAAAATGTCGGCTGAGGTTTTTTATCTGTTTTTCCTTCTAATTTCAATGTACCAAGTACTGGCTATTTCACCAGCATTAGCACAAGATAGTCAGAAAGAAGTCATGTTGAACTACGACAAAGTAAGTGAACCAAAATTTTTTTGATCGTGGATGGATTTGTTATGTATATAAAATGTTCTTTGTATGAAAAATCTATGTATTCGCTGCTTACTCATAGATGAAATTGGGGAATATTTTGAAACATCTTGGATACAGACAAAGACGTAATTTGCACGACGAAATGGATGGCGAAGAAAGGGTAGATTTAATGGATAAATTCTCGAATAGACGATCTGAAAAAGACTTTCAAATGGATGATTTCAAAACTGAATTGTTTTGAGAGACTGCATACTCGTCACTAAGGAAAGCAGCTCTTTGTACAAGAAATGTATGTCGACTTGTAACAAATATTATTGAAGGAAATTATAACAGCTTTTATTTTGTTTTTTTAGTTTGTGTGATTAAGATTCCAAACATTCACGAATCGTTAGCTTGACGCATATTCAGACGCGTAAGGACATCCTTGACCACATTGCCGAACCACTTTACTAACTTACCTTTTCTGATAATAATAGGGGGTTACAGAGCGAATCTTATCTATATATTAATAGCCGATTCTCTGTCTGTTTGTTTGTTTGTTTGTTTGTTTGTTTGTAAGTCACGCAAAATGGTAGATTAAGTTGTGAGCGAAATTATTTCTTTTTTTGTGTGCGACGTGAGTTCGAAGCAAATACATTGCAACCCCAATCGAACGTGACTTTTTTGGCTGATGAACTAATAGGAATAACGTTTTGTTTTTATCATTATTGTTAGTTTTATATTCCACGTTGACTTGGCTTTGAAAACAGTACATCAACTAAATACAAAGAAACTAACTGATTAAACATTTTGGACAAAAAGCAGCAGTGGCAGAACGTGGCAGCATATGTTCGGTTTGCCACTAACTCTTGCCTGACTGTCTGAGACGGGTGAACTTTTTTTTGAGCAATCAAAATGTTTAAAAACCGATAGGTAAAAAAAGAGTATCATATCAAAACAAAATTTTTATTTTTTTTTTATTATTGCTTTTCTTTTAATAAATTAATTTCTTCTTTTAATTGTTAAGCGTTCTGATCGAACGTTTTTTTATTCGATTTATTCATTTAGCACGTGCCTTTTTTTCTCTCCTCCCGTGTGATCTTTTTAAAAAGAGAAACCATTTCCCCCTTATGTTTGATAGCACCCATGTTAGAGCGCGTAACTTTTTTAAAACAAAAGTTAATAACAAGTTGAAATTTTCTTTCTATACGTTTTGAGTGTATTGTTACACTGAGAAAAGATTGGTTTTACCAGAGGTTGTGACTTTGAATCTGCTTCTGGTTGAACACAAGTTGTACGAGCCGTTTATAAGGAAATTTGACGTTTATTGATAAAGTGATACAGAGCAGGTGGACATGGGCGGCGAGCGACGCCGCCTTGGCGGCTAGTCTATATATTAATAGCCGACTCTCTGTCTGTTTGTTTGTTTGTTTGTTCGTTTGTTTGTAAGTCACGCAAAATGGTAGATTGAGTTGTGAGCGAAATTATTTCTTTTTTTGTGTGCGACGTGAGTTCGAAGCAAATACATTGCAACCCCAATCGAACGTGACTTTTTATGGCTGGATGAACTAATAGGAATAACGTTTTGTTTTTATCATTACTGTTAGTTTTATATTCCACATTATTGACTTGGCTTTGAAAACAGTACATCAACTAAATACAAAGTCACTAACTGATTAAATATTTTGGACAAAAAACAGCAGTGGCAGAATGTGGCAGCATATGTTCGGTTTGCCACTAACTCTTGCCTGACTGTCTGAGACGGGTGAACTTTTTTTTTGAGCAATCAAAATGTTTAAAAACCGATAGGTAAAAAAAGAGTATCATATCAAAAGAAAATGTTTTTTTTTTGCTTTTCTTTTAATAATTTAATTTGTTCTTTTAATTGTTAAGCGTTCTAATCGAACGTTTTTTTATTCTATTTATTCATTTAGCACGTGCCTTTTTTCTCTCCTCCGTGTGAACTTTTTAAGAAGAGAAACCATTTCCCCCTGTTTGATAGCACCCATGTTAGAGCGCGTAACGTTTTTAAAACAAAAGCTAATAAAAAGTTTTTTTCTCTCTACGTTTTGAGTGCAAATAAATAACACATTAAATTTGGGTTTTTTTGGAACCATTGTTTAAACTGATATTTGATATTTGATTTCGAATCTGTCGCTAAGATAACTGACGTTTTTTCGTGTCCGCGATACAGGCGATGGGGTGACAAAAAATTTGGGTCTAACTTTTTTGGGAGGGGTCTGTGACGTCATCAAAATCTTTGAAGAATGATATCTCTGTAACGGTTGATCGTAGCGGAACGATCCCATACATTTTTTTAATCAGTTTTTCGAGCTCTACAACATGGTAACACTTTCGGTTGCCAATTCCTTAATTTTATTTTTCGTGAAGTCAACGCATGCTGAACATGGGCGGCGAGCGACGCCGCCTTGGCGGCTAGTCTATATATTAATAGCCGATTCTCTGTCTGTCTGTCTGTCTGTTTGTTTGTTTGTTTGTTTGTAAGTCACGCAAAATGGTAGATTAAGTTGTGAGCGAAATTATTTCTTTTTTTGTGTGCGACGTGAGTTCGAAGCAAATACATTGCAACCCCAATCGAACGTGACTTTTTTTGGCTGATGAACTAATAGGAATAACGTTTTGTTTTTATCATTATTGTTAGTTTTATATTCCACGTTGACTTGGCTTTGAAAACAGTACATCAACTAGATACAAAGAAACTAACTGATTAAACATTTTGGACAAAAAGCAGCAGTGGCAGAACGTGGCAGTATGTGCGATTTGCCACTATCTCTTGCCTGACTGTCTGAGACGGGTGAACTTTTTTTTTGAGCAATCAAAATGTTTAAAAACCGATAGGTAAAAAAAGAGTATTATATCAAAACAAAATGTGTTTTTTTTTTTTTTTTGCTTTTCTTTTAACAAATTAATTTCTTCTTTTAATTGTTAAGCGTTCTGATCGAACGTTTTTTATTCTATTTATTCAATTAGCACGTGCCTTTTTTCTCTCCTCCGTCGTGATGTTTTTAAGAAGAGAAACTATTTCTTCCTTACGTTTGATAGCACCCATGTTAGAGTGGGTAACTTTTTTAAAACAAAAGCTAATAAAAAGTTGAAGTTTTCTCTCTCTACATTTTGAGTGTATTGTTACACTGATAAAAGATTGGTTTTATCAGAGGTTGTGACTTCGAATATGCTTCTGGTTGAACACAAGTTGTACGAGCCGTTTATAAGGAAATTTGACGTTTATTGATACAGTGATACAGAGCATGTGAACATCGGCGGCGAGCGACGCCGCCTTGGCGGCTAGTATATCTATAATAACTTAGGTAGTTTGAAAAAAACTTAGGAAGAGACACTAAGGGTCTGGATATATATTCATTTTCAAGATTTTCTTCATAAAAGTATTTACCGTGCACCTTGAAAAATCAAGATCCAAAAGTATTTTGAACATTTCGATAACTTTCAGTTTCACATAAGTTATCTTAGCGACCTTTTTGGTAGATACAATGATGGTTTCCTACAACCTTCCCTGCCATCTTGAAAAGAATATGAAAATTTGTAAGTTAAAGCAAATATCTTTTAAAAGGTTACCACACAATTTTTGAATACTTCTTGATTCTTCATACATTCTTCATGCGTCATTAAAAGTCCGTGAAAAGAACTGTTCCACGATGGAATAACGTTTTTCGATTAGCACTCGCGACAACCAATGCGTTATGATCTACGATCCACTCATTAACAGTAGATCCATTAATGATATCTTTACATTGCAACATTTGCTCACAATCGATAGTGTGTACACATAAAAGATGGTTCAGATGATAAAAATCAACCGATTCTGTAGGGGATGCCTCCCACAATTGACAACATTACCTAAACAATGAAGCTGCTCTTATTGGCTCCGTAAATGTTTTTGAGTATGTTTAGATTTTCTCCCATATCTTTACAAACAATGAGAGGGAATTAGAATGTCTATTTGCGAAAGTAAAACGGATGGGTGAAGAAACCAACGATAAGGAAAGTCAATGTATCATTGTGCATTATGAAGAAATTATGTTTTTAATCAAAACTAGATATTGTGCAGAAATCAAACATTTTTACAGATAAATACAAATAATAAAAGCATGTCGATACGTATTGGAGATAGTAGATGAACAAATTGAAAAACTTGCTTGCTTTTAAGATTCTTGTGATTAGCTGAAATTAGCCGAATAATCGTTTACGTGGAAGAGAAAAACAAACAACTTTCAAGGTGCCTTTCCTCCTTCGCTTCCAATCCGTTCCCTTCCACTAGCGCTATAATCATCGTCTGACAGATCTAAAATGCTGATGAAAAGCATACAAGATCATACATCCAATCGTTGCGCATTGTTGATCGAAGTTTTTGGTCCATAGTTAACATAAGGTTTAGTTAACAGAAATAGTTTTTCATGCTCAATCATTACAAGTCTGGCGAATCAATTGTCAAAATTTACCGCTAGCATTAGATACACACTTTCTTATTTACAGTAGCTAAAAATACGTAATGAAACGCTCAACTTATCCGATTAGTCACGTGCTCTTACGTCACGCCATCCAAATGCTATAATTTGACGTCATTTCTACCAAAGTGTTATTCGACGAATAACACTTCCGTGCAAGGGTCGATAGTTATTCGCTCTAGTTGTGTGTTTGGTTAGAGTGTGTTTTAGTTCATCAATTGAACGTATTTTAAGAGATATTGAAATATGGAAGTCACCTGCATATTTGATAAGCTTTTCAATTCGTTCTTTTCTTCTTTAGAACCCGTAACAAGATAGTAATAAAGACACTGAGACATGACGTCATAACTAACATCGTAACAGCGCAACAGAAATAATACACATATCTCTTGAAGCCATGTTAGATATCTAAGTTATTCTTAGCATATACTTCAATAACATGATATTAACTTTTCGTCATCTAGATGGCTTTATCATCGCTTTTCTCCTCTCCAATGGTATGTTGAGCGATTCAATAATACTGGTTCTCGCTAGCTATATTTATATTGCCTGCCGCCAAAACGTTACTAAATGTTCGGTTATCCATGACAAAAACAACCCACAACGTGCTTGCACGTATAAAAGTGTATCAGGTAGGGATCTTAGTGAAACCGCTTCGGTTGTCAATGGTATGAATCCTGTTCGTTATACTTTTACCGCATAGATTTGAAAAATGATACGGCACTACATTGGCAACCATAAAATACCCATCAAAAACAACAAGTTAGTGTAGATGAATTGTTCCCAGTTGACAGCGGTGTTCATACAGAAAGTGATGTATCTCTGGCAGAAGCTCCTGTGACGCGACAACAATCCACCGTCAGCCATGCTTTCAGAAAATTAACTGTCTTACCAGGGGCGGATCCAAGGGTGGTCAGATTGGTCGACCGACCTGGTAAAATCAAATCAAATCAAAAATTTTAAACGAGCGCAATTTAGTTCTTAGCTCTGTTGCACGCGTGCGCGCTGTGCCGATCAAATCTTTACGGGAATTAGCCTTGAGAAGTGATACGTCATGAAACACAGTCCATACTTTTTGATCACTCATTTTTCGATAGTCTCAGATCAATAAACGATTTTTCCGGCTGAATTAAACTTTGGAAATCGTACATAAGCGAGTAGGCTAAGGACCATGTTGCCCACTTTGAGTTTACGAAGCCACTGCATTTTAACGCATTCCATTGGTTTAAAATCCTGAGAACAATAGATGTAGTTTTGGATAAGTGACTTTTGACCGTGTGTTTTCGGACCGATTGGTGCTTTGTCTTCCAGACTATAGTTTTTGCAAATAGGTTAAGCTTATCGCCCTCGTGCAGTGAATTCTTAATGGAAGTAGGTTTGAAAAGGTGAAAGCTGCGTTTGATAGCAATGGTTGTTATATATTCGCGATTTAGGAAGATTTGATAACAAAGTTGTCGGCACAGATGAGTCACAATGTTTTGATTTTGTAGGATTGTGGAAATCTGGCGAACTTTGCCTGTTTAAACAAGGTCTTTTTTGATGTACAACAAGAGCCAGATGGCGCAAAACGGTATCAGTAATTGTACTTAAAGTTATGAAAAGTTACTACAAAGTTCTTTGAGGTTTGTGTTTTTTTATATCTCACTGGTGGAAACAGGCATAAACGATAAATTTGTTAAAATTATTAGTTAGTGTAAAAAGGGTCTAATCATAAACCACCAGAAATTAATTTATTAAAGACAAAAGAATTATACATGCGTGAGCTGTATATGATTTTTTTATTTTTTGTAAGACTATGTGTAGAAAAAAGCCACGCGTTTCGAAAAAAAAAATATAATGTTTTTAATTATAATTTCATGAAACCAAAAATGAATTCAAACAAATAACTTCCTTTTTGAACTAGATCTTTGAAAGCCTTAATACAGAAACACAGTGTATAGTTAGCTAACAACTGATAAAAAATTTTGAACTGATAAGCTTTACCGTCAAGAAAAGCAACATATCAAGTATTTTCAGTTAGCGTGATGAACTAAAAGTCCCATTTTTATGTAGGCCTATTTGATAAGAATTCAATCTTTCATGGATTAGGCTACAAAATATCAGATTATGTACTTTTGAAACAAAACGCAATCTACTTGTAAATGTTTGTTAAAGCTTCCAAAATTCGAAGGCTGCGTTCTTTCATTAGAACTTACATTGCGTTATTAGTAGAGTCTCGCAGACTCTAAATCACAGACTAATTGCCATTTCGGCCGGAGTAGTAGTAGTAGTAGGAGGAGGAGGAGGAGGAGTCCGCGGGTGTTTTAATACGGTATTCGCTATCGCTGCTGCTAATGTGCATCGAAATTTTTACCAGTTGAGCAAGGTTGATGGCTAAGGTAAA
The DNA here is from genome assembly GCA_027922465.2 of Turritopsis dohrnii. NCBI lineage: Eukaryota > Metazoa > Cnidaria > Hydrozoa > Anthoathecata > Oceaniidae > Turritopsis > Turritopsis dohrnii. The sequence continues at coordinate 242,094 of BQMF02000276.1, forward strand.
GGATTTGTTTAATTTGAATAGAATAATTTGATTTTGTGTATGATATATTTGATTTTTAATCTGTTTTAATAAGGAATTTTTTGGTTTCTTTTCATTTCTAAAATTAAAGATGGCTGGTTGTTTATTATTTCAGTTCAGATACAACACAGGATGTAAATTGACTTTTCTGATGCTCTTGTTGGTGACAACTTATTTGATGATGTGAGAATTTTATTGTGCTTGGAGTTACTTCTTAATTCATCACACTATACGTTACATATCCTGTTTCGAGTAAACGTTTTTTCTGAAAAGCAACATCAAAGTGAGATAGTTCCTTTTAGAAGTTGTCGAACTGTTCTTGACTGTTCTTTATCTGTTAACGATCATAACTATCCTTTTCATGAATGTATATATGTTAATTTGTTGCATGTAAAAAGCTGTTGTATTCATATTGGGTTGGTTTAATGTTAGATTGGAGACTTTCTTCAATTATTAACTGAAATAATACAGGGTGTTGTACCTGACTGTGGGTCTCTTCTGTTCTTTCCTGTAGATGTCTATGGGAGAGTCTTTTTACTCCCAGAACTTAAACTACACCAACTGGGAAAATCAGACTGCTGTATACTCTTCATGGTATTTCACTTAAGACCAGGGGGAAATATTACAACCTGTTCTGTTTAATTCTATTTGTTATATGTGTTTGTATCCCTAAAAATTTATGTAATAGGATAAAATTCAAAATTCAGGTAGACAAATGAAACATGTAAACATACCGTTTCAGACATACGACAATAATGCTAGGTAAAGCTTAAATATTTTTTCTGAGATTGAAAAGGTATTTTATTTCATTTCATTATATTTCCAGAGGTCATCATCAGATTAATATATTTTGATCTCAGTTAGAAAAAACATTTAAGCTGCTGGTAACATTATTCATTAAAAACTTGTAATCCTGTTAAATTACCTTCATGTTCCAGTTTTTGTAGTAGTTCTGCTGAAAAATTTGAAGTTACTCTTTTTCATATTTCAAACCAAACATGGTTATTATTATTTCTTCAACTGACATAACTGTTTCTATAATAATTGCTAGTTCAAGTACTTCAATCTCTAAACCTGATGATATTGCCTTCTTGCTTGTTACTGCTTCAACAAATACAAAAACGCAAGTTTTACCTATTCGGTCTTCCAACCACAATGTCATCGGTTACAGAGAAGAGATTGGGCTGCTAATTTAAGCAATACTGACATAAAAAGTAATGCTTTCAAACCAAAAAATTATATAATTTTCCCAAAACAGATATTTTTAATATGCATGGTTTGATTTGTTTTCTTAGTTTACATAATATTCTCTATCCTTGGATGTACCTTTTTGTCTCCCTTGTGTATTGTTTGTTCTGGAAGGTCAAATTTTGTTGTTCACAGATAACTTTCATCATTAATCATAACCATTATAATTAGTAATTTTTGTTAAGAGTAACTCAGGTAAATAAGTAAGCATTCAATGGAAGTATCCTAGCCTTAGGATACATATTGGATATGCATCATACAAATTGATCTCATACTTACACATCATAAATTTTTTGCAAGCTTCCTTGGATATTTTACTTTTTTTAATTCTTATTACAAACTATCAACTTAATTCTGGCTATAAAAGACTAGTTATGGTGTATTCATAAACTGTACATTGAAACAAATTGTACTTGATAATAGAAGAATGAGAATTAGATTTACAATGTCTAACAGTGTACCCCATTTTGGAGTTCATCTGTATGAATTGATCATGATTTTCCTTTTCATTTTACGTGAAATTATTGAGAAGAAAATATTGAAAACTGACATTTAAATGTGAGAGGCCAAATATGATTAGCATCTCTGATGACATGACTTGTTTATTTGTTAAGTGTGGCTATGTGTAATGTCAATGTTGTGTTAATATTATATCAATCTTAATATTGTGCTGTCCACAACTGGTAATTACACTATTGTATTAACCTAGTTGTGCTGATGACGCCTGATATTGGCAGAAACAGTGCTGTTTTCCATAACATTGTTCATTATTTCTAAGAAGATATTTCCTTTAATAGGTTTGGTGGTGGAGAAATCTAGTGTTCTGCTTTCTTCATTTGCATAAAGAGGGAAATATGAAAATTAAAATAAGACAACATCGAACCATCCATCCATCCATCGAAAGAAATTGAAGTTTCCGCTTCGTTTTTTTACCCTCGAAATAGCACGAAATAGCGTTTTTAGACAATTCAGACTCGAAAATTTATGCATTAGGTTTAGGCATTCACTATTTTGTTTTGAAGATTCGGACCTGGTAGAAAAAAATCCTAGATCCGCCCCTGCTTACATCCACGAAAGCAAAAGTGGAAGCTTTTAAAGAGAATAAAAAGAAATTTCTTTTGTTGCTGTTCGCACCAAAAGGAATGAATTAGTTAATTTTGTTTATATTGTTTACATTTTCTTTTATTTATTTATTTTAATTTCTAGGGTGAAGAACCATATTTGTATTTTATGGAACACGAATAAATGTTTTAATAATAATAATAATAATAATAATAATTCACACTTCCTTCCCATAACACCTGTCCAGACCGGTTACTTTTAACTATTAAATCTTATTTTCTAACGAATTGGAAAAAAGAAAAAGAAGCAATAGTATAAAAAAAACTCACAATAAAAAAACGATAAAAATCTGTCTTTTCACTAAGTGTTTGTTATTTTTCATCGATTGTTATTAAGACCTGATAAATGAACCAGATTGTGAAAACGGTAGAAACAAATGTACTTGATCAGCCACACGAATGCCTTCGAAAGTTTACCTAAAGTTTGGTACGACCAAACTGTTTTATTAGATTAAGCATTTTGTTTTACTCACGCTCAACCCATAAATAAAAATAATGTCGTCGACATTAAGAAATACAATCGCTGAAAAATAAATCGACTTGCTTTCGAAGTGCCCCGAAGCTATTGCAGCCAATGCGAAGAAAACAACCCCCGAAGAAGAACCATTAACGTCTAAAATTAAAGCATTCGCTATTAACGTTGATGAGAAACTGTCACAGTTAAATAAGCTTGATAGAAGAATGGCCGAAAAGTACATTTCAGATGTTTTGTTTGATATCGAAATGACAACAGATGTTTTGCAAGAACCCTCTCCCCTTTGGCTATTCTGTATCATGGATATAGCAACCTATGCCCATTAATCAAAGTTTCCTTTTCCACGTTTTAACCAATTACGTGTTTTTCCTCGATGAGACTTTTCATCATCAGAGTCCATTAGCTCGTTTAACGCAACAATTGTTCTTAAATTAGCCGCCATTTTGTTTGTCCTTTCAAACTTTGGTTATTGTAGCCGTCAAAAACAATATCCAGCCGTTGAACTCTCTGTGAAATGGACACAACTTTCTCAAGAAGTTCTGATTTGCAGTACTCGCCTAGTGTTTTCGAAGACTTTGGACCAAAAATATTGACAAAAGCTGCACCATCAACAATTTTCATTTGGACCTCAGGTGGTGTGAAACTTGGTTCTTGTACTTCTTCAAGGCAATTTAGAAAGTCTGACTTAGCAGCACATTTTCGTAAGCGACTATATTCAGATACAGAAACAGGATATGCATGATTCTCATGAGCAAAGAAGTTTTCAAGATCTCCTTTTCTTGACTGACAGGCAACGTATAAACTTGCATATAAGTTTATATAGCCGCCATTTTCTTTTTCTTTTTCAAAATGAATGGGTTCGAATGTTTTGATGAAACGTGTTGATGTATATTCTGGTTGTCAAAATCTCGACCTATCACTTGAAATAAAGAGATTACAGTGATGCAAGTTGCTGATTACAGTTTTAGCCTGCGTGCATTTTTTCCAAATGAAAAGAAAAAGCCTTTTTATCCAGGCAAAAGCTAAGCCAAGATTGTCTCATTTGAAGAGAACGCAATTTAGAGCAAGATTCAGACATTTTAATAGGAAAAATAATAACATGTAAAACATGTTTTATTTCAGTTTTCTATTTTCTATTTTTGGCTTGAAGTTTTATACTTGTAATTTCCACGTAGTAACCAGTGGCTTGTAGGTTGGCCAGGGAATTTTGATGTCAATCTTTGATGTCAAGCTTTTATTTATGTTGTAGTAGCTAGTTCACCATTCCCATAAACACTTTCATAGCAAAATAGTATCGTATCTACTACGTTTCTAGTGTGTTATTCTTTTCTTTCCTTTTTTTTTTTTTTTTTACATCCAGATTGGGCGAAGCTTGCATCAGGTATTATAATTTTTTATTTTTATTTTTCCAATAATATCTTTCAAACATGTTTTATGGCAGTTTTCTATTTTTCTATCAGCACCAAAACTATTATCTCGACAGATCAAACCAGTTGTAATTTCCTTTACACAGGGTTACAAAAAAAATTTCTTTTTGCCCCAGATAAGACTTGGACTTTTTTTAAACAACTTTGATTTTATATTAAAACAATATCATTAAAAATCAAAAGCACTGTTGAAACAGCACAGTATTGAGGTATAAACTTTCTCTTCTTTAATTTTCTTCTGTGACGAGTATCGCTACAGCCCTGTTTTAACGACCAACAAAAATCTGTCATCATAACTTCGTCCCATCGTCCTTGATATCATTCTTTCATTGTTTTAATATCTTGATGAAATCATTCTCCTTACTAATCACTCACGTCACCTAAATTTTCTGGAAATTTATCTAATAGCTAAAGGTAATATGTACCTTAGTACTCATGTTACAACCAAGTGCATGGAAACTTTGAATTAAACTGTGAATTGTGTAAAGAGGAATTAAGCCTTAGATTTTCTTTTCTAATTTTGAGCATGAAATATTTCATTTATCCTAGTTGAACAACTTTTTATTTATAAAAAGTATCCCAAGTGAAAAGAAATGCTAAAAAAACAAATGAGTTAAATCGCTATTACAGCTTTCTGTTTCAAAAGTAATGACGTTACAGAGCGACAGAGCGAATTTCATCTGCAAGATGTCTGACGTTCATGAAAGTTACTCTTTGGAAATTCTGAATTCTAGTTTTAAAACTGACTTAAGTGATCATGATGAAGATAAAAAAAAAGAATTAAACTTAAGTAGATTAGAAAACTTGCATTTGTTTTCATGCGAGACATATTCGAATAAATGACGATTTACAAGTGTAAATTCTGCAGAAAGGATGACAAGTAAAAACATACATCTTTATTATGAAAAGTACACTTTTTCCACACGGAATCAACTTAAAATAGAATTTTAGGGGACAGTTTCCATTCGTAGTTACTTTCGAAGTAACTGATTGTGTCTTATATATTTAACAGTATGATAACCAGGAAAACAGAAAAGGGTTTCGAACATCAGTGTAAAATACGATGGACAAAATGACAGCTGATACGTATGTGCAACGAAAGATTAAATTTCCCTTAGATGTGTCATTCTTTATACACTCTTCGACGATTTGAAGGTAACATTAATACTGAAGCTAAACAATATTTTATATCACGAAGAACGCAAGAATTTTCATCAACAGAAACAAAAGGTACACATTCACGCAATCTCTGCAGATCGCGCTGTGACGTCAAAAATTTGTATGATCTCCATTACAGTGCAGCAATCGCGCCTGCTGTTAGATATTAGTGAGCTTAAGCAACTACGACGGCAACGTGGACAACAATGTGAGCAAAAACAACAAAATAAATAATTACTACCAAACAAAAAAATGAATAACTTAATTTTGTTGGAGAAACTATTCGATTCATAAACTTATATCGACTGGAAAGTTATCAAGTTACTGTAAAATCGACTTAAGTGAAACAGATTTATCTCTATAATCACGTCTCCGTTGTCAGCACGACTTCAAAACATGATTTGTCACGTTGATCATAGAACGTGCAAACATGCTAATGATGTAATTATCTTCCCAGTGGTAAACTCTTTCTAAACAAATTCCACATAAAAAACAGATCTTTTGTTTTAAACACGTCACCATTTTCGTTGCCGTTGCCATTGCTTTCATTCACCTGTTAATGGACTCTTATAAAGTTAATAGTGCGAATCGTTGACAAAAATTGATTTTTCTTCTTCCCTAATTTTTTCCACATTCTTAAACTTTAATGTTTGAAAAGTTTAGAAAATTTCCTATCGCATGATATAAAAATCAAATTTATTACAAAAGCAAATAAAAAGTTATTCACATTCAAAGTTTGATGATACTTTTCTTGAAGACACACTGTATAATATTATTTTACAGAAGATTAATGAGACCTTTCTGCAGCTAATATAAAAAATTTCTATGAAGGCTTAATTTCCATTTAATTTAATAGACTTTAATTGATCAAAACAATTATCTCCGTGGTATTATGATTAAGATTAACATGGTTGGATATGTGCTTTTGTATGGGCAGGTATTGTCTGGTATGTTTTGTTGACTGCACATTTAAACATTTTACATATAAAAGTCGAACGTTATGTTCAAACTTGTTATCCTCAAATCGATATAGTACGTAAATATTCTACAAGTCTGAAGTTCTATCGGAAATGTTTCAAGGTATTTCTGTTTATCCATTGCTGGTCCTTCTGTCAAGCATAAGTTGTAAGTTTTTATTTAACAAATTAGTGTTTTCTTTTTTTCTCTTACAAAGTTACATTGTACTTGAAATTTGTTTGAACTATTAAAACCGAATAAGATGTAGTTTCAATGATTGTTATCGTATTTAGAATATTTCCCTGCATATAAGTCCCTGGACTCAGCAAACAGAAAAATTTTCCCGCATACAAAGTTGTGGGTTTCCAACGTTCGAACTCATAAATATAATAAATATTTGAAAATGTATTACAACGCTGATTCTGAAAATCTAAGTGAAAAATGTAAGTGCAAAAAACAAAAAGTAAAAAGTCTATTGTGATGAAAACAGAACAAAAAGACTGGTAGCCTTGTGGTAGAGTGCTCGCTTCCAACGAGTCATGCCAGCGACTATAACAGTGTGAATCACTCCTCTCTGTTTAGCACTCAGTACGAGAGTAGGAATGATGTCTAGAGTTCTAGCGGTTTCTGTCATTACAGCTTCTGTAGCCCAAATGGGGAATTTAAATTCTCTAGGACCTTCTTTGCAGGACCCTCATTGATAACGGTACCTGAAGGAACTGAAGAGGCAATCGTGGGTAAACATTCATAAAAAAAGAACAAAGGCAAAGGCTTACCAGCTGCCATACAAAAACTTGAGGTGAAAATTAGTGAAATTACGTAAATGCTTGGTCCACTAACATCCTGACCTGATCAGGGCCAGAAAACAACTAAGTTTAGCATCGTAAAAATGTGCCGCTTAAATGATGATGTCATCAAAATGGCTGACATGTAAACAAATATGGTGGCAAAAATGGCTACCAAGAAAAAATAAACTAAGATTATACTACAACCAGTGTCTTGGTACATGCCGGGAGCTTAAAAGCAGGTACGGAAAATACGTAGACCTTGGTATAGTTGTTATTATTTTTCAATTCTCAGTTTCATGCAGATAGCAAAATATTCAGTTGAGAACGATACATAAACTACATTACAACCCCGTTAAATCTGACTCTCAAGGGTGTAAAAAAATCCGCCCAACTTAACGGGAGTCTGACTTATCGGAACTTCATCTCTGCTTATTTACCTAAACAAAATTCCGACTCAACGGGCTTCTACTGTATTGCTTACACTAACGTCAATGGTATTGTCATCCATGTATGACGTCAGTCTCCAATCTTTTGCATCGTAGTATAGTTATGTTTAAATGATTAGAGATCAGGGCTTCGTGATTAAAAGCGTATTTGGACTTTCAAAGTGATACTTGGCTTGTAGTTGCTTCTCTATACTCTCTAAATTTGCAATCCTAATCCTCTGTACACTGTTTTGTTGTAATTGGGTTCGTTTCGTTTCATACTTGCTTTCTAAATAACTGTCTCTACTAAAACCAACTGTAGCAAGGATTCCATCTTGGGAAAGAAGGTCGTTTTACCGTATATTCCAGGACCCACGAGAAAATTAAAAAACACAGCTTCTGCAACGAACTGTTGCCACCATTTGAGACGTCATTGAATTAAACATGGACGTGTCAAAGAAAACAAAGACGTTCAGCTTCGAATAAATTCATATCTCACTTTTTCTGATTTTTTGAAATATTTTTTAGCCCCTTGAAGCTCTTGAACCTTTGAACAGAAATTCAGAAAAATACGTTTGAAAGAGTATGTGTTTCTCCTGAGGTTTTGTGTCAGGCTAAGAAAACATCCACGAACGATTGTAGTGGCTTCTCCAAATGCGCGATTGCAAAACTTGTGAGAAAAGTTAACCCATTTTGAAAATTCTAAGTTTTTACATCGCATAACAAATTTGCTAAATATACGTCATACTCGACTAGTTGTAGCCAGTGACAGCCGATCCAGATTCACGATACAATCTGAGCTCTTTAAAGTTTCCAACGAAAGGAAAAACTTTCCTGAAAGAATAATCTTTAACTAACGCAATTGTTTTCTCTGTTTAAAAGACGTGACTATCTTGTAAATGAAAATCTTTTTAACAAATTTTAGTTATATTGTTTTATAGCAAATGACTGTCGTGGTTACTATGTACACGTCAACGGGAAGGACCATTACAGTTGTGGAAACCAAACCGCTCCATGCCAATCAATCAAGTTTACATATAACAAGCTCATATTAGACGATACCATCATCTTGCTTAATAAAGGATGTGATGAATTCCTCGTTGATGAGACAATCGCCATAACTGTTTCATCGATCATAATAAAAGGTGTAACAAGTAGCGACTGTCGACCGTCGGTTAAAGGAAACGGAAAAAACAGTCTATTTAGTTTCGGAGGGAATATGAAAAATGTAAATCTAACCATTACTGGTATTAATTTTAAAGAGATTGGTCTTGTATCGTCAAAAGAAGGTGTTCAACAGATCGTTAATCTCAGTATAATAGATTGTTTCATCGAAACTGCGACGAGACATGCCGAAGTAACGACAAGATATGTCCTTTATGCCATCATTGTCAGCTTCAAGCCGACAGAATCGGAATTGTTGATAGATATTTCCATTGATAACTGTACTTTCATTTCTAGTGGCATAAAAGTAATCAACAAAAATCCTGGCGGATATGTGAATATGGTAATACAACATTCAAATTTCTTCAACTATGCAGCTATCACAATATACAACATGCGTAAATTAACCATTCAACAATGTCAATTTATTGATATTATAATGGATAAACACATCATATTTGATTTATCTGGAATTCACACCATCAATGTGACAAAGATTAAAGTCGAAAATTCATCGTCAGCTTACATATTTCAATCAGTTTACATTGAGTCAGTGGCCTTTTCCAACGTATTTATCAGGAATACGAAAACGGAGGATGCAATGATTTTTTTGCATGGAAGAGGCATAGCCAATATGGAGGGTATCGACATAGAGAATGCGACAACTAAAGTAGCATTAAGATTTGAAAACTTTTCCCCGTTGATAGAAAATCTTAAAGTCAGAAACTCTAAGATCAGATACACACTTTTTATCAGAGAAGGTGCTATAAGTCTCACCAATGCTTATATAAATCAAAAGGGAAAATGTTTGATAGCATTAAATTCCAACATCATTATAAAGAGATCGAGCTTTACTGTATCAGAGACTGTAATCTTTCATATGAATGATATTGACCGCCGAACGAGGGTCAATATTCATAATGTTAATATCACTTTTACAGGTCGAAAAACTCCTGTAATTCAGATGAGAGGTGAACAAGCAATATACACGAATATTACACAAGTCAAGCTTATAGTAACTAATACAAAAATGAAACTTCCCATCATTACCATAGAATACAAAAGAAACTCTTTTCCAAAATTTCTCACTTACAATGATTCCAGTTTATCTTGTCCGCTTAGTAGCTACCCACATTATAACACAATCAACTTTGATAGATTTGATTTTCTGCTCATTTGTAAGCCATGTGAAAATGGATATTATACAGCTATCAAAAATGAAGGAAACCTTGGATTCACGTATAAGTGGCATCCTCCACCTGTAAACAATCACTCATGGTCAATAATCGCAAGTCCTAATAAATCGATATGCAGACCTTGTCCAACTGGAGCGACATGTATTGGTCAAATTAAAAGTAATGACAATTTCTGGGGACATTTAAACTCTGATGATGGAATTGTTACATTTTTACCTTGCTTAAGTGGTTTCTGTTGTTCTGAAAGTTCACAACCATGCCATGCTTATAACACATGTAATAAGAATCGAATGGGTACCTTATGTGGAAGCTGTGCTCATAACTACCTCCCTGATATATTTTCAAATAAATGCATCGTGGCATCATCTTGCAAAAATCTGGTTGCATTCTGGCTGCTATTTCTACTATCTGCAACGCTATATTCACTTGCAATAGCATATCTAGACAAAATGGAAACGATAGCTAAATTACTAAAAAAGGTTGTTTATATAATGAGTTGCAAAAAGTTTTTTTCAATCAAACATACTAGCCTGGAACCTGTCGAAATTTCATATACAAGTCACAACGGTGGCGTCAGTGGATTCGTCTATCAGAGTAGACTTAATAACGTACGCCACTTTCCAAATGAAATAATGTCATCCCACGAAGCCAACAAAAACAATTGTCGTTTATCCGGACTGTTTAACGTTTTTGTTGGGTTTTACCAACTAAAACAACTGATCACAATTGACTTGGGATCTGAATATTCCGGCTCCACTATCAACACAATGCTGTCAGGTGTATTTAACTTGAACTTGTTGGAACTTTCTGTTCGTTTGTGCCCGCTACACAGTTTAGATGAATTTGGTAAGCTCTTTATCAAAGATTTCCTTTTTTCCTACACAATGATTGTTCCTGCGGTCGTAATTGCGTTTTTGCTACACGTGATTTCAAATATATGTAAAAACATTGGAAATCCAAGCAATGAGCCAGAACACAGTGTTCATGATCAGCCGGTTAATGTCATTGATGCAGATCCCAGTGACACTACCAATCAGTTTAATGACTGGGACGAATATGCATCAGGTACTCGACCTGACGAAATATCTTTACATGGGCGATTCTACACATGTTTCGTACGACTTGTTACAATACGGTATAAGGCAATAGCGACCTTCACACTAGTATCCCTAAACTGTGTTTCGGTTGGAAATATAAAAGTGTTATACGTCAATGGTCACACACAATGCTGGGGTCTTTTGCAATATGTTCTTGCTGTGTTCTTATGTTTATGGGTTGTACCGTTTCCTTTCACGTTGTTCTTATCACTGAAAATGCTGAAAGCCAATAAGATCAGTGTGGAAAGATTTCTTTACTTCACCGCCTTCCCGCCGCTTGTTCCAGTTCAGTACATGTCAAACCAGCGGAGAAAATTTGGTCACATGGATGCAAAAAACAACAAATTGCAGTCGGCTCTTCTAGAAATATTTGAGCAGCCTTACAGAAGAAACAACCAAGGCAACGCAATCTATTGGGACTCATTGCTTATCCTACAAAGACTTCTTATAGCGTGTTTAACCGTCTTTTGCATAAATCCACTTTTCCGTCTGGCTCTGATTGCTCCCATAATTGCTGTATTTTTGGTGATCCAGTTGAAAATGAAACCGTACAAGGACCACATGGTTAACAACCTCGAAGAGACATCTTTACTGGTCTTGACCATATTATCAAGCGTCAACCTATTTCGGGCATTTTTATATGTTCAAAGACCCACGAACAATGATCTTGTTGCGTTAATTTTAAAGATATATGCATACATTGACCAACTACTTGATCCTGTTATGGTTCTAGTTCTTTACGTTTTATCTACAAATGCTGCAAGGATTTTCAACAAAGTGAAGAAATTCATCAGCGGCTTCCGAGAAATCGATTTTATATGAGGTGTTTTACTTGATACCGTTCTGACTTGAACTGAAAAATGGTTGAAAATTTGACTTGTATTATATAAAAAATGTTTTAAAACACCGTGAGTACAATTATCGGCACGGTTGGCAAGCATGATTAACACTTTTGTTAGCAATTTTCTTTCGCGCATGAGGAGAATGGAGCAGGTAGCATTTGTTGTGTTAAATTACTTCATCTATGTTTTTGTCAATATGAACTTTAGATTCAAGGTTGTTTTGACACAGATCTTATGCGTATGCTTACTCCATTGCTACTTCATCTACACCTCGATGGATGGTCTTTGCAATTATGCCTTTTTGTAGAAAATAATTTCTGATTGTGATATAACAATTGCACGAAGCGACATAAGGATTACACAAATGCACTTGCGTTAACGAAATAATTTTTGCAAAACATTATCAATACGATAGATATAATCGATAAAGATGAAAAACAATTTTGTTCTCCCAACACTTCCAGTCTAGACTGGAAATCGTTTTAATGATTGGTAAAATTCGGTCTCCACAATTCAAGGATCTCAAAAATAGATACTGCAACCATCATAAACAATGAGAAAAAATTAATGAAAAATGAAAAAATAAAAAATAACGAGTTTTAAGAGCAAAACTGACATTCTCACAGCTATCTAGAACTTAAAGTAAATAATTACAGGATTGCATTGTGTAGTTAATACATTAGGGAGTTCAAGGCATTATGGGAACGACGAATTCAGGTTTCCATTCTATCTTGGCATTTCAATTGCTTATTTTGACAAGCCCCAAAAACACGACAAGTTTTAATTTTCTATTGATTTTTGTGACTTTTAGTATCATTGCCCTAAAATTGAAAAAAATTACAGCCTTCAAACTTTTAGAATAAAAAAGAAGTATCATGGAGATTGACCGATGATTGACACAGTTCGTTAGGCGAGAATTGTTTTGTTCTATCTTCATATTTAGAGAAGATGAGCCCCGATTCTTTTCAAGCTTTTCAGGATTATTTTGTTTTTCTACGTAAGCTATTTCCGAAAACAATCCTCTTCAAACAGCAGTCTTATCTTGTTGGTTTCTTAAAGATTCAGTGAGGTTATGAAATTTAAAACTTAATTTTCTCATTTTAAAAAATTTCGAGAAATAATCCTCGCCTAACGGGTTGTTACTTGTTTTGATGTGGGAAAATGAATTCATGGTGATCTTATATCTATGTTTCTTCGATAAAAATATAGAGAGCTTCCTTCCATGACGTCAATCTATTGGACGCATGCGCATGCAAAAATTGTTTTGAGCAAATTCAGGTATGTTTGATAACTATCAGAGCAATACAGAAAGGCTTCCGATTTCCCCGACCCAATTGGCGTATCGGAGAGGATATGCACCGCTCCGACGTTGTAATGTGTACTTTAGTTGATCCATATTAGCCAGATTCGATTCTTTTGTTTTATGTAAAAAGCATGCAGTTGCACCCACACTTTATTAATTTCATTTTTAATTTCTGAAACTTGTTAAAATAAAAATTGTTTAAATAAAATGATAAAAATATATTCCAAATAAAGAAATATATTAGTTTTTTTCTTACTTCATTCTTCTAGGTACCGTCTCCGAACCTAATAAAAGCAAAATAATAGGGGTGGTAGGGGCAGTGGTAAAAAATAACACATTTAAAAAAACTCCCGCGCTAACTCGACCCCCGACATTTTTCCTGGGCCCCCGTAGATGTCGAGTTAGCGAGGGGCAACTGTATTTGAAACATGCAATGATCTTTGAATAGGAGCTGTCTATTACTGTTGGTATGGGATATGGTAGTGGAGACGATATATAATGGAAACATTCCTTATTTTGGGAAACATAAATATATATTTTTTTTTATTATGTTATAAATCATGCACCTGTTTATTTCAGTATTCAACAGACAGAAGAAGGTTTTTAAAGCGATTTTTCAAATTCGATTGATAAATCTGATAGCGTAACGTCGCCAAAGGTGGCAAATAATTGAGATTGTTAAAAAAATACCTGTAAATGTTTCAGGAAGAGATTCCACCTTCATGGCTTAAACAAACAATTTGAAAAGTTGAGATTGTTGTTTTTCAACTCTAACGTTCTCTTCATTTGAAAATATTCTGAAAAACAATTCCACTCAGGCTAGCTAAACAAATATCAGGTGCAACCGTTGCCTTTGCGATGATGGTATGTTTTGCCCATTCTTTTAAAATATTTATGTTATTTAGGAAGAAATTTCCCTTCTTAGGATATTTAGAATCGGGCTGTTTATATTACAGCCCGTAATTAGTCGATTTCATGAAAAATCTACTTTTTAGCGTTAATGAAAAGACAAAATTTCTAAGACGACATCTTAAAATAGAAACTGGTAGGTCATACGCCAAACAAATTATAACAAGATTCGCAAAAATGCAACTATATATTTCCCCAAAGTTGCGAAACTTTTGCCAATTATTGTGTGTACATTGATAACCATAAGAAAAATATGCACCATTAAATAAGTACAATGCTATAACTACCATCAATGTCATACTCAGATAAAAATGTTGTCCTTACTAATCAGGGTAGAATTGCATTTAATACAACAAAACAACTTATTTTGAACTAATTAAGAAATGAAGATTTTCATGGTTTCTCTTATAAATTTTGCTGAATAATACTTTCCTTCAACTAAATATCAACAACCGCACCAATGTGTAAGGCAGTTTTAGCATAAAAAAACATATGATCTTTATTGTTGCAGAAGCTTGACATCCTTTATACCATAAAATCACGACAAAACAATGTAATTCAAAAGATGACACTTGCACTTGCTTTTTGTAACTCAGATAAAACTATCTTACAACATTATACAATCAAATTTGTATACAGATTTACAAAAGAAGAAAAGAATACTTTGACATATAAGCAAGTAACTATAACCATAATTCAAATTCTATCTTAATTCACGTTCACATAAAAATGTCGCTAAAAGAATAGATGTATAAAATTTTATACATCTGATGATTGCGATATGCATGAAACTTTAAGTCATATATTTTTATGTTTTTAAATTTTAATGAATAAGCAAATAACTACCAAAAGCAATAAAAAGCACTTCAAATTATCACTTCAAATTTGGACAGAAGAGTGACAATTAATCAAATTGAATTCAAGTATTCAGAATAAACATCTCTGTTTAAAAAAATATGTGCATACCCATTATTTATTATTTGATAAAAATGACCATTTGTAAATCCCAAATGAAAAAAAACAACAGTATTCGGTACTGAAAATAGACTACACTTCCATAACCAAATCACTAAAAAGCTACACATCCATAACCAAATCACTAAAAAGCTGAAAGTAGACGTTTCGTGTTCTGGCTTGGTTTGATTAACAGATTGCTTATTGGATTGTGCTTTGATTTATATATGTTTGTTGTCTGTGTAAAGAAAATTGGCAGTATATCAATTTTTCTTAAAATACCATATATATACAGTATCAAAACAGTATAGGTGATCATGGAATTAATCCATAGTAAATTATCTTTCTGTTGTCAGATTAAATGACTATCCCCAGGGAAGCACATTTTTCGACCAGACTGTGTCTCAATCTTGTCTGTTATATTATTAAACGTAATTGGTTTTCTGACGTTCTTATTCCATATACGACATCACATTTTTACTTGCATTTTTACTAATGTACTTTTTGGATTAACACTAGTTGAACCGGTTGTTCTCCACATAAAAAAGGTTTCCTTTTATAGCTGTACATCATGTGCTTTCAGTTCACATTATATCAGGACGTAAAATAAAAATAAATCTTCAGCCTGTATTGATAATGAATTTTCGCCTTTGCACTGAAATCACAGCGTCAATGGTTTGCTGTTCCAAGCATTGAATTACCAATCATCATCATCAATCATCATAGCATTTTTGTCATCAAACAAAAACAAAACAATATTTTTCTGTTTTTTACACGCTTCTTCAAAAGTTTTTACGAAACCTTTTAAGACAATACTGAACTAAAACGATTCATTTCCATCACTACACGTTGAATTCTCTTGAATCATTTTAAAAGCTAGTTGGAAAATCAAAAACCTTCTGCAGCCCATCCGCACTGACTGAAAAAACATGGCGTCTACTTGACTGTAGACTAGCCTCTATTCTTATCTACTTCGGCGACAGGTGAAAATTACATTCTGAACCGCGGCTATAAAAGTGAACGGAGAAGAAGAAGAAGGAGGAGGAGAAGAAGGAAAATGCCGGTTTTAACATATATTTCGCCCTATGGGGAAATATATAACAAATTATTTATGGAATGTGAAAGGAATGATTATTCTACAGAACAACACGTGAATAACATCTGTTATTACATTACTTTTCACATTTAATTTCCATTTTTCTGGTACATCGTTTTCCTATTATATGTTCTACAAACTTCTCAAAGAGGCAGGTGTAATGAATTTAATATATCAACAATTTTATATCTTTGCTTAAAGAGATCAGACAGTTTTTCAGGATGGATATACAAAGATCTGATGTAATTGTTTCCTTTGCGATGATAGCTGTTCTTGTCCATACTTTTGGGATATTTGTGTTATCTAGGACGAAAGATTCCTTTCAGAGAAACCTATTTATCAACCTTTCCATCTCAGAGATCTTATTTTCGTTAGCGTTGTTAGTGAAGTCATTGAAATTTTATCTATCAACAATACCAGGTGATCTGTTCACAGAAATGCTACATACTATTAAGGTGTCATTGTACATCCATATGATGTTGATTACGCATGAACGGTTCTGGAGCGTTTATTGTAATCTTACGTATAGCATGTCGTGGTTCAATCGAAATAAAAAGAAATTCTCTTTGTTTACTTGGCTTTTATGTGCCGTCTACTTTCTCATTAGAGCTTTGATTGTATACAAACTGACCGACGTGCATCATGCGCTCAAAAAACAGGAGTGGCGTATTAACATGGTAATGAACGGAATACTTGCTCTTCAATTTGTGTTGGTTTATGGCTATTTAACGATCAAAATACAGAAACTGAAACGACAAGATAGAATTGAGCATCCCTTCATCAAATCTTTGGTACCTTTCCTGATTGTTGGCAGCTTTCTATTATTTTGGGTTGTTCCTCAGATATTTCTTGTCTTTCATCCTAACAGTATCATAACGAAGTTCGTGGTGGGAATGCTTGTGTCCATCAACATGCTTTTAGATGCTTTCTTGTATATCTTCGCCCAAGAAAATGTCAGGATGACAATCATAAATCGTTTCAGAACTATATTGAAACACATCATGTCGAATGAATGATGTGATGTGATTTTCAAGTGAATTGTACAGGAAATAGACATATGTAGCATATTGTGACTGACTTGGGTGCTACTTTGTTTCCAGGGTGGGGGCACAAAATAAAAGGCAGTTGCGAATTATTTTTCCGTCAATACTTTTGAAAACAACAACAAAAATTCTACACATGTACAAATTTGAGGTTACTTGTTTTTTTTTGTATTTTTCCGCGGGTTTTACTGTGGATCAAGCGCCTGTAAAAATCACGACAACGCTTATATAGCGCTTTTTTTTTTTACAGAGCAGATTGAAAAACAGGCGGTTAAAAAAATTGTTAAGAATTTGAAAACGAAGTGCTCAAATCAGACACATATATAACATATATAACAAATATATGTTATTAAAATATGACGTATCAACAAAACACATTACGTACTGCATCAGTACGTAAAAGTTCTTGAACACGTTCATAGACAGAACAATACCTTCTGAGAAATTAAAGAAAATTCAATGTTTATGTGAAAGAACTTTCATTATTCCAGTAAGCAGCTGTTTCTTTTGGTTTTCCAAACCTTTTTCGTTGAACATGCAGTAATAAAGCTTATTTAGTATGATTACTTCCAGTTCATTTTCTGGTTCAAAATCCTCCAATTTAATTGGGATGATTTCTTTGTTATGTTTAAAGGCATAATTGTACTCAATACTGCAGTTTTTGGACCGTTCGTATTTTTTAGTCATGCATAAAATAATTATGTTAGAATTTTTAACTCCTTCCTGCATTCGACTAATGATATTGCCATACATTTCCTGAACATCGATCCACACTTTTAAGCCCTGCCCCTCTAAATACATTTTTAGAGCAAGAACAAATGGTTGGCTATCCCATTGATAAGATAACATCACATCATATTTGTAACGATCTTGACTAAAAAAAATGAAAGTAACTTCTTTATATTATTTATAGGCCTAAATGGTCAGATTAGTGCTGCACACATAAGCAATGGTTTTATACTGCCCTCGAAACATAACGCTGATTTGAAGATGTTGTATTTCATTAAAACATTTATTAAGAATTTGTATGTTCTTTGAACCTGCTGGTTGACTGATCAGCCAAATATTAATGCAGTAGAATATTTATTGACTATATATTATCATATACCTTGCATTTGTTACAGGTTGACCAACTTTTATTTCCTTTTTGCTTGGCTTTGGTGCTACTTTCGGTTTCACTGTCTGGATTGGTGTAAACAGAACACTATTCCTATTGGATAAGTACACATATACCCTTGCTTATGTTTTTATGATAAAGAGGTGAATTAAGCGTAAATGTACATGAGTAAAGTCACTAACGCGAATCCCTTTAATAAAACCACTTTCTCCATGAATTTTTTGTACGATCAACCTCATCATCTTTAAGTGTCATAGGTAATATATTCTTATTTAAAATCACTTAAAACAAACTAACAATTACCTTTGTTGCTTTGAAGGGGTAACAGCCACTTCTTTTGGAATAGGTTCCTTTAATTTCTCAAACCGGGTCTTCAAATCATCAGCCTCTTTTTCAAGACTTTGAATTGGTTTTTTGGGTGGTAATGATGTTGTAATTTTACCTCCGGCATTGACGCTCCTGTAGAGAGAAAAAGACTAAGGTTTTTCAGTGGCATCGCTTTTCGTGTTTATTGGAATCCTCCCAATCAAGCTGTTGTGAAAAAAGAACAAGAAATGTGATTAGATAAACCTGTTTTGGTTGGCCACTTTGAAAGGATCAGGTGATGGTACAGCGTGGCTAATTGCGCTAAAGCTTTGTAGGTACGAAGCTATTTCAGTATGTCCATGCTTGCTAGCAATATGAATTGATCCATCTAAATCAACTTTCAAAACGCGTCGACATTTTTGATCGTACTCGTATAAAGCTTTCACAACTTTTAAATGACCTTTTTGGCATGCTATATTGAATGCATTCCAGCCATTATTGTCTTTACTATCGTAGTAATTACAAAATGCAGCTAGATACACAACCACTTCATAATGCCCATTTTCTGATGCAGCATGAATAGGCAATTTGCCGGTGGCTTTTGCTTTGCTGTTCACTAACTCTTTGTCATGAGAAACCAGTACCTTCACCACTTCAAGGTGACCTTTAAATGCAGCAATATATAACACATTGAAATTACCCTTCTTCTTGATGCAAGGCTTAGCTCCACAAGCAAGCAAGTACTCGACGATAGACGTGTGACCATTCAAAGCAGCTTCATACATCGGAGTTTCATCGCAATTTGATTTTTCATCGAGTACTAGTCGTTTAAAATTTACAAGGACCTTAACAACATTAACATTGCCAGCCGCACATGCTGCATGTAACATAGTCCTTCCCTCTTTCGTTGTAAAGTTTGCATCAGCACCACATCTGAATAAATAATTCACCACTGCACTATGACCTTTACAACATGCAACGTACATCGGTGTAAACATGTAATTGTCAGTTACACTGTCTAAAAGGTTTTCAGATGTTTGAGAACTTGTGATTAGCATTTCAGCAATTCCTAAATAACCCAAATACGCAGCTCTATGCAAGGCATTGTATCCTTTTGATGCAGCTATTAGGATTTCAGCCCCTATTTCCAGCAAATATTTCACTATATCAACGTAACCACAATCAATTGCATACAGTAGTGGAGTCCTATTATCCTTATCAACAACATTAACTTGAGATTTATCCATTTCTGCTACGAACTTCACAACTTGAAGTTTCCCTGTCGTACATGCTAGATGTAACTTGGATGGTTCAGATGTCTTTCTATCTCCAGTATTGATGGTTTCCAAGAAGAACTCGACCACCTGTTGATCTTTATTGGCAGCTGCTATATGCCACGGTGTGGAGCTGTCGGAACAGACTTTATTTTTTATAAACCTATCATTGGTGATGATGGCTTTTATTATATTGAGGTATCTATCCCTGCTCTCCTTTTCATTTTTAACCCTTGGACGCATATCCAAACAATTTACCAGCAATGTAAAACGGTCATATCTTCCAATTTTATGGATATTGCCATTTTCAACTTCTGACATCAATTTTTCGCGCTCTAAAAGAAACAGTAGCTTTAAAGCAAATGACTTTTTGTTTCTTATTCTTTTTGTTTTTTAATTTATTTTATTGAGGCCAGGGGGAACTGGTAGTGTAATCCACACTGATGTGGGCCTCCATCAGGAATGAATACCTCAGATTTTAATGCAAAGAACTTTCACATACTAGACTGATAGGTAATTGTGGTTTTTATACAAGTAATTTCAGGCACTTGTTTATTGCACCACATCATACACAATCTTATATATACCTTTTCACTACATACATTATTATTCTATATTTTCACACTAGTATTCTATAGTGCCGGGATTTGAATCACTACCAGCTATCACCCTTATAATACAAGCCTAGTCTTACCAAGTGAGCTATACATTATACAGTAGTATCAATAACGTCAAACAGTGTTTCGGTTAAGAACTCGTCGTGCCAAGACATAGCTACTGCCGTATACTATTGTTTTTGATTTTTGCGCATGTACAGTTTCCTTCCGAGATATAAAGAGTGTGTTAAAAAGAACGAGCCTGGCACTTACAAAAACAAACTCTCTGTCACAAGGAAAGGATTCAGGATACGGAATAAATAAAAAATATTTTATATTTCAAATAATTCTCTGATGGAAATTTGTTAGAAACAGTTACTATTTGAAACCTACCATCTACACTTAATCCCATGATCCAATCAACGCTGCTGGTGTTGTTGTTTTTATTGCTGTTGTTTTTCTTAACTACGACGTTCTATTGACATTGAATCATCAGAATCTTAATTTGAAACGAAACCAATTTACTAAATTTAATTGCTTCATTAATTACTAAATTTAACGTTGGATCATTTCCGAGTCGAGATCAGTACCCTGTTCTCAATAATTTCCGAGTCGACATCAGTACCCTGTTCTCACTAAGTAACGAATCTCTTCAAGGATTTAGGAGCATCCGTTATTTCTGTGTGGTGTTCTGTAAAATTTTCACCTAGCTTATTGCCAAACACGGGCTTAAGTCGAGTTAATTGCTCCTAAACATACCTATGAATGGATCATTAAATAAAAGCCTTTCCGGCAATACTAATTACAGAAATCTTCTCGTGGCTTTATTCGGTTAGCTTCATAATTTCATTTCATGATATGAGTGTAAGTTGAGTTTCGGATTTCATAAATCTGAATGTTAATTTGTTATAAAGCTTTGTGAATTTTGTTGCAGTTGTGTTTTCAAGTTCAGTCTTACGATTTCCATATTTAAAGCTTTCCAACAAAGGAGAGTGATTTGAAACAAGATGATTATCAACTAACTCTTTAGTTTCCATTCATTCAAAACAATTAAAAAGTTTCTGTCAGTTTTCAGAAAAATACACCGTATGAAATTCCGTAATTGTTATGAATTATGTGGTTGCCGATGTTCTTAGTGATGGTCTCTCGCGAAATTTGATGCCTGTCAAGAAATCTTCCCATACATACTTTATTTGTTCACCCTGCCAGTACAGTGTAAAAGGAACAGAAATGTATGTCACGTTTCCGAAAAGTTTCAGGAAAAAATTATTACAAGAAAGAAAGGCTATTCGTCATGATTTTCACACTGTTTATAATGTATGTTAACTGCCTTTTAGATCGAAATTCAAGTTATTTGTGTTGATGATAACCGTGGTTTAATTCTCTTGAAAAAAAACAAAATTAAGAGTAGTGGTTATATTCAACTCAATTCCGCACGCAATTACGAAATTATTCCGTACAAGGGTTTTTTCCCGATTTTGAGTGAGCTCGGATTTCAGATGACTTGTTGGTCAGGTTAAGCACCGACCCCAAATCAAGGACTGAAATTGATAGCAGGTTTTTAAATGATTTGTAAAAATCCTTGTAAAACATTCAGAATAATAATGATATTATCTATCTTAACTTGAATCTAAGCATAAGTTACAGCTCAGTTAAATGTCTAATTGTATATAAACATTGCTACAAAAATTGTAAGGACATTACCCTAAGAGTTTTTTCACTCCATATATAATTTGTTCCTGTTATGTTAGAAATTGAGCACTCTTTCAATAACTGTTTTTATCATTCACCACTTTTCGAACATTTCGTCACACATCACGTCTTACCGAACCCAACGATCCAAAACAAAGCACGTAAAGTTCTGTATCGTAACCATTTCGTTTCAAACAATCGACCAGCGGCGTATATCGTAAAACTTTCGCCTCGTTTACCATATCCAAATACAAACCGTAACACACCGTAACTTCGTATAATACGCACCATTTTGATATTTCATCGATAATAAATATATCGGGACAACGATGAGTTAGTGACAATAACTGGTCTCTCAAACTAGATAACAAGTTCTCACAGTTTCTCTCCGTAACTACACGTCCACGCCTACTAACAAATTTAAACAAATTCGCAATTTTATCTACAATACGATTATGTCTACGACTATAAAAGTTTCCAAACGTTCGTTGGCATCCAATTAGCAAATGGGCCATGCTTTCAGTACGAGGGTGGTGACATTTCTGATCATTAAAATGGCGTTTTATGTGATGACAGGGGTTCAAAGCTGGAACGTATGTGTCAGTAGAAATTTTTCCTCTTCAACATTTACAGTCAAGTCATCTCTTGATTTACGTCACGGTTTATCCAGGGTGAATGCTTCCCTTTTCACTTTTTTCACGATTTGTGGAGCACAAGAGTTGAGGCTTAAGGGATTTTCATGCACCGTTGTATCGTTTGATTGGAATTCCACTCTCTAGTTGATAGCTCCTTGTTAATCCTGCCAAAGAATTCACATTTCCCCAGTGGTCCTGCAAAGCTATCCTACGCCAACTTAATTCTGATGAAAACTTATCCAAATAGTCCTATAAAGATACATAGTTATACGGAAGCCGAAAAGGGCCAATCGACATTTCTCAGCAGGATCTACATTTCGAAATTTAAATCCGCGTTTCAAAGTTCAAATCCGCGTTTCAAAGTTTTTAAATCCGAGTTTCAAAGTTTTGCAAATCCGTGTTTCAAGGTTTGGGTAAATCCGTGTTTTAAAAACCGGTAGTTTTTAAAAAATCGTTTTCTAAGAAAAGTAACATGGCGGAAACTTGTTGTTATTGCGGCCAATGTGGCAATAACGTCACCGGGAAATTCTGTGTTAAATGTGGGTTGAAGAAAGAAACACTTGAAGCACATAATGATTGTCCAGCAACCAGCGCATTTGAAGAGTTTTTGTCTAAAAAAGAAACCGAGAGATCAGGATTTTTTTTTAAAAAAAAAGAAGAAGTCCAGACAGCCTCCTGAAAAAAGAGGTGGTGGTGGTGGTGAAAGTAGCAAGATGACTAGAAAATCTAAGTTTGCAAAACTCAACGTCAAGGTACAACCTGTGATAATTAATATGGGCATTATAAATGAACCAAGAAAATGGAAGTATGGGTATTATCAGAGGGAGTAAGTTGCCAATAAAAGTTAACAAGAACAATATAGTAGATGAAGTTTTGTACGCTGCCGTAAACAACATTCTGATCATGATCAGTTTTTCTGTGCACTTTGTATCTAGATCAGAAATTAGTGGACAAAATTCCAGGCAGTAGAGAAACGTTTACTGTAGAAAGCTATAAAAAAGAACTTGCGAAGCCGTATTCAAAGATATATTTGTATGTTTGTAAATCATCAACATTCTACAGACAAAGAAAGGAGTTATCCAAAGAGTTTGGAAAAGAAAACATGTCACCAGTCAGCAATAGGTTTCAAGAGCTACCTAATCATACATCCTCTTCCACACATGCTTCTGTCCAACCAACAATGATGCCATTATCCCAATACCACATTTAGATAAATCATTATTGTACCCTGTAGATGTAAATGAATCTTCTATTGCACCTTCAACAGAAATTGATTTCTTATCAGATCTTCAGTTATTTCCAGATTTAGTCAATGACTTCACCACACAACATAACCCAACCGTACAACAACATGTCAGTTTGAATAAAGAAGCAAAGGTATTTTCTCCCATCTGCAACAGGAAGTATCCTGTATCTATTATTGCAGAACATGCTGATAATTGTGCATCAAGAAGTCAAAGTGCTTCTATATGTATTCCCGATTCAGATGAAGAAAAAAACATTGAATCACCCACAGAATTACATGAAATGGATTCGCATGTCAATATGGATAATAATGCAATATTAACAGCAGTTACTAAGGCTATAAAAACTGTCAAAGTGGAAATGAATAATGTAATACAAATACATGTTCTCAGAGGACAGGGCTTTAGTGGCTTTCTTAAAATGTTTTCTATGAAGTGGAATAGAAACAAGATTGGATGTCAGTACAAGATCACTTTCATTGGTGAAGCTGGTATAGACAGAGATTTTTATTCAGGTATAAGCTCTTATTAACTAGCTAATTTACCTATTTTACTCCCTGTTTGAAGACTTTGCATTTGGGTATCAGTTGTTTGTGCCTATTACATCAGTTGTTTGTGCCTCTGGTTTCTGTTTTATTTTCTGTCTGGGACAGTGAGTTAAAATGAAATAAAAAGTCAGTGATATGATGGTGTCTTAATATATTTGTAAAAAATGTATGTTTTTGCCCTTTTTAGAACTTTTAAATGAGATCAAAGAACTATACTTTACTGGTTCAGATGAGGATGGCTATGAACCATTTTGTGGCATGGTGAGTGTAGCTGATGGAACAGCTTTTAACATTGGGCATGTAATGGCTGCTAGTTTGGTCCACAATGGCCCAGCCCTGGGTTTTTAGCACCATGGGTATACAAATTCTTTGTAAATGGTTTGAAAGCCGTTTTAGACAGTTTACCTATAGAATTGGTTGCTGGATCACTCCACTCTGAATTATACAAACAGGTATGTATACCGTATGTATACAGAGAGTTGTCAAGAAGTAACACACTTTATGCCACTGTTTTTGAATGTGCATGTTTGTATTATTTCATGTAACTATCTGTACTGGCTTGTTGAAAAGTTAAATTTGTTGTTATTGAAATGCTTCATCTCTCTTATTTTGTTTTTTAGTTGACGAAAGCTAATACAGATGAAAAAATGTCCACAATTTTTAAATCAGATGAAGGTTTCTCAATGTTGGAAAATGTTGGCTACAGAGTCGATAATTGTCGATAAAGTTGACATTCTCAGGTATGCTTAACTTTGAATATGTACTTTAAGTGCTAAATTAAATTTCACGGAATTTACAAATTTTGATTAAATCTGCAAAATTTAATCCCTCAAAAATTAATCCCTGTAAAGTGCTTTTTACATTAAAGGGTAAAAGTATTAATCTCAATATTTGCCAAACAAAATTCCTCCAAACATTTATACCACTAAGGTAGGTTAATGTACTTTGTTTTTCAGATCTATGTTACGGTGGCCTGTATGTGCTAATTTGGCAGTTCTGTTAGTTATCTGGCAGTTATCTGGCAATACTGCCACTTATCTGGCAATACTGCCAGTTATTTGGCAATATCGCCAGTTATCTGTCATATTTTTGAAAAGAAGTTTTTTAATATAATTCAGTCTTGATTATTCAAATTAAGAGGAAAACAATCGCAAAACATTTATGGATAATCAAGACAGCTCATTGAAGTGAGGCACTATCAAAAGGGAGCCGTGTTTTTCTCGAAAGATTACTATTCATCTAAAATGCTTTCTTTTTTGCCAGCCTCTGTAAACGGAAGATTAAGAGACAAGTTTGACCTAATTATAACGTATTTTCGAAATGGATTTTCGTATAAAGAAATATTGGGTATGCTTTGTGATATCCATGGTATTTCAATCAGCTTAAGAACGTTGCATCGCATTTTAAGAAAAGAAAGTTTATTTCGACGAGGACGTACAATAAGGACACAAGTCATTGTTGATTCGAACATGGAAGACATATTTACTAATGGTTCAAGTAAAGGATATCGAGCAATGCATCAGACACTATCTAGGAGAGGTTACTTTAGTGACAGAGAAAGCATACGTTTGATCATGAGAGAAATTGATCCAGAAGGAGTTGCTATGCGCTCGAGACATAAACATCAAAGACGGAAATACTTTGTGGCATCTGGATGGAAATGATAAACTGAAACTATATGGATTTTGTATCCATGGGTGCATAGACGGCTTCAGTCGAAAGATTTTATGGCTGTCGATTGCACCATTAAACAAAAACCCTGCTGTTATCGCCTCATATTTCCTTGATACTGTCAAACAAGTTGCAGGTGTATCCCGAAAAATTAGAGCTGACAGAAGAGTGGAAAACTCATCGATTGCTGGGATGCAAAGGTTTTTTAACAGAAGTTCTCCAAGAGGAAATTCGTCTTTTCCGTTTGGTCGTTCAACTTCCAATCGAGGCCTGGTGGTCCTTTTTGAGAAAAAGGTTGTTACAAAGATGGATGAATTATTTCAAGGATGCCCCTGACGAGGGAAAATACGATCCCTCTGATCCGGTTGAGAAAGCCATTATACAATTTTGTTTTAATGAATTATTACAGGATGAACTAAATGATGTAGCAACAAGTTGGAATCAGCATCGAATCAGAAAGAGCAAAAACATGGATACGTTTGGTGGTATAACTTCGTACCAAACGAATATGGGATTACTGATAAAAAAGTGGTTGTTTCTTCACAAGAAATTGTCCTGGCTCGCTCGTTTGCAGAAAAGCCTCCTTATTTCGGTTGTTGCCGAACTGTGGCAGAACTCGCTCTTATTACTATGCAACAGAGGACATTCATATGCCAAAGGCAGTGTCAGAAGCGCAACAGCTTTTCGAAATTTTGGTTGTAGAAATAAAAGCTAAGCTTTAACTAAAATTTGGAGGAATTTCGTTTCTTATGCTCGATTACCACTTAGACGGGAGAGTGCTCAACCAATTAGCGGAATAATTCTGCTCGAAGTTTTTCCGCCAAAATTTGTCGAGTATCAAGTATAAGAGATAAAGAATCATATAATTTCTATTTTAAAAAGCTGAGGCGGAATAACAAAAAAACATGGGTTAGGAAATACGTAACAAAAGACTGGTTTTTTACGACACAATAACAAACTCCTTCAAACGAATCTGGAACATAATCAATAAGGAAATAAATAAAAAGTAGAAATAGCAATACTCTAAAAATATCATATTATTTTTGAAACGTAAAACCAAATTTTTAGCCTATTGACGGTAAAAGAGGAGCAAAGTTTGGGATAATGTCTATAGAGACATCAATAAAAAATGACAAAAACAAAATCTCAAACAAACTTAAAACAGAAAACTGAGAGTCAAATAAACAAAAGAGTTTGCTTGCGTCTCAGTTGATCCCAAATGTGCCACCATCCAATACCGACGTGACGAGCATATCTGATGTAACATTTAATGGTAATGTAAGAGTCAATGTGCGTGTGGAAACCTTTAGATATACTTGCTCGGCTGTGAAAAAACATCGATTGGTTTTGCAAAACCTTAAAGTGGTACACGATCTACTGCTGCACAGAAGCGAAGGAAATCTTTCACACGGACTTTACTGTCAGTATCTTCCATTGACAACAAAAACAACTACACTTCAGTGAGAGCATCTTCTTCTCTCGAGAAACTGTTGGAGCCTTCCACAGACCGGTTAAATACCAAATTTCTTCTGAGCTCATCTAAGCCAAAGCTCATCTCAGTTTGCTAAATGTGAGATCATTGTCTCTACATGCAATTGATCTTGAAAATGTAAAAAAACTCATGGAAAGTGATGTTATATGTCTTACTGAAACACAACCACTGGCAGATGATGATCTATCTTAATTGTTGGATTTTGAGTTTGGATTTAACAGCCAACAAGATAAATATCAAAGCATAGCATCTGGAATAAAAAATTATGATTGTATGTTTTCCTTCCATTGTTGACATTAATAAAGTGTCATTTAGCAAGGATCTGATTTCTATTTGCAAACTTTGCAGGAATCTTACTGAACCACTGCAGCTGCTGTGTGAAGTTGTGCGACCTTCGGCATTCTTATGACTTTGACATTCTGCTTGGTGATTTTAACATTGATTTATTTTACATCTAGTAATGCTCTATCCAATATTCTTAGGGATTATGATATGGTTGTAACTGAACCAACATACATTGAGGGATCTCTTCTTAATCATGTTTATGCTTTCTAGAATATTCGTTTTATTTGTTTTATTTGTATTGTTTGTTTAATGCATTAACCCTTGACTTATAGTGAGTGTTGGCTTGGTTGTTTTGCTGTTGTATAAAATGAAATGTTGTATACCCAGTTAGGGGTGGGTGATGGGGTGAGGGGATTGTTTGAATAGAATTGCTTGGATTAAATTATCATTGAATTTCAAATTGAATCTGAACTGTTTTTGTAATCTGTGAAAACGTCTTAATCTACATTCTGTCCTTGTTACAGCTTCAACTTTTTTGTGACATCGAACGACTGGATTTACTGAAATAAATGTCATTATCATTTGCTTTTGAAAGAGTTGTTAGGGTCTTCAAACTCAACGGTTCCATATTATTGAATGTGGTAATTGTTTTTTGATAAGCAACTTTAGAGGCATTGGTTTGTTTGTTTGTTAATTTATTTATCAATTTATTGTAATGATGTATAATCCCAGTAGGTTTGTGGAACAAATTCAGTTGTGGAAAAAACCATATGTACAATTTTTTTGGGATATAAGTTAACAATCCTCGTTTCTGCTTGATGCTTTACTTTTTGTTGGCCAAGATAAGTACGGACCTACTCTGTCTGAATAGCACCACACGGCTTACGCGCCAAACTTCAACATGGCCAATAATACTAAACTTACTATGGTTGCTTTAAATAAAACCTTAGTTGAAGGCTTTAAAGAATGTGGCCTTAAACTTGAAGAACTGAAGTTGGATCTCAATGAAATGAAATCTAAAATTATTCAGAACTTGATTGAAGCGAACAAGTCCCTCCAGAACTATTTCTTTTCCTCTCTCACTACATCTACGTTTTTTTGAAAAAACGCGCCTCTCCCGACTTCTGATTTAGCAGTTTTCGTAAATCCACAGCTTGTTTATGAACCCATAATGGGTCATCAAGCTGTGTGGATTGCTCCAAGTTTTGTTGAAAAAAGTCCCGATAATTCATCGAAGCAACAACTATTTTGTTTCGCTGTTTCTACTATTTTTTTTCTATTTTAACTTGTTCCATTTTTTGTTTAAATGATTCTTTTTCCGTGTAGTATGTGTGGCAGGCCAGTCAAAAATAATCAAAATGTACCGTGGCATGTATAGGCCATTTTACAGAGTAGTTATATAATACATTCATAACTGCCGATTTTCGGTAGTTAAGTAAGCTAACTGACGATTATCGGCAGTTAAGTGAGCTAACTGCCAAATTTCGGCAGTTAAGCGTGCTAATTGTAAAGTCTGTTGGAAAATTGCTATTGGCTGCTTTAAACAAAGAAGTATTTCTTTATAGAATTCTGATTGGTTGTTTGTAAACAAATAGCCAATAAGACTTAGATATGATTTTGATAAGCAAAGCAAGCACTTTGCTTTTTGATGATTTTTGAAGCTTCATTCTTTCATTTCTTTTGTTATGTCAAGTTCTCCGTTGTTATCGAAGCCACTTTTATCAAAAACTGAATTAGTTTGTGAATACTTCCACGAACGATTCACGTATAAAAAGATAATATCTTTGCTTGAGAAATGTCATAGAATAAACATAAGTGCTCGTACACTTGGACGATATTTGAAATCCAGCAATTTATGTAGAAGAAATAAAATTGTTGATACAAGAAGTATTGTACAAGCTGTTCGAATGGAGCTTAAAAGTATTAAATCAAGTGTTGGATATAGGGCCATGTATCAGCAGATTACTAGAAATAGAATTGTAGCAACACATGAAGATGTTCGTCATGCTTTGAAAGCACTAGATCCTGTTGGGGTAGCTCATAGGCAATCAAATAAATTGACTCGGAGAAAGTATTATGTCATAGGTCCTAACGAGATTTGGCATTTAGACGGAAATGACAAACTAAAACCATTTGGTTTTGGGATCCATGGCTGCATCGATGGATATAGCAGAAAAATGTTATGGTTAAAAGTATGTTCATCTAATAAAGATCCAGCAATTATTGCTGGTTTTTTTCTGAAATTTGCTTCACAACTCGGTGGGACTGCAAAGAAAATAATAGGAGATCGAGGTGTTGAAAATATCAATATTGCAGGATTTCAGAGGTTCTTTAATCTTAACAAACAGAATTACATGGATACGTTTCTCTTCGGAAAATCAACATCTAATCAAGGAATCGAGTGTTGGTGGTCTTTCTTACGCAAAAGTTTTCTTAATTGGTGGAAGAACTTTTTCAAAGATCTCCGCGATAAAGGGTTTTATGATGACAGTAATCCAATACATTATCAAAGTCTTCAATTCTGTTTTTATGGGATTTTACAAGACGAACTTTCTGAAATAAGCAACAATTGGAATCATCACAAGATAAGACCTGTACGAAACTCGGAGACGCCCCCAGGCAGGCCTGATGTTCTTTATTACATCCATTCGTATTGCAATGATAGTACAGTAACCGTCAGCAGCAATGATATTAATACAGCTTTATCGATAAGTAGAGAAGTACCAACATATTTTTGCGATGATGTATTTGCACAGTTAGCAATATCCTGGATGCATAATTTGAATCTACAGATGCCCAAGAATGTAAAAGAAGCCGAACAACTATATAAACACCTTATTGCAGTAATCTGAAATGTTTTGTATTATCTTCAGAAAGCTGGTTTTCACCTCAAAATTTTAGACTAGATATAGAAGTCCTATTCCAAATTAATGTTTTTATTTCACATTCTGTCACTACCTATCTCATTTGGTTGCATTTGAAATTGCTGCCAAACGTCGTTCTTATGCGTATCCTGCATGTGCAAGAGTGAAACTCCTTGTTAAGCGAGCACTTACCAAGTGTGAAGCTTGACAGCTGTTCTTTCGAGTCTTCTTCCGGGAGTCTTGGGTAAGTGAGAGCCAGCGCTGACCATCAGGGCGTCATTCTTTAAAGCTATAGCTAATATTTGTCAGGTGTATTCTAAAGTAACTGTAATACATATACAGAACCTATGGGAGGGAATAAGGGTGTGGCACTTACCCAAGACTCCCGGAAGAAGACTCGAAAGAACAGCTGTCAAGCTTCACACTTGGTAAGTGCTCGCTTAACAAGGAGTTCTTTCTCGCTTCTTCCGTGAGTTGGGAAAGCGAGATTTCAAAGCACACGAGGCAAATATTAGCAACCTTCAGGAAAGTACACAGGTAAGTTATGTGTATAGTATACTCTTTAACTCTATATAACTACACCTAGTAATCCAAAATATTGTTCATATGTTCAACAGTGTTACATTGAATTTCCTTGTGGTAATATGTATGGAATGTATTTTCGTTTTCCCAACAAGCTTTTTTCAATATTTCATCCATGCTTACTCCAACATCAAGTGCTTTCAAAGTAGCCGCTGAACGACAGCTATGAGGGCTGAAATTGCAAATGTTACAAAGTGTAAATAGATCTTTGATCCAACGGCGAATGGAATCAATAGACACTTCTCTATGTGGTTTTTTGGTAGTTATGAGAAGTTTTTTAACATTTGAGTCATTGATTTTTTGATTCCTTCTCTTCAAATATTCTTTGAGACAATCTACTATGCAAAGTTTCTTGTCTTGATATGCCCTATATTCAAATACATCTAGTTTTCTACCTGGTCTTGAGTGTTTAAGCACATGTTTTGGTGCAAATGTAACACCGATATCATTAATAGCCATCTGATCAATCTCGAACCAGTAAATGGTGTTTATACGTTGACCCCCTAATAATAGTAGTAATATGACTACTTTGTAGGTCAAGAGTTTGTCAGTAAGGTTGATATTGTCTGGACTATTTCTGAAAAAGTCTAAGACCAGTTTAACATCCCAAATAAAACCATATTTCGGTTTTGGTGGCCTCAAATTGAACAATCCTTTGAAATATTTGTTCATTAGTGGATGTTCTGAAAGATGTTTATAAGAAGGAATGTAAATATATTGTGCAACAGCATTTTTGGCTGATCTTATGAGGCTAATTGAAAGGTTTTTGTCATAGAGAGTACTTAGAAAATCTATAACATTATAGATGTTGACATTATTAATGTCAATATTTTGAAGGGAACAAAATTCTAGAAATTGCCTCCAATAGGTGTTATATTTCTTTTTTGTGGATTCACGAATAGCAGATTCTAAAATCCTCTTTGAAGATGAAGTAATGTTCAAACCTTTGAAGTGATGTTCAGTGCCAGTAGCTTCAATTTTCTCCATAAAGGGTGCTTTTCCCCTGGTTGTTGAGGTAAGATCAACAAATCTGGCTGTGGCTGATACTCCAACTTCCTTGTGGCCATCTTTATGGCTTGAGGGTACCATGATTGGCTGGGCCAATCTGGGACCAGAAGCACCACATGTGCTTTGTCTTCCTTGATCTTTCTCAATACTTGACCAACTATGCTGAAAGGAGGAAAGGCATAACAGAATCTATTAGACCATGAAATAGAAAATGCATCTACCGCATGGGATTCTGGCTCAGGATGCCAAGATACGTATTTTGTAACCTGTTTATTGAGCCTAGTTGCAAATAAGTCAATGTCAGGCAAACTGAATTTAAGGATTATGTCTGCAAACTTATTTGGATTTAACATCCATTCAATGGCTGCATTGAATTTTCTGGATTTTTTATCTGCAGTTTTATTTTCTTTGCCTGGTATAAAGGCTGCAGATACCCAAAGAGAGTGTTCAATACACCAAAGCCATATTTTCCGGGCTTGCAGATTGCATTCCTTGGACTTGATGCCTCCCATATTATTGATATAGGCAATGGCTGTGCTGTTGTCCGACATAATACGTACATGTTTATAATGCTTGTTCTTGCAATAAGTAACAAGACCAATGTAGTTTGCCTCTAATTCTAGCACATTGATGTGCTTCTGTGCATCTTTAGCATTCCAAAGGCCACCTGATGGATTAACTCCATCAGTGATACCCCAACCTAAATTACTGGCATCTGTATAAATTGTCAGATCAACAGAGGGGATGTGAATATCTTTAATACTTGAATGGATATTTTTGATCCACCAATTCAGTTCTGCTATAGAGTCACTTGACAACTGACATTTTTTGTCAAAATTTCCACGACTTATCTGAAGTGCTTGGATTTTGTCACGTTCAAGATGTCTATAAAATAATCTGCCATGTGGAACAGCAGGGAATGAAGCAACTAAATTGCCTATTACTTTGGCAACAAGTCTTATGGAAGGTTTACGATGTGAAATTAGTTCTAAACAGAGATCATGGATTTTGTTTTTCTTTTCTGGAGTGAGTTGCATAGTCATATGTATAGAATCAAACATAAAGCCTAAAAAGGTCATACGTTGCGTAGGGATAAGTATAGATTTATCCACATGAATAGTAAAACCCAAAGATCTCAAAAGTTGTACAGTAGCAGAAACATTATCTCTGCAGAGTTGCTGAGAAGATCCCTGTAAATAGGTATCGTCCACATATATGGCTGATATATATCCTAGACTACGTAAGAACGTAAATGGGCACTTAAGTACCTTGGTGAAAACTCTCATAGCAGGACCATATCCATTAGGCATGCAATTAAATTGAAATAAAAATTTGTCAATAAAGAATTTCAAATACTTTTGGTGTTCCTGAAATATAGGAATAGAGTAAAAAGCATCTTTAAGGTCAACAGATGCCATGAAACAATCTTTTTCAATGGCATTAATAACATTGTTAATAGACTCCATTTTAAAATGCTTGTATTGCATACCTTATTACGCAAAAATAACGCGGTACATCAAATAGCGCGGAACAAATTAATGCGATCAGAAATTAACGCGAATCAGAAGTTTGGGTTTAAAACTGTGTGGTAATTAACGCGAATCAACGAATATCTAATATTCTGAAATCCTTAAAATCCTTAAAGAAAAAGATGGCGCATGTTGAAGCAGACGTGTCTTGTGTCGCAGAACAACAATTAATCATGAAAGCTGAAATACTCGAAGCTATCACAGCAATAAGGGAAGGAAAACATCATCGACCAACTACAGAAGGTATATTCAATCATATTTGTAATGAACGCAGGGAACGTAATGAACAAGTGTTGGTATCGAAGCATATAAAACTTGCTTCGATAACCTCGTCGAAAATCGTACCATTTGGATAAAAGGCGAAGGGGCCACTGAATCAGTTTTCATTACTAAACCTAATGCTCGTGATAACCATAGTGAACTATTATCAGATCTTAATAAATCGCCGTTGGCATCCCCTGTTAAACCTGATACTATTAAAACTGACAAGCTTGTTACTGCTGAACATTTAGAAGAGTTCATAGATTTAGCCTTTCGTAATGTTGTTGATATGCACAGGAAAGTAAGAAGGACAGCACTCAAGACTCTGTTGTACAAATACTTTTGAAACAAGTAGCATTTTTTGAGAGGGAAATGGAGAACAAACAAAGAGTTATCGAGGGGTTGTTGCGTACTCTCCACGAACGCGATGAAATCATAAAGCGTAACAGTTACATTTCATCTCACGTAAAATGTTCGTCTGATGTTTTTTGTAACAAAGTTACAAGTTATAATGACGTTAATTGCTCTGTAGAAGAATCACAAAATGTAAATCATGACCGATTAGCTGAGAATACAAATCAGTTAAAAAGCGATAATCGGGCAAGTAAAGCGCTAAAGAATGCTAGCAATGTGGAGAAAGTTAACAGAGTAATTAAATCTAATTCAGATAACAATGACGATGTCGCAAATCAACACAAGAATAACACTGTTAACACAAAGCAGAAAAATGAGAAAAAAAGCCGATCTACGTATGTGATAGGCGACAGTATAGTCAAAGATTTAAAAGCTTGGAAAATTTCTAACAATCTTAGTAATAAGCAAAACGTTGTCATCAGATCTTTCTCTGGTGCTAGATCAGAATGTATGGAGCAATATATAAAACCAACGCTGAAACTAAATCCTGACCATGTCATAATTCATGTTGGCACTAATGATCTTTCTTTGAATGACTCTACAGATGCCATTGCCGATCGTATAGTTAAACTTGCCGTTTCTGCAAAAAGTGATAAAACAGCGATATCAGTTTCTGGATGTGTTATGAGAGATGACCAGTATTCTGCAAAGGCAAAGTCTCTGAACAAAGCGCTAGAGAAGTTGTGTAATGAAGCAATGATCGGATACTTATCTCACGATAATATAAACAAAGTGCACTTAAACCGCAGCAAATTACACCTAAACGTCAAAGGCACCAAAGTTTTAATGAGGAATATGTCATCATATATTGATAGGTATTGACATAGTAGAGCTGACGCTGATGATTCTTCGTTCACCCCTGTTCATATTAATAATGAGTGCACAGGTGTGGGCGAAGAGCCCCCAGCTGGCAGCTCTGATGATGAAATTTCGCCCACTTCTCTAGATTCATTTAACGAGAAACGACTGAAGTTTCCGTCCAATATCATAGCATCTTATCTAAATATTAACTCTGTACGGAATAAATTTGAAAGTCTTCAAGTTTTGCTAGGAGGCAAGGTTGACATTTTATCCATTGCTGAGTCAAAATTAGATGAGTCGTTCCCCTCGTCACAATTTGTGATGAAGGGTTATACGAAGCCTTATCGTTTAGATATATCTTGTAATAGAGGTGGACTTTTGGTATATGTGAAAGATACATTACCATCACGGTTGTTGAGTGGTTTTAAGCTCCCAGAAGACGTGCAAATTATTCCTACAGAGTTAAAGCTTCGCAAGGAGAAGTGGCTTATTGTCTCGATATACCGGCCACCGTCTCAAAGCGTTGATTATTTCCTAGATACTTTATCTTCTTTACTTGATTTTCATAGTCAGGCGTACAAATGCATTTTAGTGATGGGAGACTTCAACATCGAGCCGGAAAAACCCAAAATGTCGAGTTTTCTGGAAGTACATGGTTTGTATAACCATACAAATACAAAAACTTGCTGGAAATCTTCGGATGGATCTTGTATCGATCTGATACTTTCCAACAAAAAGCATTCATTTCAGCTCTCTGGGGCTGTTGAGACTGGATTAAGTGATCACCATCTTCTAGTATACTCGATGTTTAAGTCGAAATTCCTAAAGCATGAGCCGAAGAAGTATAGTTATAGGTGCTATAAAAGATTTGATCAAACTGCATTTTTGAAATCTGTTCAGAACAGCTTAGTTGATATCAGCTTAGTTGATGTAGAAAACTACACTGACTTTCATAAGATCTTTACGGCACTCTTGAACCAGCATGCGCCGTTAAAAACTCTTTTTTTGCGCGCCAATAATCAACCACACATGACTAAGGCTTTACGCAAAGCCATTATGACAAGATCCCGGCTTAAAAACAGAGCGCGTCAAACAAACAGTGCAGAGGATTGGGCTGCTTACAAAGCGCACAGGAATTTTGTCGTAAATTTAAACAGGCGTTCCAAAAAGTCACATCTCTGTGACAACAAAGTTGGCAGTAAAAGTTTCTGGGATGCATGTAAGCCCTTTTTCTCAGAAAAGGGGATAAAGCAAGAAAAGATAATCCTTGTTCAAGAGGGCCGTATTGTCAGTGATGATTCCTCCTTTGCGCAAATCTTCAACAGTCACTTTTCTAATATAACGAGTAGTCTGACTATACCACACTGGAAAGGTCTCCTGCCTCTCGATGTGGATAGTGATGTCGATCCTATCGACTTGGCTATAGACAAGTATGCTGGTCATCCCAGCGTACTAAAAATTAAGTCTAAGTTTAAATCACTGCCTGTCTATGAATTCCACCATATTGAGGCAGCTGAGGTGAGGAAAGAGATCTTTTCACTAGACTCGTCGAAAAGTACTGGAGGCGATTTGCCAATTAAAGTGTTAAAACTGTCTTGTTCTGAAATTGAAACCCCTTTAACTAGGTGTTTCAATTCGATGATTGATTCTTCTGTTTTCCCTGAAGAGTTAGAACTTGCCGACGTAATTCCAGTATTTAAAAAGGGTGATAGAACCGACTGGGAATGCTACAGACCCATAAGTTTACTTAGGTCTCCTTCAAAACTTTTCGAGAGGCTTTTGGAACGTCAGATCTCCTCCTTTATGGAGAAACGACTTTCAAAATATCTATGTGGTTTTCGCAAAGGTCATTCGACCCAGCATGCCTTACTTAACCTCATCGTCGCATGGCAGCGGTGTTTGGCAAATGGCGGTAGAGTTGGAGCAGTGCTTATGGACTTGTCCAAAGCCTTCGACACTCTACCACATGACCTGATTATTGCTAAGCTCCATGCATATGGGCTTGATCGTAAAAGCTTGAAACTAATTTACAGTTACCTCTCAAACCGAAAAATGCGCTTTCGCATCGGCTCAGTGTTTAGTGACTGGCTTAGGGTCCTTTTAGGTGTCCCCCAGGGATCGGTTCTAGGTCCTATCCTTTTTAATATATTTTTAAATGATCTATTTTTCAGCGAACCAGATTCGCTTATTTGTAACTTTGCTGATGATAATACCTTGTCTGCATGTGGATCATCTTTAAACGGGATTCTCAGGCAGCTAAAGCATGATTCAGAAATAACTATCCAGTGAATTCGAGATAACGAGATGGTGGTAAACCCGGATAAATTTCAAGTCATGTTTTTAGGCTGTAGTTCAGCTGAAATCACGCCATTTGTAATATGCGGCTTTGCCTTAGAACCGTCGCCATCAGTGAACTTGCTTGGGGTAACCATTGATAACAAGCTGACTTTTTCTGCCCATATAGAAAAAATCTGTTCGCAGGCAAATAGAAAGATTAGTGCATTACTGCGCATTCGAAAATTTATTGAATATGGCAGAGCAGTCCTTTTGTGCAACGCCTTTATTTTGTCTTGCTTCAGATACTGTCCCCTGATTTGGATGTTTCATTCAAAAGGGGACGCTCAGAAAATTCGTAAAACACAGATTAGAGCCCTCCGAGCTGTGAATTTTGATTTCTCTACACCTAGTGAGCACATTTTAACTAAGTACGATAATGAATCCATCCACACTTCAAATTTGCGTACTATGCTAATCGAGGTTTTCAAAACTGTGAACAGATTAAATCCAGAGTTTTTATGGGATTTGTTCGGGCAGGAAAAGACAGCAATTCCAATGCGATCTGGTTACTTACTGATGCTTCCTGGCAAAAATGAATCCACGATATACTCGTTTACGTTTCGTGCAGTGTTGGCATGGAATTATTTGTCAGCTCCACTTAAGGATTTAGAGTCCTTGTCGTCATTCAAAACCAGTATTGCCAAGATAAAATCATTCTACTGTCAGTGCAAATCCTGCTCATGATTAGTCAGTATATTTATTTCTAGATTTTATAATATATTTTTTAGGTTAGGTTATATTTTAATTTTTAATTGTTTTGTTGACTTGATTTAGTCATTACTTATGTAATTGTACTAGGGATAATGTCAACAGAAAATAAAGTTACAATACAATACAATACAATACAATATTCGAATGGCATTTAATTAACACGAATTTTCACTGTCAACAAAATTTATTTTTACTGAAATACATTGGAAATCAGCACAGGAAAAACAAAGAAATAACAAATAGATTTCAATTCGGTTTGGTGAAAGTTCTTGATCAAAAATCATGTTCCCATTTCCTTTTCGGACATCGTTTAAAACATCTGGTATTCTATTCAAGAAGGGGCCACATTTGAAGCTGAAGCTCACAAAGAAAAACCAATGGCTTCTCCATTAGTGCAAGGTGGATTAGAGATTCCAATAAAGGTATCAGTGACGTGGAATGAGCCAGAAAAATTGTCAATTTTAGTGGCTAAAGTGAAAGAAGTCGAGTATCCCCAGACCGGAGAGTATATTGATTAATCCATAAATATTTTAAAAGAAATAGGGATTGAAAAAGACGAAGATGATGACGAAGATGAAGATGATGACGAAGTGGTGGAATTTCAAGTGGAAAAAGCTGATAACGTTAATAATGATAACGAGGCCATTCAGATATTATAAAAATTATTTTAAATCATAAGCATAGACGGTAAAAAATCAAAAGATTAAAATTTTGAGAGAAGCTTTTCGTAAAAACTATTTACATCTTCAGTCTCCTATGTACAACTAAATTCATAACAATAAAATCAAACTACTTATAACTTTGAACATCATACATATTCGACTTGGGAATACTTTTAAGTACACGATTAATTACGTAACTTAAGTAATCCCATTGCGAAAAAGTGACAATGATTGGTGATCAACTTGCTCATTTAATTCCGGTTTGCGTAAAGTAATAAAGAATGCCTCGAAAATTTTTCTTTTGCGGAAGTGATGTTCAAAGTTATAAGTAGTTTGATTTTATTGTTATGAATTTAGTTGTACATAGGAGACTGAAGATGTAAATAGTTTTTACGAAAAGCTTCTCTCAAAATTTTAATCTTTTGATTTTTTACCGTCTATGCTTATGATTTTACTTTAAAAAATGGCGTTTTATTCTTTTATCAATCGTTTTCCAAGACGGATCGCCGATATATACAAACAACTAAGGTCTACAAGAATCAAGCTACAAAAAACATCAGCTAGTATTGGTTTTATACAACATGCACTTCACCATCGTGTAACACCAAAGTTTGCTTCCATACAGGGACAATTTTTAAAACATGAACATAAGATATCAGCTGAAAGATCGTTATTAATTGATCATTTAAGAGATCATAAAAACACAATACGTAATTTGTGTGATGAGTACTCAAAGTTAACCAATAATTTGAACAACAGCATTGGTAAAGTCTTTGTCAAGATTATTTTTCAAAAATTGAACAACTTGCTGCGTAAATCTAATACCGACCGACTAATTACGAAGAACAAGAAAATAAACACATTGAAGAAGAAATCAAAATTTACCCCAAAGGAAAACTTACCCACTGCTAGAGTTCCAATTGTTAATTTATCTGATTCTGATGTTAACTTAGAAGGTTTGAGATATGGTTTAAAACATTGTTTTGTGGATAAAAATAAGTTTGTTAAAAGGGACGTTTCAACAGAGTTAGAAAACCTTGCGTCTTCAGTAAATAAACACGTTCCACCCGTAGAGTTAGAACAGTTTCACGAATATTTGAGAAAAATGACAAACAAATTCGCTCAGAATGTATATCATACCAAGGACAACACGTTTAGTGCCCTCAAACATTTGCGTAACAACAAGGACATTGTTATTTTGTCAGGTGATAAGGACTCCTCCGTGGTAGTTTTAAACAAGAAAGATTATATTCAAAAAGTAAATGATATGATTACAGACGGAATTCAAGCTGGAAAATATGAAAAAACCACCGACACCACGCATGACGACCTTGCCAAATTTCAAAGGTTTCTTTATCGTAATTTTAAAGATCACCCTCGATATAAAGACATGAGACCAACAGCTAACCAGCCAGCTAGATTTTTCGCGACTGCTAAGACACACAAGTTTGAAAACCACTCAGAAATTAATTTGAATGATTTAAAACTACGACCAATAATCGATCAGACGAACACTTATACACACAGAGCTTCGAAGGTGATTTCAGAATTCCTCCAGCCATTAGCACATAACGATTACATCATCAAAGACACGTTAAAGTTTTCAGATATAATTAAGAACGACATATTACAGCCTGACGAAGAGTATGTATCATACGACGTTGACAGTTTGTTTACAAGTATACCAGTTCCTGAGACGATTGAGTACGTCCTAGAGCAGATATACGATAAAAAGTTGCTTAAACCTATGTGCAAAAAGTTGACTTTCAAGCGTTTATTGGAAAGGTTAACCAAAGGGTGTGTTTTTAGTGTTAACGGAGAACTGGTAAGACAAATTGATGGCTGTCCAATGGGCGGTGCAATCTCTGTGATTATGTCTGGTATTCACATGGCTAGAATGGAGAAAGAAGTAGTAGTGCCAGCGAATCCTCAACTTTACAAACGTTATGTCGATGACATCATAGCTAAGCGCAAGAAGAATGAAGAAATTGATTCTTTATTCGAGAAAATGAATTCGCACCATCCTAACATCAAGTTAACCACTGAAGTAAATCCAACAAAATTCTTAGATACAGCATTAAAAGTTAACCATGACGGATCAGTGAGAAAACCTGGTAAGCTACCTACGTTCTGGTGTTCCCAAGTACCTAAACGATACAAGCGGAATGCAATTAATGGCGAATTACACCGCGCTGAGAAAATTTCATCAGATTTTGATGCCGAAATTCATGCTATCACTAAACGGTTTCGAGAAGTTGCTTTTCCGTTAGGGTTCATAAATTCTGTTGTTCGAGATTACAAAAACAAATCGGATAATGACCCTTTGATTCCTGGTTGGCTGTTCGAGGATCGTTCTAAAATTGTTTTTAAACTACCTTACTGTCCTAGTAACGAATCTGATGTCAAAAAGTTTATCGAAAGACTTGAAATCTTTACGAAAGGGAAATGTCGTTTTGTTGTTATTTGGTCAACACGCAATATTAGATCATTATTTCCACTCAAGGACAAAATTGCCCATAAATCATGTGTAATTTATGAAGGAACGTGCTCCTGCGGAAAAACCTATATTGGCGAAACTGAACGAAACTGTGCTATCCGATGGTCTGAACACGAAGACAAGAAGGGAAAGTCCGAACCTTCAAAACATTTACAGGAATTTAGTAGTCATAAGTTTACTTGGAAAATTTTGTCTTCTGCGCCTTCTCACTTCCGCAAAAGAAAAATTTTCGAGGCATTCTTTATTACTTTACGCAAACCGGAATTAAATGAGCAAGTTGATCACCAATCATTGTCACTTTTTCGCAATGGGATTACTTAAGTTACGTAATTAATCGTGTACTTAAAAGTATTCCCAAGTCGAATATGTATGATGTTCAAAGTTATAAGTAGTTTGATTTTATTGTTATGAATTTAGTTGTACATAGGAGACTGAAGATGTAAATAGTTTTTACGAAAAGCTTCTCTCAAAATTTTAATCTTTTGATTTTTTACCGTCTATGCTTATGATTTTACTTCAAAAAATGGCGTTTTATTCTTTTAAAAATTATTTTGGTTTCTTGTAACTAGGATGTTTTATCTTTAACAGAACGTTTGAAAAAAAGCACCCCTGATCCTTCCGTTTTGGACCCTTTCCTTACTTTTATGAAACAGTAAAATCTGGCTATTTTCAGTAGTTTTAAAAAGTTACATAAAAATTAACGTTTGATGAATCTAACGGACGTTTATTTAACGCTAAACATTTAATAACGGATGAGAAATTTACACGGACAGGAAATTAACGGGGTTTTAATTAACGCGAAAAATTTCAATTCGCGTTAATTAATGTACCGCGTTATTTTTGTGTAATAAGTTAGCTGAATAAAATCAGTTCACTGCGCGATTCGAGTGTTACTTGTGTATTGAATTGTAAGAAATTAGTATTTTAAAAATATGGTGACACCATTCAATTTAAATAAACCGACGAACTGGTTTAGGCGAAATGCTGGTACAGCGGTAAGTAATTCTGATTTATTCATTTTGATTTTTGAACGTAATTTATTTGTTTATTGACATTTACTGATTTTTCGAATTGGTTTTAATTTTGTCACCAGGTCCCTTCTTCATCGACCGTTCCTGTTTCATGCCCTGACAGTACTGGCCAGGGAGATGCTAACTTCGAAGAGGATGTTGGAGATAAATGATTTTATTGCCTAACATAAAAGGTGTGGAATTATTTGTGTCGTGCATAACGTTTACAACCAGCCATGCCGAAAGTGGGTGCAACAACAACGTAAAGGTTGGCATTTCTAAATCCTTTACTATCTTGAAATGCAATATATTTATTCCACATCAAAATTTTGTACGTGTAAGTTAATGAATTTCCTTTTGTAGTGACATCGTCTGAAAGTCCTGATTCAGAAACTTAAAAGATCGTTTTAAGCAACGTGAAGCAAAAGAAGAAAAGATATTAGAAACTCCGTTGACGGTGTACGAAAGGGCGTTTTCCAGTCAGCCACGTAAACAGTTACATCTATCACTCCGAGGTACCAGTCATGATTCAATGAAGCAAATAGAAGAAGAGAAGGGTAATTTAGAAGGTAAAGAGACCGACGTTACGACGAATGGATGCTTGCGAAAGGGCAAAACCCAACAATCTTCAAAACAGAGCTACTTTTTAGAACATATCCATCGCAAGGTTCGCCAGCGATTCAGATTGCGCATCAATGAAAGAATGAAACGGAAAAAGACACAAAAAACACGATCTGTACCTAGTATACAAAACGTTTTGAAAATGTAAAACTATCGGGAGGGTGGGAGTTATTTAATACCTAGAACCCTATCTAATCCCCAGTCCAACACCACAACAATGCCTAGTTTTCAGACTCTTTCTAAAGTAACAAAGTACACAACCACAAAACTAGCTTCCAGAATATGTGTGAAGACGGGCCTAGGTTCCAGGCTCTTTTAAATGTGGATAAGTGGACTGGGTAATGAGTTACTTGCAACCAACATAACTAGTTTCGAGTCTTTGGTGGCAAAGAGTAAAGGAATGGTTTCTAGGCCCGTCTTCACGGGCCTAGTTTCTAGACTCTTTCTAAATTGCAAAGGTAGACAACCACAGAACTAGCTTCCAGATTTCGTTCTCATAAAAGAAAAGCCTGGGAACTAGGCCCGTCTTCAGGCCCGTAGGCCCGTCGTCAGGCCCGTCCTTTTAAGAAGGTTTTGACCGTAGGCCCGTGGCCCGTCCTCTTTTCGACAAAAACTAATTTCACATTTGAAGAAAATGTCTAAGGTAAAACTCGTCAACCCAGGGCTTTCCTCTCAGAATCTGAAAACCCACGGTTGCCACACTGGCATCCAGAATAAAGTTTTTTGAGAATTTGGACGGGCAACGGGCCTACGGTCAGCTCCTTCATAAAACGACGGGCCTGACGACGGGCCTGCGGGCCTGACCACGGGCCTAGCTTCCAGACCCTTGCAATGAGTTATTTGCAAGTTATACAGTTAG
The DNA here is from genome assembly GCA_027922465.2 of Turritopsis dohrnii. Taxonomy (NCBI): domain Eukaryota; kingdom Metazoa; phylum Cnidaria; class Hydrozoa; order Anthoathecata; family Oceaniidae; genus Turritopsis; species Turritopsis dohrnii. Next base: position 286,331 of record BQMF02000276.1, read on the forward strand.
TTTCCAGTTTCTTTAGTCAGAAGTTGAAAGGGCTGGGTTCTAGGCCCGTATGAGCACGGGCCTAGGTTCCAGGCTCTTTCAAATGTGGATAGGTGGACTGGGTAGTGAGTTAATTTGCAACCAACAAAACTAGTTTCGAGTCTTTGGTGGCAAACAGTTAAGGGTTTGGGTTCTAGGCCCGTCTTCACGGGCCTAGTTTCTAGACTGCTTCTAAAGTGCAAAGGTAGACAACCACGGAACTAGCTTCCAGATTCCGTTCTCATAAAAGAAAAGCCTGGGAACTAGGCCCGTCTTCAGGCCCGTAGGCCCGTCGTCAGGCCCGTCCTTTTAAGAAGGTTTTGACCGTAGGCCCGTGGCCCGTCCTCTTTTCGACAAAAACTAATTTCACATTTGAAGAAAATGTCTAAGGTAAAACTCGTCAACCCAGGGCTTTCCTCTCAGAATCTGAAAACCCACGGTTGCCACACTGGCATCCAGAATAAAGTTTTTTGAGAATTTGGACGGGCCACGGGCCTACGGTCAGATCCTTCATAAAACGACGGGCCTGACGACGGGCCTGCGGGCCTGACCACGGGCCTAGCTTCCAGACCCTTGAAATGAGTTATTTGCAAGTTATACAGTTAGTTTCCAGTTTCTTTAGTCAGAAGTTGAAAGGGCTGGGCTCTAGGCCCGTATGACCACGGGCCTAGGTTCCAGGCTCTTTCAAATGTGGATAGGTGGACTGGGTAGTGAGTTATTTGCAACCAACAAAATTAGTTTCCAGTCTTTGGTGGCAAACAGTTAAGGGTTTGGGTTCTAGGCCCGTCTTCACGGGCCTAGTTTCTAGACTCCTTCAAAAGTGCAAAGGTAGACAACCACGGAACTAGCTTCCAGATTCCGTTCTCATAAAAGAAATGCCTGGGAACTAGGCCCGTCTTCAGGCCCGTAGGCCCGTCGTCAGGCCTGTCCTTTTAGCATGAGTAGCAAAACTGACATTTACAATTTCAACAATCAACTTTGATTATCTCCATTGACAACCACGGCCTCGCTTTCATACCAAGCTTCGTTTTCAAGATGCATGTTAAAAGTACACATGTCAGCAAAGATTAGTGTGAGCAATGACGTGAAAGCTTATTGGACACCTCAAAGTAAATTCACCATGTCTACCACTATTTGAAGATGTTTTAGTAACAAAGTTGACTTTTGCTCCTTGAAGCATCAACATTGATCATCTGCGGTCAACTAAAACTAGGGTTAGGGTTTCTTAGATTGGCTTGAAGGAGAGTGCGTCGTCCCTCCATCACCAAAATATTTTGAATGGTATAAGTAGCAAAGCCGACTTATATACATGAAAGCATCAACTTTGACAAACATCTTTTTTTGAAATCAGTCATCCTTAACAGATGTATGGTGGCCCATGGAAGCCATCGTAAAATTTCTTTTAAAAATCAAAAAACATGTTTAATTTGCTGTTTTGAATTCAAGATGAGTTGTAAATTAATTTTCAGTTTTTATTTCAATTTTCAAGGCCAATGCAAATCCACTTTGCTTTAAACACTTTAATACGATGGCTCTTCTGGTCCATCGCGTGGCCCATAGAGGCCACTCAAACTTCGGCTGCCGTTATTCTAGTTCTATCGATACCGCTGCTACCATGATGCTTTCGTGAGGCACGTGCATGATGGTTTCAAGTGAGTAGTTGTATAGTTTGTCATCTAATCATAGTCAAAAGAAAAAACGTTATCGTAAGCAATGTCTTGGAAAGAAGATTATGCTCTTCAATCACAACTTGAAATATATGTGAGACAAAATTTCAAAAAAAGAGAGATCTTGGACTTTGTCAACAGAGATTATGAGTATCATTTTGGAAAAGGACATTGTGAAATGCGAACATTGACTAGAATGTTACAACATTTCAACATAAGATACACGGATTATTCTGTTCCAGCTGAAGATATTGTAAACGTCGTGAGGCAGGAAATGCAAGGAGCTGGAAAAGATCTTGGATACCGAGCCATGCATAATAAAATCAGGCAAAAATATGCTCTGAAAGTTCCGCGAAAAATAGTTTATGATACAATGACTAATTTGGACAGTAGTGGTCTCCTAAAACGAAGACTTGGCCTAAAAACTAAAAAGAGGACAGGACACTTCACAACTGCAGGTGTAAATAATTTTTTTTCTATTGATGGCCATGATAAAATGATGGGATATCAAAATTCCACATTCCCATTGGCTATTTATGGTGTCCTTGATCAGGCTAGCAGGAAAATCGTTTTGTTAAAATGCTGGACAACAAATAGTGATCCCAATGTTATTGGAAGATGGTATCTTGAGTTACTGGAAGAAACTAGAATGCTCCCAGCAAATATTCGATTGGACTGTGGAACTGAAACTGGTAAGCTTGTGACCATTCATGCATATCTCAGAGGTTTAGTTGAAGATTTAAATGAACCATTAGATTCTGTCATTTATGGTCCCTCTACATCAAATCAAATTGAAAGATGGTGGCGGGAGCTTCACGAAAGACTTGAGAAAAACTTGAAGCAGTATATTCAAGAACTTTTGAGAGAAAGAAAGTATAACCCACATGAGCAGTTAGACAGGTATATGCATGAATTTCGTTCATACTGGGATATAATATTAACTCAAGTCTATAAAGTATATCTTAAGCTATGGCTTGGCTACCTAATAAATGACTTTTCACTCAAAAACTTCTAAAGAAATGGGATGGAATAAGAATAACCTGGTGGAAAATACTTAGAAAATTAACTAAATTTATTAGCTAATACAGTAATAGTCTACTTTTAGCTTTCCATTGTAAAGTGATTACTGTATGTTTTAGGAAGAATTGGAAAAGTTTGTTCTTCAAGATCTTAATACTGGTCTCAATACTGATATTTTGATTGATCTTTTGAAAATTCATTTTCTATTATTAGATCACTTCTAGCTTTCATTATGGTCCCAGTCATCCAAAGGGAATTAGACGATTTTAAAGAATTGATATGGAACAATCACAGGATTAGAGCTCAAAAGAAAACATTACTTCCAGATGGTATTCCCAATCATATTTACGAGTTTCCTGAAAATTATGGCCTGGAAAACTGTGGTACGTTTGTTTCCTGGCCAATAGTTCTATTAATAAGTGTTGGCTGAACCAAGCATTTTCTTATTCACTCAGACAATGTCTTTTGGCAGCTTTGTTGCTAATCCATTTTTTAAATGCATTTTTCTGGAATACTTTCTTTTCTCTTTTATAAAGTTGTGCTTACTGAATGTTCTCTTCTATACACTTGTTTTGATAGGATACCGTTTATCAACCCAGCAGATAGAAGAAGTTAAAACTCATGCAAATTTGCCAGCTGCTGACGATTTTATAAGTGCTGATTTACGAAACCAATGTGAAAATCACATACCTTTCCCTGGAGATGTGCCAGTGCAACATTTAAAAACAGCATTTATGTTACTGAAGGACAATATAATTTCATACTGTTAGTTTTTGGAATGTATACATAAGATATTGTGTTTTACTTTGTTCACTTATATATATGTATAGTAGTATTTATGTATGTATCACTTTTCCTGGTAGATTATAAAGTAATTGTGTTTCTTCCCAATAATTATCCCTACTTTTTATTTGTTGTATGACACAAAGCTTAACTGAGATTCAAAATCACAACTCTTAAAAATGTTAAAAAACTTGGCCATTTGCTATGGTTGTACTCTTGCCTTTTTGTTAGATGATTTTGATTTTTGATTGGAATAATAAACTACAAATCGATAGTGGGGTCATCAACCAATTCAAGAGTTTTTCATCCACTATTTTGTCTATTGAATTTTAACTTTTCTTTAGATTGAAGCTAACTATTATGTCAAAAAGAAAAAATCCTGATTGGGCAAAAATTGAAGCTGGTGCTTCTAAAAAAAGGACTGGGAAGTCAGACGTCAGACCAAAATCATCAAATGCTGCAAAGATAGCAGCTGTACTGTCAAGAGGAGAGTTGGTGGTGCAGCGGTTATCAGCTGAATTGAATGGGAAGACCCCAAAGTATGCTCCAATTGGACCAAGAGAATTTGTACCGTATCCCTATGATGATGTTACAATATTGGAAATAAAAACTGCTTGCCACAAATTTTTTTCAGAAATGGATTCTACTGTTACAAATGCTAATTGTGATGTTCTTGCAACTGAAAGGGGGCCATCATGTTCTCATATTGACCAAATACCAAATTTGTCTCTGATCCATGTACGCTTTATACCAAAGCAACATTATTCTTCGATAACCTCGTCAATGCTTGGAATCAGTGCTTTTTCCAGGAATAAACCTGCAAAATCTTTATCATTGTTTCTTGAAAAAAGGAAACAACCAGTTGATGTTTCAAGAAGACCTGAAACATCATTAACATTATCCACAATGTTAAGAATTGGTCATGAAGTTGGTGAACAAGGAAATCTAACGTTGATTGAAGTCAAGTCATTTGATATCAATACAATGACTTGGAATGCACTTGGTCCAATTAACTTTAATGTTAGTGAGCAGATCTTGGGTAGTGGTGGATTTAGAAATGTTTATAGTGCTACTTGCCAAAATCCAAGTTTTTGCAACAAAAAATGGGTTTTAAAGAGATATAAGGAAGAGGCAATACCCATGGTTACAATCAGGAATCAAACCCTGGATGGACACACAAAAACATGTGTCCAGATGGTTTGCTTATCAGATTACTTTGCTTTAAAGCTTTCAAAAGTAAATCCTAATTTACCAAATTTCCGATATGTTAAAACATTTTATGGTGTAATCAATGGAAATGAGCATGTAACAATTGAAGAAATGCTTGATGGAAATTTTACCAAGTACTTGAATAATGATGGTGTTTGTACAGACAACGAAGACACAATGAAATACAAAGCGTATTGTCTGGCTCATTTTTCTTTTGTTACATCTGAAGAAAAACTTCTTCTCACTGATATTCAAGGCTGTGGTATGATGCTGACTGACCCTGAGATTGCTTCTTCACAGTTTCACATAAACAAAGAAACATTATTTTGTGTTGGAAACTATTGTAGAAAAGCCATAAAAAGCTTTGGCTTAACCCATAAGTGCAACGAATTTTGTAAGATGGCTGGTTTGGAACCCATAGATGTGGACAAATTTTACGATTATGATGACGCTATTGAATTACCTGATGGGACCTTTATGTAAAGAGACATTTTAAACCTATTTTATAGCAATTATTCTCACTTATTTGAGATCTTACGATTCTTTTTTTATCTTCAGATACTTTTTATGGAAGAAACTTTTTTTGAGGAAGATGATGATATACCAGTTATATTTTTTAATCACTAAAAAGCTCATTCTTTCAATGTTTTTATATTTGGTTCCAATTTCTTATCATGTAAGCATACTGGGAACTAGTTTCTTATTGTAACAAAAATTCCAGGAAGATCAACGTGTAACTTTAAGAAAAAGGGTATCTTAGTAAGTACGATTTAAGTTCATTTTGATATAATAAACTTGCTACTTGTCTTTGAATTTTATATTTATTATTTTGTGTGCCACCTGATGTAAATTTCGTGTAGGTTTTTACTACAAGTAAGAGCTTGTAAAAAGAGTTTTAAAGATTGCCAGTTTTTACCTAACATTGATCAAAAAAGCTAATTTGTTATTTTTGTATCTAATGAGAGATAAATTTTATTTTGTTATTACATAGTAGATCGTCCACTAATAGTGTACATTTTTATAAATATTTATGAGAACATAAAACTAACGCGTTCACGTAGCTTATTTTAACAGAAAGACGTTATTTATTTGGAATTTCAGTTATTGTTTCTTCTTTGCTAACTCCCTCAAATTATATTGAAACAAAACCGTGACCATATTTCGGTTGGGAACTGAAATTAATTTTCAAAACACCTTTTATAGAATGAGGTCCATATGATCAGCTGAGTGAGAATAAGACATTATACAAAGGTTTTCAATAAGTCGGCTGCTGACTATAAAGGCCGGTTTCCAGTTCATTCGCTGTGGTCGCACGAATGAGCGATCTGATTTTTGATTGGGTGACGCAACCTCATTCGCCTGGTTGTTCAAATCATTTCAACTACTGAGCGAATTACTGGAAACCAGTCTTAAGTACATACGTTATTTTTTGGTGAGCCTTTTCTAGTATTTTGCTTACATTTCTGCAAATGAATCTAATGCATTTAAACAAATAGAAGATAATGATCTGTTCTCAGTACAGCTAAAGGGTAGCATTATCAACGCAAGAGATAGTAATAACGAACAAACAAAATAAGCCTAAAGCCGGTTTTCCACTAGGCGGAATATTCCGCTTGAGTCTAGCGGCTTTTGTTTTTTTAAGAAATTCCGCCGAAAGCGTCCGCGGAAAAGTCAGATCAAGTTCAACTTTTCCGCCGCGGAATATTCCGCCAGCCAATCAAATGGTTCAAATAGTGATCACGTGGAGAAAAACAATAACCGCACCACGCTGAAAATTCCGTCTAGTGGAAAACCGGCTTAAAGGCGGGTTTCCACTTGGTCGCACAGTCGCGCGAATCGAGCGAACTGATTTTTGATTGGCTGACGCAATCTCATTCGCCTGGTAGTTCAAAACATTCGAACTACTGAGCGAATGAAAAAGCTGTTCGCTCAGTCGCGCGACAACAGCGAATGAACTGGAAACCATAGGCAAAGACAAAACTGTTGTTTATTTATTTATTTTTTTTCTCTAGTGAGATATGAAAATGATTTGCACATTTTTTAATTTAATGTTTTTAATTTTTTTGAATCACGTCTGACTTCGATAGGCCACGCGGTGGACCAGAAGGGCCACTAATTTTAAAATAATTCTTATTCGACCGTTGATTTATAAAATGAAAATTAATTTGTAATTCACGTTGAACTTTTCAGAAGAAATTTTACAATGGCTTCCATGGGCCACCATACAGATGTGAGTATATATAAAAAATATTTCAGCTCTCTGAATTTCTTTCTTTAACGATGGCTGAAATGTCAGAGGAAGTACTGGCAAAGTTATTTGAAAGCCCAGCGGAGGTTTACAGTAGTGAGGAAAGGTTGGCACAGGTTATTGCGGACGTGTTGTCTCCCCCTAAAGCACAATCGTTTCTTATTATCAGTTCAGACGAAGAAGAACAAAGTCAAAGTAAGCAAGGTTATGTAAAGTCTATGAACACATTTACTTTTAAGTATTATCATTTGCTCCTTTTGCATTCTCTTCTAGGATATGTAGGGACGGAGTTCTTCTACAATATTGTAGCCATGAAAGATGACAAAGTACTTGAAGAGTACATCATCTACTTTCAAAACAACCAAGTGAAAGGTAAAAGATGCATGTTAGAACTTGACAAGTTATACAAGCATTATACCAGTACGTGTTATTTAACTTTAAAAATCATTTTATATAGATTCCGACAGTAAAAAAGAGGAGTGCATTGTCCCTCCTCCGCCGAACGACTTTGTATCCGAAGAAGAACAAAACAAAGAAAAGTAACTTTGAAATTGAACGGTGTTTTCTTTTTTTAATACAAGATCAAGAAATACAATACAAAAGAATCATCATTATCTAATTTCCCGAGGGGCTAGTATTGCGTTTGAATGCCAAAGATTCCGAACGCACCCTAAGCGAGTCTTTGTTTCTGCAAGGATGAAACGAGTATTCCGAGTCCTTTAGTATGCGAGACCAGCAACCTTTGCCGTACTTTGAGATGCCTCTGCACAAATACAAGTCTTCCTCTTTCGTAAATTTCACCCGAGTTTGTTTGGTTTGTTCGTTGACGACTTCTCGTTTTAACTGCACGTCCGAACTGATCAAAGACACCAACGATTGATTTCGTTGTTGTAAATTCTTTGTAACGTCTTTTCCGGCAGTAGACGGGATAGTGTCCGTTATTATTATGTCGTCATCGTTGTCGTTACCATCGACGATTACTTGCGATGACGAGCTAGTGCACGGTTGTTGTGATAAAATCGTTTCGGCTTGATTGAGTACACGTTGATCGAATGTACGAGCTGTGTCGTTTATCGTCCGTAAAACGTCCATCATGTCTGCACTCACTTCTTTTCGTTTATTACCGACCAGCTTTTCCATGCATTGTCTGCTACGCAAAGCAACGTCTCTGGACAGGTTCTTTTGATACGACACCTTCGCCACGTGCGAACTGTGCTTTTGGTCTCGTGAAACAACTTCTCGTTCGGACGGAGTCAATCTTTCCGCACTCTCTGTTTCGACGATCTGACGATAACGAGTTGGATTGATGTACTTTCCGATGGCTTCGTGAACGAGAATGCTCATCGCAGTCGAGAATGCAGTGTATTGTTTACCTTTGTTTGTGACCAACAAGTAATCGCAACTCGGGTTCAGTTTCGGTCGTACTAAGTCAATATAAAAATCAAGAATTTCTAAAGTCTCAGAGTCTAAAATAACAGTATCAAACAAATACCTATCGGCAGTTTTGAATTCTTTCTGATCGACGAAACCTCCGTTTGTCTTTGCCTTTTCTATCATTTCGATGGTCAAGTACTGATAAGTCATCGGTCTGGAGCATTTGACACGCACGAATAGATAGGTAGCGACAAATCTCGTTGCAAATGCCAGTTGCGATACGGACGGACTTCTTTGGGCGTCTTTACACTCCTGCAAAACGTCCCGAAAACGACAAATGTGATAAGGGATAACGTTTTCCATTTCTTCCATAGTCGCCCAACTATTTCTTGCAATCAACGTTTCCAAATCGAGGTTGCGAGAATATTCCAGTCTCTTTTTCTTGCCCAGATTTTCTTTACCACGTCTTATGTATACTTCGGTCACGGTAAAACAACGCAAAGTACTGTCGGACACACCGTGGGCCTTTCGAAAATCCAATATGTCTGATATCGACTTTAAGTAATTTAAGGACGCCGAACTGGTAATTTTCCAATCTTCTTCCAGCATTTTCAGGAAATCCATGATGATGGAGGGCGTACCCAAGCAACAGTCGACAAATTCTTCCGTTAAAACAGATTCGGATTCGACATCGTCAATGCTGGCCATAAGAAACTTCATACATCTTTGTGCACATTGTTTCGCTTCTTTCTCGGATTTTCCTCCACCACAGGGCGTACAAAGCCACTCCAAGAAGTCCTTTCCAATGCCTTCGTTTACGGAAAATGCAGGCTTGTTGGCTGTGCAAATTTTCTTTTTCGTCGGTTGATAGGCGACTACTTCTTCCCTCTTCACGTCTGGTGCTTCGTCAAAATAATAATACCAACCGTGCTTCTTATCGATATGCTTCCGTAATCCTCGACTGCTTTTGAAGCCAACGTGCAAACAGTTCTTTACTGGACAAATGAAGATGTTCGTATCACTAGGTCGCAATATCAACTTCCTTTTGTGTCTGGCTGCTCCATTGATTCCGACCCAGTTGACGAAAAGTGTTCTTTTTGACATCTTTTTATTTTGTAATCGATTAATTCCTCTCTTCTCCTTGTCATTTCTGTTCTTTAAACATCAGTCAACATTTTTTATACTGTTTAACGAATCACAAGAGAGTAATTTGTTTGTTCTTTCCACCAAAGAATGATCAATTCTTTTTGAAGAATAGAATCATTTGTTCTCTTTAAAACAGAATAGTTTGGTCCATATAAGTGAGAACAATATGAGAACGGCAAAGCGGAACATTTTGTTAACAATTAAGCGCGTTATCAGGAACAAATAGGTCGTTTTCAGGCACTCCGTTTTGCTCTCCGCTGAACGGAACAAATCTGTCAATCCCAAAGGAACAAGAGTGCACGAAATGTACAACCATTATTTATAAAGAACACATTAGATCATTAAAGAACAATTAAGCGTTTAAAGCTGTGTTCATTCTGTGTTCACTGAAAATCTATTCTCAAGGGGAACCGAGCATGAAATTCACCGTAAATAACTTAACGAGTGAAAAGTATAAAGCTACGTTAAGGTATATTTATTGAACTTTTTTAAGTTTAAAATCATTCTAAAATTCCCATCTTTTTTGGGTCTGGTGAAAACACCCGAAACAAAATCACCAGGCTGACGTACAGTATTAACAACTACCTTTTTAATGGAAAGTTTTTGAATTTCACTTAATATAAATTGAGTTTCCACTAAAGAAAGGGTGTGAATATGAAAATTATCGTCAAGGGGAAGTGATTCGAAGTCTAGTTTCAATCCAAATTTGACTATATCTAAGATCCATGGATCTTGGCTAATGTCAGACCAGGCCTTAAGGTGTTTTTTAATATTCCCCCCTTGGCATATAGAGACTTCATGGTGAAGAATGTCCAAAAAGTCAGTTGAAATGGAGCCATCCGAATTAAACATACATACCTCTAGTTCTTTTTCTTCTGGTATGTTTGGTTTCCGTTGTTTCGTTTTGGGTATTTCTGACCCTGTTTTTGGTACCCAAATGACCTCTGGTTCCCTGGGGTTTTTGAGAACCTGTGTAATGGCACGAGCCATTAAAATAATTATGCTTCTTTTTCTTTCATTATTTTTTCACGCGTTTATTACTCTCGAGAGGGTTCTCTACGCATTTAAGTTTAAGTTTGTCTTTTTTTTTCTCTCACACACATAATCATTCACGTTACTCAAGAGTCGTAATCATTCAAGAATCGCTACAAAAATTCATATACATTTTGTATTGGTTATCCGGTACGATATTTTATTTCTGTTTTGCTTACGTTTTCATGTTTCCTTTTTCAGTCTTTCTTTCTTTCTTTCTTTCTCTTTTTTATCAATTACTTAAATATTTTTTTTTATTATTCATTTCAGTTTGAACTTTTCACTGTTACAAAAGATAACCAAATCAATTTTTAATCAACGTTTATTCAATTCCCCGACAACCTGTAGGCGTTTTTTGCCTTTGTAAAGGTGTTTTTCCTGCTCTTTAGTTTGTTAGTGCCATTGATTTCAGTCAACCTTTTATTAAGGTCATCCCCAAAAAGAAGTTTAGAGTCAGATGGCACATTAACCGCAAGGGATTTTTCATCTGCCACAAACGAATATGACAAATATTCTCTTCTTAATTGCTCGTTAGAATTATGTGCATGGGTAAGAAGAGCTAATGAATCCATGCTTTTCCTTACTGCAGAATCGATGGTGTCTTTGTATTGGTTGACGGAGGAATTTTTATCCTTTCTGGTTTTGAGTAGTTCATCCACGGATTGCAAAACGCAACTAGTCGATCTAACAATTAAATTTTGGATTCTTTGCATTTTGACGTCAAACGTTCTTTGTTTGGCGGACAAAACTTGCGACCAAATCTCTGGATTGACAGACCTAGTCTCAAGATTACAGTTCTCTGGAATAGGATAGGCCTTAGCTTTTTCAGTGACTTTTTCCAAAGAAAGAGGTTTCCCTGAAATGTTGTAAAACATTGCGCTATATTAGAAGCAATGGGAGGTCCAAACTCTTTTGGTTCCACAAATTCTGCAGAGACTTGCTAATGTCAGATGAATCATTGCAAAGTTCTTCTGTATGTTTCACAGTTTTTGATCGTTTTTGAGGCGTGGTCACTATATTTAAGTGTTGAGCTTTCCTCATAGTAGAGGAAGCTTGCCTCTGCGGAGTGGTAGGCACAAACCCAGTGTATGGAAAGGTCATTGTGGAGGAGCTACCTACACTACCTTCTCCCACTGTGTGTTTGTGCTTTCTGCACTGTTTGCTGATGAATCACATCAGTCAATGTATCAATTTTTTGTAGCAGCAAAAATATGCCATTACTAGAACCTAGTTCGAAATTTACCGGTACTAAATGTAACGGATCTGACTGCTGCTGTTGTTGTTGTTGTAAAGCAGAATTGCTTTCAACAGCAGTGTCAGTGTCAGCTTCATTACCTTGAAGCAATAACATTTCTTCTTCATCAGAAAAAACAGACATAGTATTAAGGAATTAGAAAATTGTAATAGGAAAACTTATCTATCCTTTGTGATGAAGCAGCTTCTTGAAGTGAAGACGACGTCTGTACGCACTGATAATCAAAGCTGTAATGACGCCCTGATGGTCAGCGCTGGCTCTCGCTTACCCAACTCACGGAAGAAGCGAGAAAGAACATAGAAATATACTAAAATCATGCTGCAAATAACGTCCTCATATTCTAATAAAAAGAGATACAATTAATAAAATGATAAATATTAAAACCAAACTAACAAACTCAATAATATGCGAAAATTTAAACGAACATTTTCACAAAAACCAAACAGCTAAAACGTTTTAAAAACTAATATATACCGATGTAAATGGTATTAAATAAGCGCTTAGTCGATGATTTATTTCTTACTTTTTAGAATGTGCGTTTAATTCAAAACAATCACTAATGTAGCAACGGGGCTTAAATAATCATTACACATTTCCTTGTATAAAACCAAATTACCTTTATAATTACCTTTGTTGCTTCTCAGCCTTACACGATCGAAACTGGCCGAAATACCTGCCTGTCAAACTACAAGAATCTAAGAGAACAACTAGAAGAGATATTGAAATGATGGTTGAACATGGTGAAAAAAACACCTTTAATGATCAAGTTTTTAATACTTTTAATAATTTACCAAAAGCTATTAGAGTAATTAATAATAAAAAAGTATTTTACAGGGAAGCTAAACGATATTATAGTGATAGAGAGACTCTAGAGTTTTATCTCTATAATATTATATGGCGTTTGTAATAGAACTTTGGTATATTCTTCCTGATTTGCTGAAGCTACTCTTCCCTTTTCAAGTGTGTTTGGAGAATACTAGTACTTTTGTCATCTTATTTCTGCCATAAAATTTTTTTAAACTTTTAATACGAAATATTTAATGTGGTAATCTAAATTTTTATCTCTTTATACATTTATTTATGGTTTATTTATAGTTAATCTCCTATAGAGGGTGCGTCTTGGCCAGCTTGCATATTGCTATATTTCCTCTATTTGCCCAGTTCATCCAGGCTAAGATTCTTTCAATTTAATTTCATAAGGTTTCTTATTGTCGTACTCAAATCAATGACATTCTCAAGTTGTGTCCTACATTTTATTCAGTTTGTTTTAATCTCGATATATTAATTTACATACTAATAAAGACATATATTTTAGTATTTTTATTTTTATTTTTAAGTTGTAGGGAGAAGAACCATTTTGTAATTAATGGATCCCAAATATATGATTTAATAAGAATAATAATAATAATAATAATAATAATAATAATAATACAACATAACTCTCATCAAAAGGTTTATACATAACACTGGATAGAAAAATGAACACAACATAAACAGTACATAATATTCCACTAGATGAAAAATTCCCACTTATCAGAATACAATGGTGTGTTATCTCACTTAATAGTTATCTCACTTAACTGCCGAAAATCATCAGATAGCTCACTAACTGCCGAAAATGTATTATAAACTACTCTGTAAAATGGCCTATACATACCACGGTAAAAATGCAATTTTCTTGTGATCTGCGTAAAATATGGTCCCACTGCAAATGCAACGCTGTTTCTTTGCAAGAGTACACCCTACATCAAAACTCAACGCTTGCAAACTTGGTCCTGTTTAAAATGTGTAAATCAATTCATCCCTTTTTTTAGTGATATCTTTGATATTAATACTCCTGCTGCCAGTACTAGTGGCATGCAGGATAATAAGTCGTTGTTGACACCTGTCGAACTATCACTTGAACAAGTCAGTTTTATTCAACATTTCTCCAAGCTTATGGAAACATATATGGGAGAAGATGAACAAATTAACTGCAAATATGTCAAAGTTGAAAATTTTGAATCACTTGCGCTGAATCCTAAAAACTATCCTTCGTTTTTTCACAATAATATTGCTTCTTTATCTGCACACTATGATGAGCTAAAACAACTTTTGGCAGTGCCTGGGTTTGACTTTGATATTATCGGAATTACTGAAACAAAGCTTAAGGAAAACTTGCCTTCTTTGTGTCATTGTTTATCTGGTTACCAAACTGAGATTACTCCTTGTGAGGGCGAAAAAGGTGGAACTCTTTTATATGTGTCAGATAAAATTAAATACTCTCGTCCTGCTGAATTTGAATCTGTTTGTTATCTACCAAAGGAGCTTGAATCTATATTTATTGAGATTCACAGGAATAATAAAAAGAATGTCATTATTGGTTGCATCCACAGCCATCCTAGGATGTCAGTAGAAGCATTCAATAATGATTTCCTCTCTCCTGTCCTCTATAAAATCACCCTGGAGGATAAACTTATTGTTTTATTTGGAGATTTCAACATTGAATTTCTGAATCCAAATAATAATTCTGATACTAGTACTTTCATGGATATAATTGGTTCTTTTTTTATGATACCCCAATTAATCCTTCCAACTCGTGTCTTCAGCAATAGTGCTACGGTTATTGATAATATTTTTTGTTCCGTAGATTTTGTAAACACTGTGTCTGGAAATATTCTTACTCCCATCTCGGATCATCTATCACAGTTCCTGATTATTAATAATCAGGTAAAAAGCGATCCCAACCTTTTTCGTGAAGTGCAAGACTGGTCAAAATTTAATTTTGATGAATTTTTGGCTGCAATAAATTCTTATGACTGGAATCTATATATTAATAGCGGATTCTCTGTCTGTCTGTCTGTCTGTCTATTTGTTTGCTTGTTTGTTTGTAAGTCACGTAAAATGGTAGATTGAGTTGTGAGCGAAATTATTTCTTTTTTTGTGTGCGACGTGAGTTCGAAGCAAATACATTGCAAACCCAATCAAACGTAACTTTTTTTCGCTGATCAACTAATACGAAAAACGTTGTGTTTTAATCATTATTGTTAGTTTTATATTCCACGTTGAGTTAGCTTCGAAAACAGTACATCAACAAAATACAAAGAAACTAACTGATTAAACATTTTGGACAAAACGCAGCAGTGGCAGCATGTTCGGTTTGTCACTAACTCTTGCCTGACTGGGTGAACTTTTTTTTTTATCAATCCAAATTTTTAAAAACCGATAGGTAAAAAAAGAGTATCATAAAACAAAATGTTTTTTTTTTTTTTGCTTTTCTTTTAATAATTTCTTCTTTTAATTGTTAAGCGTTCTGATCGAATGTTATTTTTATTCTATCTATTCATTTAGCACGTGCCTTTTTTCTCTCCTCCCGTGTGAACTTTTTAAGAAGAGAAACTATTTTCCCCTTGTTTGATAGCACCCATGTTAGAGCGCGTAACTTTTTTAAAACAAATGCTAATAAAAAGTTAAAGTTTTTTTCTCCCTACGTTTTGAGTGTATTGTTGTACTGATCAACGATTGTTTTAAAAAATAAATAAGTAACACATCATGAAATTTGGGTTTTTTTGGAACCTTTGTTTACACTGATATTTGATATTTGATTTCGAATCTGCCTCTGGCTGAACACAGGTTGTACGAGCCGTTTTTCAAGAAATATGAGGTTTACTGGGGTCTCAGGGGTGACACAGAGCAGGTGCACATGGGCGGCGAGCGACGCCGGCGGCTAGTCTATATATTAATAGCCGATTCTATGTCTGTTTGTTTGTTTGTTTGTTTGTTTGTAAGTCACGCAAAATGGTAGATTGAGTTGTGAGCGAAATTATTTCTTTCTTTTGTGTGCGACGTGAGTTCGATGCAAATACATTGCATCCCCAATCGAAGATGACATTTTTTGGCTGATGAACTAAAAGGAATAACGTTTTGTTTTTATTATTATTGTCAGTTTTATATTCCACGTTGACTTGGCTTTGAAAGCAATACATCAACTAAGAAACTAACTGATTAAACATTTTGGACAAAAAGCAGCAGTGGCAGAACGTGAACGTGGCAGCATGTGCGGTTTGCCAGTGTATCCTAACGCTTTCTTGACTGTCTGAGACGAGTGAACTTTTATCGAACAATCAAAATGTTTAAAAACCGATAGGTAAAAAAAAGAGAATCATGAAACAATTTTTTTTTTTTTTTGCTTTTGTCTTAATACAGTGTGTTTCAAAATGATTGCAACGGAAATTTTAAAGCTGTTTTTCTCAGTAAGTATATCGAATTTTGAAATAATTTTTACATCAATCGAAAGCCCTTTTTGAGATCTTTCGCCAAGTATATTTTTGTGAGAAATGAAAAAGTGGTTTTCGAGAAAACAAGGAAAATGTCTTGGAAAAATGTCATTAAATTTTTAATGGTCGATTAACACGTCGTTTAATTACATCGTGCTTATTGTTTCAGAGCTCTAAATCCATAGAAATTTTATTTTTGCGCTGAGACTCCCAAATTGATATTAAAAAATAACATTTTTTGAGAAAATTGCGTAGTTTCTTAGTAAAGCTATGAAGAAACGTGAACATTATTTGGTAACATAAACATAACATGGCACATCTAACTGTTGAGCAACGCACATTTTTAGTGCAACGTTATCTTGAAACAAAGAATTGCAACGTTGTGTTAGCTGAATTTGCTCGTCAGTTTCCAGGACGAAATGTACCGAGAAAGTCAACAATTACAAGAAATGTGCAAAAGTTTCTAAGACATGGCACTACCAAAAATCTTCACAAAGATAAAAGTGGGAGGAGAAGATCAGTGAGAACACCGCAAAATATCCAAGCAGTAAGAGCGGAACTCCAAAACAACAATCAAACAACTTGTCGCCGAAATAATCTGGCTTTGTCTGCTTCAGGTTTCAATCGTATCACACGCCTGGATCTACGTTTTCATCCATTCAAAACGCACAAACGTCACACTCTCTTACAAACAGATTATCCTCGACGTTTGAGATATGCACAATGGTTCTTAAATTCCTGTCAGAATAACCGCTTTCTGGCAAACCTTGTGGTTGGTGATGAGGCGGCTTTTGGCATGGACGGAAAAGTTCGAGCCAGAATGTTCGTGTGTATGCTCCTAAAGGTCAAGCTCCTCGGGACGCAAATTTCGATGTAAATTTCAGTCGGGCAAAATTGCATGTGTGGGCATGAATTTGCGGAAACGGAACTTTATTGGGTCCTTATTTCTTCGCCAGGAATGTAAACGGCAGAACCTACCTGAATATGCTGAATACAAATGTCTTTCCGCAACTTCAAAGGAATTATAACGTTCCATTGCAACAACAGCAAAATTTGCTATGGTGGATCCAAGATGGAGCAACGGCGCACAGAGTTCGGCAAGTAAGAAATCGCCTAACGGAAGTATTTGGTCCTAGGGTAATTGCGATGGGACACAATGTTGAGTGGCCAGCAAGATCACCAGATCTCACACCGTGTGACTTTTTTTTACGGGGCTGGCTTAAACAAAAGGTTTTTGTTACGCCTCCACAAGATCTTGCAACGTTAAGATAAAGAATTAAAAATGAGGCAAGAAGTTTAACTCCTCAATCAATAGTCAATGCAGTCAGGGCCATGGAAACCCGCGCCAGAGAATGTATCGCCAATGGAGGTCGACACGTTGAAGGAAACTAACGTCAGTTTTATTGAATTTCGTCGTTTTGATGACTTTTGAAAATGTTGTATTGCTTTTAGTAAAAGAACTAGTATCCCGGGTAAAAACTTTTTACCGAACTTAACTTCGAAAACATTAGGTCAAATCCACCATTCCCGTGTACGTACCCCGTGACGAAAAAATAAATCATAGATCGCAACTCAAAAACATCCCAGGCGGCGTCGCTCGCCACCCATGTTCAGTATGCGTTGTGTTGCGAAATTTAACTCGTGTAAAACTTTCTACAGGCATTAATTTTTTAATTCATTTCTTACATTCAGAAGATTAAAAACAGAAACAAATAGCAACATGGCTCAGAATAATATATTTATACGCAGAAGAAAAGTAACTTTAATGTAAAAAAAAAATGGCAATATATAACACAGAACTGTTTACCCAGACATACGAAACCAAACATTAGAAAATGTTAATTCAAAACAAATTGATACCTTCCAACTTTTTCTTTTGTTCCAAAGTTACTACTCGACTGCAACCATTAATGAATTTTTGAAATGATATGTAGTCTGTTCTTCCCAAAACCATCAACGTCATGATTAAAACCATGAGTTTCATTTCTTTATGCTTTTTTTATTATTACCTAAAAAATTAATACTTGAATTGTAATACCGAAAACCTAATCATGCTATAACAATATTGAAATAAAAAATAAAACAAAAAGAAAGAAAAAACAAAAAGAAAATTCAAGTACACATTTATCCTAAAGATAACAATTAAAAACAAAATTTGGTCTATAAAGTCAACCGATACTGTGAGTCAATACGGGTTCACTCAACACTGGAGCTGAACAGAATAAAGACTTTTACCTGGCATACACAACCAAACATCAAATTAATAAAAATAATTGAAACAACAAAATGCCCTACTTTCATCAAAACCATAATTGAATACCCAGAAGATATTAAAAGCAACAAATAAAAACATAATGCTAAACTTATATACCTAGCAAGTATGTATGTAGCAATTAACATAACACAAAATAATGAATGCCGTAAACAAATATAAACTGAAGAAAAATATACCCCAGCAATGCTTCTTTTTTGTAGTACAATCGCAATGAAATACATAATCCATTCTTCTCTTAAATAACCTTCTCAACATACCATGTGTTTCATTTATACATTTATAAATTTCGTTTATAAATAGCTACACTTTTTCTTTTCTGACCTAAAAGAAAAAGATTTCAGTAAAGAACAGCTACAATACTTACTACTACTGCAACCATATTTAAGCAAACCAAAACAAAAGGCATAAATGGCTGGCAGAAAGGCATGCAGACAAAGCATCAAACATCGTCAATAGATACAATTTGACAGCATAACACGTTCCCTACTTCCACAGCCATGAGAAAGGAAAACAGTCATAGCTGTGGGACCATTTTTAATTGATCTGTAAATAAACAAGAGGCCCTTAGGCCTTAAGGTCAGCGCAAAGACCAAGAAATTAAAAGCAATTGCAATATTCTTTAGATTACTATTCATTTATATATTTATTTTGCCAGTAAACAGTAAACATTTTTATACAAAAAATACAATATGTATGGCTAGGAGACCCTCACAATAGTCAAAACTAAACGGAGGTGAGGGCCACCTATATTACCTATAATTATGAATGCTTATCCTTCGAGAATTAATGCTAGGAATCAAAGTTTCTGATTTTGAACCGAAAAAGTTACAGATAACAAAATAAGGCGTTAAAGAGGGTGCAAATAACTGCGAACTAATTACACACACTGACTGACTCACTTAACACCTACAGGGGAAATGAAAAATCAGTAACGTTAACCAAAGGGAGAAATAAACACTATTCCAAACATGTACAATTTCAAGCAGTCTAGTATTTGTCATCATAAAGTTCAAATCCAAAAGTTGTATCAAATTTTCAGGTACACATTTCGAAGATCAACTTTGCTAATGCTCGTGAAATGCACGTATAAATGTCCTGATTACCATGCATTATAACATAATCAGAAACCATTGACAATTTTTTTACAAAAAGTGCTAGGATCAGATCTTAGTAATATAAACAATCCAAGCAAAATCATTGTGTTGATGTGAGTGTATTGAAAACCTTGAAAATCTTGGTAGACTGAGTAGGACATAAATAGCTTTCATAATTTGGTTATATAAAATAATCTAGTGTATTCTCATGCCTCTGTAATACGTGTTCTTAAAATTTTATACAGAAAATGCTCTAATAGTAACATGCTCTTACATGGTATTGTAATAATGGCAGTTATTCAAAACAGTAACAAAAAAAAGTAATAATTGGGTAAAACTATGAATTTCCTGTTGATTGAAACACGATTTCGGAAAACTTGCCTTTTGAATCATGGAAAATCACTACTTAGATTCCCCTCTACCGTTTCACTAAAGAAAAGGAATACACTTTCAAAAAAATTACAAACAAACTTTATACGATAATCATACAAACTAACAAAGCATATGACTGTGAAAGGGCACCTAAGTAGCAGGAAATGTTATTAAAACACGTTTGAATTCAAACACTTTTTATTAAGGTCATCTGCAGAAATTTCAGTATTATATCAATTATCTTCAAATGATTGTTCTCTCCAATAGCAATAAAATGCCATCATCTATAAAATTACTACCTCTAAAGTAGTAAAGTATATTTTTTTTTACAATATATATACAGGTTATTGTGATCATCAGAATTATATATATATAAAGTTTTATTCAGCAGCACAGAGGGGAAAATAAATAGAATGATATATTCTTTCTGCTTTTATATTACGACAAATTATTCTTTTACTAGCCGCCAAGGCGGCGTCGCTTGCCGCCCATGTCCACCTGCTCTGTATCACTGTATCAATAAACGTCAAATTTCCTTATAAACGGCTCGTACAATTTGTGTTCAACCAGAAGCAGATTCGAAGTCACAACCTCTGGTAAAAGCAATCTTTTATCAGTGTAACAATACACTCAAAACGTATAGAGAGAAAACTTCAACTTGTTATTGACTTTTGTTTTAAAAAAGTTACGCGCTCTAACATGGGTGCTATCAAACGTAAGGGGGAAATGGTTTCTCTTCTTAAAAAGATCACACGGGAGGAGAGAAAAAAAGGCACGTGCTAAATGAATAAAGTGAATAAAAAAAACGTTCGATCTGATTAAAATAGATTAAAACAAATCGATTAAAACAAATTAAGACAACTATTATGACAAAAGCAAAAAAAAATATTTTGTATCATGATACTCTTTTTTTACCTATCGGTTGTTTTTAAACATTTTGATTGCTCGGAAAAATGTTCACCCGTCTCAGGCAGTCAGGCAAGGATACGTTAGGATACACTGGTAAACCGCACATGCTCTGCCACGTTCTGCCACTGCTGCTTTATGTCCAAAACGTTTAATCAGTTAGTTTCTTTGTATTTAGTTGATGTATTGTTTTCAAAGCCAAGTCAACATGGAATATAAAACTAACAATAATAATAAAAACAAAACGTTATTCCTATTAGTTCATCAGCCAAAAAAGTCACGTTTGATTGGAGTTGCAATGTATTTGTTTCGAACTCACGTCGCACACAAAAAAAGAAATAATTTCGCTCACAACTCAATCTACCATTTTGCGTGACTTACAAACAAACAGACAGACAGACAGACAGACAGACAGAGAATCGGCTATTAATATATAGATAGATGCCTTACCAAGTGATGTAATGTTTAAACGCAAGCATTCTTTACTTGAAGATTGTTATGTATATAATAAGTTTCATCATAGAATACTGTTGATCAAGTCATTTTCCTGTGAGCATGTGCATGTACTTTTAGCAGGAAATAAAACATTATTATACATTTCAAACTGTTTTATCTGTTCATTGGTATTCTAGAGGACCCATAAAGACAATGAAAACTCAAGAAAGTCAAAGTAGAGTATATACCTTGTTTGTGGAAAAAATATGTATATAGATATAAATATATAACACAACATATATAAACACATGTAACACGTTCACTTCTTACATTTTTTTGTAACGCCTGAAGAGGCAGTTCAAACTGCCGAAAATATTTGCAGGTTACAAACGTTGTCGTGGTATTATATTCCAACGTTTCAACGATATAAATATATATCTACAGAAATGTATTCCGCAAAGTAATTTGCATAAAAAGTCATTTTTCTTATCATTTTGTTTGTATATAAGTCTTGAATTGACATGGAAAAAGTGGCAAAGGAGCATGAGAGTACGCTTTTTCGTATGTATTAGAAGAGCAACAGTTGTATCATGAAACTAATTTTTTTTAATCTGATACCCTGTTGTACCCTGTTGAACCTTTTTGTTGCTCCAATTTCTGATATCCGCAAAAATAAATTCTGCAAATTCATATTATAAAAAAATCACTCATCCGCAACAATTAATTCCGTAAATTAAGCCAATTTTTGGACCCCTAATCTGCAAAATTAAATCCGCAAATACTTCTTCGGTAAACTTTTTTTTTTTATTTATTAAACGAATATTTATTTACAGGTTTGTCACTTCAACAAATAAATGCTGTTATCAATATGAGTCCTGCATTAAAAAAAAAAGAAAAAAAGAAAAAAAGAAAAAAAGTAGGGCCTTTAAATCAGAAAAAAAGTATACGAAACAAATACCGGTATGCTAGAATGATAATTGTGATAAAAATTGTGGACACACGCACAATTTCTTTCTTTAAGGTAATATTCATAATGTATATATATAAATATATAATATTACTTGACTTTTTTGTTAGATATCTCTGAACAGTTTTAACCGCTGAAGATGATTTAATTGGAATAGAAATTGATTCTCAAATAATATGCATAGTTGGTTTGTGTTGAATCCCATTATTTTTTACCACAAACTTTTCAACAAAAAAACAATAAAATGAAAGTCATTTTAATGCACATTTGACCCTATCAATCAATTTTTCTTTGATTTTTAGTTCAGGCAGAACATAAAAAATATGAATAATAATAAAAACGAGACAAGATAACAAATGAAAACATGTATATCCAAGAGAATATGGACCCTTGGAAGCAGCCGAGCTATCATGTCCATTTAGGTCGTTTAACCTCACAACCAATATTAATAAACACACACCACAAAAAACTCCGAAAAAATCAGCATATAACCTAGGGTCACTCAAAATACACAGAAACTATGAGAATTACTTTGTCATTTTGGTAGCATATATATAAAACGTATGACTGGACGCACTCATGAATTCATTATCAAAATTTGGCAAATAAAGTGGCTTACACGCTGAATCTTTCTCCTGGCAAGTTCGCGGTGCAATTTTTACGCCGCACTTACCATGAAAAAAATTATTTAACTACTCAATCATGAGCGTTTTATAACTGAACCACGGACCAATATAGCCTAAGTTCTGGTAGCCTGCAAGGTATCAGCCTAAGTAAGACCTGCAACATAACAAACGGGACTGACTGACAGACACGGGGAAATGAAAGATCAGCTACCTGCGACGCTGACCAATAAATCAAATCAAATCTTCTTTGCTAACTATAAAAATAATAATAGCGCGCGTTACCAAAACAAATTACTCTCGTCTTCGTTTTTCATCCAGTAGCGTATAAACTAAACGAAAGAACTGATATAATAAGATATCTATTCAAAGCTATAGTATTTAATCTTTCAAAACTAAATTAAAACCATTCCTTACTGTGTAAATAAACATCATTTTGTTCTGCATTTCTTCACTACACTTTCTTCTGTATAGCGATATTTGATAACTAAAACGTAAACAAACATTTAAATACATTTAAATACAAATACATGTACCTAACTTGTTCTTTTATTAATCAAAAATAAAAGTTTTATAATAATACCTTTTGTTCGTTCGATCTTTCTGCAGCTAATTTTTAAAAACTTCACTGCACTTCTTCTGTATATCTAAATATGATTTTTCATTGTAAACAAACAACTAACTCACTTACACGTGCTACCCGATAATAAAACGTTTTATAATAATAACAATACCTTCGTGCATACAAACCTGTGTTTCTTCGTCAGTTCTTTCGTCGATTTGCTGCCTAAAACAATCAAATTTAAATTAAAATATTCGTATACAAAAAGAAACACGTCTTCTTCGCGAAGTTTCTTGTTCACGAAATGATCGTTGACAAATTTCGAACGAAGATTGCATTGCTCGCACTCCTCCAAAGACGTTTTTCGGCTGATTTCCACTGCGCAAACCAAAAATAACAAAACGGAGGAGCATATACTAATCGTGGAAAATCAAAAAAAGTGTTCTCGCTCTACGTGGTTTTACGACAAAAAGGGAAAAAATAAGAAGGATTTGACCGTGAAAAAAAAAACAAATATGTCACTCTCTAAAATAAAAGTGTGACACACAATTGCGAATTAGTATGATAAGATGTTCTAACCACTGACAAATGCTTGCATCATTTTTCTTCCATGAAATAAATATTTTCTCGTGAACACACAGCTTTAACTTAAATTACTTTCTAAATCAACGTCATTGTTTGAATAACTTGTTTCTTTTCATTCACGTCTTAATCGACCATTAAAAATTTAATGACATTTTTCCAAGACATTTTCCTTGTTTTCTCGAAAACCACTTTTTCATTTCTCACAAAAATATACTTGGCGAAAGATCTCAAAAAGGGCTTTCGATTGATGTAAAAATTATTTCAAAATTCGATATACTTACTGAGAAAAACAACTTTAAAATTTCCGTTGCAATCATTTTGAAACACACTGTAGTTGTCTTAATTTCTTTTAATCGATTTCTTTTAATCTATTTTAATCTGATCGAATGTTTTTTATTCACTTCATTCATTTAGCACACATGCATTTTTTTCTCCTCCCGTGTGATCTTTTTAAGAGAAGCCATTTTTTCACCTACTTCTGACAGCACCCATGTTAGAGCGCGTAAAACAAAAGCTAATTATAAGTTGAAAAGTTTTTTCTCTCTACGTTTTGAGTGTATTGTTAAACTGATATTTGATTGGTTTAAAATCGTAAATAAAAACCACTAAAAGTCCACGTTCGGAATGCATTGTGTAAAGCAAGAAAGTCTGCTGACATTTTAAATGCGACCGCGACAATGAACGACTGAGTTAAGAACATGCAAGATTTGAAACACCAGGAACGTATTTCTCTTCACGTGCAAACGAGCTTTATTAAGCGATAAAGCCAGCAGCAAAGGAAGTCTTATCGCTGGTTTTAAGTGCAATAATTTGGAGCAGGTGGTGATGCAACGCAGGCTGAACATGGGCGGCGAGCGACACCGCCTTGGCGTCGTGTGAAATAGTTAAACCTGAACTTTCTGATGTTAATTATAGTTTCAACAGCTTTTATGACAATTTGATTGAGGAAATGGCACCATTGATTTGAGTCCCTTTACATGACTTTCCCAAAGCAGGCAATCCCTGGATGACAAGAGGTATTCTCTGCTCTATTAAAATTCGCGATAATTTGCATAAAAACTTTCTTTCTGCTAAAAATCCACAACAAAAAACTTTTTATCTTGAAAGATTTAAAAGGTATCGCAACTCCATTGTATCACTTTGCAAAAAAAAAACATTACTTATCTTATTTTCGTGAAAATAGCAACAATATGGCCAAAGTTTGTAAAGGCATCAACTCACTTCTTGCGAAAAATGTATCTGTACCTCCTCCAACTACCCTGTTAATTGAAGGTAAATCGGAAACCAACCCCAAAGTAATTGTAAGCACTTTTAATAGGTTCTATGACTCTGTCGCTGACAAGTTAAGGCTAAAATTCCACGCACTCCAAAATCGTTCAAAGCATTTCTAAAGAGCCATAATCCTAACCCTTTATTTTGCTTGTTACAAGGCGAAAGAAATCTGCTCAAAACGAGTGGATTCGCTCAAAATGACTTAAAACGAGCGGATTCACTCAAAAATGATTCAAAACGAGTGAATTTGCTCAAAAACGACTCAAAACGAGCGAATCCGCTCAAAAATGACACAAAACGAGCGGATCCGCTCATAAATAATTCCTTTTTGAGCGGACTATTGAAAGCGCATTTTTGAGACGCACTGAACGTATTTCTGCTACACATGGGTTGAGATAAACAAACAATTTCGAAGGAGGCGGAAGAAACTACCAATAATGTGAGTACACATAACCTTTTTCTCTTTGTAGTGACGATGTTTGCAATTTCAGTTTTCTCTTGTCTCCATTAAAACAGCACTTTCACTATGGATGGAGATTAACTGACTAAATACTTTTAGATTAATTGTTATTGGTAGCTGCTTCCTCCTGCTTGTGCGTGCTATGATGATGAGTTGTGTGTTGTGGTGTGGAGACATATTTATGTATTACTGTTTTAATTTGTCTTGCTGATGAGTTCCCAAATATCTAAGTAACGTTAAATACTAAAGTATTCTCATTTATTAAGAATTGGCAGTAAAGTGAGCTGACTTTCTGTGTAATAGGCAGTTTCTTTTGTTTTCTTTAACTTAAATGACTGGCAGTTGACTTACTCTCTCTTAAACTGCCAATTATGTAGATACAGAATGCACTCATTTTTGCCAAACATGAAACCTAAAAACACTACAGAACTGAAACACTTCTGTTTACTGTAAATTTAGTAATGGGGCTATTTTAGAGAATTCAAAATCTTCAAAGGTGCTTTTAACAATATATAATTTAACTAGTATCCCGGGTAAAAACTTTTTACCGAACTTAACTTCGAAAAGGATGGGTCAAAATCGCCTTTCCCGTGAACGATCCCCGTGATGAAAATTTCAATTTAGGAATTGGAAACGGGAAATGTACCCATGTTGTAGAGCTCGAAAAACTGATCAAAAAAATGTATGGGATCGTTTCGCTACGACCAACCGTTAAAGAGATATCGCTGATCAAAGATTTCGATGACGTCATATCCGCATTACCAAATAAAATTTAGGCCCAAATGATGCGTCACCCCATCACCCGTATCGCGGACCCCAAAAAACGTCAGTTATCCCTATTGGTATAATAATAATTACCACCCATGTTCAGCAAGCGTCCAGTTCACGAAAAATTAAATTAAGGAATTGGCTCCAAAAACTGATAAAAAATGTATGGGATGGTATTTTAAAATTATAAAATGTATGGAATTTTGTATGGGTTTAAAATTATAAAATGTATGGAATTTTGTATGGGTTTTAATTTCGAAAATGTTGACTATAAGGGTGAGCAAAAAATGTCATAGAATGTTCAGCAGAAACATAAATTCTCATGAAAAATTTATCTAGCCGCCACCCATGTTCAGCAAGCGTCCAGTTCACGAAAAATTAAATTAAGGAATTGGATCCAAAAACTGATAAAAAATGTATGGGATGGTTTTAACTCGGGTAAAAATTTACGTATATATTATGTATATATATGCGTATATATTACGCATTTACGCGTAATTATTATTATGGGTGGTATTATTATCCCTAGTATCCCGGGTAAAAACTTTTTACCGAACTTAACTTCGAAAACATTAGGACAAATCCACCATTCCCGTGTACGTACCTCGTGACGAAAAAATAAATCATAGAATCGCAACTCAAAAGTGTACCCATGTTGTAGAGCTCGAAAAGCTGATCAAAAAAATGTATGGGATCATTTCGCTACGACCAACCGTTGGAGAGATATCATCAATCAAAGATTTTGATGACGTCATATCCGCAGTACCAAAAAAAATTTAGGCCCAAATGTTGCGTCACCCCATTGCCCGTATCGCGGACCCTAAAAAACGTCAGTTATCCCTATTGGTTCTCGAGATATTTCCCCAGAAACGTCGCGTTCGATTGGGGCTGCAATGCAATGATTCCCCGTGTTCATTAAAAACTGACGTCAAATGATGCCACGTGCTTTTGGAATGATCGTGAAAAAAGTGTCTCTCGCATCTACGTGGTTTTACACGCACATAAGAGGACGATGACCGTAAAAATTAAACAAATATATCACTCTCTAAAATAAAAGTGGGATGCACAACGCAGATTATTATAATAAGACTAGCCGCCCATGTTCAGTATACGTTGTGTCGCAGAATTTAACTCATGTAAAAGTTTCTTTTCAGGCATTAACTTTTGAATTCATTTCTTACATTCAGAAGATTTAAAACAGAAACAAATAGCAATATGGCTCAGAATATATATCTATATGCAGAAGAGAAGTCAAAAGATTTTGTGTAAAAAAATGGCAATATGTAACACAGAACCGTTTACCCAGACGTACAAAACCAAACATTGAATAACATTACAAAATGTGAATTGAAAACAAATCGATACCTTCCAACTGTGTTTCTTTCGTGCGGAAGTTACATTATACAGCAACCATTAATGAATTTTTGAAATGATATATTGTCTGTTCTTCCCAAAACCATCAACGTCATGATTAAAACCATGAGTTTCATTTCTTTATGCTTTTTTTATTATTACCTAGAAAAATAATATTTGAATTGCAATACCGAAAACCTAATCATGCTATAAGAAACAACAATAAACAACAACAAAATGAAATTCAAGTACGCATTTATCCTAAAAACAATAACTAAGAACAAAAATTTACCCAGAAGATAAAGTCACAAATAAAATCATAATGCCAAAGTTATATACCCAGGCACGTAAACGATTACCATAACACAAAATAATGCATAAACATGATAAAATATAAACTTAAGAAAAATCCAACCAATAACGCTTAGTTTTTGTAGGACAGTCATAATTAATGATCTTCTTAAATACATAACCCATTCTTCTCTTAAGTAACCCTCTCAACATTATAACCCATCATGTGCTTCATTTCTATTTTAACAGATGAAAACATTAAAAAAACATATACAAAAAACCTAATCATGCCATGACGAAATCTAAAGAAAAACAAAACAAAGTAAAAGAAACTTGAAAATATATTAACCTTAAAAATAATAATTAAAAACACAAACGTAATGACAGAATTAGTATAGCTGAAAACTTTTTAACATATGAAAACATTCGTGGAGCCATTTTTTATTTCCAGTTCAAAGCTCCTCTCTGGAAAATTCAAAACACAACAGTAAACATCCCTCTTTATTTATCCACTAATACTAACTGTGTTTTAACTAAATAGATACTATTTTAACTTTACCTCTCAATACCAATTCACATCATCATATCATGTTAGTAAACAATATTGATCATGATCTGTAGCCATTATCATCAAACACTTCTAAACTCTTTACTTTCTATACTTCATACCTTCCCAGCATACTTTCCTGAAATTCCACTACCATTTTATACACTGAAAGGCATAAATAAAGAAAAAGACAGACAGTGGCGGCAAGCTCTCCTTTCATGTTGTTTTCTAAACTTCATAACTGTGGAGCCATTTTGAAATAAATAAATAAAAGAACAGCCAGTTCGTTACCAAAACAAAACTGCTCGTAGGGCATGCAACTTTTTGATCGTTTTAACTCTGTTTTTACTCTCTTTAAACGCTGTATTTATTAAATCCGTTTGACTCATGTACTTACGTATATTACTTTGTATCTTTTCCAAACGTTTTCCCACCGAAAAGAAGTAAAACCATTTTCACCAATGTAAGTAAACATCATCCTTTCTGCAGCTATTTTTAAACAACTTCACTTCAACTACACTACTTCACTGCTGCACTCTCATAACTGTTTGATAACTATAAAAAGAAATACGTAAAATCAGCACACGTTTCTATCGCAAA
Organism: Turritopsis dohrnii; assembly: GCA_027922465.2. Classification (NCBI taxonomy): domain Eukaryota; kingdom Metazoa; phylum Cnidaria; class Hydrozoa; order Anthoathecata; family Oceaniidae; genus Turritopsis; species Turritopsis dohrnii. The sequence continues at coordinate 315,449 of BQMF02000276.1, forward strand.
AATAGACTTTCTTCCACTCGTTCTTCGTGTTTGGTTTTCCTCTGAAAAAACCTATTATATAAAAAACAAACATCTGTTCCAAAACTCACTTACTGATGTCCCACCTGTTCTTCTATTAATCTAAAATACAATAACAGTAAAAGTTTAACAATAAACAGTTTTATAATAACAATATTTTCACATGTATACAAACCTGTGTTTCTTCTCGAAGTTCACAACGAAGAAATGAAAATCCGTTATTAACGACCGAAATTTTTGGAATTTGTCAGCCAATCAAATGAGCGCATTTTAAGAGTTTTCCTTTATTAGCCAATGAAATCGATCAGCGACGGGATTTCCCCATTTACTAATCGTAAAAAAACGCTCTCACATCTACGTGGTTTTACGACGAAAAGGGAAAAAATAAGAAGGATTTGACCGTTAAAAAAAAGTGAATATGTCACTCTCTAAAATAAAAGTGGTATGCACAATCGCGGATTATTATAATAAGATAGTGTAAAAGTGGTTTAAACTGAAAAAGTAGCCAAGAGATTCATCTATTCATAGAACTGTTTGTGTTTTAATACTGTTTTGTCGTCTTCTAGTAATCAACATCTGCAGGTTATGGTTATGAATTCTTCATATACATTTTACAGGTCATCGAGGTTTCACTTCAGTGAGGTGTCCAACATGATGTCCAACAACATTGAAAAAAATTAAAGTTAAAAAATTTTAACTTTTTTTAAGCCCTCCGACGTCCGCTGATAATTTCAGCCAATCTTGTCTTTTTCTTTCCATTTGCAGCTATTTGACCCCTCGAAAATTTCAACGTCCGCGCGGGCATATGCGTTGAATGGAAATCGGCCTTTAAGGTTTTGGTTGTTTTTATTGAAAACGCGTTGTTTTTCCTAATATCGCTGAATCTCTTCCCATAAATTCCCATTATTTGTAAACAAAACGCCAAAAAGGCAGTGGCAGTACAGTGTTGACACAGAGGCGAAAGTAGTGCAGCAGAAAACAGTTATTTTTATAGCTACGTATTAAATTCACCTGTTATGGCTGTTAATGTGGTGGATAAAAGCTTTGATAGAAATGTTTTATTTGAAAAGTTGGTTCAGAACTTCCCTGACAAGGGTCTTGATACAAACAAGAAAATTAACTTTCAACATGGAAACTGAATGATTTGAAGACTTTCTTGAGAGTAACAAACGGTTTAAAAGGACTCTTAAAAGCAAAGAAGGAAGAGATACTGTGCAAAGTTTTGGATGTGTAGGAGAAAATATTAGCAGAAGCAATGTTTTCGAAAGGGGATATTTTAGACAGTGAGCTCCTTTCAGTGAATTTGGCTTCACCGTCATCGACAACATCAGAAGGCTTCCTGTCTCACCCATGTTCTCCTTCATGCTTGTCATCACCATCACCATCTTTTCCTGCTCCATTTATTGCTGGAGGTTATCCACATACTGTAGATGGCATGACACCTGATGACTTTAAAAAGTGGACAGTCTCACAGCTATCACAGTATCTTGCTGATAGATGTATTAATAAATCAGGTAATAAAGATAAACTAGTTGAGAATGTTTATGGTGCTTATCTTCAAGTACTACCGGTTACGTTTACTGACCCACAGCAGGAGAAAGAACAGATATTACAAGACATTAAGTCAAAACTCATTTTGGAAAATGGCATGGTTACTTTGCCCAACCCGGACACTATTGTTAATGATTGGATAGTTGCACCATCCAATCTTGCAGACACAACATTCAGTACTGTTGAAAACTACCTTGTTAGCTGTGATGCTGGGAAACCATTTAGAGGAGGAAAAAGCTTGCTATTATCTGGTCATTTAAAAAATGTCATGGTTCACATGACAAGTCCTAATGTTAGATACTGCTTCGTACGAGGGCTTTGTCACCCAGAGCAGAAACTTTCAAAATCTCCATATAATGTCTGGGTGTGCCTTCATAAAGACAATGGATTGATTGTAAATGAGCATTGTTCATGTACTGCAGGGTAAGTTATATAATTAAAATTTTGTATTCTCTTTAATATGAGAAGTTTTTGTGGTCTGAGGGACCAAAAAGAAAGTAATTACGACTTGCTATTATTTTAGTGTATGGGATAGACAAATTACTTTGTTTTTATTTTTTTCTCCTTTTAGTGTATCAGGCTGCTGTAAGCATGTGGGTGCTTTATTATGGTACATTGAGCAAGAAGTGAGACTTGGCCACAACAAAATGTGTACCACGAAAAAACAAAAATGGAGCATACCATCGAGTCGTCAACAAAATCTCCACTACCCTGATACTGTAGAAAACATGTCAAAAACAAAAGCAAAACGTATTCTAGGTCCATCAGAATCACCTTTAAAGAAGAAGGTACGATCCTAGAAAACCAAGTGACCGAAATGTCAAACCATTACAAGTCAGTGATATTGATACTTTGGCAGATATAACAAATGGAAAGTGTGGTCTTGTTTTATTAAAGTCTGTGTAAAAATAGTGTGCACACTTTTAAGATTTGCTTGCCATTTGCTCAATACTGAATCAATTTTAACAAATTTGGTATCGTTGGATAGATATTAAAAAGCACAATATTCTACAAAAATAAAAAAACCCAAAAAAGAAAAAGAAAATGAAGAAAACAGAAGATGAAAAAAACAAACTTTTTATACAAAAGTCATATATATTTGATTTTTATATCATTGGAAACCTTATTCTTTTGCGATTTCAAAAATATATATGTTTAATGGAAAATTTTCATTAGTTTTTGTTTATTATGATACATTTGAGGGTATATTGAAATTTTTGCAGTTTTGTTGATTTCTGAAAGACGGGGAAAATATCTGAAAACACAGCAATTGTACTTGCTTTTTAACAAGAACATTAACACATTTTTTATGGTGTGAAAGTAATAAACAAATCACATCAATCAAATCAAAGTCTAGATTACACTATTATTCCATCTTTGTATTATTAAATATGTAATTGTTTTGAATAATGTATAACTAAATGCACTATAAAATTATTTATAAAGTAACCCCCGGTTTTTTAAAAATTGCAAATGGTTGAAAAGTCTAAAATGTTCTAAGTAATAGCATCGTTGCTGCAATATTCCAAAAACTAATGAAAATTTTCCATTAAACATATATAGTTTTGAAATCGCAAAAGAATAAGGTTTCCAATGATATAAAAATCAAATATATATGACTTTTGTATAAAAAGTTTGTTTTTTTCATCTTCTGTTTTCTTCATTTTCTTTTTCTTTTTTGGGTTTTTTTATTTTTGTAGAATATTGTGCTTTTTAATATCTATCCAACGATACCAAATTTGTTAAAATTGATTCAGTATTGAGCAAATGGCAAGCAAATCTTAAAAGTGTGCACACTATTTTTACACAGACTTTAATGAGACAAGCAGCTCGAGAGGATGCCCTTCAATCTGTTGTGAACTTTGAAGAGGTAGACTGCTTCAAACCTTCCTGCAGCTATTGACAAATTGATGGGGAAACATTCTGGTGAATGATTTAATTTTAACAGCTTCCTTCAAAAGCTGTCCATAACCCTCGAAGAACAGAAAGCTGTTGAGCAAGCAACATTAAGTCAGTCAAATAATGAGGCATGGTTTGATTACCGAAAAAAACGGATAACTGCTTCTAAACTTAGGGAAGCAGTACACAAGGTTGATGACAATGGTCAAATCATTAATCCTGACAAATGCAGAACCATTGTCTCAAAGGTATGCAGATACGGTAAACGTTACGAGACCAAAGCCACTAAATGGGGTATTGAGAATGAACCTGTTGCACGAAAACTATATGTCAAAATAAATAAATCGAAGCACCGAAAACCTGTTGTGAGAGAACCTGGTTTTTTATTGACATTCAGCACCCTTTCATTGGTGCAAGCCCAGACGGTATTGTGACTTGCGAATGCCATGGTCGAGGTATATTGGAAATTAAATGCCCCTGGACACTACGTGACTCTAAAATCAGCGACTATGCTAAAGATAAGAACGCTTGCCTGAATATTTTTTTTGGAAAAGTCCAGCTCAAGAGAAACCATCCTTATTATTACCAGGTGCAGTGTCAAATGAAATGCACCAACCTTTCTTGGTGTGATTTTTTTGTTTGCATTTCGAAGGATAGTTTTCTTGAAAGGATTTATTATGATGAAGTTTTCATGGAAAAATGTATTTTAAAAGCTAGTGTTTGTTATGAAAAAATTATTTTTCCTGAGCTTTGTAATAGAACAATTTTTTCTGACTTACAAGTTGAGAGATGTGTGAAAGAGGTTGTGTCTGAACTTTTAGAGCAGTGTGAAGCTGTTATAGATGGATGAGATGATGTATTTTATTTTTCTTGACTAGAGCCACATTATTTTTTTACAAGACTCTAGACTAACTTTTGGAATAAACATCTGGGCGAATTGTACATGATGTACAAAAATTATCTGAATTCTGTTAAACATTTTGCTCCTCAACAGATTTAATTTTTCAGGCAAACTTAGATTTTCTAGTCTTCTTGCTACTTTCACCACCACTTTCTTCTTCAGGAGGCTGTCTGGATTTCTTTTTTTTACAAAAAAATCCTGATCTCTCGGTTTCTTTTTTAGCCAAAAACTCTTCAAATGTGCTGGTTGCTGGACAGTCATTATGTGCTTCGAGTGTTTCTTTCTTCAACCCACATTTAACACAGAATTTTCCGGTGACCTTATTGCCACATTGGCCGCAATAACAATTTTCCGCCATTTAACTTTTTTAAAAAACGGTTTTTTAAAAACCACTTCAAAATTACCGGTTTTTAAAACACGGATTTGCAAAAACTTTGAAACTCGGATTTACCCCAAAACTTTGAAACACGGATTTGCAAAACTTTGAAACACGGATTTACAAAACTTTGAAACGCGGACTTAGACATTGAAACGCGGATATGAACTTTGAAACGCAGATTTAAATTTCGAAATGTAGATCCTGTATGGTGGCCCATACCTGCCATATAAACTTTTAATTATGTTCTTTACTTTTAGTTCATTCTTATCTAAAATCAACTAAATTTACGTTAAAAACAATATTAATAGATAGTGTGATTCAATTTAATCAAGTTTTGCATAGAATTAAATTTAATTTAAATCTATCTTGCCTTTTTTAAATTGAACTAAATTCGATTTGTGGCCCGTCGCTGCCAATGTTTTGATGTTTCAGATGATACCATTTAGTTTCAAGCCGAGTTTTAAAAATTAAAGATGGCAGGTTTGGCATGCTCTTGGAAAGATGATATTCAACTGAAACAAGATCTCACAAAATACGTGGCTCAAAACTTGCCCCGTCTGGATATTCTCAACTATATGTTTCGTGATTTATGTGAATATACATGGAGCATGAGAACTTTAGATAGAAGACTTAGGTATTTTGAAATTTATTATTCTAATCATAATGTTTCTGCTTGAAGCCCCTCCACATTTTTGATGAGTCAAAAAAAATTTTTTCACTGTTTCATTTTCACAAAAAACAAAGCAGAAAACACAAAAGAGAAGATAATAATAGTAATTAACGTTTTCTCATTACTTTCGGCAAGTGCGTATTTTCATTCATTCAGTAGCTCACTTTCTGCAATACAATGTCTTCACGGTCTTTGTATTACACAATTTATGCTTACGCAAAGGAAATTTCATATTAAGTAGCGTTAGAAGTGTTGTGTAACATCAATATGTTCAATATATACAGTGTTAATCGAAGAAGCAAGTGAATAGACCTCTTCTGGATATTTCTTTATCGAACTCCACCTCGTTTTCAGGTCTATTAATAAAAACGTAAGTATTTTTGACGTTGTTATTAAATTTTGTGCTCTTTTGCCATCGAGTAATAAAGTAATTTGCCGGATTTTATGTCATTGTGAAATTTGTACTTGTACTTGTTAAATTAGTTATCACCGCAGAACCTCGTGGTATATTTCTGTCGTTTCCATTGGTTGTTTTATAAATGAGACTAGTGACTAAAATATATAACTAGCTTGCCATATTGCACTTGTCACCGTATCATAACCCTTATCTGTTATTTGTTAGTCTGGGGAATGCGTTTTTAGACGTTCAAGAGGGTGCAATTTCAAAATTTTCTTCGGTACATTTGTTGTAAGAAACTAAAATATTAGAATCTTCAAGACTTTACTTAACCTATAAGACTTTGTGATTGCATTATTTTTTCAGATTGAACGTTGGTGGAGGGAGCTTCATGACCGTTTAGAAAAGTATTTTAAGTCTGGCTTTACTTGGTTGCTGGAGGAAAACTACTTTGATCCACAAAATGAAAGAGACAGGTATATAAACAACGTCTATAGATACAACAGCAGAAAATAAATTTAAAGCTTTTAAATCTGTACACCCAAATCTTTAGGAACATTATGAAATATGTGATGATTCCCTTAATTCAACATGAGTTAGATGAATTCAAAGACAGTATATGGAATATTCATCGTGTTAGACAACAGAAGAACATACTAATGCCAGTTGGAATTCCCAACCATATATATGACTTTCCAAAAGAATACAACTTCAATAACTGTGGTAAGTTGGTATGAATATAAACATTATGTATAAATACAAACGAAAGAGTAGTTTAGTTAGAGAATTAAATACCTTTAAAAGTTTTCCACTAAAGGAAATTTGAGCAAAACAAAAACTAAGGCTATGGCATAAAGGTATGTAAACAATTAACTACAAATACACAGGGATTACTGTTAGTATATCGTATGTCATGTAAAATCATCAAACTTCTTTTAATATCACTTTCCTTGTTTTTAAGATTTCCTGTATCTGAAGAAGAGTTGAAGGATGTTGCTGAGTTTTCCAGTGTCTTAAAGTTTGAAGAAGGATTTCTGGATGACAATTTTTTTAACAATTGCAAAAAATTATTGGGGATCCTGAAGAAATTTCTGAAAACAAATATGTAGAGGCTTATCTTACACTCAGAAACAATCTACCTTAAGTACATTAATTTTTGCGAATAAATTGAAACGAAAACATTTATTAGCTGTAAATTCTACTCATCCGGCCTTCTAATTAACTGATAGTGAGAAGTTTATAGTGAATCGGTAGTTCTTCTATTGAAACTGTTTTTCTTTTCTAAAAATACCGAGAGCTTTGCTTTTAATTCGCAAAAATTGATTTTTGCGATTCGATTTTAAAAAAGAACGTTTTAAATACAACTGTATTTTGTATTATAAGTTATTGATAAGATATATGTATATACTATGTACTGTTTTTAAAAGCTAAATGCATCTAAACCACATGTTGCAGTCCAATCATTGTGCAAAAGTCTTTACAAATGTGTTTGCTAAAAAAGTTATCTTTCGCAATATCAGATTAATTACCCATACAAAAAAGTAGCTCATTTTTTTCATCAAATGCTCAAATGGGTTAGACATTCAGCCATCATTTCCTTATCAATGTTACTAGTACCAGTAGTAGGTGCAGGTAAAGTTCCATCATTATTCACATATTTGCTGAAAACTCCCTCAACATATTCCTCTATCACTACTGGTTCATTTGTCATGACAAACTTTCCAAATAGTAACTTTTATGTAGGACATATGACTTCCACTATAACCATTTTCTCTGAGAGCTTCTTGTAGCTGAAGGGCAAAATTGGCAGCAAGTGCATGCATTTGTATTGCCTTTCGGGCATGGCATTCAGGAGTTTCTTGCAGCTGCTTCAAATCTGCAAGTGCACTGTCAAGATATTTTTTTAATTACATACTTCTGATTGCCCATCTCAGCCAAGAAGACATTTCGAAAACCCCCATGTGCAAGTCGCTGATCCTCCATGTGAAAACTATGCAGTTTCGGTAATGTCCAAGACATTGTCTTTAAATAAAATTCTGAAATTTCTATCTTTTCCAATCCGCTATTATGGGCTGTGATGACTTTACCCAATTTAAGCATGGTTGTTACAGGCAGACTTTTGATCAGGGTTTGAGTACTGTTTATTTTACTCTGGCCAGAAACATCTAACAAATATGGGCGACTTAGATTAAAACTTCTCACTATCGACTTTGAAACAATGGAACTGCTGTTTACTGCATTATTTGACACATCATTACCGGCATTTATTACTGGTCCACACGATTCTGTGTTTTTGACAAATCTGATATGGATGACTTTTAAGTTAGGCAGAGGGGACATTTTTGTACAGGAGGGTCCTCTATCTGTAGCCAAGATATCACAAACCATACTAATCGGCATTCGGTGCTTGAAATGCTTGTTACAGACACGTTTTAAATTTTCAATTGTAACCTCTTTGTGCTCAAAGGGAACAAATTCCTGAGCTCCTGTTCTCTGGTATTTCTTGGCACTTCCACTCGGTTCGCTTTCAAGTGGCTGCATTCCACCAAAATTGAGGTAACTTTGGAATTTCCGTTACAATTACAATTAAGAAGACTTATAGCAAATTGTTATCTTTTTAGAAAAGCAGAAGTGTTAAATGTTAATTCCGAAGTCAAAGTAAAAAAAAGCGCAAGGTAAAAAATAAGTTGATTTTTTTTCCTTTATGTGTGTGCTTCCTGTATATAAAAAATTTAAACAAACAAACAAAGGAAATTGAAAGACTTTCATATTAAAAGAATAAAAAATAGACAAGTTGGGGAACCTCGTTCCCAGGGCTTCGAGTGGTTGGGTGCAGTGTGCATGTTTCCCTGCGCGAAGCAATCACTTTCAGATATTATTATCCGAACTCCTGGGATTTTTTTATCCTCCCTGGCATATATATTAATATGTATTCACTCTGCATTTAGTTATCGCAGCATATTCTGTTTATTCTGTTTGATTATTATTCATTACAAACGGTACAAAGATTTGTTAGAATAATTTTGATTTTCTTTTTTAGGTCGATGAGAACGCTTTAGATTTTCTCTTCGTTCCTTTTAACATGGTTTTAACTCTGGTTCACACTAGATTTTAGTAGTTCTCTATATCGTGAACAATAAAATTCTTGTTTTGGATCCAATGGAGAACACTTTCATTAAATCTAAGCACATGGAAGCAGCCTCGATCGGTGCTAGAATAATGAAAGAAAAATTCAAGAAATTGGCCCCTGTAGAACGTGTAGATCATGTTCTGCAATCAGATGCCATCAGTTGCGGCGTGTTTTGTTGTTTCTATGCACAAAAAATTACTGACGGTATGTGCGATGAGTACTCTGAATATTCACGCAAAAATACGCACGCATTGAAAATGTCTAATCTATGTTTTTAAGTGGAAATCTAACTGATCAATGCAATGCAACTGGATACAGGAAACACATATTGAAAACAATAACTGGAAACTGTATTCAGTGGGACGTTTCGTGGAGAAAGATCGAATCAATGCACAATTTTTGTCGAGTAGGATTTTGTTATTGTACTACTGTCACAGAGCTATATGAGACATAAAAAATGTTCAACAACAACAACAAAACATTACATTGTGAATGCTTGTTTTTTAGGTGTGCATGCTGTCAGCCGAGCACAATACTGATTGGGTGCAATGCACGAAATGCCCTCAATGGTATCATTGCAAATGTGTGTCAATGACCGTTGAAGAAGCAGACAATGCAATTGATTTTTGTTGCTGATTAAAAAAGAGAGAGAGATTACTTGATTTTTGAGTTGTCTATTTCAAATTCTTCCCAATATTCCCTGTATGCGTCAATAAGTTGCTTATATAAAAAACAATAACTCGGAGTTTTGTACACAATTAGAAAAGGCTATGATAGAGGTTATGATACTTCAGCATAATAATTTGGAATGGAATTTTGTGAAAAACGCTAAATCGAGAATCGGCGACCGGCATAATAATAAAAAATGGATGGAGGATGTCTGCCTTGCGTAAAACTCTTTTCTCTTTCCATCCGCCATCTTACCTACTCTATCTAACAATTTGAAAGCATGGTGTTACTTTGGAAATAATAATGCCTATTAGCCATTACCTTAAACATCACAACATTGGCAGATATGGGTCATAGAGTCGAATTCAATTTAATTCAACTCAATCTCTAAAATGAATATATTATTTTGTTTTCATTTTAATTTTGATTTTGCTTTAAAATACATTTATATTTAAAGAAAAAATGTTTTTAGCAATTCAAATTGAAAGTTTAATTATTTTTTCTCTCTGAAAATACGTTGTTGCTCCTGATATTTGTGATGGCAGTCGCGGGCCACCATAATCCTGCTGAGAAATATCGATTGGCCCATTTCGGCCTCCGTACATTTCTTATTACAAAAACCTTTAATCTTCGATCAATACTGGTAGACACTCTTGGCAAAACCTCATTCCGACGTTCAATTTTGATCGAGTTGAAAGAACACTTCGAGTAAATAATGTCTCACTTGTTGTCAAAGCAGATATCTCAAATGCTTGGTGCATCAAGTGCGCACGTGTGCGAACATTTGGAAAATGAGCGGGAAATGTGGTAAAGAACAGAAACAATACGTACAGTACGTACTAATGTAAATTATGACTAACTGATTATTTCAATTTCCAGTATTATATTTTTACAAACCCGTGGAAACACATCAAAATAATGCATGAAGGTTTGCTATATTTTTCTTAAATTTTTTTCTTAAAGTGCTTTGTTTTTCTTTGAAAATGAACATATTTTCTCATTTTCCCCAAGTATTGTGTCTTTCCCACTTGACGACCTTCTCTAAATTGAGATTTTGTGCATTATTTTTAATTTGGAAAAGAAACTTATAAAACTCTGGACATAATTCCATTGTTCATAGCTGGGGGACAGTATGAGAATATCAACGAAGCTCAAACGGCGATTGAAAAATTTGAATTGAAATCTAATTCAAGGTACAGCATTTATAAAGCTGATAAAGCGTTTGGAAAATCAAGTGAGTGTCATATGTAAATTTTTAATTACTTTTTTATTATTTTGATTTCTGTTCTATGATTCATACATTTTATATTTCAAATATAATTTCATTTACATTTCATTTATAGACTTTGACATTACCAACCACAAGATATTATTCGAAGACCGTAAAGGAGTTTCCCAACAAATAAAGTTTGATGGTACACCCTTCGTTATTCTTGGTAATCAGTTGCTGGCTTGCATCCATGGAAAAGATTATCATGTTGCTAGAAAGAAAAGAAAAATCGACACTGTTGAATGAAAAGGTGAACGCAGCTTGAGAAATGATATTGTCGAGCAATATCTCACTATTTATTGTATGGTATGACACGTATCTCATTTTTATCATTTGCAGGATGAACCTAACGGAAATCATATTTTTTGTAAGACACACTTTCTTTCGCAAGACACGAAAAGACTAGGTTGCAATGCAAAAATTATCATGAGGGATGTCATATTCTTTACTAACTTTAAGGTATTCATTCGATCTCAATTTTGCATCATTAATACTTGTAGCTAATTACATTCAACTGCAGAAGTTTGCATTTCTTAACTTTGATTTAGATTGATAAAAATACGGACAGGAAGAAAAGAACCGTTTCGGAAAAGTTAAGGAAAGCCTGGGTCAATAACAGAACGTCATTGCAAACTCAACGATTTATCTTTGTTCAATTTCCGACAGAAAATGATCATTCAGGGCATGTAATGGGAGAGGTAGCTTTAGATAAAATACTTGATATGATATTCTTCCTTGAATTTCTTGGAAAATTACAAAATTAAATTGGTTGATTAATTTTTCCGTCTGTTTCCATTGTCAAAACGTTATTGTTTTATTTTAGACTGCTGGGTTCTCACAAACGGTCGACGATAAAATCATCAACAAAATTCAACATTTGGTTGGAGAAGGTGTGAGAAATGTCCGCGAAATGGCTCGGCATATCAGAATATACGTGCGAAACGAACTATTCCGAAATCAGCAAATGCCTGCAGTAACAAATCGTCGATATCATCCCACTTTGAAGGACATACGCAATCACATGTACAAATCTACTGTTAAACTAAAATTTAATAAACTTGACCAGGTTAATCTTGAACATCAAGTAAATGAATGGAAAAAAGAATCTCCAAATGATTACTTCTTCTTCCGAGGATATGGAAAAGCTTCAGAAGATGTTTTCCAGGTTAAACAATTGAAAACAGAACGAAGACTTCTGTTTGTGCATCAAACATCAAATCAAAGGCGGCTGTTATCCAAATACGGAAATCATATGTGCTTCCTTGATGCGACGTATAAGACCACTCGTGATGCTGTTCCCTTGTTCTTCCTTGCAGTAAAAACCAATGTTGACTATCAAGTTGTTGCATCTTTTGCGGTCCAAGATGAGACAACGGAAGCCATCACGGAAGCACTAAATATTATTAAATCTTGGAACCAAAGTTTGCAACCAAAATGTTTTATGGTTGACAACAGCGAAGAGGAAATTTATTCAATAGAGACTCTTTTTCCAGGTGAATATCAGCACGTTTCATTAATTTGATTTACTTGTATTGATACCATACCTTATCTTCTTAGATCATATGTGCTGACAAAATTAGTTGTTTATTGTAGCCTGCTTTGTCATGCTGTGTGATTTTCACCGTGAGCAAGCATGGAAAAGATGGCTTGCTAAGAATCAAATGGATTACGTTCAGTGAAAGACATTATTTTGCCACAGCTTCGTCGAGTCGCCAATGCAGAGACCAAAAAGGATTTGGATAAGTCCTTACATGACTTGAAAGAAAGCGACGTCTGGAAAGATGAAAAAAATTCAAAATTTCGACAATGGATGAATAAAACATGGCTTCCAGAAGTTAAGGTACAATTACTACAATACATTTGTAAGACATAATTGCAAAAAAACAAAGATTTATTAAGACCGTTTATTTAAGCGCCTGTACTTTATAGAGATGGGTGAAATATTATCGGAAGGGTTTGTTGGAGATCACCGTAAATACCAACAACGGCGTGGAAAGAAAGAATAAGAATTTTTGAAGCAGCACAAAGACTATACTATAAGTGGTATGGCAACGGTTTTGGTGGAACAATTCCTACGCAAGGTAAAAAAAAATCGATTATCCTAAGCCAAGTTATCTCAGACAATAAGTCACAATAATGTTGATAACATTGATCATTATAGCAGTGATAAGTACTTTCCCTTGAAAACTTACGCAACAAACAACACAACAAGTAAGACAGAACGAGATAGAATGGACGGTACTTCTGTTCAGAACTTATCTGCTAATATAGATTAACTAATTTTTATGTAGGTACGTTGAGGCTAACGTTAGAAGATCTGGTGAATACAGAAGTTACAATGCCATGCTTCCAAAATGGCTTCACAACAAACCCCAAACCTTCATCAAACATTGCATTCAGCGTATTGGTCAAGCCGTAGATATTGATTCGAAAGATATTACTGCTGTCAAAAGCGAAGCATGGGACTCTGCTCGAAAGTTTCATGTGAAAAGTCAATCAAATGAGAAAGTTTATGTTGTTTCCTTAGGAAAATCTGGCGACCTCAGTCCTAGTAGCGAATGTGCGGATTGGGCAAAATTGACCATGCCATGTAAACACTTGATTGCTGTTATGCAGAGTAGCGAAGAATTAGGATGGGAATCTTTACCGACTATTTATAAAGATTCGCCGTATTTTTGCTTAGATAACGAGGTTACAAACGGCAGCAAAGTTTGTATCCCGGAGGAAAACAACACTATATCGCTAGACGTTGTCGAGAATGAAACAGTAGTTCTGGCAAATCTACCAAAGAAAAAGTATCCGAAACGAACAAAGGCTTCTGAATGCAGGGAACTTTTAGGACAAATCAAATCGTTGAGTTACATTGTCTATGATGCCGAAACTCTTGAAAAAGTAACGGATTATTTAAAAACTTGCCCTGAACTAATGAACGATGTGGCACCTAACAACGAGGGACTTGTAGAAGAAACAGTTTCCGTGAAACGAAGAGTAGCGTTGCAGAGCAAATTAAAAGAAGATTTACCTAAACCAAAATCAATCAAATCAGTTCCTCTACTGAAAGAAGAAAACTTGCCAAAACCATAACCGTCAAGCCAATATTGGCAGACAAGAGACAAGTAATTGAAGAAGTAGCTCCCGAAGACGACGCTTTTTATGATCATCCAATGGTCACTGATGTACTAGACATAAACTCTCAAGGAAACTGTAAAGAGGAAAATAAAGAGAAAATGGAAGATTCCCTGCAGGAAAGTGATGAATATGGAAAGGAAAATGAAGACCCTTTACAGGGAAATGAGGAATGTAAAGAAGTGAATGAAGAATTAACAAATAAGAATGGAGAAGACGAAGACGTAGTTATTACGAAAGAGATAGTTGGACAGGGTCCAATCAAAAAAAGAAGACTCAAATTTTCTGAACACGAGCGTGCCTTGATAAACAACAAGGAAATGTTGAGTGACGAGTCAATCAATTTAGCAATGAATATACTGCATGAACAATTTCAGATTTTGATGGTTTTGTTGATACAACAATTGGCAAGTGCCATGAGTTTGATATCATCAGACCATCCAAACCATATATCCAAATCCTTCATGCAGGATCTCTGCATTGGTTATGTGTTGCGAACACAGACACAGGAAAAATAGACAATCAACAGCATTTTATCTTTGATAGTCTATCGCATGGAAAACTAAGCAAGGACATTCCAGAACAAGTGGCTGCATACTCAGCTTGTGGAAGTGAAGAGCTGTTACTGAATGTCATGAGCGTTCAAAAACAGCGGAACAAGGTAGATTGTGGTCTTTTTTCTATCGCTTTTGCAACAAGCCTGGCTTTTGGCGACGATCCTACGGATTTAGTGTACGACGTGGATCAGTTACGGTCACATTTATTGAAATGCTTAGATAGACATTTGTTTCAGAGGTTTCCAGTAATCAATGGAAAGCGAACGATCAAATGCAAATCCAAGCTGCATAAAGTTGAATTATTTTGTTCATGTCGAAGACCATGGCGGAAAAACGATAATCCTAAGTATGACATGATACAATGCCAAACATGTTTGGAGTGGTATCACAAGATATGTGAAAGAATCCCATGCTCTGCATTTGATAACAGGAACGCAGACTGGTTCTTTTTTCTTTTAGATAAGCAAAATAAAAAATACAATAACCATAAAGAAATGAAACTCATGGTTTAAATCATGATGTTGATGGTTGGTGAAGAACAGATTATCAATTTCAAAAATTCTGTCCAATGTAACTTCAACACGAAAGAAACACAGTTGGAAGGTATCAATTTGTTTTCAATTCACATTTTGTAATGCTACAGCCTTTCTAATTGGCGTCGGCACTCGGCATATGCCGAGGTAAATGCCGAGGTAAATGATGAAATCGCAAAGCTACGTCGGCAAAATATTGCCGACGCAAATTTTTTTTGCAATTATATAAAAGTTTTAAAATATTTTCTTTCCCTTGAAGACCTTGAAGTTGTCTCTTATAACCATTTCGCGAACGCGTTCGTGATATCCACAGCTTGCATAACCATCTAGAGTTATAGCATGATTTACATGGGACAAATGTAATGCGTGATTTACGTGACCTTACAAAAAATTTTTATTCGTAAATAATAAACATTGTTGTGAAACATAACTTAAAAGAAGCATTTACATAATTTCACTCTCCATCACTTGTGCAAATTGAAACTGAATGAATCTTTACGCAATAACACACTTGAGATTAGTGTTCGGAGCAAATGTTCGAAGTACTTTGCAATGCAAAATGAACACCAGTTGTAGACATTTTTTTCTTCCTTTTCAAATAACAGACATAACATGATGAATAATTAATGACCTTTTTTGTGCGATGTAGACGTAAAGAAAGGAAGTTTGTAAGTATTTTGAAGACATTGCATTGACGTTTTTGATATAAAATCATTCGAATCGAATGTATCAGTCCGAACATGTTTTGATTAGTTGTTGATACAATTTTCATCCTCTTCAGTCAAAAAGATGGTAAAACTTTCAGTTGCCCAGAAATGGGGATTCAGAGAATTTGAGTACATGTGTGACGATAGTTCAGACTTGACCAAGGTAACGAAGATTAAATGTTTATTATGCAGTGAGTTTTATGGAGAAAAGCCGGAGGAACTCAAACAACTAAAAGGAAATGTCAAAACTATTGTTCAAAGATGGGTGAGTGGAAGTAACGTGATAAAGAAAAATAACGCCAATGATCATTTAAAAAGTTCTGTACATGCAACCGCTGTGAAAAGATTACGTGAAAAAACAACAGCAACTAAAGCTCAAAAGCTTGCAACATCTTTATCGCAGGAGAAATCAATTGTTGAGCATATTAGAAAACTTAACAAAACCGAAAAGGAACAGTTAATTAAGAAATTTCAGCTAATTCATTTTCTAACAGTGAATAACAAGTCTCTGAAATTTTATGAAGAACTAATTCGCTTTGAAAAAGAAATTTTCAACGTTGATGTCGGCACAGGTTATTTGAATAAAACCGCTGCTCAAGAAATGCTCGTCTATCTCGCCAATGCAATCGTCGATGAAAATATCACTGAACCGTTGAATAGTGGTGAACGAACGTATTTCAGTATTCTTACAGATGGTTCTTCAAGTGCCAAGACCATGGATGAAAAAGAGCTTTATGTTATCAAGACATGTGATAAGGGCAAAGCAAAATTTGATGTCTTATCTCTTGAGCAACCCGATGATGCTGGTGCCCATGGCCTTAAAAAAAGTCTTGACGACGCCGTAAAGAAAGCAAAACTGTTGATTGATAGAAAGTTTCATGAAATTGGATTAGGCACGGATGGGACCAATACAAACAAAGTCCTGTATAACCTAGAAAAAGGCGACATTGGAGAGTGGCTGATTCAAATTTTATGTGTTTCGCATAAACTCGAACTAGCTATTCACGATGCCTTTAAGCAGTCTATGTTGAATGAAGATGCGGAAAAACAGCTAGAACTTGTTTATTATTTGTTTAAACGAGCTAATCTGAAGTGGAGGCTTTTTAAGAAGCAAGCCAGAGTCATGGAGACTTCGTATCACCGCTACAAACGTCCAAGTGGAACAAGATGGGTCGCACATCAATCGGATGCACTAGAAGCTTTTCTTATTAATTTAAGTTTGCTATTAGCATATTTGAATAATCAGATATCAGATCCATACAATGCTACCATGAAAAAAGAGGTCCCTCGTCTAAAAGGAGTACTTTCGTCCTGCTCTAGTCTCGTTACTTTGTTCTTCCAAGCAACTAAAGTGGATATCTTGAATATGATTAAGCCGACGTCTTTAGTTCTCCAGTCTACGGATCTACTTTTACCAGAGGCAGTTACTACTATAGAGGTAACAATGAAGCATGTGACGAGGTTGCTGGCTAAATTGAAATGGCTGGCTGAAATGTCGTTTGTGTTAGTTTAATTTTTTAGTTTTATTTGAAAATTTATTCAGATTAATTTTCGTTTATTATGATACGTTTTTTTTTCCTTTTCAGCCACTGAGGTTACAGCTCTTTACACTCATGTCACAAAGTTTATGGCTAACATTAATCCCAAGAAGTGCTGGCCACAAATTTTCAATTCAGAAGATGAGTTAAACCTATCGAATGTCCTTCAACTGGTAGAGATATGTATCGTTTTGCCAATTTCAAATGCAGAAGTTGAAAGAGTATTTTCTACATTTGCTAAAATGATGACTAGAGATCGGTAAGACTGTTTATAGAGCTATAACAATATTGCATATGAAAAATTAATTTGTCATTATCAATCAATTTGATGATCAAGTCTTTAAAATAAAGTATAGTCATCAGTTCTTTATCTTTTTTCAGCCTTCGATTGAAAAACGAAACGCAACAAGCAATTCTTCGCGTAAGGAGCGATCGAAATTTTGATCCTAGACGTTATGAACGGGCGATCATTTCATTTATGGAGGAATATCCTGATGGTTTCATTCGAAAGTCTAAAAGAAGGTTAGGAGGATATGCCAAGCACAAACGGCCGAACCGGCAAAAGAAGCAGCACCAAGCGATGGTTATGATAAGCAGCAGCGATGATGAAACAGATATTTGTATCGATTTGTCTGATATTTCAAGCGATGGAAGTGAATGGTCTTCTTCAGATAATGACACTGAGTAGAAGTGATATTGCTTTAAAGCTGTTTTACTCACGGGTTTTATTAGTTTATTTCCTCATTTATAAAGAGCGTTACTTTGATTTTTGTATACGTGAACTACTAAAGTTATTGATTGTGTCTTCATTTAAATTTCTCATTTTTCGAGTTTTCAACAGATGATAAAATTCTTTGGGAGAAAAAATAAGAAATTCGTTGTCAAAAAACGAAATTTTGAGGGCAATAAATTTGATTTCTTTTTATGTTCTCGCTTTCCTGTTAGGGTGAAAATTGAAAGCTTCGTTCTTATTCCTTGTACTTCATTTTTATTCCTAAATGATAAATACATGCCTTTGTTTTAACTCTCCAATTCAATTACTGTGAATTTCCGTTCACAGTTCGATACTGTGGTAGCGGAGATGTAAGCAAATATATATATTTCAAATGGATTAAAAATTGCCGACGTGAAATCCACATTTGCCGACGTAGAATTGATATGACATGTTTTGCGTCGGCACTTTTTTGCCGAAGTAAAAAGTTCTGAATTAGAAAGGCTGTGCTATTCAATGTTTGCTTTTGTGTTCTGTATTATGTATTGCTTTTTTTACATTAAAGTTACTTCTATTCTGTGTATACAATATATACTTTTTTGTTGTATTGCCATTTGTTTCTGCATTAAATCTTCTGCATGTAAAAACATGATTTTGGTCTGAAGTAGGGCATTTTAAGTGTTGCAATGTTTGTTTCACGTCTCCAGGGTAAAAAATAAGTTTTCGAAACCTTTGTTCGGTTCAGTTCCAGTGATACACATATGCATTTATACGCATTATTATAAACGGATTCTTTGGTCTATAGGTTTGCATTAGTTTAATTATGATTTGTTTTACGTAGAAGTTACTTTGCATTTTCTGTTTATCAAAAAAATAGTTTTCGGTCAATAGTAGGGCATTTTAAGTGTTGCGATATTTGGTTATAATTCGCGTCTCCAGGGTAAAACTTTTCATTATGATTAGGTAAATAGTTGGTAAATATTTAATTGACTAATCCTCTCTCTCGGTTCAACTCACATTGACTAAAACTGGTAAAAATTATTACCAGTTATATTCAATACTCTACAACATGGGCAAACTTATCATTGCCAATTCTTCATTTTATTTTTCGTGAACTGGACGCATGCCGAACATGGGTTGACGTTAGATTTTTCATCACGGGGAACCATTGCATTGTATCTTCAATCGATACAATTTATTTGAAAAATGCCACACACAGCGCGTGTTTTTATTTTTGATGGGTTTAAGATCTTCCAAGTAAAACGACTGTTCTGCACTCCTATTTTTAAAGTTTAAAGTACTTACAGCACTGATACCCTTTCTTTCCCCCCCCCCCCCCCCCCCCCCCCCCCCCTACTATTCGGGTCCTTACAGTACAGTTAGAACGTCCAAATTCGATCTCTCCCTAATTCCAACGAATTTTACAGTACCTGCACATATTGTTTCTTTTTCTTAAGGTTTAGGCTTTAGGGCACTTTCTGTTTCTGTTCTTTAATTTTTTTGACACTATTTTCTGATACGTCAATTTTAGAATTGAAACCAGTAATGTTTTACACGGGATACTAGTTTTAAATAATCATTCACAAAAGAAAATGTTTCAATACTTCAAATCGACTGCTTTCAGGTTCGTTGGTTTTATGTTAACGCATATATATGTGCATGTAGCTATAAAAATGCTATCTTATACTTCAACTCCATTGCATTTTTCTGATTTGTTTGCAAAATGACCCCGATATACTCCCACAATGCATTGCGCGAGAAAAAATTCCCGAGAATATCGATATCGTCTATTATGGCGGTCTCCATTGTAGATTGCCTATCTTGGTACTTCATTTGACAATTTAACATTGTATATATTTTCTGGTGATTTGTAGAAATATATGTGAATTGATTGTTCAGTGACGTTAGACATTATATTGGAAGACGTATAATATTGGAAAATGACATAAATTTAAATTAATGTTTGTGTTGTATTGGATACATGACTTTAAACATGTGCAGTAATGATCCTGTCTTCTGCATTTCTTTCATGAAAAAACGACATGAAAGTTCCTGTATGTGTGTGTTGGTAACGTTTGCCTGACAAACAGCCAGTAACATGTATGTCTGCTTACTTAAATATGTAGACTTACATTGTCATGTTTGGTATGTTTATTACATTTTATCATTTAGACACCGTTAGCCATTGGTGTGGGATGTATATAATAACCCCGAATATGGTTCTTGTCATTACGGTGGATAAAATGTCAGCAAACAACCCTTTATTTATACAGGATATTAACTGTGTTCTAATTGAATCGATATATAATATTTCAAATTTACTTTAGTTTAACTTCAAAAAAAATAGGATACCTTTCACTGCCAATTCACATAAACATGTTAGCAAACAGCGTTGATCATCTTCTGTAGCCATTTTCAAACACTACTAAACTCTTTACTTCTATATTCATACCTGTAAACAAATTACTAACACTTTATTTACTTTCCAGCACATATATATTTATAAAACACTTTCGCAACCATTTTTACAAACTGAACTGCTTTCTTCGTTTGGCAAAACTGCTTTTATGCTTATATGCGAAGTAGTACCTGAAAACTTTCTTTACTTTCCAGCAAGTTTCTACGTACATCCATCCACATTTTCTACTGCAAACATGTACGTACTAAATATAGTTTCTTTCTGCCATGCTGCAATGTTTTATTGCACTGAAAAACATAAGTCAGACTTCTTCATTTGCCAGAACTGATTTTATGTTGAATGTGATGGATATCTTCCATTAATAATAAGCATTTTATGCATTTTAAGTACGTAAATAAACTCCCAAAACTTCGCATCACCAGTTCGTCGTGAATAATAATTTAGCAACGGATTCCGTTTTGATTTTCGGAAACCAATCAAAATGGTGAAAAAAGAAATTGCTGCGTTTGATTGGTTTAAAAACGTAAGTTAAACTAAACGTCACACTTAGATTACGTAACATTTAAAAAAGTGCCTGTCGCATCTGCGTGGTTTTACGACGAAAAGGGAAAAAATAAGAAGGATTTGACCGTGAAAAAAAAGTAAATGTCACTCTATAGCCCAATTCACATGTACGAAAATTTTTTCGTAAGCCCTTACAACAAAAACAATGTTCATTCATTCTTTTTCTTACGAAAAAATGTTCTTAAATGTGAACTACTTAAGTAAAATTCTTCGTAAAGCCTTAAAACGGTTTTAAGCTCTTACGAAATTCATAAGATTATCAAAAAAGTTTGATAATCTTACGAATGTTTTAAGAGCTTGCGAAAAAAAGAAGAAAAAAACGTTCGAATTGACGTTCGAATTGGCGTCTTCGTTCGAATTTATTAATAACAAGAAACATTTGTTTCATGAATCATAAACAAGAAAAATGGAGGAAATGGAAGAATCTTTAGCGGTTGTAGTCAAAAAGTACCCTGTGTTATTTGACAAGAGGCATGAGGATTTCCATCGGAAAGATGTCAAATCCAACGCATGGAATGCGGTGGCGAAAGACCTTTCCTTGGAAAATGGTAAGTACATGAGGTATGAATAATCAACATTAAGTCAATTTTTATGAATCAATAATATGTTGAGTCAATTTGGTAGCTTTAAATAGAAAAGAATCACTTACTTCTTCACTTCACTTTGTAGTAGATAAATACATTTTATATTTAGGGGATGAGGCAGAAAAAGCTTTCGTGAAGTTACGTGACAGATATGTTCGTGCAAAACGTGAGCTTAAAGCCAAAGATAGGTCTGGCAGCTCTGCCAAGGCTTTACGAAAAGTAAGACAGAAATTGGAGGAACTGAAATTTTTACAATGGCTCGATGAATATATCAAGCCCAGAAAATCCAAAGGAAATTGCAGCGATGAAGATGATCAAGCCGATGGTGATTATTATAATGATGGAGGTGATAGTTTGTTTGGCGATAGTATGTCTGGCGAGAACGAATTAGTCAATGAAGTAGATGAAACACCGAAACAACAATTGAAGAAAATTGAAACAAAAAAGAATCAAAGAAAACACACAAGTAAACAAAAAATAGCTGCTGATGTAGAAAATGAAGAGCTTAAAATTCTCCGCACAGTAGCTGGCGCTGTAACATCTAACCATGACCAAAATGATAAAAAGGATGATCACGACTGTTTTGGTGAAGTTGTGGCAAGAAAAATGAGAAAACTTTCTTCTAAATGCAGCGAAGAGAGTTTACAGGATCTGGAATTTGAGATTTTAAGCGCAATTGAAAGGGTAAGGAAGGAAAACAGTATTCACCAATATCAACAAAACTGAAACAGTATCGAGCGTCACAAATTGCTAAAAGCACCATGCTAAAAAAACCCTTGTAGTTGTGCCACAAAGATCCTGAATAGGCAGGTTTTTGCATTCGTATGTGTTTTCCGTCCAGAGCACCGAGACAATGAGGCATGTTCCAAAATTCCAGAAAACTTTCTGCTATTCTTTTCCAATCACTGGTTGTAGATGGAGGTCTGACGTATTTTGCAAGCGCTTCCCAAAGTTCTTTACAAACTTCTTGAATTATACCGTTTACTGTAGATTTACCTAATTTAAAAGCGAATGCAATTGGTTGTTGACTGTCTCCTGTTGCTAAATATCGTAAGGTAACTGCTAAACGCTCTGCGAGTGGAATAGATTGTCTAATGTTGTCTTCCTTCCTGATTTTATCACCTAACAGGCTTAGCAGATGATCAAACCTTTCAGGTGACATCCGAACAAATCTAGAACATAAATATCTACAATTTAGACATGCAAATATTGATTAGAACATGAGAAAAGAAGTTAGCCCTGTTTTTAGCATTAATACGTACCTGAAAAATTCCTGCCGATCATAAGTTCTAGCTACCAAAAAAGTTGAGTAGAACGCTCCAGATATGAACCGATTAAGATTAGTTTTTCTTATCCAAAGTCTCCTTTTCATTTCAACTTGGCGACGACGTCGACGACGATGCCTCAAAATTAATGCAACAATAAGCAATGCTCTTTTATTTAAAGCCGCCATATTTGTTTTGATAAACAAATAGTTGTCAAAGGTTTTTATCTCCTTACGTAAAAAAGTTCGTACATATGAACAGAAACTTTCGTAAAGGCTTACGAAAAAAATGTTTTTGTTGTAAGGGCTTACGAAAAAAATTTCGTACATGTGAATTGGGCTTATAAAATAAAAGTGGGATGCACAATTGGGAATTAGTATAATAAGACTAGCCGCCCATTTTCAGCATGCGTCCAGTTCACGAAAAATAAAATAAAGAATTGGCAATGATAAGTTTGCCCATGTTATAAAGTGTTGAATATAGCTGGTAAAAAATTTGTTACCAGTTTTAGTCAATGTGAGTTGAACCCAGAGAGAAAGGATTAGTCAATTAAATTTCCCCTGGAGACATAAAGGAAACAAACATCAAAATAATAATAAAAATTGAAACATCGAAATTCTCTATATGTTTTTTATGCACAGAAGATGAAATGAAGAACACATGCAAAACTATTTGCCAACTATTTACCTAATCAGAATGAAAATTTTTACCCTGGAGACGCGAATTATAACCAAATATCGCAACACTTAAAATGCCCTACCATTGACCGAAAACAATTTTTTTGCATTTTTTTCAGAAAATGCAAAGTAACTTCCACGCAAAACAAATAATAAAACTAATGCAAACAAACACCAAAGAATCCAACATCCCACTATTATAATAATGCGTATAAATGCATATGTGTATCACTGAAACTAAACTGAATAAAGATTTTGTAAAATTATTTTTTACCCTGGAGACATGAAACAAACATAAAAGCAATTAAAATGCCCTATTTCAGACCAAAATCATGTTTTTACTAGCAGAAGATTTAATGCAGAAACAAATGGCAATATATACAACAAAGAAGTATACCGCCACGGCGTTTATTACAAATTCAAGTTTTTGGATGCGGCGTTTAATAGAGGGAGGCGTTCTTTAGAGGGCGGCGTTTATTACAAAATGAAAAATTGGACCAAAGCAAACTTAAATAATAATGCTTTCTTATCCTTAAAAAAGTCACAAAAGGTTATGTGAAAATGTTTTACACAAAAGATATGTTTACGAAAATGTCCAAGAAGAGCAATGTTTTCTTGTCTGACATGAAAACTTTTTTTTATAATTCTTGTTTAACCTGTTTTCTAATAAACACCGATTTTCAAGATGCGGCGTTTAATAGAGGGAGGCGTTTATTAGAGGGCGGCGTTTACGACAAACGTTCGGCTATAAGTGCGGCGTTTAATAGAGGGCGGCGTTTATTAAAGGAAATACGGTATATTGTATACACAGAACAGAAATAACTTTACAGCAATACATAATACAGAGCACAAAAGCAAACATTGAATAAAATTACGAATTGTGAATTGAAAACAAATCGATACCTTCCAACTGTGTTTCTTTCGTGCGGAAGTTACAATTGACAGAATTTTAAAAATTGATAATCTGTTCTTCACCAGCCATCAACGTCATGACTAAAACCATTTCTTTAATGGTTTATATAATTTTTATCATTAATGTTACCTAAAAGAACAATATTTCAATTGTATGATAATGCAGAAAACCTAATATATAATTGTCAAAACAAAACCAAAAAAAACAAAAAGACAATTCAAGTACGCATCTAAAATCATAATTAAAAATAATAATTAAAAACACAAATTTAATAACGGAATTTGTGTAATAGCTGTAAATCGGATAGTCTATGAAATAAACCAATACTCTGAGTCAATACGGGTTCACTCAACAATAGAGCTGAACTGAATAAAGGCTTTTAACCTAGGATACACAATCAAACATCAAACAAATAAAAATAATGGAAAGAATGAAATGCCCTACTTTTGACCGAAACCATAATTTAATACCCAGACAGAATATAAAAAAAAGTAACAAATAAAAGCAAAATGCCAAACTTAAATAACCAGGCACAGTTACGTAAACAACTTCTTAAATACATAATCCATTTTTCCCTTCACTAACCCTCCCAACATCATAATTTAACCATGTGCTTTATGTCTTGAATGGCTCATATACACCTTCTTTTCTGAAATAAAAAGCTACAAAATCACACTTACCGCAACCATATTGAAGTAAGGCAGTCAGGCAGACAGACAAAGCACCAAATATCCAAAACATCGTCAATAAATTGTACAGGAAAATTTAATAAAAGGCAGACATGGTAGAGATAAGAAAGCATCAGACATTCCCCATTTCCACAGGCATGCGAAGTAAAAAACATTCACCACTGTGGCACCATTTTTAGTTGATTGTAAATAAATAAATCACATCATGGCGCGGGTTACCGAAACAAATTTTTACTGCGCTCCCTCTCTTCATTTTCATCCAGCTTCTACATCCAAAATGATTGAATTACTTTGATTATTCTGTATAGCCATATTTGATAACTAAAACTACCGACTGGTAGCCTTGTGGTAGAGTGCTCGCTTCCTGCTCGGGAGGTCGCGGGTTCAATCCCCGACCGAGTCATGCCAGCGACTATAACAGTGTGAATCACTCCTCTCTGCTTAGCACTCAACAAGAGAGTAGGAATGATGTCTGGGGTGGTTGTCTAGTTGAGCGGCTGCTGTTAATACAGCTTCCGTAGCCCAAATGGGGGCTTTAAATACTCTAGGACCTCCTTTGCAGGACCCTCATTGATAACAGTACCTTAAGGAACTGAAGAGGCTATCCTGGGTAAACATTCGCAAATAATAATAATAATAAGTTTGTAAAACATCGAAACATGTGCTAAATCACTTTTCTTTGCAAACCAATAGTGCGCTTTACCAAAACAAATTTCTTTGTTGCACTCCTCCTTTCGTTTTCGTTTTCATCCAGAATATACATACTAAAAGATAGAATTATTTTGACTCATTACTCAGACATCCTTTCAAAACTAAATTAATTAACCTTTCAAACCTAAATTAAAATTAAAACCATTCGTTACTGTGTAAAAAAACATCATTTCTCTGCATTTCTTCACCGTACACTTTCTTCTGATTGAATTATTTTGAATATTCTGTATAGCCATATTTGATAACTAAAACCAAAGAAGTAAAACATTGAAACATGTGCTGCTTGTTTATATGTGTATGTTTGTATGTGTGTTATATGTTTACATGTAATACTGTATACTCTTGTTCCTCCTTTTTCCACCACATAACCATTTCAGTATGATTTTACATTGTAAACAAACAATTAGATACATACATAAATTACTTAGGCTTGTGCAACCTGTTCTTTTATTAATCTAAAATATAATCTATATGTTAATAGCCGATTCTCTGTTTGTTTGTCTGTTTGTTTGTCTGAAAGTCACGCAAAATGGTAGATTGAGTTTAAAAACCGATAGGTAAAAAAAAAATAACATGAAACAAAATATTTTTTTGCTTTTGTCTTAAAAGTTGTCTTAATTTCTTTTAATCGATTTCTTTTAATCTATTTTAATCTGATCGAACGTTTTTTATTCACTTCATTCATTTAGCACGTTCTCTTTTCCTTTTCTTTTTTTCCTCTTTTTAAGAGAAACCATTTTTTCACCTACTTCTGACAGCACCCATGTTAGAGTGCGTAAAACAAAAGCTAATAATAAGTTGAAAAGTTTTTTCTCTCTGCGTTTTGAGTAAATTGTTAAACTGATATTTGATTGGTTTAAAATCGTAAATAAAAACCACGTGAAGTTCACGTTCGGAATGCATTGTGTAAAGCAAGAAACTCTGCTGACATTTTAAATGCGACCGCGACAATGAACTGCTGAGTTAAGAACATGCAAGATTTGAAACACCAGGAACGTATTTCTCTTTACGTGCAAACAAGCTTTATTAAGAGATAAAGTCAGCAGCAACGGAAGTGTAATCGCTGGTTTTAAGTGCAATAATTTGGAGCAGGTGGTGACACAGTGCAAGCTGAACATGGGCGGCGAACGATGCCGCCTTAGTGTCTAGTCTATATATTAATAGCCCATGAAACAAAATATTTTTTTGCTTTTGTTTTAATAATTTAATTTCTTTGTTATGCGCTTCTGATCGAACACGTTTTTATTCACTTTATTCATTTAGCACGTGCCTTTTTTCTCTCCTCCCGTGCGATCTTTTTAAGAAGAGAAACCATTTTCCCCTACGTTTGATAGCACCCATGTTAGAGCGCATAACCTTTTTAAAACAAAAGCTGATAGTAAGTTGAAGTTTTTTTCTCAATACGTTTTGAGTGTATTGTTATACTGATAAACAATTGGTTTTAAAAAATGAATAAGTAACACATCATGAAAAACTTGAAAAATTAATGTAAAGTTGATGTAGAACTGATGTAACACAGACTGCACACCAGAGGTTGTGACTTCGAATCTGGTTTGGCCGAACACAAGTTGTACGAGCCGTTTATAAGGAAATTTGACGCTTATTGATACAGTGATACAGAGCAGGTGGACATGGGCGGCGAGCGACGCCGCCTTGGCGTCTAGTCTATATATTAATACCCGATTCTCTGTCTGTAAGTTTGCTAGGTTCAACTGAGATATTTGTAACTCCAATTGATGATGATGAGTGAGTGAAGAATTGACAATAATTGACAAGTGATTGAACGAGTTCAAACAGTGTCTCCTAATAAATCCTATGCAAACTCGACGTGATGATGACATTTAAGATTTTATTCTCTTACGAACGTGATATTATTTGAACTTCAGAACATTTTTCCAACAGTAAAACTGAACTATGAAATTCGAGTATTTTAAAAAAAAATATCTCCCGAAGGACTAAAATATTATAAAGATCAAATCAGCTAGAAAATTCAATTATACAAGGCTACGCACACACGAGATTGAAGTAGATAATGCATAAATTAGATGAAAGAAGCGAGTTAAAAAAAAAACAACTCAACTGCGTGAATTTGTGGAAAACATAAAAATCAAATATAACAACGCGACACTCCACCAACTGAGTTCCAAAAATTCACGTTGATATGTCAGCCAATTGTTCATATAGACCGATCTCATCATGATGGTGTATAACAACCAGTTCTCTAACAGCTCTAAACGTAGTGCGAGAGACATTTTCGTTGTTATTTCGGTACTTCACTTCGACTTTTCGAATTTTACCACCCTTGCCGAATGTTGATGGACTCGACCATTCCGTATCTGTATGTGGCGCACATTTCGGAGTCACGCTTCAAAAACAAAACTATGTCACCAACTTTTAAATCTTCATTAGATTTAAACCATTTTGGATGATGCATAAGCTTTGGTACGTGGTTAAGTAGCCATACTTCGAACCAAGCATCGAATATTGCTTGATTTTATTTGATTACACTATCGTAATCGTTTGATGTAACCATTGATGAAATAGGACTCTCGTTATTTCTTCCCAAAATGAGTCTATTTGGTGTGAGAAGATCCATTGTTTCGAATCCAGATACAAGGTTTCCGAGTGCTAATGGTCGATTGTTGATGTTGTTTGGAATTTCGTGGCATAATGTTTCCCAATGTAGAATTGATAAACGTTGATTGAACAGTGACTTCTCCAACGAAGATCGTACTTCTCTGATTTTTCGCTCCACTTTTCCAGTGATGTTGTGGCCACCTACTGGGACTTGAAATGGGTGCCATAGCAACTTCTACTTTTTTCTTCAGCAGATAGCGGCATCTCTCACACGAGTCTTTGATGAATTTGATAATAGATCGACCTTCCATGATGAAGAAGCCTTTAAGCACGTATCGCCACACAGTCTCCACGGCAGAATGTTGTGCTGTCTTGTTGTACCAATGCACTTCGTTGGCAATGGCATATGCCAATGGAGAATCCTTGTCAACGATCGGAACACAGAAAGCGTCTGCACTCAAATCTCTCATTACTTCAGTGAAGTTTCCAACAATAGATACTTTGTCTGACTCCAGAATTCTTCCAGTGTAATACAGTATACCATTTTTCTCTTTGCTAAACTTTTCATAGTGACTTGGCTTGTAGAAATGCTTAATCTCTGCGCTGGCTTTCAAGTTGAAGTACCTTTGAGCACTTTCTATTTCATTACCACTTTGTAAGCTTTTTCGCACTTTTCCTTGTAGAACTGTGATGAATTTGATTACCAAAGACAAAATTTTAACAACGACTTTGAAGCAAAATTTATTCAGATCAATCAGATATTTTGAAAATTGATACCTTTTTTGAACATCGTTTGGAACATATCGCTGCACAAAAGATGCAGCAATGGTCTCGTGGGGTATTCTTTCTGTGGTTCTGAAATATTTTTGCTGATTTAAGCTGATTTCCTCGACAGTCTGTGAAGGAAATTCTGTTTCCTTTAGAACCATCCAAGCGAATCCGATATGCCAAGCGGAATCAGAGTTGACATCCTGAAGCGTTGCACCTCTCCTTGTGCCGATATCAGCTATCATATTCTGAGATGACACATATCTCCATTCCTCAATGCCGGAGAATCTTTTAATTTAAATAACTCTGTTTCGTACCCATTGCTTCAGTGTTTTGCTTTGATTGTTGAGCCAAAAAAGTACTACTTGACTGTCTGTAAATAACAATGAAGTTTTGTGATACTTATAAAATGCACGCTTGACAATTTCTAGTGAGTGACAATTGACCAAGGCAGCGTATAATTCAGCACGGGGTTGCGAAAGATTGTCGGGTACCAGCTTGGAACGACCGAATACTAGTTGACAAGAGAAAAGTCCATTCGCTCTTTCTAATCTCGCGTATATACCTACACAAACCGAAGATCTACTTGCATTTCCGAATAATAAAAGACTTATTTCTGTATTGAATGCGTCAGATGGTATAATAGCTCTTTGAAATTTGATGCTGCTGAGCTCAGACATTGTTGAGAAATGATTTATCCATACCTGTCTCAGCTCATCAGGAATTGGATCATCCCAGTCGAGTTTTCTGACCACAAGTTCGTGTAAATCAATTTTCATTGCTGTTGT
Organism: Turritopsis dohrnii; assembly: GCA_027922465.2. Taxonomy (NCBI): domain Eukaryota; kingdom Metazoa; phylum Cnidaria; class Hydrozoa; order Anthoathecata; family Oceaniidae; genus Turritopsis; species Turritopsis dohrnii. The sequence continues at coordinate 345,461 of BQMF02000276.1, forward strand.
GATTGGAGTGAACATTCCAGTAAGGTCGAAAATTTCAGCTACTTTAGCAGTACATTGACGACGTGTGAGCTTCGTTGGGATTTCCAAGATCTGATCAACTTTTCTTCCTCTGTGTTTGGTAGCAAAGTTCAGACTTTTAACATCCAGTGAGATCGTGTCTTCCTTTGATTGCCACAATAATCCAGCTACTGAAATGCTAACACCATCATTAGATTAGTCCTTGGCTGGGGATGATCCACTCATAGTAATACCTTTAAGACTAAAACCTCCTCTATTTAGGTCAAGTGCGAAAACATGAAGAATCATTAAGGGTAAACGAGGATATAATTGTAAACCTGGAATTCGAATTGGAAAGCTATGAATGTACTGTAAATAGTTACGAGGAAAATGAAGCAAGTCTGCAACTTATTATCACAAACCAGCAGAATGAAATGAAGGAACAAGAAAAAAAGTTTGACGAAGCAGGAAATCCAGACTATGATTATCTGGTTAAAATGGAAAACTGTGTGAAGAACAAACTAGAACACTTTGGCAATACTTTGAGAGAATCTCTGTTAAAAGAAGTCAAGGAAAACACAAAAAAATTGAAGAAAAACTCAATCAAGTGATCAGTGAAAGCTGATCTTATTCGGACACAGTAAAAAACATCACAACATCTACTGTTAACCAACCAATAGCAGACACAAACATTGATTTTTGTACTATCATGAAGGAGGCGAAGGATGAAGAACTTGCTGTAGAAGGTGAGCAACAGCGTCGATCCTGTAACATAATTCTACATGGAGTGAAGGAAGATAGTAGTAACAATAGAGAAGATGGGAAAAAAGTGGATGAGGCATATGTTGTTTCTTTGATAGAAGCGCTAAAAATTTCAGTAACTTGTAAATCAATTGTTAGAATTGGAACTGATCCTACAAAGAAGCGACCAATCAAACTGACGATGAGATCTCAAGATGACAAGAAAAAGATTATGAATAACCTGATAAATCTGAATGGTCAAGAAATGTACCGAGGTCTAAGTGTTACCGATGACTATACGCAAAAACAAAGACAAACCATTAAACATTGGAAAAAGCCAAACAAAAAAATGACGACGAAAAAACTGACACAAAATATATCTGGAGAGCACGTGGTACTCCAAAAAACAGAATGTTCTTAAAGAAATTGCTGAAGCGGAGCCCTACAGTTTTGCTACAGTAATTCAAGAAAACCAGTATAAGAAGAATCCACGAAGTAATGTTATGGACAATAATGAGAGTGACGTAATTCACACAGAGCCTACAAAGTTCTATCATCGAATTATGAATGAAACAGACACTTCTTTGAGCGATTCATAGAGGCGTTTAGCCTGAGAATCTGTATTTCATTAATAATGTGATACATAATCTGAGTCATATTGCTATTTGTTTCTGTTTTAAATTTTCTGAATGTAAGAAAATTAAAAAATTAATGCCTGAAAAGAAACTTTTACTCAAATTAAATTCTGTGACACAACGCATACTGAACATGGGTGGCGAGCGACACCGCCTGGGCGGCTATTTATGGATAATTTCACATACCTCAGGATAATCTTTGGATAGATTGGCGGTTCTTCTTAAGCCGCATTCAGCTTGATTTCCACTTGGGCGTACTCCATAAATAAGTGTTTTGATGACCTTTTCCTGGATTGGTTTCCTTTCATCAAGGTTTTCTTTCCAAAGATAATGTTGATAACACCAGTCATCTGGATGCAACTTGACGTAATTATACATCTTCTTTATATCGGTATGAATACCATAATTGTGAATACGCCAACGTATGAAAATTTCGACTAACTTATTCATGTTATTGCGTCCCTTAGCAAGAATGTCATTTAGGCTGTAACCAGTGCTGGTTGGTTGGGAGGCGTCGAAGACGGAGTTGATAAAGAGTTTTCCTTCCAGACCGCTCGCCAAGGAATATAATGTTGAACAGGATTTTCATCTAACGATCGTTGAACTTAGGTGGTAGATTCGTTATAAGGTCTACATGACCGAGGTCTTGAACCTTTCTCTCAGATTTGACTACATCAGATCTATCATTCTCGTTTCTCTTGAGTTTCTTGATCTGTTGTTGAAAGACTTTCAAAGCCCTGTGCCTGTTTGGAGCGAGCTATGACACTGGATCGTGTAAGAAGGGTAACTTGGCGATGGATGTCCGATTGTCGAAATCAACGGTGACAGATTTTTCAATCAGATGTTGTTCTACCTCTTCCTTCACGCTCATATTCTCTTCGTCAGCATGGGTTTCACAGATTTTACATGTTCTGCATTGTACACACCGATAGTTAATTTCGCTTCCTGCTTCCTCGGCCTTTTCAAAATTCGTCAACCTTCGTGATACTAAAGCTCTCGGATCAACATATTTCGCGGTGACATCTTTGTCGTCAAATCGTTAGGTGAGAATTATTTTGTACTATCTCCAATTTCTTTGAACTGAGAAAATTAAGTTTTAAATTTCATAAGCTCACAAAATCTTTAAAAAACCTTTCTATTGAAAATTACTTGGTACCTTTTGAATACATCGTATTTGGAACACCTGACCAAAAATTATTTCAAATTTGCTAGTACCCACTCTCCTCCAGGGAAAATTTGCAATTGGAGATAGAACAAAATAGTAGCAAAACAAGTGATATTTATTAAAATTATTTAGTTTTAACTCCGTTCTCTTGCAAATTCACCATTATCTGACAAAAAATATTTTAACCAGTACGAAAAACATCAATTTTCCTCTATTGTTGCTTCTATGTATATCCCTTGGAGTTGCTTGAGCACTCCAAAATCCTAATTTGGACTACAAATTCTCCTTAAAAGTCTTTGGGGTCACAAATTAATTTAAAAGAAAGACCCAAATTCCACTGATGGCGATATTCCTAAAAATCATTTGTTTAAGACAATAGGCCACATTTCATACTGCTATAATTATTTCAAGTGTTATAGTTATAAAAGAAAGCTTTATTTCTGGTCATAATGCGGAACAACCATTCTATGTTTTTAAACATTTTTAAACGAATTGAACATTGTCATAAATTAGAACAGTTGAACAGAATGGATTTTTCAAACTCTGTTAAAAGACCTTCATCACATGGTGGCATCTCTAGAAAAAGAAAACGTAATTCAGATACGTGGAAGCAAAACATTCATAAAAAGAGACGACAGTCAGGAAAAGCCTATATCAACAGCAAAGGGGAAGATGTTCCAGCAAAAGAAGTGAAAACTAAAAAAGATTGTACAAATTGCTGTAAGTTTAAATGTTCTCAGAACTTTACTGATGAGGATCGGCAGAACGTTTTTCGAAGCTTTTGGGACATGGACCAGTTAGGACAGAAACATTTTATTAATAAGACAACCGAGCGTCACCAGGAACAACGCTGCAGAACAAATAAAGGAAAAGACTCCCGCAAAACGTTTTCCTACTTCTATCACTTTTGCATCACCGAGGGAACTCAGATTCGCGTTTGCAAAGAATTTTATCTCACCACATTAGATATCAGCGCTCGTAGAGTTTCGTATTTGCACGAAACTAAAGATACAGAAACATCAGTTCCGGCAAAGTCAAAATGGGGAAAACACACCAAAAAGAAGCTTCCTGATGAATGCAAGCAATCCGTAAGGGATCATATCAATGCTTTTCCTAGGGTTGAATCACATTACTGTAGAAGTGTAACTAGGAAAGAGTATTTAGAAAGCAGTTTGAACTTACATAAAATGTATGAACTGTATCAGAGTTACTGTGAAGAAAAGGAAATTGTGCCTGCAAAGTTACATGCTTATCGAAACATTTTCAACCATGAATTCAATATTGAATTCCAAAAGCCAAAAAAAGATCTTTGTGATCTTTGTTATGAATTTAACAACACAAGTCACCCATCAGATGAGCTGACTGCAAAATACAACAGCCAGGTTACATCTAAAAATGACACCAGGGCTGAACGAAAACACGATCGTGAAATTAAAGATAAAAAGGTAGCTGTTGTTTGTATTGACTTAGAAAATGTTGTTACATTGCCAAAATCTAACGTAGGAAACTTCTACTACAAAAGGAAGCTCTCACAATACAACTTGACGGGGCATTGGTCATTAAACAAGAAAAGTTATTGTGTGCTTTGGCATGAGGGCCATGCTGGCAGAGGAGGGAATGACATTGCCAGTGCTACAACGTCAATGATGGAAAGGATTCTTAAGGATCTTCCAGCCATTGAAAAATTTATACTTTGGTTTGACTCGTGCGTTCCACAAAATCGAAACAGTTATATGTCTGCTGCTCTTCGAGAGTTTATTACTACGCATCCAGAGATGAATGTAATCGAACAGAAATTTTGTGAACCTGGTCATTCCAGCATTCAAGAAGTGGATAATATACATAGTCAAATTGACAGGGCTTTGTCTCCAGCTGAGATATTTTCTCCACTTGGGTTGCTGCGAATGCTACCAAATGTCAATCGAAAACATCCATTTGTGGTAATACAAATGCAATCAGACAACATCAAGAACTTCAGTAAAGTTGCTGCTTTGCTTAATTATAAATTTGTTCCGTATTTTTCAATCAAAACAGTTGTTTATCGCAAAAACACTCCTAACCATGTCTTCTATAAAGAGAAATTTACTGATCCTTTTAAACAGGCCAAACTGACCAAGAGTCAAAAAACCAGAAAGTCTACGCACAAACCTCCAGAAATCCCGTTTGCGAAAGTTTTGAAAGCCGAAAGATTAATTTCAAAGGCAAAAAGGACGATCTTGAGAGTATGTTTGCCTATATGCTTCCTGTTGATGTTGCTTTTTACAAAACTATTTTAAAGTGAAGAAAATCATTTTAATACCATTTTATGCAATTTATATTTTTAAACCGCATATTTAAAGATTGTGTTAAATTTTATAGGGTGAACTTTGGCTATTTTGTCGATTGATTATGAGTATGACCTTTGTATGTCCTCATGTGACTTATTATATTTGCATGACAAAACTTTTGTGATTATATCTAAACCACAGAATTTGAATGCACTTTCAAGGCTTGATCGGCATCTTATGATTGATAAATCGCTGCCACGGTCGCCATTTTATAAATACAATAAAAACAAACGATCCCACTATTTACAGGATAATCTAACAGTGGTTCCAGGACAAATCAATAACCCGGTATCAACCTAGACACAGAATAAGCCGTATTTGCTTGACTTTTGGAGATAACACATTATAGTTTTAATGCGTTATAACGAATAAGGAGATAAAACAATATCAGACTGTCGTTTGAAGGAGATTTTGCGCTTGTTTTTGGAAAAACCTCACGGAGAAAGAACGAAATGATCCTGAAAAGCTTGAAAACAATCGGAGCTCATTTTTTCCAAAAATGGAGATAGAACAAAATAATTCTCACCTAACGAAATGTTGAATGATTGTTGTAATAGTCCTTTTCAGTTGGTTCTTGAAACTCAGTCTTGAAAATATATAAGTTATCGTTAACAAAATGACTTGATGGTTGATAAAAGTTTGTATATTGTTGATCAGAGAAAATCTTATGAGGTCCTCCTATCACTCCACTGGTACCATCACTGTTTTTGAAATGAGACCGATACAATGTTAATCCCGACGGCAATTGACGGGTAATTTCAGGAAAATATCTCAAATACTTAATTCCAATCATGAAATCAACTTCCTCTCCGACACTTTTAGGTAATTTTGTTAAATCAAAAACTCTACCACCAGATTTTTGAAAATGCTCGTGAATGTCATTTTCAACTCTTCCAGACAAAGAGTATTGTGGAAATGTTTCTGTGATTCGGGGTAAGCAAACACCTGTCCATTAAGCCTCGTTCCCATTTATGAAAGGTAATTTCACTGAATAAATGCCATACCTGGATTCAGTGCTTACTCCTCCAACACTACCAAGCTTTATAGGTCCTTCAATCTCCTTGCGTGCTCTGTCTCCTAGTCTTTTCACTGCGTCAAATCTTACGACAAAATCGCAGCATCCACTGTCGAAAAAGATTGTGTAATCTTGACCCTCTATCTTGATAGTTCGAAGCATATATATACCTCTTTCAATGGTTTCGGATTCGATAGAATGATGATTTTCGAACGTTGAAGTAACATATGATAATTGAATTTCCTTCGAATACGGAGGTAACGAAGTTTGTCTGAAGATGGTTTCGCTCCAGGAAATAAACATTGGTGGCAAAGACCATTTTTCTTTAATTCTACAAACCTTTCATTAGGATTCATCTCTACAAACTTTCTACAAGCAAAATACTGAACCAATTTGATACCACCTGGACCATTGGATTGAACATGATCTTTTTCACCAAAATTGCGCATAGCGTTTGGTCATGGTTTCTTCGGTGAAGTAAGATCCACGCTTGGTGTTAGTTGACTTTATCTCTCGACTATTGATATTGAGAGTAGCTTTCTGTATGTTGATTTTTTGTTCTTTTTCGAGGAATTCAATGAATTTTTCCCACAATAACTTTCCATCGTAGTCAAAGTAACAGAAAATGGAAATCCATCTGTTCAATCTCGAATCTCCAATCAGTCTATAGATGTTATCTAAACAGTCACTGAAGAACAATCTATTTTCAATATCATGGTCATGTGGCAAGTTTCATAAGGTCTCTCATGCAGTTTGTGATTTTAGCCAATGAGTCAGCAATTTTGGAAGAGTCCTTTAATTTCCAAGTGCTATCTATTGAGTTAATATCAGCAAGTTTCTTATTCAGCAATGTCTTACTATCACCATATGCACCTTTAAGGCGACTCCAAATTTCGTCAATATCACTCACATGTTTTGCAATTGATAATGCAGGATAATCCAAATAATTATTTCTTAGAAGCTCAGGTAAAAGGCTTTTGGTGTTGTTTTGAGAAATAATTTTTCAAACTGGCTCTGGAAAGTGTAGACGTCGACATTTGATCTGTATCCTTTAAATTTCATCAATTTTATGTTCAATGAAGATGATTCAAATGTGTTAATTTTGTCTAGTTCTCGGCGATCGGCCTCTAATTTTATTTCTTCCGAATATGTCCTACTCTTTTGTAAAATGATGTCATACCTTTTTTGTAGAGCACTGAAGTCACTTTTTCCATCGCAAGACGAGTTCTTTATTATCTGCTCAAATATGTCATATATGTTTTTGCTTTCGGTGCGGACGGATGGCAAGTCATCATGCATTCTTTTCAGAGTTGTATCCAAGGCATCGTGCAACTCAACTTCCTCTCCAGATCTCCCAAGAGACGCAAGACTTCATTTAATTGGAATTCTAGCGTTCTTCTTTTCACCATATTCTCGTGTAGTTTTTCGTTTTCCACAGCATTTTTAATTTCTCGTCGTCTTTGATTGGCGAGCACTAGAAACTCTCTTACGGTATTTAATCTAGAATGTAAAGACTTCAAAGTTGATCAGCAACACAATCGACAGCTGAGATATCAAGTGGAATACGTTGTCCTGTTGATGACAATGCTTTGTAATCGATTCGAGTGCCTGTTCTCTTTGACATGCAGATTTAGAAATCTAGCAGGACGACCAACATTAATTCGTTGCATGATGAAAGACAGAACTTAGCGTGTGGCATCAAAGGACTGTTTGAATGTGAGTTTGCTAGGTTCAACTGAGATATTTGTAACTCAAATTGATGATGATGAGTGAGTGAAGAATTGACAATAATTAACAAGTGATTGAACAAGTTCAAACAGTGTCTCCTAATAAATCCTATGCAAACTTGACGTGATGATGACATTTAAGATTTTATTCTCTTACGAACGTAATATTATTTGAACTTGAGAAGATTTTTCCAACACTAAAAATGAACTATGAATTTTGAGTATTTAAAAAAATATCTCCCGAAGGACTAAAATATTATAAAGAATAAATCAGCTAGAAAATTCAATTATACAAGGCTACGCACACACGAGATTGAAGTAGATAATGCATAAATTAGATGAAAGAAGCGAGTTAAAAAAAAACAACTCAACTGCGTGAATTTGTGGAAAACATAAAAATCAAATAAAACAACGCGACAAAGTCACGCAAAATGGTAGATTTAGTTGTGAGCGAATTTATTTCTTTTTTTGTTTGCGACGTGAGTTGGAAACAAAATAAATTGCAACACCAATCGAATGTGACTTTTTTTGGCTTGTGAACCAATAGGAATAACGTTTTGATTTTATTATTATTGTTAGTTTTATATTCCAAGGACCACCGTTGACTTGGCTTTGATAACAATACATCAACTAAATACAAAGAAACTAACTGATTAAACATTTTGGACAAAAAGCAGCTGTGGTAGAACGTGGCAGCATGTTCAGTTTGCCAGTGTATCCTAACGCTTGCCTGACTGTCTTAGACGAGTGAACTTTTTTTTCGAGCCATCAAACTGTTTAAAAACCGATAGGTAAAAAAAGAGTATCATGAAACAAAATATTTTTTTGCTTTTGTCTTAATAGTTGTCTTAATTTTTTTAATCGATTTTAATCTGATCGAACATGTTTTTTATTCACTTCATTCATTTTGCACGTGCATTTTTTCTCCTCCCATGTGATCTTTTTAAGAGAAACCATTTTTTCACCTACTTCTGACAGCACCCATGTTAGAGCACGTAAAACAAAAGCTAATAATAAGTTGAAACGTTTTTTCTCTCTGCGTTTTAAGTGTATTGTTAAACTGATATTTGATTGGTTTAAAATCGTAAATAAAAACCACGTGAAGTTCACGTTCGGAATGCATTGTGTAAAGCAAGAAACTCTGCTGACATTTTAAATGCGACCGTCACAATTGAACGGCTGACTTAAGAACATGCAAGATTTAAAACACCAGGAACGTATTTCTCTTCATGTGCAAGTGAGCTTTATTAAACGATAAAGCCAGCAGCAAAGGAAGTCTTATCGCTGGTTTTTAAGTGCAATAATTTGGAGCAGGTGGTGACAGAATGCAGGCTGAACATGAGCGGCGAGCGACGCCGCCTTGGCGTCTTAACAGTAAAAGTTTAACATAGTAACAATACTTTCTCATGTATACAAACCTGTGTTTCTTCGTGAAATTCACAAGGGAGAAATAAAAGCACTTATTAACGACTGAAATTTCAAAACAGCGCATTTTAAGTGCTTTCCTTTATTAGCCCATGAAATCGATCAGCTGCGGGGCTTCCCCATATACTAATTGATGGTATGCACAATTGCGAATTAGTATAATAAGACTGGCCGGCAAGGCGGCGTCACTCGCCACCCATGTTCGCGAAAAACTGATCAAAAAAATGTATGGGATCGTTTCGCTGCAACCAACCATTGTAGAAATATCGTGGATCAGAGATTTTGATGACGTCATAGCCGCAGTACCAAATAAAATTTATGCCCAAATGTTGTGTCACCCCATCACCCGTATCATAGACCTTAGAGAACGCCAGTTATCCCCATAGGTTATACATTTTCCCCAAAACGTCGTGTTCGATTGGGGATGCCATGCAATGATTCACCGTGATCATAAAAGAACTGAGGTCAAATGCCATGTCCTTTTGGAATAATCGTGAAAAAGGTGTCTTTCGCCTCTACGTGATTTTACGCGCACATATGAGGATGATGGCCATAAAATAAAACTAAATATATCACTCTCTAAAATAAAGGTAGGATGCACAACGCAAATCTTATTATACTAATTCGCGTTGTGCATCCCACTTTTATTTTAGAGAGTGACATACAGTGGAACCTCCCTAAAGCGGACACCTACGGGGCCAGAAAAAGTGTCCGCTTTGGAGAGGTGTCCGCTTTGGAGAGGTTTTCTTTGTTTCGGCAAAAAACGCAACAAAAAATGTACCCCTGCCCCTATTAACACCTTAGATACTTTTTACTCCCCATTAGTAGCCAAGGAGCCTTTTTAGAATACAATTAAGCCTTAATTTTTTTACTTCAATCCTTTAAGAAAGATAGTTGAAAAATATACGCAGTGAGAGGGGAAACCGTTCAAAAAGTTTAGGGTAACTTATAAACAACGGGAAAGGGGAAATAAAAAGCAACAGATCTATCACAGCAAGGCATCTACTTTTTCATGAAAAAAGTTGTGATTTTAGCTTGACGTCTTTTCACAATTTGTAGCTTTTCCATACTTTCAACAACATTTTCCAGTGATTCGCGAAGGTTCTCGTCATCGAATTGATGTGAGAATCGCACAACGTGATCTAACACTTGCAATGCCTCCGAAATAGATTTGATGTTTCCAGAATCTTCACCCTCATTACCTTCATTATCTTCACCTTCGTCGCTTGATACATCCATGGCTTCGTAAGAAGGGTGGTTATCATGCATACATGGAGAAATGGATTCCAGTCTTAAACGAAAAGTACTCGTGTGTCATCGAAAGTGACAATGAGCACGATGAATACGCAGTGGCAGTGTTAAATGATGGTCAGACCGTTGGTCATGTGCCCTTAAGACTATCAAAAATTATGTTCATGTTTTTGAAGTTGACGGCTTCACACATCGAAGTAGAAGTCAAGGGAAAGTACGTGAATCGAGGCGCAGGTTACGGACTTGAAATTCCATGCATGTATCATATCACTGGTCAGGAGCAAGCTGTCGCTTGGGTTTCCGGAAGAGTAAAGTCGGCAAGCGAAGAACACGAAGACATAGTAAATAGGTGCTTGAACAGAAAGAAAGAAGGAAAATGATAAAATATCACTTTTTTATCCCGAGATTTCTTCTTGTCCGCTTTATAGAGGTTAATTTTAGGCGAAATAGTCACGCGGGACTTTAAAAAAGTGTCCGCTTTAAGGAGGTGTTCGCTTTAGAGTGTCCGCTTAGGAGAGGTTTTTTTATAAGAGTTTGTAAGGAAATCGTCCGGTGCAAAATCTTTCGTCCGCCTTAGGGAGGTGTCCGCCTTAGAGGATGTCCGCTTTAGAGAGGTTCCACTGTATTTGTTTTTTTTTTCACGGTCAAATCCTTCTTATTTTTCCCCTTTTTGTCGTAAAACCACGTAGATGCGAGAACACTTTTTTTGATTTTCTGCGATTAGTATATGCTCCTCCGTTTTGTTATTTTTGGTTTGCGCAGTGGAAATCAGCCGAAAAACGTCTTTGGAGGAGTGAGAGCAATGCAATCTTCTTCGTTCGAAATTTGTCAACGATCATTTCGTGAGCAAGAAACTTCGCGAAGAAGACGTGTTTCTTTTTGTATACAAATATTTTAATTTAAATTTGATTGTTTTAGGCAGCAAATCGACGAAAGAACTGACGAAGAAACACAGGTTTGTATGCACGAAGGTATTGTTATTATTATAAAACATTTTATTATCGGGTAGCACGTGTAAGTGAGTTAGTTGTTTGTTTACAATGAAAAATCATATTTAGATATACAGAAGAAGTGCAGTGAAGTTTTTAAAAATTAGCTGCAGAAAGATCGAACGAACAAAAGGTATTATTATAAAACTTTTATTTTTGATTAATAAAAGAACAAGTTAGGTAGATGTATTTGTATTTAAATGTATTTAAATGTTTGTTTACGTTTTAGTTATCAAATATCGCTATACAGAAGAAAGTGTAGTGAAGAAATGCAGAACAAAATGATGTTTATTTACACAGTAAGGAATGGTTTTAATTTAGTTTTGAAAGATTAAATACTATAGCTTTGAATAGATATCTTATTATATGAGTTCTTTCGTTTAGTTTACACGCTACCGGATGAAAAACGAAGACGAGAGTAATTTGTTTTAGTAACGCGCGCTATTATTATTTTTATAGTTAGCAAAGAAGATTTGATTTGATTTATTTATTTACAGATCAATTAAAAATAGTCCCACAGCTATGACTGTTTTCCTTTCTCATGGCTGTGGAAGTTGGGAACGTGTTATCTATTGACGATGTTTGATGCTTTGTCTGCATGCCTTTCTGCCAGCCATTTATGCCTTTTGTTTTGGTTTGCTTAAATATGGTTGCAGTAGTAGTAAGTATTGTAGCTGTTCTTTACTGAAATCTTTTTCTTTTAGGTCAGAAAAGAAAAAGTGTAGCTATTTATAAACAAAATTTATAAATGTATAAATGAAAACAATGGTATGTTGAGAAGGTTATTTAAGAGAAGAATGGATTATGTATTTCATTGCGATTGTATATACTACAAAAAAGAAGCATTGCTGGGGTATATTTTTCTTCAGTTTATATTTGTTTACGGCATTCATTATTTTGTGTTATGTTAATTGCTACATACATACTTGCTAGGTATATAAGTTTAGCATTATGTTTTTATTTGTTGCTTTTAATATCTTCTGGGTATTCAATTATGGTTTTGGTCAAAGTAGGGCATTTTGTTGTTTCAATTATTTTTATTATTTTGATGTTTGGTTGTGTATGCCAGGTAAAAGTCTTTATTCTGTTCAGCTCCAGTGTTGAGTGAACCCGTATTGACTCACAGTATCGGTTGACTTTATAGACCAAATTTTGTTTTTAATTGTTATCTTTAGGATAAATGCGTACTTGAATTTTCTTTTTGTTTTTTCTTTCTTTTTGTTTTATTTTTTATTTCAATATTGTTATAGCATGATTAGGTTTTCGGTATTTACAATTCAAGTATTAATTTTTTAGGTAATAATAAAAAAAGCATAAAGAAATGAAACTCATGGTTTTAATCATGATGTTGATGGTTTTGGGAAGAACAGACTACATATCATTTCAAAAATTCATTAATGGTTGCAGTCGAGTAATAACTTTGGAACAAAAGAAAAAGTTGGAAGGTATCAATTTGTTTTGAATTAACATTTTGTAATGTTTGGTTTCGTATGTCTGGGTAAACAGTTCTGTGTTATATATTGCCATTTTTTTTACATTAAAGTTACTTCTCTTCTGCATATAAATATATTATTCTGAGACATGTTGCTATTTGTTTCTGTTTTTAATCTTCTGAATGTAAGAAATGAATTAAAAAATTAATGCCTGTAGAAAGTTTTACACGAGTTAAATTTTGCAACACAACGCATACTGAACATGGGTGGCGAGCGACGCCGCCTGGGCTGTTTTTGAGTTGCGATTCTATGATTTATTTTTTCGTCACGGGGTACGTACACGGGAATGGTGGATTTGACCTAATGTTTTCAAAGTTGAGTTCGGTAAAAAGTTTTTACCCGGGATACTATCTACTTATACTAATTCGCAATCGTGTGCAACACATTTAACTTAGAGAGTGTTTGTTTTTTTCTTTTTTAATGGTCAAAATCTTCTTAATCGTGGTCATTTTTTCGTTAGACCATTGATAATTGACGATTAGTATAATAGCACGCGGCGTGACGTCAGTTATTTTTGTTCAATCACGGGGGAGTCATTGCATTGTACCCCAATCGAACACCACGTTTTTGGGGAAATATCTCGAGAACCAATAGCGATAACTGACGTTTTTTAGGGTCGGTAACACGGGTGATGGGGTAACGCAACATTTGGGCCTAAAATTTATTTGGTACTGCGGCTATGACGTCATCAAAATCTTTGATTGATGATATCTCTCCAACGCTTGGTCGTAGCGAAACGATCCCATACATTTTTTTGATCAGCTTTTCGAGCTTTACAACATGCGTACGGTCTCTTTTCGAGATTTGGTACTTTAATTTTTCGTCAGCTATTTTCATGACAACATTTTCGAAATTAAAGTCGTAAAAAACTTTTACGCGAGATACTATCTTATTATACTAATTCGCGATTGTGCATCCGGTTTTTATTTTAGAGAGTGACATATTTGTTTTTTTTTCACGGTCAAATCCTTCTTATTTTTTCCCTTTTTGTCGTAAAACCACGCAGAGACGAGAGACACTTTTTTTGATTTTCCGAGATTAGTATATGCTCCTCCGTTTTGTTATTTTTGGTTTGCGCAGTGGAAATCAGCCGAAAAACGTCTTTGGAGGAGTGCGAGCAATGCAATTTCTTCGTTCGAAATTTGTCAACGATCATTTCGTGAGAAAGAAACTTCGCGAAGAAGACGGGTTTCTTTTTGTATACGAATATTTCAATTGAAATTTGATTGTTTTAGGCAGCAAATCGACGAAAGAACTGACGAAGAAACACAGGTTTGTATGCACGAAGGTATTGTTATTATTATAAAACGTTTTGCTAAACTTTTACTCTTATTAATAAAACAACACGGGTAGCAAGTGAGTTAGTTATTTGTTTACAATGAAAAATCATATTTAGATATACAGAAGAAGTGCAGTGAAGTTTTTAAAAGATAAGCTGCAGAAAGATCGAACGATTAATAAAAGAACAGGCAGCAGCATGTGTGTAAGTGATTAGTTAGCAGGTAGCACACATGCGTAGGTGAGTTTTTGAACAGATGTTTGTTTTTTTTATATATATAGGTTTTTTCAGATGAAAACCAAACGAAGAACGAGTGGAAGAAAGTCGTGCTGATTTTACGAATTTCTTTTTATAGTTATCAAATAGTTATGGGAGTGCAGCAGTACAGAAGTAGTGTAGATGAAGTTGAAGAAAGGATGATGTTTATTTACATCTGTGAAAATGGTTTTACTTTTTTTCGGTGGAAAATTGTTTGGAAAAGATATAAAGTAATATACGTAAGTACATGAGTCAAACGGATTTAATAAATACAGCGTTAAAAGAGAATAAAAACAGAGTTAAAACGATCAGATCATAAAGATGCAGGTCCTACACGAGCAGTTACTGATTTGTTTTGGTAACGAACTGTTCCTTATTTTATTTATTTCAAAATGGCTCCACAGTTATGAAGTTGCGAAGAAAGCATTTTTATGTCTTTCACTGTATAAAAATGGTAGTGAAATTGCAGTAGAAAACAAATAGAAAGTGTATGTTTACAATAGGAAAGTATGCTGGAAAGTTAATCGAGTGTTATTAATTTGTTTACAGGTATGAAATATAGAAAGTAAAAGAGTTTAGAAGTGTTTGATAATGGCTACAGAACATGATCAATTATTGTTGTTTACTATCATGATGATGTGAATTGGTATTGAAAGGTAAAGTTAAAATAGTATCTATTTAGTTAAAACACAGTTAGTATTAGTGGATAAATAAAGGATAAGAGGGATGTTTACTGTTGTGTTTTGAATTTTCCAGCGCAGAGGAGGAGCTTTGAACTGGAAATAAAAAATGGCTCCACGAATGTTTTCATATGTTAAAAATTTTTCAGCTATACTAATTCTGTCATTACGTTTGTGTTTTTAATTATTATTTTTAAGGTTAATATATTTTCAAAGTTTCTTTTACTTTGTTTTGTTTTTCTTTAGATTTCGTCATAGCATGATTAGGTTTTTTGTATATGTTTTTTGAATGTTTTCATCTGTTAAGTAGAAATGAAGCACATGATGGGTTATAATGTTGAGAGGGTTACTTAAGAGAAGAATGGATTATGTAATTTAAATGACTGTGCAATGAAACTATCCTACAACAAATAAGCGTTGTTGGCTGTATTTTTCTTAAGTTTATATTTTATCGCGTTTATGCATATTTTGTGTTATGGTAATCGTTTACGTACTATGCCTAGGTATATAACTTTGGCTGTATGATTTTATTTGTGACTTTTTATCTTCTGTGTAAATTTTTGTTCTTAGTTATTGTTTTTAGGATAAATGCGTACTTGAATTTCCTTTTTTTTTTGTTTTGTTTTTTTTTTATTTTCGGTATTACAATTGAAATATTATTACTTTTAGGCAATAATAAAAAAAGCACAAAGAAATGAAACTCATGGTTTTAATCATGATGTTGGTGGTTTTGGGAAGAACTAAATATATCATTTCAAAAATTCATTAATGATTGCAGTCCAGTAGTAACTTTTGAACAAAAGAAAAAGTTGGAAGGTATCATCTTTGTAATATTATTCAATGTTTGGTTTTGTATGTCTGGGTTAACGGTTCTGAGTTATATATTGCGTTTTTTACATTAAAGTTACTTCTCTTCTGCGTATGAATATATATTCTGAGCCATGTTGCTATTTGTTTCTGTTTTAAATTTTCTGAATGTAAGAAATGAATTAAAAAATTAATGCCTGAAAAGAAACTTTTGCAAGAGTTAAATTCTGCGACACAACGCATACTGAACAAGGGTGGCGAGCGACGCCGCCTGGGATGTTTTTGAGTTGCGATTCTATGATTTATTTTTTCGTCACGGGGTACGTACACGGGAATGGTGGATTTGACCTAATGTTTTCGAAGTTCAGTTCGGTAAAAAGTTTTTACCCGGGATACTAGTCTATCTTATTATACTAATTCGCGATTGTGTGTCACACTTTTATTTTAGAGAGTGATATATTTGTTTTTTTTGCACGGTCAAAACCTTCTTATTTTTTCCCTTTTCGTCGTAAAACCACGCAGCTGCGACAGACACTTTTTTTGATTTTCCGCGATTAGTATATGCTCCTCCGTTTTGTTATTTTTGGTATGCGCAGTGGAAATCAGCCGAAAAACGTCTTTGGAGGAGTGCGAGCAATGCAATTTCTTCGTTCGAAATTTGTCAACGATCATTTCGTGAGCAAGAAACTTCGCGAAGAAGACGTGTTTCTTTTTGTATACGAATATTTCAATTTAAATTTGATTGTTTTAGGCAGCAAATCGACGAAAGAACTGACGAAGAAACACAGGTTTGTATGCACGAAGGTATTGTTATTATTATAAAACGTTTTATTATCGTGTTTATTGCTAAACTTTTACTCTTATTAATAAAACAACACGGGTAGCAAGTGAGTTAGTTATTTGTTTACAATGAAAAATCATATTTAGATATACAGAAGAAGTGCAGTGAAGTTTTTAAAAGATAAGCTGCAGAAAGATCGAACGATTAATAAAAGAACAGGCAGCAGCATGTGTGTAAGTGATTAGTTAGCAGGTAGCACACATGCGTAGGTGAGTTTTTGAACAGATGTTTGTTTTTTTTATATATATAGGTTTTTTCAGATGAAAACCAAACGAAGAACGAGTGGAAGAAAGTCGTGCTGATTTTACGAATTTCTTTTTATAGTTATCAAGTAGTTATGGGAGTGCAGCAGTACAGAAGTAGTGTAGATGAAGTTGAAGAAAGGATGATGTTTATTTACATTGGTGAAAATGGTTTTACTTTTTTTCGGTGGAAAATTGTTTGGAAAAGATATAAAGTAATATACGTAAGTACATGAGTCAAACGGATTTAATAAATACAGCGTTAAAAGAGAATAAAAACAGAGTTAAAACGATCAGATCATAAAGATGCAGGTCCTACACGAGCAGTTACTGATTTGTTTTGGTAACGAACTGTTCCTTATTTTATTTATTTCAAAATGGCTCCACAGTTATGAAGTTACGAAGATAGCATTTTTATGTCTTTCACTGTATAAAAATGGTAGTGAAATTGCAGTAGAAAACAAATAGAAAGTGTATGTTTACAATAGGAAAGTATGCTGGAAAGTTAATCGAGTGTTATTAATTTGTTTACAGGTATGAAATATAGAAAGTAAAAGAGTTTAGAAGTGTTTGATAATGGCTACAAGAGAACATGATCAATATTGTTGTTTACTATCATGATGATGTGAATTGGTATTGAAAGGTAAAGTTAAAATAGTATCTATTTAGTTAAAACACAGTTAGTATTAGTGGATAAATAAAGGATAAGAGGGATGTTGTCTGTTGTGTTTTGAATTTTCCAGCGCAGAGGAGGAGCTTTGAACTGGAAATAAAAAATGGCTCCACGAATGTTTTCATATGTTAAAAATTTTTCACTAATTCTGTCATTACGTTTGTGTTTTTAATTATTATTTTTAAGGTTAATATATTTTCAAAGTTTCTTTTACTTTGTTTTGTTTTTCTTTAGATTTCGTCATAGCATGATTAGGTTTTTTGTATATATGTTTTTTGAATGTTTTCATCTGTTAAGTAGAAATGAAGCACATGATGGGTTATAATGTTGAGAGGGTTACTTAAGAGAAGAATGGATTATGTAATTTAATGACTGTGCAATGAAACTATCCTACAAAAAATAAGCGTTGTTGGCTGTATTTTTCTTAAGTTTATATTTTATCGCGTTTATGCATATTTTGTGTTATGGTAATCGTTTACGTACTATGCCTAGGTATATAACTTTGGCTGTATGATTTTATTTGTCACTTTTTATCTTCTGTGTAAATTTTTGGTCTTAGTTATTGTTTTTAGGATAAATGCGTACTTGAATTTCTTTTTTTGTTTGTTTCTTTTTTTTTATTATTATTTTCGGTATTACAATTGAAATATTATTCTTTTAGGCAATAATAAAAAAAGCACAAAGAAATGAAACTCATGGTTTTAATCATGAAGTTGATGGTTTTGGGAAGAACTAAATATATCATTTCAAAAATTCATTAATGGTTGCAGTCCAGTAGTAACTTTTGAACAAAAGAAAAAGTTGGAAGGTATCATTTTTGTAATATTATTCAATGTTTGGTTTTGTATGTCTGGGAAAACGGTTCTGTGTTATATATTGCGTTTTTTTACATTAAAGTTACTTCTCTTCTGCGTATGAATATATATTCTGAGCCATGTTGCTATTTGTTTCTGTTTTAAATTTTCTGAATGTAAGAAATGAATTAAAAAATCAAAAAATCTTTTACACAAGTTAAATTCTGCGACACAATGCAAGCTGAACATGGGTGGCGAGCGACGCCGCATGGGATGTTTTTGAGTTGCGATTCTATGATTTATTTTTTCGTCACGGGGTACGTACACGGGAATGGTGGATTTGACCTAATGTTTTCCAAGTTATGTTCGGTAAAAAGTTTTTACCCGGGATACTAGTCTACTTATACTAATCCGCGTGTGTGCATACCACTTTTATTTTAGAAAGTGTTTTGTTTTTGCTTTTTTAATGGTCAAAATCTTCTTAATCGTGGTCATAGAGCGGCAGTTTGACCACACAAGACACATTCACGATTAGTATAATAGCACGTGGCATTTGACGTCAGATGTTTTTATGATCACGGGGAATCATTGCATTGCATCCCCAATCGAACGCGACGTTTTTGGGGAAATATCTCGAGAACCAATAGGGATAACTGACGTTTTTTGGGGTCCGCGATACGGGTGACGGGGTGACGCAACATTTGGGCCTAAATTTTATTTGGTACTGCGGATATGACGTCATTAAAATCTTTGATCGACGATATCTCTGCAACGGTTGATCGTAGGGAAACGATCCCATACACTTTTTTGATCAGTTTTTCGAGCTCTACAACATGGGTACACTTTCCATTTCCAATTCCGTAATTAAAATTTTCGTCACGGGTACACACACGGAAACGCGTCGTATTTCTGCAGATTCTTTTCAAAATTAAAGTCGTAAAAAACTTTTACGCGAGATACTAGTATATACTAATTCACATTTGTGCATACCACTTTTATTTTAGAGAGTGATATATTTGTTTAATTTTTACGGTCATCGTCCTCTTATGTGCGCGTAAAACCACGTAGATGCGAGAGACACGTTTTTCACGATCATTCCAAAAGCACGTGGCATCAATTGACGTCAGTTTTTTATGATCACGGGAAATCATTGCATTGCATCCCCAATCGAACGCGACGCTTTTGGGGAAATATCTCAAGAACCAATAGATATAACTGACGTTTTTTGGGGTCAGCGATACGGGTGATAAAGGTGACGCAACATTTGGGACTAAATTTATTTGGTACTGCGGATATGACGTCATCGAAATCTTTGATCAGCTATATCTCTGCAACGGTTGGTTGTAGCGAAATGATCCCATACATTTTTTTGCTCAGTTTTTCAAGCTCTACAACATGGGTACACTTTCCATTTCCAATTCCGTAATTAAAATTTTCGTCACGGGGTACGTACACGGGAATGGTGGATTTGACCTAATGTTTTCGAAGTTAAGTTCGGTAAAAACTTCTTACCTGGGATACTAGTATATTATATATTTCATGTATTGATAATAATCTTTATATCAATATGAAAACTTAAACATTGTAAACAGAAAAAGAAAAAAAACCCGTTAAACTACAAGTATACTTAATTTTGATATCATTCTTATTAAGAATAGAACTTAAGACCCAGTTAATAGAGCCGCTGGACGAGATTGCAACGAATATAAATATAAAGATCCCTACATTGTAACACCCTACTACATGATACAAATTTGAATGCGTAAGATCTGTAACTTGTTGCAACATTTGTTCTGAACTTCCAAATTCTTTCGTTCACGGCTAAAAAAAACGTGATCTTTTTTAATTTCATTCATATGAAAACTTGTTTCAACAAACCAGACTATAATTTGGCCCTGCGGGTATTTTACGCCACTGCCCTCGCAGCTTACAAGGTCCATACACGCCCCATGGCTTTGTTATGATAGTAAATGTTTTCCATGAAATGACACGTGCCTTAAGGTACAAGATTACATACTACATACATAAAATCGCGAACTTAAATACCTATGATAAAATTTTTCAAATCGCGAAATTAGAAATACCAGCGAAATTTTCTGCCTTTAAAGGCGCTACGACATTTTTCGGCGAGGAGAAAAAGTAAGGAAAACAGACAAGAAATCGAACTTTATAACCCACAAAAATATATTCAACACAAATAGTGGACTAAATATAGTGGAGGTACAAATATCTATTCAATATCCAAAAGAAACAAACAGTTAATATGCCTTGTTGTAGAAAATTTTATGAAACTTCATGAAAATTCTTCATTTTTTGCTTTCTTGAGCATTAAAACGTTATCTTGGAATTATTGCATATAGATCTGTACTTAGTGACACCTGTCTTGTCCAAATAATGAAAGAAGAGTGACTTCCAGTCATGAAAAATTAGATTTTCATCTTCAGTCAGAAGATGATTTGCTTCATGTCAGAAGCAAATCAAAACAACACTGCTTCGTTCTCTTCACTCAGTAAAAAGAAACAATTAAGCGGACCAGATCATCTATTAGCGGACTCAGTCTTATTATTCATGTTCCTCATATTATTAAATACTTATTCAAATTTTCCAGCTGGTCTTTAGATTCAATGATCATAACACGAGGCAAGCTATTAAATGTAAACAAAATCACATGATCGCCGTGCCGTAGCTCCTTTAAGGTACACAAACTTGCATTTTTTGAATATGGGCGGCACTTAGTGAAACTATATGCTAGTAAAATATTCAGACTGAAATCTTACTTATAATTGCTTGTATTTACAATAAAAAGGCATAAAACAGTTAAGAAAAAAAGAAATGAAAATTGGCAACAAATACCCAGGAGATTAAGTGATAAGAAAAAAGAGAAACTGCATAAATGTTATAAACTGTTTGTATTGTGTGCTTTTTGGTAGAACAGTTAATAAGTTTTGATAAACGTCTTGAGAAATGTACACTGAACATGTCGCATGGCTTCAGCTGTCCTGTTTATAGTCATCTCCATTATAGCTTGAAATAGGAAGTATTTTGTTGTATTTACAGTTTTGCTTTAGTATGTATGGACTGTATAATGTACAACAATGGGATGGAAATACTTCTGATTGCTAGTTTGAATGTTGACTAGAATTTATCATATGATTTTGTTTCATATCCAAAAATGATATGATTGATTTGCATTTATATACTTGCATTTGCCGTTCTCCTTTTGGGATTCAAAATCCAATATCTTACCTTCACATGGTGTACCCTGTTAATTTAACCATGGAATTCAAGTAAGATTTCATGATCTGCATTTTATTTAGAGATTGAAAAATCAGTTAATTGAATGGTTAATAGTTACTATATATCATACTAATTTACTATAATGTAACATATCTTAATTTTGAATTGTTCATTGTCTGTCTTTTTAGAAACATTAACAGTATCAGCACCTACTGCTGCAGCAACGAACAGCAAATTATTTTAATCAAGTCTGGAACTGGAACTTTCTTGAAAGTGAGCATGCTAGGAGGTTTTCGTACAACAGAAGGAACATGTTTTTTTGGATATAGAATACTAGTTTTATGACTTTGTACATAAAAGACGTTAAGATTTTATATTATGTTGTATTTACTTTTGTTGTGCTAATATCAAATATTTTAAATTTTCGCTTATATCCTTATGGCTCTGTGGTTGCAATGCTTGGGGAAAATAATTTTGATGTCTGGGGCTAACTGCGACAGAACTCGTCTGTTAAAATGAACGCACATTTTCGGACGGCATTTTTCTGGAAATCGGGTTGTCCCGAATAAAAATCGGGAATCGGAATACTTATTGGAATCCGAAAAGTTGAGATGTACCTAAAAAATATTTCTGTGTCCGCCCCTGGTCTTCCTTGTTATGGACGTCAATCAAAACATATTCCCACAAGATGGCTTGATTTCGAAGGGAAGTCATCTTAAGGTTTGGCAGGGATGAGGTTTTTGAGACCCTTGTAATCATCGAGCCCACTATTACTGGAGCTTCGGGACCTTCAAAACTTGACGCCAATCAGTTTAAAAACATTTTAGTAAACAACAAGTACAAAAGTGAAGAAAAAGAGCTACGTGAACAAATAGCTCTACTAGCTCGTAAACTTGCTACTTCGTATATCAATCCGTGTACAATAGATGCTTATGTCGCCTCCAACCTCATACCCCTGAATAAGAACCCGGGTGTCAGACCAATTGGTGTCGAGGAGGTATTGAGAAGAGTTATAGGAAAAGCCATTGGATGGACTCTTAAAGATGATATTCAAACTGCAGCTGGACCTCTCCAAGTTGCCACAGGATTAGAAGGGGGAGCTGAAGCAGCAATTCATGCAATGAGAGAGTTCTACGAGGATGACGAGCGTGAAGGGTCGATTCTGGTAGATACGAGTAATGCGTTTAACTCTTTAAACCGAATGGTGGCGTTACACAACGTACAATACATCTGTCCACATTTCGCCCCTATTCTTATTAATACATATAGAAAAAGCGTCTCGACTGATCATCTGTAATCGGAAGGAGATCACATCGCAGGAAGGAACCACACAAGGTGACAACCTTGCTATGTCATTCTACGCAATAGGGACTGCCATCATGCTAGAACGATTATGATCTGGGAAACCCATCAAACAGGTTTGGCTAGCAGACGATGCAACTGGTGGCGGTAAGATCTTCAAATTGAAGGATTGGTGGGATTTATTAAACATAGAGGGGGATAAATGCGGTTACTACGTTAACGCTCCTAAATCTTGGTTCATTGCAAAAAACGACCAGATGCTCAATATTGCAATATTTTTTAAAACTCTTCAATTCAATTTACGAAGGATGGGAAACATCTCCTCGATGCAGTCATCGGAAGTCCTCATTTCAGGTCGGAATATGCATCTGATAAAGTGAGACAATGGTGCTCTGAGATTGAAAAGCTGGCTGAAATCGCTCTGAATGAACCTCAAGCGGCCTATGCGGCATATACACACGGGGAAATGCATAGATTCAACTACTTCCTCAGAACTATCCCCAGAATGGAAGAACATCTCGAACAATTGGACAGAGCAATAGACGACCGACTTCTACCAGCCATATTAGGACATACCATCACGGACATGGATCGGCGAATTTACAAGCTTCCCACCAGAGATTGGGGTCTCGGAATCCCTGATACTGAGGGACAAGGCAAAAGTTGACTTTGATTCATCCAAAACCATCACTGCTGCACTCCCTGAAGTCATTCTTAAGCAAGGTGAATCTATTCCATCAAGAGAGCAAGTAAGAGAAGTTCGCAACAGACGCTTACAGCAAATTAGAGAAATTGAAGAGCATCAGCGTGATTCCGTAGATTCCATGCTTGATGATAGCCAGAAAAGAACCATCTTGCAAAACCGAGAGAAAGGTACATCGAGCTGGCTGACTGTGCTGCCGTTAGAAGATCACGGATTCACACAACCTCCCCTCTAAATGTGCATGTGGTGACGCTTTTGACGTAAATCATGCAATAAACTGCAAAATAGGTGGTTTCGTTTCAATCTGACACAACAATGTCCGTGATTTCGAGGCCAATTTGTTGAAGGTCTGCTCTGATGTAGAAACCGAGCCCAAACTACAGTGCATAAATGATGACGAAGCTAGATTAGATGTACGTGCTAGGGGTTTCTGGCGACCAGGACAATCCGCTTATTTCGACGTACGAATGACGAATCCAAATTCTAAATCTCAAATTGACACACCCATTGAGAAAGTTTTCAACAAACATGAACAAGAGAAAAAGCGAAAACATAATGATAGAGATAGGAAAGTGCGGATGTTGGCCCAAATCATATGATTTCGGGAATTTCCCTACTATAGCTAATATTATCATCTTTGTTTTCATAACGCAATACGAGTTACGAAACGTGTTATTTTGATTACATAAGCAGTTTCTATTATTATATAACCACAAATTACTCATAAATGTAAACAATTAAATATCTCATAAAAATGTCCATGGGGAAATACCCGATTGTAGTAAAAAGGAGTTTGTAGCAGTTTAAACTTTATAATATAAATAAGCTAACAATACATATAACGCACAGACACAGACACACACAGATCATCGATGCAGTCAAAAAGATCTTCAAAGTCAATATCCATAGGTATCATGTATAATTCATTTATTTTGTTTGTTTGTTTTTTTTACCTCTTACCTCTTTGTTATCTTATACATATCTATAATGTCCTCTGGCATATGTAGCAATACCATCTTTTGCAATAATTCTTTTGTCATCATCCGCATTGAGAGCGAGTTTGTTTGTTTTTATAGTGTGAACATCATGCTTAATCGATTGAAAGGTCATCTGTTCTCTGTAAACATTCTTACCATCAAATAAGCATCTCTTGTAATCATCAAACCCCATGGTCTTCTTTACTACACACTTCTTGACTCCCTTGCACTTCTTGTCTTCTTTTCCATCCAGCTGTTTATATGCGTAGGTCTTCGCTCTTAGAGCAACAAACTCTGTCATTATCTTACCACCCAACTCATCTTTCATTAGACCAATGACTTTCTTATTCAAACCTATGGGTAAAGGTCTGTTATCTTTCTCATCATACGCTGAAGTGTCGAATCTCAAAGCTACATCATCAGCAATATCTTTGTAGAAGTCATCGGTTTTGATGTGATAGACAAAGCTGTCTGTATCCATATAGCAGAGCTTTAGATTGTCACCATATTTTGGTTTCATGTAATCATAGTGAAACTCGTACATAATCGTCTTTGACAAATCAAGAACTGTAGGTCCCAGATAGATCGGCTTGTTCAACACGAGTTTGATCTTTTGCATTTCAGCAGCCATCAAATGTTCACTGAAACAGATACTACCCTTGAAATTAGGTTTCATCACCAGCTTCTCATATTGTTCTTTCTTGGTAGCCAAGCGTATGTCTTTATGTTTACGTTGATTCTCCATAGTTTTACCAAAGACTGAATTGTTCATGAGCTTGAAAAAGTCCTTTTCAAAGTCATTCTTTGATTTAGTACGCAAATTGGTGTTGAAATCGATGTACGGCTTCAACCATGCACTTTGTCTAAATCTCAGTACTCTATGAACCTTCTCAAGAACAAGACCATGCTTCAGCGCTTGATCAAGTGCACGGATATGAATAATATAGTTCTTCTTGTCTGAAAGACATGGAGTTAGCTTTTCTACACCATTGATCTTCGTTCGCTCAGGCATAAACGGAAGATCGTTATGTGAATCATGAAGCTCCTGAGGATAGTTCACATCAACTTCAAGAAGATAACCATATTTACCGTCTTTCTCAGCCAACTTTGAAATGAAATCGGCGGTAAATTTATTAGCATCTACCCACTTGAAATTCCCTGTCGGTAGCTTCTGAATCATAGCCCATCCATATAGATTATTTGCATCAAGATATTGGAGATAGCTACTTTCTTCAGTCTTCTTATATTTAGCATCCATATACTTGTTATTAGCTTTAGCATGTCTATGAACAGCCTGACAGAGACCTCCTCTAATACCTTGCTCTACGAACAGAAACATATCCATATCTGATAATAGATCCAGCTCAACCTCTGTCTTTTTCAAACAGGCTTGCCAAGCTAGTCCTGGAGCAGTGTAAAAATGTGCAGGATCCAGTTTATAGTTTGTTATACATGTTTCCCTAAAAGTCTCAAAAACATCAGCAAGCAATAGAACGTCTGTCTTGAGATAGAGATCATGATACGCACCCATATTTTTATTTTTCATATGTTTCCACACATTCTGCGCATGTGTATAATCAGCATCACTGATACCTTTCATGTTCAACTTGCTGTAAAAAGCATCTTTTGGTGGGAGCTTAGTTTCATTAAACTTATCAAAAGAATCAATGTATTCATAAGGATAAACTCCTTTTCTTCTCAATAGTTTGAATTGCTCATCACCCTTGAAGAATTTTCGAAGGTTTTTACACTGATCGTCGGATAGATTGTTTACCAAGTTATCCAGACTACTAGCCATGAAACGCACGCTATCGATGAATCTCAACTGTATCTTTTGAACCCTAGTCACCCCATTTTTATCAATGTATTCACCAACCTTAACATCCAATGAGAAAGAGATATATTTTTCTTTGTTTTCAGCGATGACGGCAATCCCTTCATCTCCATACTGTTTGGCTAGTTCTTTGATAAATAGATGAGCATCATATCCGCTCAGATTGTGAAAGACGATCGGGATGTATTTAGGCACTTTGTAACGGATATTACAAGACTGATGTGCAGCTCCACGAAATTTACCAGTAAAATGACAGTGATCCCTAACCTTAATATTATCTTTTTCAAATTCTTTCATACATATGTGGCATTTATCTGAATCGATAAATCCCTGTTCCTCTTCATATGTGAGGTCTCGCATTCTCTGTTTAGGAAACATGTTGTATAGCCTTTTCACTTCACCTACCGCATGATCCACAAAACGTAAAACACAGTCTTCACCTCGATAAAGCGTTAGAGGGTCTGAAACTTCACCATGAGCAAATTTGCTATAACAACAGAAACCTGTGGGGATATGTATACCAACCTTTTCAGTGGATGATCCAATAACGCTACGCGGTTCTTTACAAACCTCTTTTGACAAAGCTTCGAAATCAGCATACATTATGAAAGGAGCTTTGAGCTGGTACTGACCGTCATGAAACTTAACGGTGCTACCCTCCTTTGGCATCTCAATCTTCGCGACATCATTATTTTTACAATATTCAAAGTGTTCATCTCGTGTTTTCTCACTTGAGAATCCATTGAGACAATTCAAGCAATAATGTTCTTTATTTTTGTGATTCGAGTTGACCTTACTCAAGACACCACTCAAGTTCTTTACAGCTATATAATGTCTCTTTTCCTCTTCACATAGTAAAAACAAAACAACCGTTTCTTTGCGATCAAGATGCTTCGACTTACGACACATATAGATACCTTCTGCCACATCTTTTGTCAAAACATGCACAGCGATATCAGGGTTCCTCCTCTCAAACAAATCTATTTTATTTAGCGCCATTGGAAACGATAAACCCTCCCAATTATATTTATCAACATGTTTCTTGAGATTCATTATCCTTTGTGGATTTTTCTTAATCTCATTGTGGTTCAAAGCAGCAGTAACAGCCCATTTGAAACACTCTTCATCATCTTCGTTATGTGGATTGATCACTGATTTCTTACCACTGAAATTCTTAGGTAAAGGCAAGTAAGAGCTGCCTCTCGTTAATTTTAGCTTGTGAAAATCCACATCAATATTTAAAATTTTATCGATAACAAAGCCGGATTGAGGTAACGCAGGGTTTTCAACCTGTTCGATTATCTTATTGAACATCTTATTAATAACATCAGATATATCGCTTTCATTGTGAATTGTTTCCATATTGCTATTGAACGCCTTATCGACGTAGATTGTTGCTTCAGGATTGGATAGATCCTCCTTTCTCCATTTGATCCACACAGTTGCTTGAATTTTTATTGATTTTTTATTTTTAAGTTCTCTCATAATCAGATCACTTAAAATGGGTCGAACCTTTTCGAGAAACAAATCAACGTCCTTTTTTCCATCTGAGTTTATCTTGAACCTTTTGTAAGAACCCTCAAACGCCGTTTCAATGGGGACAAACGCTTTTGTTTTCACCAGTTTTTCATCTTTTTCATCATCATTCTTCCTCTTGTAGAGATTAAGAATCTTATTCTTCATCTCTCTGAAAGTGTCACTCACTTTCTCCTTAATAGCTTTAGGTACATGATTTATTAACCAATCTCTCCATTCATTCAACCTGCTTTTCACAACAGGTCGAGATTTTCCCATTTCTTGTTGCTCAAACAAATCCATGTCTTGTCTGTTAAGAATAATTGTAACAGGTCGGACCGGTTTGAATCGCCTAGTAGATCTTGGTGGTGGAATAGGTGTTGGTGTAGACAAACGAGCTGGTGAGCCAGCTAATAATTCAACAGTATTTCGTGAAGTCATATTGTATAATTATTATTTGTGTAATATTTAAGTGATCATGATTGCTTTAAGGTAGTTTAGAAATTTCCAATTTTTTCAGACTATATAGTTAACATTTGTTACTCGATTTTAAGTAACAAAAAACACAGCCTCTACAAGGTTGAACGAGCCAATTTTTTTTGTTTCCGAACCATCTTTTTCTGCTCATTATTATGCTCTCGATATCTGAGATATTTTTCTTCGTTGTCATTTATCCAGTTTGAATAGCGTGTATAAAATGCTTGTTTCGTATCAGGATCGAGAGTATAAGATGGATCCTTATCATTTTTTTCAAGTACCTCAAGCATTTTAGCTTTGTTCATTTGGTTAACATATTTTATTTTTCGTGACGCACATAATGCAACAATATCATATAATTTTATCACTTTTTCTACTTTCTTTTGATATCTTTTGATGACAGCTGTGGTAAGTCCGGTACAGATAGAGCCGGCTAAGGCTACACCACCTAATCCTGCAGAAATAGGTATTCCGATAATAGTAGCCCCTGTTGCAATTGAACCGATGCCAGAGCCGATGGTTATAGCGCTTGAGCTAGCATTTAGTAGCATCGATCGTTCTATCGCCTTGTTGTATCTCTTGAGCTTGATGCTAAACTTGTTCTTAAGTTTTATCAACTCTTCAAATTCTGAATTTATTACGCTTGCGTTAAACTTTTCCTGCTCATTCAAATCCTCAGGAGCAGTGGGTAGTTTTGGATAAATTTTAACATTCATATTTAGAGGTTTGTTATAACATAATTAATAATAAATTATCCTCTAAATAAATAAAATGGCAGACATTGATATTGACCCCTTTGGAGAACATGGGATGACGACAGATGAAACAACCGATGAAACGTTTCCTCTCATACCAACTTCAGGTGGTGAACAAATAGATACACGCGGAGCGACGGGTGAAACCTCATTTGGTGGTGGAGATCAAAAAATTAAACTTTTGAAAAGTTTTGTCGGTGATATATACAAAAGATTATCTGAACGATTGCAACAAAAACCTGAGGTGTTATATACCGATCTGTTTGAAATCAGAGATGGTGAATTATACTACAAAGACAGTAGCAAACCATTGACAAACAATGGAAGACTAAGGGCTACCGGTACTATAGCTGATATATTGCGTAAGGAGGGGTTACGTAAATTAGGGTTTGATATACCTATTGGCAAAATAACAGCACGACAAGCAGTTATGTTAAACAAAATACAAGAACTCCCTTCATCATCTAAAATCACAAAATCGAGTGATGTAGAGCTTGAGGAAATTACGGGGAACATTGCAAATAGTACGGAAGATTTAATTTCAACGCTTAGACAACAATCTGTCGATCATGAAATGACTCAGACCGGCGATCTATTTGAATATCCTGTACGTGAGCTGTTAGGATTGGATAAGGCGCTAAGAAACATACGAGGAGGTCTTCAGGAAGAGGTCGCGAAAAAGGTTCGAATAGAACAGCGTATCGATCGAGAGAGAAACAAGTTGGAAGAGATGGAAAATGATGCGACATACACGGACGAACAACGAAAAGAGGTCGAAGAGAGAATGGATGGATTACGTGAAGAGTTGAAAGCTAGGAAAGAGAACATTGATATTCTCAAAGGTAAATTAAACAGTCAAGTTACGAGCATCAAAGAAACCATTGCTAAAGTCCTCGACAAAGATACCTCATTAGGTGAAAGGATACGAACACTATTCCGCGAACAAGGTATAACAATCGTTAGCATTCTGACAGCGTTTGGTATGGCTATCGGTGTCCTTGTGGAAGCTTTGTTACCATCAGCAGCTGGAAACTCTTCACAAAATCCTGACAAAGGTGGTGATAAAAAGGACGATGCAAAGGAATGGATAAAAAATAAACTAAAGGCGTTAGCATCACTTCTAGGTAGATTAGCATCTAAAGCGGCAGAAGCTTTACCAGGAATAATTGGATCTATCGTATCGTGGATACTCACTAGAGCAAAAGAAGTTGTAGGTTGGTTGAGTCAAAATTTATGGGCTCTGATTGTAGGGGTTAGATGGATGATCTATACATACCTTGTGACTAGACGGTAACCATCTGAAAGTGTATATGTTACATGTATCGTGTAACATAATTTTTGTTGATGGTCTTCATCTTTCAAAATACCACACAATTCCACCAATACCGAGCATACTCAGAGCTATAAAAGCCAACTCTCTTTCATGTTGATCATGACTCGGTGTATAAAAGTCGCTCAATACAGGCTCTCGTGGTAGCGGTTCAAGATGATTACTAAATACACTATTGTACTCTCTCATTGCATCATTTAGTTCTACGAATTTTGAATCAGCCTTCTTTTCGAGCATGAGCTGCTTATTGATAAAATCAATCCTTTCCTGTCGTTTTTGCTGCCATTCAATCTGTGCTTTTTGTAATTTTTCTATGGCCAAATCATGACGTTTTCTTTCCTTATCGATTCTGTCTTTGGATAAACTTGAAAACAGATAGCTTGATCCTGTGAAAGCCAAAGCGTTAGCCAAAGCTCCACCCAACATCATTGCGATAGAAGCCATATTTAGATATTGATATTTTCAGGTAAAATCTTTTGTTTGATTAAGTAGTCCTTTGTCACTTCACTAGCGGCGATAATGGCAACTAGTTTTCCCGTATCTTCCAAGTCGAACTTTTGAATAGAGGGAGGTGTCATTTTTAACTACCTTTTTTCCTAGCATAGAGTAGCCGATAGCGAAAACGCAGACGACTGATGCATGATATAAATCGTTGACTGATACTTTTCTTGTCCATGTTGTTATATATACATTTTTTTCTTTTTATTCCATTTCATGTTTATTGATTTTCACTGGTATTTTAGATTTTTGTGGAAGGGGGGTGGATGGTGACCCACGGGGCAATATTTGCTCTTTCTTTTTATACACAAAATAAGCAAATCCACCAACTAAACCGAGAGCTATTATTCCACCCTACACCATAGGTGTAATTCATAGGTTGTTCATTTGGTTTGGTGAGAGAGTCATCGAGCTTCTTCATTTCTTTTTGAGGCGACACTTGTTTTAATTGTTCTCGTTTTTTACGGTTGTATTCCGCCAACTTCTTACCCGCTTCAACCTTTTTTGGGTTCTTCGTTGTCACTTGAATGGGAGTCTGTTCTTCTGACATTTTTATTATCTGCTGTATTTATATTATCATCGGATTTATTTAAATTTCTTTCATTGATATAATGCCTCCCGGTAATAAGTCCAACACTGAGTGGTGCTAATAATGAGCCGAACTTGTAATATAAGTCACATGTAAATCTTTGAAGAGCAGAGTTTAAGAAGGGGTCAGTTTCCAGGTCATTGCTCAACGCATCTTGATTGTTTATTCCTAATGTTGCACAAGCCCCCATCGAATAAATGCGTATCAGTGATTTCCCCAAGGATTTTACCATTTGACCTGATAGTTTAGCCTCGTAAATACTAAAAAGTTTTTCTACCTCTTCATCTTTGAGTTTGTTAATTTGCTCTTCGGTGTACATTTTCCCTAAGTATAGCTTGCTATTACCTGTTAAGACACACTCGAGTAATTTTTGTCTTTTACCATCTGAAGGTGGAAATTCACCTGGAACATCATAACTCTGGTTGATTAAATTATCGATCGCTGTTTCCGCCATTTTTATTAGAGAGAGGTATTTTTTTAACACAAAATAAAAGTAAAATAGCGAGATCAGCAGTATGCTTAATAACACGAAGTTGACATATTCTATCATTTTGTTGTGTTTGTTATAATTTTCTTATACTCTCTTATAATTTTGTTGAAATTTGCTGTATAAGAGTTTGCTATCCTCTTATAATTTTGTTGAAATTTGCTGTATAAGAGTTTGCTATCTTCTTATAATTATTTAAGACAAAATAATTATAAGAGGATGATGATGTTTAATAATATAAAGTTGATATATTCTAACATTGTTAAATAAAATAAACATTGTTTAAGTAAACAATTATGTTCGATGATGAATCCTCAGATGATGATATTATATTTTCCCATCAAGATACAAAAAGGGTTACTTTTAATGATAAAGTAATGGTCCATTATATCTCTGCTTGTGAATCTCGTAGAAGTAACTGGATAGAGGCTGCTGTTGACAGAGTACGCTTTGAATCGAGGATTAAACATATTGGTAAAATTCTAGATCCTGTATTGAGACGTAAATTATTCTCTTACAGTAGTCTTATAGGAGTCTTATAACAGTCTTATAGTTTTTGTTACAAGAGTCATGTAACAAATATGTCAACTTGTTTAACAAATCACGTGCGTTCTTGGGTGTTCCATTCTCATGACTAGGCATGTGTGTTTCCCCGCATTTAACTTTTCATTGACCTCTTTCAAATTTTCTTTCAATTCAATGATATAATTCTCTTTATGAATAGTGGTTAGATCGTTTCTATCTTTTGGATACCACACATATAACATTTTAGCTTGCCGTCGTAAATTTTTAGGTATAGCCGTGTATGATTGTGTAAGTAACCATAGCGAATGGTTTCGATGGCGACCACTAATTGCCAACTCGAGCAAAGGCTGTCTCTTTTTGTCCAATTCCTCATCAGCGATTATGTCGTCAATGAGGAATAAGGTTTTATATCCAGCACAATTAGTGGTCATTTCCTTAATCCATTCATACAAGCGACCTTGCGGTTCAATTAAAATCACATAGTTGTCAGTCCAAAACCACTTCCGATCTCTGTATGTTTGATTCCACCTCAAAGTTGGACATATAATCACGATGTAATCAAAGTGATTGAGATATTCATTTTCTAATAATTTTACAACACGATCCGTTTTGCCGCACGATGTTGGTCCAACGAATAATGCTGTGTGAGGTTCTTTCATGTAAAGTGTATCCATTTTACTAATATAATGCAGACATAAATTGACCGTTTTGTATGTTTAATAGAGCATCCATGATTAGATATACATATGCGTTTAAGTTTCCTGCAGTTTCAGCGGTCTTTTCAATCTGTAAAGTGATGCCTTCACTCGCATTTTCAATCTTTCGACCAGTCCCATGCAAAGCATTCTCATCAATTGTTCTGAAATCTAACCATAGAGCATACTTGTTTGTCAAGTAATCAGAGACTTTTACATCATGTAATCCCAAGCGCTTTCGGTTTTCGCCGACGCTATTATCTTTTGGTTTTCCTTCAGCAAAATACTTGCAAATCTCATTGTATTGTTCAAACGGCTGCATCCCTTGAGCAAAAAGTTGGTTAGGCTTGCCCTCAACGATGACAGATACCTTTTTGATCTTTGGATTGTAGAATTTACCGGTATCTCGTTTGTAGGATTCTTCTTCTTCAAACAGAACTAAGATACCCTTCAAAGATTTGGCAGGTGTGTTGAATGACCAATTCCATGTTGTGTCTGACTTGTTTACTCTGATTTGTCGGTGTCTCAAAACTCTATCGTAGAGCAAAGCCATGTTTTCGTATTCAGAAGCGATTTGTCTAGCCAACTTGGGTTGTGTCACAAGCTCATATTCAAGAGAGATGTTAGATATTTTGTATTTACCGTCTGGGGTTTTTCTTTGACCTGTGGTAGGAGTTGGAGGGTTAGAATAGATAACTCGGTTATAATCGTTAAATGTGATCTCGTAGCATAACCTATTCCCTAAACCTGCTTGATAATATGGAATAGTACTATCTAGCATCTCAAAGTCGAGTGGAATGACAAACTTGTTTTTATAGGTGTCAGCAATGGCTTTGTCTTCTGCATCAGAGGTGTCTTTATCTGAAGCACCAATCCTCAATTTCATACAATTTTCTGTACACCCATCATCGATGATGATACCCTGTCTTATCGCGTTTCTCTTTTCAAACTTGGTTAACCATAAATCTC
Organism: Turritopsis dohrnii; assembly: GCA_027922465.2. Taxonomy (NCBI): domain Eukaryota; kingdom Metazoa; phylum Cnidaria; class Hydrozoa; order Anthoathecata; family Oceaniidae; genus Turritopsis; species Turritopsis dohrnii. Next base: position 379,693 of record BQMF02000276.1, read on the forward strand.
TGTAACAACCAAAAAGATCAAAGTCATCGATGCTCAATATCTCGCTACCTTCGAACTTGACAGCCAACTTTTTAACGATAGCTCTTCCAATGTTACTGACCAATGTTCTTTTCGTGTCAGCTGTCGACTCGAGTTCAATATCAAAACTTAGATTAGCTGTGCCAGGGATAATAACATCATCACTTCCTAAATTTGGAAATCTAACCAACAATAGCTGATTTTGGTCAATCTCACTCGGATTGTGTGTGACAATTACTTTTTGACGAGAGCCTTTTACACCGCGGGCAGTTCTAAGTGAACGTTCTGGATTTAATCTTTTTCCATACTCCATTATTAATTATGATATATAATTAATAATTACTTTTTATCTCGGTTTAGCGGATGTGCAAAACAATGGTTCTTCCCAGGTCTTCTTTTAGCATATTGCCATGCTGATCTGTGAGTTTCAACGTGAGAGACTGAAATACACCATTTTTTAATTTTTTGTACTGAGGGTTTTTAGGCTCAACATGTGTGAAGTCGCTATGTTCAGCCATGTGATAGGTTAGTAAAGTATCACTTAGCTTTCCATTCTCAAGATTTTGAGTGTTGTCAAGTTCAGAGAGATGCAAATTAATTTTGGTTACGTTAGCGAGCTTATTTGTTTTGATTACTTGAGGGTTTTTGCCTAATGAGGTAAGTTCTACATCACCTGCTAAAAAGGTACCTGCTAAAAAGGCATCCAATTCCCTGCTCGTGAATGTTCCTTGAGGTACCAACTTTTTAGCTTTCCTATAACCAAGCATAGTCAGTGTTAGGTCTGTGGTTATTTCATACGTAACATTGTCTGCAAACATATCAACCAATGCAATTTCTTTTGAGCCATCCAAGTTTTGTATGGGGTAAGAAAAATAGATTGTCTTTTCTCCTTTTGCGAGATTTGCTGTGATATACATTTTCTTGTATTAAATATAAGATAATATTATTTTTAAATAATAATGGAGAATATTTTTAAATATGTTCCCAATGCGCTTTATAAACCAAATGGAGGACAATACCTTCAGATATTGAATGCTAAAGATTTATACAAACAAACAATTATTGTCTCTGAGAGCGGTTCTTTCCCCGCAACTTTTCCAAATATATTTACTAATTACGAAATGGAAGAAAATGATCAACGTATGAAAATTTGGCAGGAACAACCATTTAAATTATGGCAAACCCAACTCAATTTTGTCACTTGGTGTGCTTCAAGTGCTTGTGGGGTCAGTTCTGAACATCTGAAAGAAGGTCGCTCTACTCCTATGATTAGAGCAGTATATCGTTTTCACGTCTATTATCATATTAGACGAATCATTAAGCGTCTGCAGACACCTCTACCTTTTGAAAACGGTTTCAACCAATATGATAATCCTTATAACAAAGAAGAGTTTTTAAAAATCTGTAGTGAATATGGTGTCGATTCTGATCCTAAAAAATATAAAGGGCAATATTTTTACAGCTCGTATCAAAAAAGACGTAGAGACTATCCAACGCCAGGTGTGAGTTATTTCACAGACGACTCCATGACACGATGGATTATAGAAAAATCTAAAGGCTTTACAAAAACAGGTCTTGTAAAAATTTCAGAGAGTGTTAGAGCATATGCTTATCTTGTTCTTAGTTCCCAAGCCTCAGCTCGTTCTTCTATTTTAGGTAATAATTCAAGCGCTTTGACAGCTCAAAGAGTTTTTATGAACAACTTTGAAGACATTGTTAACAGCAGAGTCGATATTCAGGAAGATATTAAACGTTATCAGGATACTTTAAATTACGCTTCAAGCAAAGTTGATTATTCTGTTGGACAAGGTATTTACATGTTACCTAGTGACATGAATCTAAACATCAAGTCGGGAGTGTCCGGTTATAATAATAAAATTCTCATATCTAATGACAACTTGAGCCTCGGAAGAAACAAAATGATTAATGTTATGCAAGAGCATCATATTTCACCCAAAGTGACTAGCTCTCCAACACAAACAAAAATAAAAGTTCACAAAAAAGTAGTGAGTCAAACAGATTCACTCCCATCTCATGAAGAAGAGAAAATAGCTTTGGTTTTAGCGATTACCATGATGTTTAGTATATGGTATGTATTTCGCTGATCAGCGCATGTAGTTTGCAATTATAGTCGGCATTGTGGATACATGCTAACACTTCTAAGCCCTGGCGTTTGTTGAATTTCGATCGAAATGACGGTAACCTGAATGTCTCTATGGACCAGAGAAACCTGACAGTGATAAATCACCCAGACGCAATGCTAACCATTCCGCGATATATTCAACACAACTGCGGGGAAGTGCGCACTCATGCAAGTTTTACAACCAGAACATGAGAGATCTACAACCGCCGAAGTATATATACTTCCTCTCAGACGAACTGCGTGGGGTTCGAACACACGACCTTGTTGTTACAAGTTAGCGTTCTTATCCACTAGACTACGCTGATCTGTATGTTATATGTATTGTTAGCTTATTTATATTATAAAGTTTAAACTGCTACAAACTGCTTTTTACTGCTTTTTATGAGATATTTAATTGTTTACAATTATGAGTAATTTGTGGTTATATAATAATAGAAACTGCTTACGTAATCAAAATAACACGTTTCGTAACTCGTATTGCGTTACGAAAACAAAGATGATAATAGGGAAATTCCCGAAATCATATGATATAATTTCTGCGCTAGCATCGGCACTTTCCTATCTCTCCGGTCGACCCATGCAAGTAATGGAAATTCGGTAGATGATAAATCGGGTGTTGCAGGAGGTCTCCAAGGAGAGCACAGGCCCTTGATTGGGTTTGAGACACTCGTGAGTGTCAAATATTTCGGAACCTCCAACCTAAACCGTGGTCCCTCCTGAGTGAGACTAGCCACGTAAAACAATACCAAATAAATAAAATAGATGATTAAAATTTAGTATCCAGGCAACCTCGAACCCACTGTCCCTTGGCATCCAGGAAAACTTTGCCATACTAACCATTTGGCGTTGAGGTTTTGGGAAAAAACGGAATGTTGATAAACATGTGTTATTCAGCCGGTCTAAAACCATCCCCAAGAACTATACTTAAAAGAAGGAAGAAAGAAAAAGAAGAAGTGAATATCGGTTGTTATATATATGCATAAAATACCGAACGATTGTTATAAGCATAAAATAATACAAATTGTTATGGATTTATTGACAATAATTAAAATTTACAAAATAGACATCATAGAAATACTGCAATGATAAATAATCACACTCAAAGAGCTGTAGAAATAATATTTTTTGGATAACGCCAATCCACCATCATCAGTGGATTAAAAATGAAGTGTTCTGTGCGTTTCACATATCTGATGTCAACGTTGTAGAAACCTTGTCGGAAAGGAATTAATTCTATAATCGTACACACAGACTGACATAGAAAACATGATCTTTAAATTTGAAAACAAAAATCGCATTAGAAGAAGAAACTGAAGAACAATTGTTCTTCAGATAATGAATATGGAACAAGACATTCGACTAAGCACACACATACGCTACAGTGTTAGATAAAATTATTTAGTACTTTTGTGGAAATACTTTCTAATAAAACATATTGACAAGTTCTTAATATTGAAAAGTTCTTTTCGTCACATAACCAGAGCGATGCTTACCGAGACAGGCTCCAGTGATTCGCAATGCTGTTTGTATGGTAAGCTGAGAGCATTGCTCTGTCAATCCCAGGCGTGGATTGACCTCAACTAGATCTAATGCACCCAAAATTCCTATAGAATTAAAAAAAAAATCATAAAACCCACAACTGTATGACATCCAAGCATGATCTGAGCCATAAGGAGAAAAAAAGATTTTCCTCAGTTACCCGTATCCGTTTACACCTATCCCATAAACGATATTAGTAGACGAGCAAACTGTTTCGAAACATGCGAGTAGCTACTACCCAACAAGAAATGAACACACTCACCTAACTTATTCACATGTTCGCCAATGTATAAACCTTCACGGAACGACAGGCCACCATATACTAACAAAAATAAGTTGAAGCTGAATATTATCGTTCCTTGAAACGATATTCTAAGACCACTCCTGTACAAACGAAACAGATGACGCAAAACTAACCAGCAGTCCCTGTGCTAGGTGATACTGATGGATCCAGTGAATCGATATCGTAGCTGACATGAATTGGCCGATCAAGCCTAACCAAAGAAATGTAAAAATTAATCATCGGTGGGCAAAATCGCCAAAAGCTCACTGCAACGAAGAGCACTTTCATTTGTCTTTCAATAAAAATGCACTAAACGCTTTGGAGGTTGGCCAAGGTTTAGGTCGGACTAAACAAAGCGAAACCAGTAGGCAAAAGCGTAAAAAATCACTGCGATGAAGAGCATTTTCATTGAAATCGTGTGAATAGTTCTATAGAAATGCGGAGTGCATTCTTAGTGACTATTCAACAAATTTGTTCACTAAGAATACTTAAAATTTAAATAAAACAACAACAACAACAACAAAACGATTATAAACCTTGGGTTAATGTCAATGCATTTATTGTATGTTACCTTGGGTTAATGGATTCTATTGCTCTTTCAACAACAGTAGATATTCCATATCGATCCACTTCATGCATAGAGAAGGTGATTATACCAAGCTCTTGCGTGAGTGTGCTGAACGTAATAACAGTGTTACTAAGACATCATATATATAGCCAATGGTAATGTAGATATCTTTAAGTTATTCAGCTGACCAAGTCTCTAACGATCAGTCAATGGTAGTATAATTCGTTACTAACTTTAGAAATCCTTTTATTGAAAATTCATTTGTCACCGTCCATATTGTTGATTTAGCACGTCAGTCATGGAACAGGTTATCAAAACTGTTCACAGTTGTCTGAGCTGGAGTGGACTTCTCATCAGTCGGGTTTTAAACTCTCATCCAGTCATTGGTATGGTCTTTGGTCGTAAGTCGTCGGTATGTAAAACAGTCAACAACAACCAGCTGCATAACAGTTTACAGAAGATAAGTAGGCTTACTATTCTCCAGGGTCTGTATCACGCAAACCGATGTAAGCTACGTCAAATGGTGATAAGCTAAATGAAGGAAAAACAATCACTATGCAAGAAGTACAATAACAGGCTTGATATAGATGAAACGTAGTGTAAGTACCCACCAAGGTTGCGCCCACTCATAACCTGGCAAATCTGAAGCCTTAAATGAAATGATTCAACAGTATGAGTGAATATCAACACGATGACATTTAATTTGTCGTATTAAAGATATACATACATATGGAAGGCCTTTAAGTAGGAAGGATAAACACATGCCATGCATGTTACCGGACGGTGATGTTTGATACGTGTTCAAATCGTTGTGAGCGTCAATCTAAGGTAGATAATAACCAATTAAAACAGACCTAACAGGGGAGCTGGTGATGAAAGAAGATTTGGGTCTCAGTTGATGAGAAGTTATTCTGTCATGCAAAGAAAACAGACCAAGTTCGCTCTTCAGGCAATTCACTTGCCTGAAATTGAAAATACTCAAAGTAGCCATTATCAATTTTTGTCTCCTTTTTCTGTATGCAACCATTTAACTAGACTGTTATAATACTTACCCATAATACACAGATATTCCCCCTAGCTTTTTGATGTCCATATATACTGCCAGTTGCAATGCTAGAAAATAAGCAGCAGATGAAAACAAAACATTTACTTAATGTTTCTTTCACATTCCTCCCTAACCTTAAACAAGATTCGCAAAAATGCGACTATATATTTCCCCAAAGTTGCAAACATTTTATCAATTATTGTGTGTACATTGATAACCATGAGAAATATCTATCATTAAATAATTACAGTATAACTACCATCAACCTGATACTCAGATTGAATTTAATACCACAAAAAAACTTACTTTGAACTTATTATGATATGAAGTTGTTCACGGTCAACTCTATATCAACAACCCCATCAATGTGTAAGACAATTTCATCATAACATATATGTATGATCTTTATTGTTGCAGAAGCTTGACAAGTTTCCTTTATACCATAAAACCACGGTAAACAATGTAATTTGAGAGAACACTTGCTTTTTGTAACTCGGATAAAATTATCTTACAACATGATACAATCAAATTTGTATACAGGTTTTCTGTACAAAAGAAGAAAAGAAAATTGTCAAACCTAATTTTGATACCACAGTATACTTTCGGGTAGACATATAAGCAAATAACTATCGAAAGCAATCAAAATCTCTACTAACAAATGTTACGTGTAACATTTCAAATTAGGACAGAATAGTTATTTTCAAAAAAAAGATGGGCTTAAAGTGACAATTTATAAAACTAAATTCAAGTATTCACAATAAACATCTATGTTAAAAAAAATATGTTCACACTTGTTTATTGTTTATTTTGTGGTAAAAACGACCTTCATATATAAATCCCAAATGGAAAAAAAAAATTTTGGTAGTGAAAATACATATTCATAACCAAATCACTACATAGCTGAAGTAGAAGTTCGTGTTCCGGTTTGATTTAATTTATAGACTGTCATTTGTATTGTGTTTTGATTTACGCTCGTTGTTCGTACAGGAAAATTGACAGTATATAAATTTTGCAAAATAAAATATGACATACAGTATCAAAACAGTATACATGACCATGGAATTCATCCATAGTAAACTATGTTTCTGTTGTTGGATTAAATGACTATCCAGGGAAGCACACTCGACCGGATTCTTTCAAGTTATTATGTGTCTCAATCCTGTGTGTTTTAAAACATTATACGTAATTGGTTTTCTGAACTTCTTATTGCATGTACGACATCACGTTTTTACTTGCTGTTTTTGTATGTACTTTTTGAATTATCAAACTGATTGAACTGATTGTTCTCCACATGAAATAGGTTTCCTTTGTGGCTGGTACATCGTGTTTTCAGTTCAGTTGGGCTACATTACATTATATATCAGGATGGAAAATAAAAATAAATCTTCAGCCTGGCTATTGATAATGAATTTTCACCTTTGCACTGAAACCACAGCTTCAATGGTTTGCTGTTCGAAGCAAATTAATTACCAATCATCATAACATTGTTATCAACATCATTGATATATCGATTTTTTCTGGTTTTTACACGTTCATTCAAAAGCTTTTACAAAGCTTTTTAAGACAACACTGAGCTAAAAGAATTCATTTCCATCATTTAACGTTTTATCTATTGAATCATTTCAAAAGCTAGCAGAAAAAAGCAAAAATCTTCCACTGCCCATCTGCACTGACTGAAAAAAATGGCGTGCTGTAGACTAGCCTCTATTCTTATCTAGTTTGGCTAGGCGAAAATTCAATACCGAACCGAGGCTATAAAAGTGAACGGAGAAGGAGAAGAAGGAGAAGAAGGAGAAGGAAAATGCCGATTTTAACATATATTTCGTCCTACGGGGAAATATATAATAAGCAACCGAGGAAATCTGTTGAAAAAACACTATGGACGAGTACATTTTGTAGAAAGGCACGCCAATACACACCATTTCAATCGAAACGGGTTTTGTTACAGTTACTATATGAGGGTTTTGACCACCGGGAAATGCAGAAGGGGCATCACATACCTATGATCCCCGCCTATCGTCACGCATATATCTCCTTGTTTTGCTCCCTTTTCAACAGCTTCAGCCACCTGAAAAACATTGGATCCAGTTAAATGACTGATTGACAAAACAACAAACTATAGATTCCCTTTTGCTTGAATTATTTCAAACATTTGCATACGTTATGGGAAACTTTCCCGCATACTCTTGAATTTTTGACAGCATGACCATTGTGGTATTCAATTACGGGGTTTTCTGATGAATAGGATGGGATTTCAATATCTCCAACATCGTTTACTTTCCTTCCTATGAACAATCAAGAAACACAATGGTGACAAGTAGTACTGTTACTGGTTAAGGGAGAGATCACAAATAACAGACCTACTCACCAAGAGCTTCAATTCTGTCAACTATTCCAGCGTTTCGAAGAGCACCAGGGCCTTGCTCCACTCCACTTTTTGGCTAACGAAACAGAGAAAGATGCTAATCATCAGACGTTAAGATTGTAAAAAATAGAAAGAACAAATTTAAGCTAGGGATTATCAAATTATAATTATAGTACTTGAAAGACATTTGTCATTTTGCAAGTAGAATGATTTAGATAAATAAGTAAATATAATTACCTGTCCACCACTAAATGGGACACCAATCAAAGTCACATCTCGCTTGTACCATCGTTGTTGGCTGATAAAAGTTTTGGCAGTTTTAAAAAATCTTTTCCGAAAAAAGTTCATCATTATGTCATTACAATCTACATCAACGTTTATGAATTTATGGATTTTGTTTATGGATTTTGTTTTACATACAGTGTAGAACAAGTAGTTACTCTCTTTCATTAACTTTTATTTTTATTGTGCTAAAAAAACATTAAGCAGTCATACATTAGTAATCTTTTGATAACTAAGACAACGAAAACTCATGTCTTGTAGTAATACCATATTTGAAATGATAAAATAGATTTGAATTAACATGAATTTTTGTTTCAAACTTCTGCTTGCTATTTAAAAACTCAAATTTAATGAATGTCACTAGGAACAGATTATTGAAAATAAAATCTTTACTATTTCAGGTATGATGTGAAAAAAACATGTGAGTTACAATTTCAATGTATTGTCATAAACAAAGAGTATAAACAAATATTGTTGTTCATAAAACAATAACAAACAAAAACGAAAAACATAAGTTTTCTGGAAATCCAGGTATTCTGAATGAAAATAAACCCAAAATTCGTAAAATACCGGAAAAAGAAGAGGAAAGAGAGTATTGACATTAAATAATTTTAACCACAGTGAAATGCAGTGGAAGCTCTTCATTTCAAACCTCCAATGGATCTTAAAATTTGCAAAAGTTCAAAAGGAGTAAATATAAGTAAGAATAAGGCCTATACATTCAATGGCCCAAGAAAATCATACAAATTTAGAGACAGGTTGAAGATGTTTGAGATGGTAGTGAACAACCATTATGTTCGGCATTCGTAAGTTATCAGTGATAACTAGAGTAAAACACTTGTCATATAATACTTCGTCTTAAACATGTCTGATGGTGTTACAAATAAATATGAGCATGTCCCCTTGTTCAGGAAAATCTTTTGCATGAGTTCTCACCAAAAATTAACATTGAAACAACATGTCCATCCATACGTACGTCATGTTTAGCATTTACTTATTTTCCAGCTTGGTTTCGAAGCATTTCATAAATTCTATCTTTAATGTAAGACTTCCCTCTAGGCTCATACATCTGTTTACTTTTGTTCAGGCTAAAAGAATAGAAAAATAAAAACATGCAAGATTAAGTCTAATGATTTTTCTGTGTAAGATTACGGTCTATTCCTGAATACAACCAAATAAAACAAATGTAAAAGAGCTGGTGAGGACAAGCAAGGTTTGGGTCTAAATTGCTAAATCTAGCATCTTACTTGTGAATGCCTTGTAGGTAAACATGATTTTAACAAGAAAAATATTTCTTCTAAATATTGCACATACAATCAGTTAAAATGTCTTAATTTTGACTATTCACAAAAAATTTGCAAATTTATTCCCAAAATACCACGGAAGTATTATTATTTACTTACACTAAGCAACTTAGATCCGTTAAGTTATCAATAAAATCAAACAACTGACTAATGTCGTATGTTATTGATGGACTGTTTGGATATGTCCTTTTTAAATGCTCTTCGTATATCTTGCATACACCTGGAAAATAGAATAATAATTATAGAAGCATTTTTCTTTTTCTTATTCCACCAACCTTCCATATTTTTTCCCATGAGCACACCGATAAAGTTGCTAACATCAGCGACTAATTATTTCCATGTTAAGGACTCACCAAAATGAAATCAGAGAATTTTAATTATCTCAGAGTGGAATGAAAGGAGATTTGGCTGCATCTCTACTTTTCTATAATCATACTTTCATAACAAAATGTCTTTGTTGACCTTGTGTTTATAAAGATACAAAATGTGATTAAAAGCTTTTGTTGATTCGTTATTTCAATATTATAATTAATTATAGATTGTTTAAAGGCAAACTTAGACAGCATTTTAGAGACAATCCCTAAGAGTTCGAAACCAGTTTTTCTAGCCCTGCATTATGCCGAATTATAAGGATGATAGGGTACACAAAGAAGAGGAATGAAATCTACCTTCCATGCATTCATTTAGAGTTTCAAAATCTGAGTAAGTTCTTGTTTCCAACTTGTTACTAGGTTGTACCAGTAGAATGGTATGATCAGACTAAAAGAAAAATGCATAATTCATGTAATTTGTCAAAACATAGCAAATTGATCATTGCAACTGGACCTCAAGTTCAAGATCTCAAGATCAGGGACTACATTCACAGTCTTGACTTTTTAAGGTGTGCAATCACGAAAGCGAAAGTAAGCAAAACAATTTATATCAAAAGTAAGGACAAACTTTTCAATATATTTTGGTATTATTACATATAATTTATAATCATTATTTTATCGTTTCATAGAATACACGATCATTCACACACTAATGATATGAAAACGACAAAGTTGAATTTGTTTTTGAATAATTTTTTTTTCCACTTTCCTTGTTTCTCCTCTTTTCTGTTTTTATTGCAATGTTTGAAATCAAATGAAAACTTTCTTTTTTTCTCACACTCCTTTGTTGTTCTCCTTTTGAAATGCTTTTTTGAAATTCAATCATATATAAACATAGAGCGTTTTTTGAAAGAAAAATCAAACAGAACAAAGATTCATAATAGCACAAAATAGCACAAAATTAAACTTTTTGCATGTGTGATTAATCACACAAATGGCAATTTCTTCATTTGTATAGTACAGGTGATATTGGAGGGTATGTTCCAATTTTGAGGGAGAAATTGCCATTGTGATTTTTAGGTCCCCATATCGTTATAGTTTACGAAAAAGTTTGGTAAACGGGCTGCTAGTGCTGATTTTGGTCACAGTAGGGCCATGTTTAAGGGATCCTAAGTCACGATTTTTCGATTTTGCAGGGATTTTACTGGGAAACCCAAAACATATGATATTTTCAAACGACTATATCTTCCTCAATTTTTAAGTTTTTGAATTCATTTTTCCACCAAAATGATCAACATTAATTGAATGTTTAAAATTTGAAAAAAAAATTTGAAAAAAATTTTCCAGGGGGTCTACAAAATTAAAGATGGCGTATTTTTGCACGAAAAACGGCTTTTTTTGAAGTTTTCTTCCATTATTTCCACTATAGTTCGTCAATATTGTATGAAATAGTTATAGAATCATATGTAATATATGTAAGCAGAAAGAAATTAGAGTCTGATTACATTTAACTAATTTTCTAGCTTCCAGAGGGTAAAAAACTGGAAAAAATAGCGGCTTTTTACGAATATTTCGTTATTTTTGACAATTTTTGAGTTTTTTCTTCACCAATCTATCTTGAACAGGGTTTAAATAACATTTGTCACAGGTTACAGTAACATATCTATAAAAAATGTTCCTTTACGATATTTTCAGGGGGTAAAAAAACTCAAAAATAACGATTTTTATTTATTTATTACGCAATATTTGGCGCATATCGTACCGTTTTTGTCAAAGAGTTTCAACATGAATTTTTTGAAAAAGACTTTCTCAATAATTTACTAAGTGACTCATTTACAGTGCTTAAGAACATTTATTTTCAGGGGGTAAGAATAACGAGGTGAATTGTCTATCAAAATTACGATTTTAGCCTTTCTTACTTGTTGGAACCTCCAGAGATCATTCTGGTAAACGAAAATAAACAAGGTATAGTATGAGCTACGAAAGCATGAAATCAATAGTCATATTCCTCTTTACTACTACTGTCGTCCTCAGAAAGTTCATAGGCATCACTCAGCTGGTTATCAATAAGAATGTCTTCCATTTCATCTGGGAAGGGTTTCATTATCCACTTGATTTCCCCTTTATCATTCCATCCACTACCAATAAAACTTGGAACATCAATTCTGTTTTGAAGAGAGAGTTTCCATATCCTCGCCAGGTAGTTCGCTCTCATCAAATGCAGCTTCTAGACTTGGCGACAAGGTGGAAGAGCAGCTAGATGTATGGCTTTGTTTTGCTTAACATGTTTTCTGTTAAAGATCTTCCAACGGACGTCATTTACATTATTTTCTCTATGACCATAAAGACGGTAAACATACTTTTCTAATCCATCCAGTAGGTTTACATTCCATTCATTCCCAAATTCTTCAAACGTGTCTTCTAGATTCTGATCCATAACTTTCCAGCACTTTTCTTTACCCTTTCTGAAAAAACTGGAAACGTAATCATTCCCTGTAAATGCATGCATCAGGGTACGGACATGGTCATCATCAACATTTACGTCCTTCAACCAAAAACACATTTTGTTACTTCCACTTCCATTTTGAATGAAAATTCAATTACCATATGTTTTCAGGTGAGCAGTCATGAGAACAAGGATATCGGTGTCTCCCAAGAGTGAAGCAAGGATGATATTCTTTTCTTTATTCTTAGATAAAGCAAAGTGTGAGTGTAACACCACCTTAGTGTCTGCTTCTTCCTAGTCACTGCTCAATTCCTCGCACACTCTGGTGCCTTCTCAATCGATCAAAGAACATTGCCAATCTTTGGAAAAGTAAACGGTTGAAGTGTTGAGGTAGCATACAGTTTCCTTTGAATTCTCTCCAATGAACATCAGAAACAAGTTGATCAGCCTCTCTTTGTTTTCGCTATTGTACAGAAACCCTTTAAAATCACGAGGGACATTCGATTTGGAAGACTTCACCAAAACTTTGGTGGTATCTCCTCTGTGGGTTCTTTCGGCGTCCTTTATGGAGAGATTTCGAAATGAGTCAGCTACAATGTGGATGTTCTGGTGTCCTTTTGAATGGCAGTGTATCATGTTCCAAAATAGCTCTTCAAAGGTTTTTGGAATGGCTTTTGAGTACGACCCAAGGCCATCAAATTGATGATGTAGTCCGACACAGATCTTGACAACAGTTGACGTTGTATTATCTTTAAATGATAGCACTTTGTTCCTCTTTATTGCATCGTGAAACTGTACATTCTTTGTTCGGAGTCTTTGATCACGAAATTGTGAGAAAGTGAGATGGCATTCAATACATAGAATACGTTTCGTTCGAAAAAGAAACCCAATGCAACAGCCAACAGTTAACAGTAGTTAATCTCCATAACAACCATACATTTACACATAGTGGTTTGCTTTGACCTCCAGGATATATAGTCTCTTAGAAACTTTGCAATGCAAACATTTTCACGTAAAAAAAACTAGTAAAACGAAGAAAAAATCGTTATTTTTGTGCTTTTTTACCCCCTGAAAATATCTTTAAGGAACATTTTTATAGATATGTTACCTTAACCTGTGACAAATGTTATTTAAACCCTGTTCAAGATAGATTGGTGAAGAAAAAACTCAAAAACTGTCAAAAATAATGAAATATTCGTAAAAAGCCGCAATTTTGTGTAGTTTTTACCCCCCTGGAAGCTAGAAAATTAGTTAAATGTAACCAGACTCTAATTTTTTTATTGCTTACATATATTACACATGATGTTATAACTATTTCATACAATATTGACGAACTATAGTGGAAATAATGGAAGAAAACTTCGAAAAAAGCCGTTTTTCGTGCAAAAATACGCCATCTTTAATTTTATAGACCCCCTGGAAAGTTTTTTTCAAATTTCCTTTTTAAATTTAAAACATTTAATTAACTTTGATCATTTTGGTGAAAAAATGAATTCAAAAACTTAAAAATTGAGGAAGATATAATCGTTTGAAAATATCATATGTTTTGGGTTTCCCAGTAAAATCCCTGCAAAATCGAAAATTCGTGACTTAGGATCCCTTAAACATGGCCCTACTGTGACCAAAATCAGCACTAGCAGCCCGTTTACCAAACTTTTTCGTAAACTATAATGATATGGGGACCTAAAAATCACAATGGCAATTTCTCCCTCAAAATTGGAACATACCCTCCAATATCACCTGTACTAGTAAGAATAGTTCATTGATTTTCTTTGTTGCAAAAGTTAGAGATTAATAGCTATTTGTGGTTAGGAGATCTACATTGATCTACGTTGTATATGCCACTTTCCATTTGGGTTTCTGGAGCCAAACGTGACTAAAAACTGGAAATAATTTTGGAAAAAATCCAAAATTCAAATGTGTACTTGTGTTAATAAGTTTGTTTTGCCCAGTGAAGGTTCTCATCAAGATATTTGATATTTGATATGACTGCTTGGTATGAGTAGCTTGTCATTTATGTTGGTTGAGGTCAGATAAAAGGTGTAGTGATCTAATGTGATCTGATGGTCCAATTTTGAGCCGGTTTCAATATCCAATACCTTCTTTTTATTGTTTTATTGTTTTGACCATCTATAGTTAATAATCATTGGTAAGAGCTAAAATCCTATGTTACATTAGAATATTTGCATGAGTAAAAATGCCTGGGTCAGTTGATGGACTAACAACATTTTCAGCTTGACAACCAACTCTTACTTAGCAACCTTATTTGCATAAAACAAACAGAAAGCATAGTGAGATACTTTGAAGCTTAAGTTCATTTGGTGCAGTTAAATTTATATAAATGTCATGTCCAGTTTTTTGAGATGTTCTAAATATTTCAGCTGATTTTTGGCCATTTTAATGCTTCACAAAGTAAGAAGCAAAATGTTGTTTGCTTTATTGCTTTGATTATACCATTATTATATTACTTTTTTAATTGAAAATTGAACCATTCACTCACATCATTCATTATATAAACACATTAATTATCGTGTATGAGAATTTAATTTACAGCGGGGAACATCAGCTAGATAGAGGCACAAAAAGTGAAACCACTGTATTGCAGACTATAGAGTGTGTTTTTAGGGCCAAAATATCTCCCTAATCAATGGAATTGTTTGGGTACTTTCATGAGAATAAATGCCGTTGAGCATCTGCCCCATTTATCAAGCATTTTAATTCTATTTTTAGTTTGCCAACTACAACTCTCAGACTCGGACTCGGAGCGCTCACTCAGAAACTCGCTATTGCTTGTGTAAACCACCATAATATAGTGATTGACAGCTATAGTAATCTATGAGTCAGTTGTTAGAAGAAGGAAAAAATAATGTAGAAAATACCATGTCAGTACGATAACGGAATGGAAGATCAGCAAAACCACACTTGTTATCTTCAAAAAGATCTTGTAAGCAAGCGCTGAACTTCACTCACTCACTGGTTTCGCTAGCCTTGAAAATTATCCTACCACTTCAACAAAAGTTTCCAGGTTTATATCGCACCTCACGCGGACTAAAAACGCAGACTAACGAAGTAGATAAAAAATAAATAAATAAAATAAAGATCACAATCACAATGACCTGATGCAGAAAATGTGCAGCAAGCTGCCTGAGGAAATCTGGCTGGAGATATAGGTTTGTTTTACTTGGCCTAATACTCTTTCAATTCAAAGTAAAGCATTGATGAGTAAACAGTTTCCCATGACACACGATTTGATGGGGTTAAATGTTTTTTTCCGCCTCGCTCAATTTAATGTTGTTTTTTAAAAAGCCAGCACTCTGAAATTGTTATAAAATAATTACAGAATATAATTGAGAATTCCGGAGTGATACTGAGGGAAGCATTACAAGAAGTGCTGTAATGATAACTTCCAAATGTTTATGTCTATTAGACATATACCTATACAATTAATTAAATTAATTGTATAGATGAGTTTCTAAGTGACGTGATGTTTATAAACATTAGTGTTTTTTGCTCGATAATTGCTGTGAGTTTCAACATAAATGGTTAATAGATCAAGTCAATTTCCTACCAATATGCGCACGCATCTTGGTTGGCAATTAGATGCTCTCTGCACACTGTCGGTTAAACCGGTTCTCAGGAGGCGTTTTTAAGACAAAAAGATTAATTAAAAATAATACTCGAAATCTATTTTTGTGAAGTTTATTAAATTTTTAGTTTAAACAGATCTTTAACTGGTAATTAACATCAGAAACTCATCTATACATGCTAAATAGCCTGAACAAACTGAAAAATAATGTATATCTAATTAAAAGTGAAAGTGCTTTTGTCTATCGTTACAACGAAATCTTGTTTTATTATCAAAATGACCCCTCAGAGAACTAAATCAGCATGTTTGGCAGATGCCCGAATAATCAAATTTCAATTATATATAAGTGGTTTAATCAAAAAAAAGAGATAAAATAAATAAGAAGAGAAAGTCCATCATATGGATCAAAAAACAAAAACATTAATACAGGTTTTTATTACAAACGAAAGCAACAAAAATAAATTTTAATTAAAACCTTTTTCTCACCAGTTCAGAGAGACCCAGTAAAAAGGGACACAGACGAAAGACCAGGAATCTTTAGTATTGATTAATTTTAAATGAAATATAATGTGCAATGCTGAAATTCGAGCATTTTGTACCTTTTATATATTTCACCAAATACCGTTATACCGGACAAAAGAAGGCCCAATACCATTATACCTTAATCATTCCACAAGCAAGTTGAAGAAAATTTAATGATTAGGTTTTGTGTTGGGAAATGATTCCAAAAAAACATTCTGCAAATGCTGCTCTTGCTTGTCTTTGAAAAGACCAAATAATCAATGTGGGATCAAGACGTGAATTACATACATTAACAGTAGGAGCCATGGAAGAACAGAAATTTTATGGAAATTTTTGAATGGCTTTGCTATTACTATTCGTTTTAAATTAATAATAACAAGAGCAAGATGGCCCAAAATGGTAGCAGCAAATTTACTTTTCACACAAACGCTTTCGAAATTTTACTTTACGTTCTAAAAAGTTCTTTAACAGTGTTTTCTGAGATATATCTCGCTGGTGGAAAACAGGCATAAACTATAAATTTGATAAAAATGATTAGTTAGTGTAAATAGGATCTTATCATAAAACAGCAGCAATCAATTTATTAAAAGACAAAACAATTATACATGCCTGAGCTGTGTAACGTTTTTTTATAAGAATTTTTTTCATAAAGCCTGGTTCACATATGCGACGCAGATGCAAGCATAGACACACACAGATGCGCAGACGCAAGAGTAATGTGAACTAGATCGACGCAGCGTCTGCGTCAGTTTGTTTTGTTAAACGTTTGGAAACATTGAAAGTATTCTCAAAATGCGTTTTAATCTATCGAAAACAATTATATTTTTTTGGTCAGTTTTTGAGAGTTGAATGGTGAGAAAGAGTGCACTGTAAAGAAAATAAAGACATGAAAGAAAAATTAAGTGAAGCTGCAAGAACGTATCCAGTAAAAAATCGACATAAAAGGATAAACAAATAAATAAAATGTTTTTCTTAGATAGCTCCTCTTTTTCTCTTGGTTTTGACTAAATGAATAATAAAGTAAAAGCACATTCTCATCCATCACACACAACAACAGAGCAAAAAAAATACTCTAAGTCTCTTGCGTCGCACTGTTAGATGTGAACAGCTTGTGTTTGCATCGATGTCAGATTTTTGTCCAGTGCGCATTCCTTCGTTGCTTGCGTTTGCGTCTGCATCACAGATATAAACCAGTATGGTGGCCGATTAGAGCAATAGCAGTTTTTATCGATTTCTTTTGTTTTTCACATTTCTTCATTACTTTTTTTCTTACTTTTTCTCCCTACTTTTTTATTATCTTATTTCTACTTTTTTGCTACTATTTTTCTACTTTTTTTTCGTTACTGTTTTTTATAATTTTTTTTTCCATTAGCTACTTTTTTGTTACTTCTTTACTACTATTTTTAAAAAAGTAAAAAAGTAAAAAAGTAAAGAAAAACTAAAGAAAAACTAAAAAGTAAAAAAAAAAAGTGTTCGTGGCCGAGGAGGGCAATAGCGATATACAAAATGAAAGCATGGCCGAGGAGAGCAAGTCAGTCACGATGTTGCCAAGAGAAGACATTTCGATTATTGTTACTTTAATTCCACTAATTGTTGCGCCCATTCTATTTGCGAAAAGGCCTATTTTCGCACACTTAGAAGCGCGAAAATTAAGGGTGCATGAGATAATGCAATTGCTGTAAAAGCTTTATTCAGAGACCTGGGGTGAGTGAGTAAGAAATAACGATAACAATCCATATTAACCTTGAAAGGGATACCTTGAAAATAGATGAATTTTGAAATTTTTGACAGGAAATACGCCTGCGTAAAATAAAAGAGATAAAGCAGCTTTAAATTCATGCATTGTGCTAACAAAGAACTCGTTTGTGAGTCAAACCAAACCACGTCAAAGGCACGCTTCAACCAAGGATGCTCATCTTATGAACCCACATGAACTCAACATGTTTGTGATGTTGTTTGGTTTCTTTACACTAGGTATGTGTTAATTTAAGTACCGTAAATGACCGACTTAGCGCCCAGGACTCAATTTGACGCCCCATCCCATTAAACTTCCAGATTTAGAGGAAAAATTTGTAATCAGGTCCAGATTCCGATTAAGCTCCCAGATCCAATTTTTAAACTGGGCGCTTATTCAGCAAAAACATAAAATAATGAGAAAAACATGGTTTTGGGTTGAACATATATTTCAGCATAATGAAGAAAACTCAATAACGCGAGAATGAAGAATTTTCATTTCAAAGTGAGAGTATTTATCGAGCTTTTCTGAAGTTGCTTGAGCAGGACGCAGACCGTTCTTTTGTCAGCATCCATTGAAAAGGTAAACAGTATTGGTGATTCTAGTAATTTTTTATTAAGCGCCCCGTCCGTATAAGCGCCCACCGTAAAAGTTCAAAAAAATATAAGCGCCCAGGGCGCTTAATCGTTCATTTACGGTTAATGAAAATGTGCTATTTCTCTCGTCAGCCATGTTATCATTTTGTATATCGCTATTGCCCTCCTCGGCCACGAACACTATTTTTTTTACTTTAGTTTTTCTTTACTTTTTTACTTTTTTCCCCTTTTTTTGTTAATTTAAAATGTAAAAATAGTAGTAAAAAAGTAAAAAAAAAAGTATCTAATGAAAAAAAAGTAATGAAATAAAATAATAAAAAAGTAGGGAAAAAAAGTAAGAAAAAAAGTAATGAAGAAATGTGAATTTGCAAAAAAAAAGAAAAGAACGACACTGAAAAAAAAAATAGTTAAAAGAAAGAAAATGCAAATTAAACAAATTTAATGTAAGAAAAACAAAAGAAATCGATAAAAACTGCTATTGCTCTAATCGGCCACCATAAACCAGCCTTAATTAAGAACTATGTAGAAAAAAAAAGTTGGCATTTTTTAGCCATTTTTTAACTTTTTGTCTATAAAACTGCAAATGTTTTCAAGAAAACATCAGCTTTGAGTTCAGCCATTTTCGATGTCTAATGGTAACGTTCATAGTTTGTTTCACTTCTAAACTCAAGCTGTTTTATCGTTACCAATGTTTATGTTAGTATTAATTAGACGCCAGTATGAATTTCAAACCAAGGGAATCAAGCCCTATCTTTTATGTTCTGTGCAGTGCAGCATATAATTGTGTGCAAGCAATCTATAAGCATAATCTATATAATCTATAGCACTGATGATGATATAAATATATAATATCGAAAAGCTTTTGCTTGATTTTAAATATTTGTTATGTCTTTTATAAATTTTACATTAATTTGACAGGCATATTTTGATTAATAATCTATAATGGTGTTTGTGTTTCAGCTAATTTAGTTGTAATTAGAAATTGTTGAATGAGACTTTTGCATTCACCAAACTATTAAGTTGGTGTTAAAAGTCTAGTTTTGACATCGAGTTGATGGTTTGTGTTTTAATAATTAAACTTGTATAAAATAAATTTAGACAACATTCATCCACTTAGATTTCAATGCAGTGTCAAATTTTCATTTTTGTTGTTTGTAAGTGTTATTGTCATGTTTATGAAGTTTAATTTGATAGTACTTGGTAGTACTATCCTTTAGTAGTTTTTTTATCTTTCTTTTTAAGCAAATTAGTATTAATTCAAAACACAGAACAGCTGTTAGTGTGAAGTATCCGTCTGCTTTATGCTGCTTATAAAAGAAGAGATAAATAAAATTTCTAAAAGTATGTGTTTTAAAGCCCTGTTGAAGTGAATAAACTGAAAAAAAAGCTTGCCTATTATATTATAAGCACCATTCTGAGAAAACTAAAGAAACACTATTTTGGGGGAAATTGCCTTTAAAAGGGTTATGCAATATACCTAGGCTAGATAAAGTATTATAAATATTAAAACCCTTTTAAGCAACGATCTAGGAATGATCAATAACAACATGGAATCAAGGTTGTTGCCATGGCACTGAAATTTCAAGAGATTTATTGTTCGCAATTTTTAATTTCTGTTTTTTTCAGGCCAACAGAATATGATTGTGCCATTTATTCATTCTGTGATATGTATCGTCATTCATTTTTCTTTTGCAATAAACAGTAAGTAGCATTTATTATAGATGTCATTTTCAAAGAAATGGATTTTCTGTGACCTATTTGCTCTAGTGAAGGGTTTTGCACTGATTTAAAATTGTTATTTATTTGGTAATATGATAATGATATTTTGACGATGTTTTTTGAAATAGAATTCATAATGAGTTATTGCTTCTTACTTATTAGATATCGTTGGTATCAGCACACCTGTTCTTTTATCAACCTCCAGTAAACTATCAACTACAATAAGCATGCCATCTACACAAGTAAAAAAGTCTTCCGAGCATGATACATGCTCTTCTTCAAAACACAGTATGATAAACACAAGCTTCACAAGCAGCTTGAAGATTTATTCCAGCCTTGATGTATTACCCACCACGGCATCAAAACTTTCCACAGATTCTACGAAATTATTGCTTTCTTCAGTTACGATGCGTTCGCATTTGCCTGACAAATACACAGCAGTCGCTCAACAAACAATAACTATTCCTACAAAGGTTGTTAATTTTACAAGATTTCCATCTTCTGAAATTTCAAGTTCAAGTTCAGCTTTAAGTATGGTACTAATATCACCTACAAGGTCTACTTCGGTTGGTTCATCATTTCATACTTATGTTCCTGTATTTAGTGAAGTTATAAAACCAACATGGACCTTATCACAATATGGAACAATTCATCATGTAAAACATTCAAATTCTACAAAAATCCATTCACACAACATTACCGAAACAATATCTTTCATTTCCAGAAGCAAAAAGTTTTATTCAACTGATATTCAAGCATCAGGGAGTTTGATGATATCCCTGAATCAGTCATCAACAATGTCTGCTCATTTCTCAACAGAAGGAAATATTATTTCATTGTCAGAAGCATATTTATATACGAGTGCTGCCTCAAAAAATTTGTCTAGCAGTTCACTTTTTACGTCATCTTCAAGTTCTCTAGGTAAACATTTGAAGCTGTAGATTGTATTGCGGACATTCTTTATTATAAATGTGTTGCTCAAAGCGATACATTGTTATTGAAAAAGTTCAATTTGAATCAACAGTGATATGCCGAGTCCAATGCTAGTTTTCAAAAATTCAAAATACTTTCAAAGAACTTCTATTCTAATATTTGTGTTGTTCAGTACTCATGTGAATCTTCATTAGATCAAAGAGCATCTGTAAAATCATCCTGGCTTGTCCCTTCAAGTTCTTATGTTGTTTCCATAACAAACACCAGGACAGGTGGTAGTGGATTGTCAATGACAGGGAAAATTGCCATTGGCTCTGGTTTTGGTATTGGCTTACTCCTGCTTGTTTTTATGATATTAATGATAAAGAGAAAGCAGAAAGTGAACAGGTAAATACACATCAAAATTGTTAGTGGTTTGTTAATTTGGTTTTTCTTCCCAACAGCTTTTATTACTTACAAAACAAATCCTTCTTTGAATTTTCTTTCGAATATGTTTTCCTCTTTATGAAGGTGCAGTTGGCATCATCTACATTTCTGTAGATGTTTTTAAAAAAAATCCGAAGGTTTAGGCAGTAAAATATGAAAGAAATTTCTTTTGCTTATGCAGAACTCCAAAAATCCATAATTACATGTAGTGTAATGAGACATTTACATTCGTTTTTAAAAGTTACATTTCAAATGTTTTTCTTTCAGGAGATACAGAATGTATGACAATAGTTTTGAAATTCCAGGATTTACTGAGTATGGCGGAACAGTACAGTTTTGTGAAACTTTTGAAAGGTTTGTAGGAATCAGCAATTGCACATGGTTATGTATTATTTCTCAAGATGTTTTCATCTCTGTTTTTTTTTGTATTTAGCGATCAAGATGTCCCTGGTGCAGAAAGGTTTAATATGTCATTATCCAACTATTACTAACATTAAATTGTACCTCAATGCTTCTTAATCTTATTTGTGTTTCAGAGAAAATCCACTGTACGAGATGGAATCAAGAAGAGGGGATTTTTCGAATAAAACTGGGTATGGAAAATTACCAGTTTATACCGTCTGAAAACAAAAACACATCAGCAACTAGCCGAGGAAACAATGAAAATTGTATTTTGCTGGATTTTAAATTTATCCTCAATGGCAATAAAAAGGGCAACATATTTCCCAATGGAATTACAGATTTATAATTCTTTAAAGTGATGTTTTGTATATATTAGTAGCGTATAGTGCTGATGGATGGATTATTAACACACAAGAGAAATTTATACCTTTTTTCTTGTTAAGCACAGTAGATAATTAGCAGGCTCAGAACTAGGTTTTTAAATGACTTCAAACTCTTATCTGATCGTTCAGTTCATATAACTCATCAATATTTCCAAAGTATGGAAGTATCATGAACTGTAAACTATGTTTTTAACAATTTGTTTGTTCTGGTCATCCAATGTAAAAACTCATATATCTTCATGTTGTTTATTTTCTTAGATCTGTCTGACACTAACCACTTAAACTACTAACACGTCAAGGTAACGTTATTTATTAATCTTTATGAAGATCAATTATATATTCATCACTTCAGCCACTGATGTGCACCAGTGACTGCAATACTCAAATAATTAATGGCTAACAGGCTGAACTTGATTGAAATGGTTTAGAATCCATAGTGAATAATGTTTTTATCATTTCAATGATCATCTGTTGAGCAGAATATTTTTTTATGTATATTTTTGATGGTTTTTCTATACATTGTATATTGTAGATGTGTATTATGTTTCTTTGCTTATCCTTTTATTTGAGTGAAAGTAAAATTATAAATGTTAATATATTATTCCTAAAAGCCGGTTTCCACTTCATTCTCCTGGTCACTGCAATTGAGTCTGGTAGTTTGAATCGTTTGAGCAACTGAACGAATCAAAAAGCTTCTCCCTCAGTCACGTGACCTAATGAAAACCGGCCTTAAGTGTTGTATTAAAAATGCTCCACCATTATCGTAAAGACTCGATGTAACTGGTTACGTATATAGCAAATAACTCCTTGGTTCCTTTAATGTCTGATAGATGTATGATAGATCGTTATATGGACAAAGGCATCTTTGGCGCCGCAATTGACAGTAATAATTTTCGTGAGAAAACGGTCGAATACTGCTTTCAGCATTGTCGTCACTGTGTGATGATCATTTTTTATGGTCACCGATTTTTCTCTTGTATTATCAACTTATGTTGA
Source organism: Turritopsis dohrnii (assembly GCA_027922465.2). Classification (NCBI taxonomy): domain Eukaryota; kingdom Metazoa; phylum Cnidaria; class Hydrozoa; order Anthoathecata; family Oceaniidae; genus Turritopsis; species Turritopsis dohrnii. Next base: position 403,295 of record BQMF02000276.1, read on the forward strand.
ATCAGAATCATCATTTTCATAAAGGCGTCGTCTTCTAAACATAGTTACAAAATGTCAAATTTACAACGTGTACACGTACTTTTTTTATATAAGCAACCCAACTTTATGCCTCCTAGGAAAGTTGCTTAAAATTCGTCTAAAAATCCATAGGAAAGTTGCTAAACGGTTGCTCACATTTAATCTTGAATAATTTTGAAATTTAGACCAACTAAGAAAAAAAGTCAAGTAAAGAGGCAAATAACTTCTTAAGCCCTGTTCACACCGTATATTATTAACTAGAGGGAAATCTATTACTGTATGTCTTTTATTACAGTACGTATTAGTTTTATGTATATTCTGTAAATCTTTAAAAAATTATGTTGCTTAGATAAAAACTTGGGTATAGGAAGTTGCTTAAGTTTTTTAAAGATTTGCCTGGCATTGCTTATAAACACGTTGCTTATAAACAGGTTGCTTGTACTTTGCCGTTTATAAACGTCTACTAAAAAGGTAACATTATTTTTCCTATTACGAAGCGACTAAAAAAGGGTCTGGTGGAAAAGTAATCAGGCATCTTTCTTTCACCTCCTCCACCCCATTCATTAGCATAGTTCTTCATTTGCGACAGTGGGACGGTAAGGCTGCAGTTTCAGTCACTACTACTGCCATTGGAACCTGCAAAGGAATCAAAAGGTAAAACACAATAAATTAACCTAAAGTTGTTTTTATTACTTCCAAAGTATATTGTGATTTATACATACCTCATTGTTTATATTCTTTGTCTTTCTATAATAAAATTCAAAGTAGAATCAAAATCATGAAATGACATTTTTAGTCAGATTAAATTTTTTTTTTAGTCGATTACGTTCAATCCTCTAAAGTTATGTTCTTGTACAATATCATTATAAGTACTATAAATTATGTCTTTGACAGTAGACTTCGTCTAGTCTCTAAGTTTGAAACATCAGTAAGTTATAATGCATGTACAACTTTCTCTTCCTTTTATAACAAAGTTACAATATATCTCTCTATGTATATCCTTCTACACGTAACTTGCACTGATGAGTGCCTACTAAAATAATATTTAAACTTTTTATTAGCGTCCAACCCTCTAAGGACTAAGCAATTAATTAGTTGTATAAAGTAATCAAGTTCGTAAAAGCGTATGAATCTCAAGGATATTTAACAAGTACCTTACGGGAATTGAACTTCGCGAAAATTAATTCCCGCGAAATTTAATTCCTTTAAGGTATCACAATAAGAATTTCAATTTACGCAAACTTTCAGCAATTCAAAAAGTTAGAATTTTCCTTTCCAGTGATAAGATACTAGATCTGTATAATGGAACCACATGGCTTACAAGCTTTTTGGAAAGTCAGAGAAAAATTTCATAAGATTTTTTATAAAAGTATCTATAAGTGACTTTGCTTCAATGATAATTTCGTTTACCCAATCATCTATCAATATTTTGTTTTCGTTTCAGAGTTAACTAATATAGTATAGTTGTTTCACTGAGATTTGACAATATCTTCAATCTTAATTTAAAATGTTTTATCACTTCTCTATCCTTCTCTACTTCTGAATGTGTAATCTTGACTCTGTTTAAGTGGGCAATAAAGTCAGGAAAAACAGGGTGTCTTTTTAGAGAAAAGTCAGGGAAAATGTTTTGGTAAAAGTGCTAGGAACCCTGAACCATACCTGTATCGCTAATCTAGAATGGAACCTATACAAATGTGATTGGTTAATTTTGAGTCATATCTTCACAAGAATTTATGTAATATTTAACGTTCAGATGAAGCGAATCAGAGAAACGGTAATGATGACGAAATTGACGATGTGTTATTAATTCCAGCGTTTTCTGCTGAAGATCGTGTGAAACTCCTTTCTGTTTTCGATCAATTAAGAAAAGAACTCTTGTCAGAAGCGTATTCAGGGTCAGTCAAAAGGAATTTTTTATAATTTGTCTTACAAATCTTTTCTTGATTTTTGGCCCATCATAGAGTTCGTAGTTGCATGGGATCTCTATCCCTCCGCCAGGTACCCATTTGCCTTCTGGTGCAACACGGTGGTTCTCGGTTATTATAGCTTTCGCATAATGAATGTCCCAGTTTTTTAACAAAGGGGACAAGACTTCAGCCAGAATGTCTGGCACGTGACCAACTGTAATCGTTTGATCCTGCTGATCCACTTTTTCTCTTCTTGCATTTGTGTGCTTTCTTTCCTTTCTGATCTTTTTGCCCATTATTTTTATTGCTGGTAACCAAAATGGCATGGTCACTAATGGTCACTAATTTAGTACCCGCGAAAATTAGTGCCTTTAAAGTAGCAATGAAGAGAAACTGAATTTTGACACATGGCCGACATCACAGAGGCGTATATTCGTCCTTCATTTAAGACAGTGGGATGGTTAGGCTGCAGTTTCTGTCACTAATGCTGCCATTGGAACCTGCAAACGAATCATATTCAGCATATATTCATATTCTTCGCAAGTGATTACTTGTCGAAATGTTAGATTGTTCACCTGTTCAAGGAGCCAGCTCCCTGGGTTTAGACGAGCTAGCTTGGTTACATCTGACCTCTGTAGTATTTGTTTTGAATGTATATAGGAATGAACACGGAGTAAGTGAGCCTTGTATCAAACACACATCTCTTTTCCTTTTAAATAAAGTGAGTTCGGTAACCTACAGAGATAGGTGAGAGTTAACTAACTACAAGAACATAATATAAACTTAAGAAGTAGCAGAGATGTCCACTTTATTTCTCCAATTCACCTTTACGTCTAGTATCTTCTGGCTTCTCTGGATTCCTTCATTTTCAAAGTAACAGGAAAATATTGAGCGGCGTTTAAAACAATAATGCGTTCGAAATAAAATGTGATTGAAATAATTCTAGTTGACTGAGTTTATTGAATAGGTAGCAAAGGGACTGTAGAAGGTGAAGGTGTCAAAGACCTCGTTGATCAAATCATGCTATAACCTAATGTTGTGGATCTTTTTTTTGAGTGGGGAATTTTGTAACATGCTTTTACACGGGATGATATTGTTGTGACCATATAGGAAATATTGTTGTATCACTTCAAGTCAGAGTTTGTGGATGCAGAAGCCTTTCCTTATGGGTGACGTCAGCATGTCCATGTTGCATTGCTGCATGAAGTTATCAGCTGTGCTCTTGATAGTGGAGTTAAGTAACTCTGTCCAAGACATTTCCACACCAGTTTGGAGAACTTTTCCAACAGCATTGAGTAGGTCAGAATTCATACTTAGGTTGGATGCATGCCTCGAACAATGATAGGTGAAATCAATAGTGACGTCACCCTTTTTCTTGAGATGGTTTTTTTTTCGTAGATAATACACGTTTAACAAGCAACATGTTTATAATAACACTAACAAAAGGAAATACATATTTTTTTCAATTAATTCTTAGCAACAAATTAAGCAACACAACTACTCATGTTTTAAGCACCATTACTACTAACGTCTGACTTTGGTTGCTTATAAAAAAGAACGTGTATGCAAATTTGTGTATTAAAGCATGTTATGTAGCTGTTGCATTGCAATATGTTATGTGATTTTGTAACGTTCCATTCCCCCAACGTTAGGGTTAAAAATACGCAAATTATTATTGTCAATTGTCACACCTGAAATTCGTCATTATGAATTCGAAGTAGGTTCTAAGTAAATCAACGCAATTTGTATCCTTTTGTATAATTTATCTTGTGTATACTTTAGAGAAATATTTTCTAGCAATTTTGTTACTGATTGCAATTTGGATTTTTTTATTGTTTTTTTTGCTTTTTTGTTTTTATTTCCATGACTACGAAAGTCAGTAAAATAATTTATTCTGTGAATGTGGTAATTAGAAATTTGAAAAATTTAAAATCATATTTCAGGACGTTTTAAAAATACTGCTTTCCAGAAGTCATGTTTATATGTCACGTTTCAGGACATTTGTCCATACGGTTCTCGTTTTGATGAATTGTTCTGAATTGAATAAATTGTTAAGCGAAGATCGCGAGGGGAAAATATATCCGTTTTCCCAACATGATAACGAGTTCGTGTGTCGACAACTGAGCGAGCGCGACCTATAAACATGATTTCGGAAAGGTCTCTTTTAGGCTAGTTCAGACGTGGTGTTTACGACGATTTTGATGATTACAAAAGTTTTCACATTATGGGCCATTCAATAATTACGTCACGCTACAATCGAAAATTTTTTATATTTTGATGTCACGGACTTGAACTGAGTACTACCCACCCCTCTTTTTACCGTCACTAGCGTGACGTAATTAAATCGTCGTAGTCGTCGTAATCGCCAGGTCTGAACCAGGCATTAAAACAGTTGAAAAAGATGGCTGTCATTACTTGAACTACAATCAAAGCAAACAACGCAGCTTATCACACATAATTCTAGACTTCTCCATGAGAAACTGTTGTGAAAGTCTTTGGAAGAACGAGGCAAAAGTAATACTTAACTCATTCACTCGAACAACTCGAACGAACAACTCGAACTTTTTGAAATAAAATTTGAGGCGTACTTAATTTACTTGATGTATTTGACAGCGATAGTTTTAAGATATTTTGCTACCATATTGTTAACTTCTTTATGATACGTATATGGGGCATTGATCTAATGGCTTATTTGAATTTTATTTCCATCTCCTTCACTGACCCCTGTGCGTATGAATTGTGCAAAAAGACACTTTACGAATATGGTGAGATTTATTTTCGTGAAAAATTTCGCGTGGATTAATTTTCGCAAATGGCCGTTTCGGAAAATTTCTTATGGATTTACTTTCGCGGCCAGAAGGATCATGATTGAAAAAAAACTCTTCAGGTAAAAGTTACAGTAGACTTGTATTTCATCAACTGTTAGATTGCATAACGCATTAACATTTGTGCTCACCTCCAGCGTTAAATCGTAACCATGATTGGGTTGATATCACTGAATGGGTCTAAGTTTGGCAGTTCTTTTGAACTCAGACGCATAGCGTCAGCAATCCCTGCTGCACGCCATCCGTTGTTGATTAGCTTTTAACCATCAGCAGAAGTGATGTATACTTATAGAAAGCAACAATCCATCCTGCGTAAAGAGCTTGAGAGTTTGACGTAAATTTACATCTCCCTCTTCCAAAGCCTTTCCCCTCTCTGCTCTAATTGCTGCGAAATTTGGTCGGAATACCACTTTTTCTTTTGCGTATAAAGCAAGATAATCTTTCCTTTTTAATTGATTGTTTGGAGCAGCGAAAAAAAAGTTGAAACAGCTTCAACTTTTTCGCTATAGAAATTGTGAATCGAAGTCAATCAAACTGTAGGAAAACATCGCTCTATGGGAAAAAAAGTCTAGTAGTAGAAGGTAGAAACAAGGAGACCAATAAACATGATAGAAAAATGAAGAAAAAAAATATTACATGTTCCGTGGGTCGACGATTCCATTAACTGCTATATGATCTTATTAGATTCGTGTCAGGGATGCACGAGAGCGGTTGGAGGATTGGGTGAAGGGTTGGTGATGGAGGAACTTTAACTTATGATAGAATAATTGGTAATCGTGGAAAGATTTTTATCAACGTTTTTATGTGTTCCTCAAAGTATCAAAATGGAATGTAAGAAATTTTGACCTTCACATCGATGTTTAAAGGGTTTTTAAACTGACGTCATGAAATTGGTACTAGGAACGCTGAGAACTTACTCTAACGAGGTTTTTTTTGGCCCTGAAAATCGGGATGTTTTATAACAAAACCAAAACTAAATATTATTTTATTCCTCTTGCTGCGAAAAGCAACAAAAGAAACTTCTTTTTATTCTCTTAAGAAATTTCCATTTTTTTCTTCGAGATCGAAAGTCGGTTGATTCTTGGCTAACACCGACAATAATGTCGTTGGTTGATCGGGATGATTCGTGCAAAACAACTGTCGATAAAGACGCATCACTGTTGGTATGTACACCGCTGTCAACCTGAGCCAATACAAAAATGCCAACACCTTCCCTCTGTTCGTGTATATCATATGTTACTTTTGGAAAACCCTCAACTGAAAATTTCAAATCCACGTTATTGTAAAGCAAATCAGTAAGCATGGGCGTGGAAGCGTAACCAAAGGAGATAACATCGCGAGAAACAGGTGGAACTCTTCGAAAATCCTGTACAGATGCACTTTTAAATATTAGAACCCTGGATGGCCTTTTCTTTACAACTTTTTCTTCAATAGCGTTTTGCTGGCACTTGCAACCACAATAAGCATAACCAAGTAATACCAAAGTTATCGAACCGTTCACAAATCCATTAGCCAGCAAGAATATAATGATGAAGCCATCTAAATAATAGACGGTCGATGATTTTTTTTGTATTGAGTAATGCCAACCAATTTATGATAAAGTCGAAAAGCTAAGCCTACCACAAACTCACAAAGTGTACAGATCTCGTAAGTTATAACCTGCTGTGCAAATGATCTGCCTGAAAGAGAGTAGACACTTACCAAAAATATTTGCGGCTTCCATATTTCAAAATATTTTTTCAAAATATCTTTTATATTTCGTTGATGACTCCCAGAAAGAAGAACACCAACACAAAATATCGAGCGAAATAAAATACACCCTTATCACGGGAATACAATTCGTCGAATGGATAATCCTTTTTCAAAATGACGTCAAATTTGCACCAAAAAAAACAGATGACGCAAGAGCACTTGATTATACAGACAGCTGCAACATATAATTAAATTATTTCAGTCTGTGATAACAAGACAAATATCCCGATTCTATTTCGGGAAGAGCAAATTCGTCATATCTTCCTAACATCCCATCTACACGCGCCTGTCATTTCATCTGTGGAAAGTAATTATCTGTCACCTCAATTCGATTACAAAATACTTCTTGCTTTTTAGAAGTTCTAAAAAAAAGTTCTCGTCGATACAAATTTTTTTCACCTCACCAAAACTTTTTGTCGTTCTCGGCCGACAATGTTTTTACCGACAAAGTAAATAAATTTACGTCGATGTGTGGTGACAAAAAATGTGCCTGTCTTTTTTTATTTATTTATTAGGTATAGGTATACGTGGTATAACTGGTGGTTTGCTGTGATGATGATGAGAACTTTAGCACTAAAGTTGAATTTGAGTCTTTTAGTCGAGGCTTTGGTTCGCATGGATTGATCACATACCTTATCGGCCCTTTTTACGCCGGCCCTAATTTAACGCCGGCCCTTTTTACGCCGGCCCTTATTCCGCCACCCCAAGATTTTGCCTTAACGCCACTTAGGGCCGTTATTTACGCCTCAAAAGTAAAAAAGAAAAAAAAATTTTTTAAAGCACTATTTTTCACTTTTTCTGTTCAAATTTTAACTTCTACTACAAATGTCTTCTAATACATATCATCTAATACATCGCAAGACTTAATCTATTACAATTATTTCGTCCTCTTTTTCATTAATGCTTTCATTATTTTCTCTAATTCCCTCATCGTCATCTGATTCTACCTCTATTTCTGTTTCAACTTCCCCTTCATCTGACTCTTCATTGTCTCCAAAGAGTTCTTTCACATCTAAAGTTTGTTTCATTTTTTCAAATCTAAATTTCAACTTAATAACGCCGATTTTTTGAAAAATTTCCATTTTTTTGGCCCTTTTAACGCCGGCCCTTTTAACGCCGCGCACCAAAATTAACGCCACATTAGGGCCGGCGTAAAAAGGGCCGATAAGGTAGTCAGAAGGAAGAAAATATTCACTTTAGATGAAAGAGGCTTCAATCTGTCCCTTTTCATGGAAACCAACCATCTGGCACATACTTCTTGATTATTTGAGGAAAATTTATGGAATTAGAGTTCTTATTTTTATCAAAGCGGTTTATACATCTATACGCTGAGCAGGATTTCAGCGTAAATTTACTTTTGTTTTCAAAACTTTTCAATGTCACTGTTAAGAATGGCTACCAATGCCTCACCACAATATGCCGAGTAAGACATCTAGCGCTTCGCATCTATGCATGTCACTCACGACATTCACGTGGCAGTTGGGCCTACGTAACTAATTTTACACACAGACTTTATTACTTTCTGTTAATTGTTAATTAAAAAAACACATTTTGAAGAGTCGAACTTAATTAGAGCAATAATACGACTGTATAAGACTTATGTGATAAAAAGAGGACTAGTATAAGACTTATGTGACAAAAAGAGGACCAGTCTAAGACTTATGTGATAAAAAGAGGACCAGTAAAATTCTATCTGAAGAGGTGTGTTTTTGTAAAATCCAGACTGGCGTTCTTACACAAGAAAAACGTACAGTGTGTTTCAGAATGTTGAAAACAGAAATTTCAAAACTGATTTTTTTCAATTAGTATACATAATTTAGAAAGCCCCCAACATCTTTCAACTTGCATATATTTGTGAAAAATGAAAAGGTGGCTTTTGTAAAAATAAACACTTGAAATAAGCGTGCAAAGTAATGTTTTTTCGTGTAACAGGCTCATCGGTTTTACAAATCTCCCTACGGAAGTCAAATATTCGATGGTTTTACGTGTCCAAACATTGGAAAATACGTTTTCTTGATCAATTAATAATCGAATAAGGCTACATAAAATTGGGACTTTTAGTTACTTTTACTAACTGAAAATGTTTTGATATTGAATAGATGTATGTTTTTGACCATTTAAAGCTTACCTCCCATGGAAAAATAAGTTGATATTTTTATATAACGTAAAATTACTTCTACTTTATGAATATAAAATTTATTTAACGGTTTGACGTCATTAAGTTCCTCTCATTAAAACAACACAAAAGCGAAATGAACATCAACGAAAAAAATGTTTCTTGGAGATTCCAAAACTGCATATTTATGCTCAATTGACACCACTTGACATCGGTGGAAATCTGATGGTCGTACGGTTCGTGCTCGCGTCGTTGATAGTGTACTCCTGGTAAAGTGTGCTTGTTTGTAACATGATGTATGTCAGAAAGGAACCTTTCCACCTATTCACCACCGTTACCACCAATAGAAATGATTTATAACGTAGCCCACTGACCCTTAACAGTTATTTTAACATGACATGGAATGACGAAGTATGTTTTACGGAACTATTTTAAACTCACCCTTTTTTGGGGGGGACTATTCATTAACTTTTTAAGGATGCCCTTGACGACGACGTGTTAAGGATCGACTTGATGTTTTATATGTTAGGTCTTCTCTCATCAGTTTTTTGATTTGGATGTTGAACATCGATATCCATGTCGTGATTTTCTTGTAAGTTATTAACAGTTATAAACCCCTCTTTTCCCATCATACCTGCAGAAATGACCACGTTATAAAAATCAACATAACAAACTTCCTTGTTACACCCACTTTGACTTGGATATTACTTGCCTTGAGAATTTTTGACTTCCTTTACATCGGCAATCTTGAAGTCAAGAATTTTATTTGTGTTGACGTCCATGAATGACACGGTGGAATAGGCAGCGTTATGTCCTATGTCACACTGTCTATCGATTGACAATTGCAGTTGTTGCTTGGATTCCTTTAATTGATTAATCATGCTTTTCTAATGATTTTACCAGGCCAGCTGGATCGCAGGAAAAGACATAGTAACCTATTTAAAGTGAACGGGCGCTTATTAGATTGACTTAACATTAACTCAGAAGTTAATAAGCGCCCGGGCGATAATTAGAGCTTTGAACAAAGAGCAAAAATTCTGTAATAGAAACGGAAGATTATATTTTTGTGATGTCTAAATGTAAGTTATAAGTACAAAATCTTATTTCGTTGCCATGAAAAATACAGTTATTTTTATTTTTTTATGATAAAAAGCAATGCCTCGTTCACAGCTAGCATGACCATTTCAAAATTTCCTTATAAACGCCCCTCTCCAATTAGTGCCTCTCTCTAATAGGTGCCCCACTAATTTCCAAAAAAAGTGTAAGCGTCCGGGCGCTTATTAGAGAGAATACGGTACGTATAAAACTACGACATTCAACTAACCTTAGTTCAATTATAACTTACCACGAAGTCTGCAGTAGGTTGTATTTTTCAATAAATGGCATATTCAAAATATAATTTTAGGTATTGCGGCCATCTCTGTAGCTGCTGTCACAAGCAAGCTATGATGCGAATATAAAATCGAGAACAAAAATTCCTTCCGACGTTTGGATCCTTTTAAAACATTTTGTATACCTCGAGTGGCGGCAATTTTCGGTTGTGTTGACCAACTAGCGTCGCAATCGTTTATGACCGCTTATAAACCACTTGTGAACCACTTGGATAATTTTGAACCTTGTTCTGAGGCCTCTTCAGCCAGATCATTTTCTAAACAGTTATCAATAAGGTTGCTTGGACACTTTGTACAGCAGCAACGGTTTAAAAAATTAACTTGAGTTCCACGACTTCTCACCTAAAAAGACCACTTTTTAGCAACATAGAAAAATTTTAGAAGCACATGTCATCGATAATGTAATTGTTGCAAGACTTACCTTTGGTCTCCTCAGCAGCCTGGAGCATTTTGTAACGATAACGTGAAATATTAAATAAAATGGCGTCCTCATTGAACATCATGAGGTGAGTTAACTTTGTCGATTTTTTTTCATAAACAGTAAGATTTATCAAAACGAAACTTAAACAAGATTCGCAAAAATGCGACTATATATTTCCCCAAAGTTGCAAACATTTTATCAATTATTGTGTATACAGTGATAACCATGAGAAAAATGTATCGTTAAATAATTACAGTATAGCTACCATCAACCTGATACTCAGATTGAATTTAATACCACAAAAAAATTTACTTGCTGAGAAGTTACTATGGACACGTAGCTAAAAACCTAAAAGACCTAAATGCGGCTAATATCTCCCCTTAAACAACTGCATATCAACAACCCCATCAATGTGTAAGACAATTCCATCATAATATATGTATGATCTTTATTGTTGCAGAAGCTTGACAAGTTTCCTATCCTATGTAACATAAAATAAGGGTAAACATTGTAATTTAACAGAACACTTGCCTTTTGTAACTCGGACAAAACTATCTTACAACATTATACAATCAAATTCGTATACAGGTTTTCTGTACAAAAGAAGAAAAGAAAATTGTTAAACCTAATTTTAATACCACAGTATACTTTCGGGTAGACGTATAAGCAAATAACTATCAAAAGCACTCAAAATCTCTACAAACAAATATTATATACGTGTAACATTTCAAATTAGGACAGAATAGTTATTTTCAAAAAACAGAAGGGCTTAAAGTGACAATTTATAAAACTAAATTCAAGTATTCAGAATAAACATCTCTGTTCAAAAAAATATGTTCACGCTCCATTGTTTATTTTGTGATAAAAATGACCTTCATATTAAATCCCAAATGGAAAAAAAACAAACTTTGGTAGTGAAAATACATATCCATAATCACTACATAGCTGAAAGTAGAAGTTCGTGTTATGGCTTGATTTAATCTACAGACTGTCATTTGTATTGTGTTTTGATTTACGTTCGTTTTTCGTACAGGAAACAGTATATTAAATTTTGCAAAAGAAAATATATGATATACAGTATCAAAACAGTATACGTGACCATGGAATTCATCCATAGTAAACTATGTTTCTGTTGCTAAATGACTATCCAGCGAAGCACACTCGACCAGATTCTGTCAAGTTATTATGTGTTTCAATCCTGTGTTTTAAAATATTATACGTAATTGGTTTTCTGAACTTCTTATTGCATATACGGCATCACGTTTTTACTTGCTGTTTTTGTATGTACTTTTTGAATTAACAAACTGGTTGAACGGTTGTTCTCCACCATGAAAAGAATTTCCTTTATTTATGGTACATCGTGCTTTCAGTTTTGGGCTAAATTATATCAGGATGTAAAATGAAAATAAATCTTCAGGCTGGCTATTGATAATGACATTTCACCTTTGCACTGAAACCACAGCTTCAATGGTTTGCTGTTCGAAGCAAATTAATTACCAATCATCATAACATTGATCAACAAAAACAAAACATCATTGATATATCAATTTTTTCTGGTTTTTACACGTTCATTCAAAAGTTTTAACAAAGATTTTTAAGACAACACTGAACTAAAACGATCCATTTCCATCATTTAACGTTTCATCTATTGAATCATTTTAAAAGCTAGCAGAAAAAAAGCAAAAATCTTCCACTGCTCATCTGCACTGACTGAAAAAAATGGCGTGCTGTAGACTAGCCTCTGTTCTTATCTACTTTGGCTAGGCGAAAATTCAATACCGAACCGCGACTATAAAAGTGAACGGAGAAGACGATGAAGAAGGAAAGTGCCGGTTTTAACATATATTTCGCCCTATGGGGAAATATATAATAGTTACACATTCTGAATGGTTTGAACATAACTTTCTTTTTCACAGAAGGTAAGCTTTAATAAAGCTTGAGAATTACGTAAGGGCGCGTAGCGCCCGCAATGTAATTCCGATTTTAATACTGGTATCTCCGCTTTTCCCGATAAATCTAGAGGTCATGCTTCAACCGAAGAACACTAAATAGTACTACATAGTCAAACAAATAAGAACTCAGTAATTTCAGTTAATAAACAGTTGTATTTTCTAATTTAATTACTATACAACCGACCGCGAGAACGACCACCTCGATTGTATCGTCCAGCATACCCTAAAAATATAACCATAGAATTGTTAAGTCATAGCGGTGGGGCGGGAGGGCAGTATTAGCTCGTCGGTTCCGATTTTACTCATAAAATCGGAATTACATTGCGGGCGCTACGCGCCCTTACGTAATTCTCAATTTTACTTCGTAAAATCTCCACCGGAGCTAATACTGGTATCTCCGCTTTGCCCGATAAATCTAGAGGTCATTGCTTCAACCTCCTCTCTTCAAAGCCTTGACTTAGCAATACTGATTGATAAGTTGAGTTAGAATTATCTATTTCCTTATTATAAAACTTTTGGAAAGTTGATTCACTAGACCAATGACCTTGCTTCAGCACATCTTTAACTGAAACACCCTTTTTAACGGCTTTAGAGCTGGATGCTTTCCTTACTGAGTGACCTGAAAAAACATTGACATCAACCCCCAACAGTTCAAGAAATTGACAGAGCCAACGTGAAACTGAAGATGTTTTCACTGCCTTATGTGGTTTAATGTGAGCAACCAAAAGTTGGTTATCAGTAACTAATTTCCCTTCGACCTATGTAGGAATCTATAGTTTGACATACACAAAGTTTTGGCTCCTCCTGATATTTGTAAAACTTGAGTGGAAGCAAAGTTTTTCCAGGTTGGCTGACTTTAGAATGTTTGAAAAATGAAATAAATAAAAGTGTTCGTGTCTCACCAAATGACTTAGATCCAAGCCAGTGATCTCTGATGCTCGTGATGCTGTTGTGAGAGCCATCAGCATGGCCAATTTAAGTGTCAACATTTTATCAGACAGTAAGGCATCTCCTTCTAAATCTCGTATGTAGTTAAGTGCACATTCAACATCCCATATGAACATACATTTGGGTTGAGGAGGCCTTTCATTAAAGATACCTGTCATTAATGCTGAAACCCTTGGGTGTACCCCTACTGGCATCCCATCCACAGGATCATGATACGCTGAGATCGCAGACCTGTGGGCCCCTATGGTGCTATGCTGCAGACCTTTTTCAAACAAATCTGCTAAGAAATCCAGAACAAACTTTATAGGGCATCTAATGGGACATATTTGTCGTTCAGAACACCAGCCATGCCACTTTCGCCAGGACGATTCGTAATTGTTAAGTGTCCCTTTTCGTCTGGAGAGAGAGATAAGACAGGCAGCCTTTTCTGATATTCCCTCTGCCGCCAAGCTTTTCCTGAAATAGTCCATGCCACTAGACGCAAGGCGCTGTTTACTATCAGTGGGTGTTGTAAGCCCTTGGGATCTTGAAGAAGATCCCTTCTGTGTGGAAGCAGTAGGGGATTCTGCACTGACATTCCCAGCAATGTCGGGAACCAACTTTGAGTTTGCCAAGCTGGGGTTATTAAGATCATTTCTGCCTTTTCCTCCTCTACTTTCCTGGCAGTTCGACCTATCAGGGAGAACGGGGGAAATGCGTAAGCGTACTGGTGACCCCAGTTCACTTGAAATGCATCCCTTCCCTGACTGTAGGGGTCCAGTTTCCAGGACATGTACTGAGGCAGTTGATGGGAAACTCTCGATGCAAACAGATTTATGTCGGGAGTTCCCCTCTATTGACAAATTTTCTGAAAAATTGCCGGAAGCAGTTTCCATTCGCTGGAGTCCTTCACTGACCTTGACTCCCTGTCTGCCTCCTTGTTTAGGGCACTTGGGATATACTCTGCTGTAATTGTGATCTGTCTCTCTAAAAGATATCCCCAGATCCGTTTGCTTATTGATAAAAGACTCTCGTTGTGGGTGCCTCCCATTTTCATCAGATAGGCTAAGGCCACCATATTGTCCATCTGCATGTGAATTGATAACCCCTTCTTTTCGGGCATTGTGAATGTCCTTATCGCTATCTCTGCCGCTCTTAGTTCCAGGACATTTATGTGCAACATCCCTTCCTCTCTGTTCCAGGGTCCCCCCGTTTGTCTTCCCCTGCATGCTGCACCCCATCCCTCTTTCGAGGCATCGGATGATATTATCATCTGCGCTGGTGGCGCAATCAAACACTTCCCATTGTAAAGCTCCAGGTTCAGAAGCCACCAATTTATCTCTTCCTTGGCCTTGTCTGACAGAACAATAGTTGCCTCGAAAGAGTGCTTTGCTGAAAGCTCCTGAATCTGTTGCCTTTGCAAGAATCGGTACTGCAGAGGGGCTGGTAATACCGCTATTGCTGTGGACGACAATCTGCCTATCAGTTTGGTCAAATCCCTCACTGTAACCTGAGGACATTCCAGTATGCTTCGACACTGAGCTTGTATGGCTATCACTTTGTCTGAGGGTAGACTTACACTCATTGTTTTGGAGTCTATGACTACCCCTAAAAATTCCAAAGATTGTGTTGGTTCTAGGATTGATTTTGATATGTTGATCAGGAAACCCAATTGTTGAAACAAAAATATTAGGGTATCCCTTGCTGTTAGCAAGTGTTCCATCAAACTGGCCATAAGCAGCATGTCGTCCAAGAAAACTATGATCCTCACATTCAGTTTCCTCAGTAGAGATATTGGAATTTTCATAAGTTTTGTAAATACTCTTGGGGCTGGACTGAGTCCGAAACAAAGGCAAAGGAACTCGTACAGGCTGCCTTCCCACATAAATCTTATGTACCTTCTTGATTCCTCTGACAGAGGAATTACGAAAAAGGCATCCTTTAAATCGATTTTGCACATGAAGTCCCCCGGTCTTAACATTTCTTTTAGTAAAAAGAGGCCTTCCATTTTGAAATGTGCGTATGGTATATGCCTGTTCAACTCCTTTAGGTTTATCACTGGGCGATTTCCCCCACCCTTCTTGCCCACCAGAAATATTGAGCTCAGGAATTGACCGGACACTGGCTGTGCTTTCCTTATTGCACCTTTTTCCAACATAGATTTTATTTCCTGTTTCACAAGTCCCTTTTCTTTGTTTGTCATGCAAATTTGATGTGGCCTTCTCTGCTGTACTGGTTGGGACTGAAAGCCTATTTGGAAACCTTTCACCATATTCAGTATGTTTGGGTCGCTCGTTAATTTCTCCCAATTCTTTTTGAAATATTTTAGTCTGCCCGCCAAAGGTACATTCGGAATCGAGTCCGGGAATAACTGGGACACCAGTGGGTGTATTCTGTGGAACTGATCTGGGGATAACAGTTCCACATTGGTCAGAAGAGAACTTTTGCAAAAATTTAGTGTTACCTCTTTGTCCTCTGCTTGATCCTGAGTTGGCCAAGGCTTGTCCTGCTGCCAAGAAGACACCACGCCCTCTACCCCTAGCTGATTGAGGTAAGGGGCCCCTCGGAAAGGGCCGTCGACCACCATTGCCACCACGATCAGCCTTGCGCATTGCACCAAACAATTCCTTGGACTTATTTTTCGCATTAACAGATTTAGAAACCACCTCTTCATATTTTGGACCAAATAAAAACTCGGATTGATTGTCTGCGAATGCATCTGACATATCCTTTAAGATGGATTCTGTTCTTTTCTTGTCACTTAGGAAAGAAATCAGGATATTGAATCTTCGTATGTAGGAGCACGAATTGAATGCCTGCCCCAGAAGGACAGTTTGATCAAATAAGTTTGATATATCTACCATAGCATCCTTCTGATTCTCAGAAGTTCCTGAGGATTCCAGCACTTTCTCTTTTTCCTGCTCTATGGCAGACCAAATTCGACTCAGGGGTCCATACACATTGCTGATCCTCTGTTGGAGAGATGACAATTGCTGATCTTGGTTAATTGTTACTTTTCTTCCCTGCTCATTTAGCAGTTCTCTCAGGTATGGGTCAATGCCCTTTACTCCTTCCACATTTTGTGGTACTGGATTTTGTGATAATATCCCTTCTTTGAGGGCTTGGCTTGGTATAAATGTCTGCATATATTTATTGGCATATGTTGCCAAATCAGGGTCTAATGACCAATCATTGATATCTCCCCCACATAATTCAAATCGCCCCACCTTTGCTGGCGGTTCGTCATGAGACTCTGTCTCTCTCCCTCTTTTCGGGGGATTGTCAATATCTTGAGGATTCAATCCTCCTGTTGGATCGTCATCCACACTGTCTGACAGGGGTGAGTGTTGTTGTTCCTCACAATCTTCACCGGTCATTCTACAAGAACGGTGAGAAAACACGATGAAATATAACCGGTGGGGTTAAAATCAATTAATATTGAGTGGCATTTGTCATTTCATTTCTATTATCAACTGACGATTTCGAAGAAAACTGCGGATTACCATAAGATAAATTTGTTTACTTACTTAAGCACGTCTTGTCGTTCGAGCGAGAAAAAGCGAAGAGGAGGTTGAAGCAATGACCTCTAGATTTATCGGGCAAAGCGGAGATACCAGTATTAGCTCCGGTGGAGATTTTACGAAGTAAAATTATCAATTCAAACCCATCCTCCTTTAGGTTTGGTTTCCATCAGGCGTTAAATCGCGTTAAGCAGGTGGGTTAAATCGAGATAAATTTTAACGCGCAATGGAAACGATGATGAGTCATTAGCGCTTCAATTTTATCTCGAATTAACGCCGATTAACCCGGAATTTAAATATCAAATTTTTTTGATATTTTAACGCGAATTAGTTGCCACCTGCTTTATCAAAGAATACCGACATTCACGTCACAATCAAAATCGGATCTATTTACTCATTACTACAAGGAAGTTGAGTAAACTTTTGTTCAATATGGCAGAAAAAACGAAGGAAATGTATTTTTAAATGCAATTTTAGCTGCAACTACAAACGGCTGCAATTACCTCAAGCCTACTTAAAATAGTATTCCATACCACTAGCTTGAAGTTCTTGTACTAACTGATGATAGTCACCAAGCTGCTCTCTTTCCAGAAAGATGTCTCGAACCCAAAGCTAGGTTGCCTCCTCTTACGTTTTTTTGTTCTTTTGTTCTTTTTTGTCTTAAGATCCAAAGCAAAAGTTCTTCCTCGATGTTATCTGTCATGTTTCATTCGAAGAAAGAATTAAACCCGAGGTAATACTCAATATGATTAACTCCAGAGACAAAAATGAACCCGAAAAAATTAACGCGATTTAGCGCCTTATGGAAACCAAGCTTTACACTGTCTTAGTTTATTAAAGGCTTTGAAAAGATCTAGTTAGTTAGTTATTTCTATGCATTTCTGGTTTCATGAATCATGAAGTTTTTATTTTTGTCGTAGGAGATGCGTGTGGTTCTATATAAGCTCCTAGGTGGTTTTATTAAAAACATAACGCCGTCGTCCGTATATCAAAAAGGCAAGAAGCCCTGGGAACGAGGTTGAACGAGGTTGTTGCACAGCTCACATATGTATAATTCTTTTGTCTTAAACACTAAATTTGCTGGTGTTTTTATTAGATCCTATTTACATTAACTAAATGACGCTTCTTCATATTTTTGGTAAACGTTAGGAAGCATTTATGTAGTAAGTTGGCTGCTACCGTTTTTCGGTAGATGCTCATATAGTACATCGAAAAGGCAAGAAGCCCTGGGAGCAAGGTTGTTTTCCACCGTCTATATATATAGATATAGATATAGATTATTTTGAAATTATGTATCCTCATGGAAAAAAGCAGCTTTGTAATTAATAATAGCTCTAATAATAATTCCGTTTCCAACATTCTGCAACACGTTGTATATGCATCCACTTTGATCATGTGACACAATTACTATGGATTGGTTGTAAATTGTCAGGTGATCAGAAAACAAATAAAACTAAAAAGTGGCTTTGGAACGCCTTCAATTTTACCACAGAAATACATAACACTTGCGTGATACCGGCATAAAGCTGTATTCAAACTACAACGTCGCATGACAAGCTGTGAATGCGTCGGCTAGTGAGCCGGGAGGTGCCGATCGACATGCTGTTTCGATGACATTTTATTCATGGTGGCGAAAATGATAAGATGACAGTTAACAGAAAATATATTCTGCGTTCTTTCATAAGGCTTTTTTCGATTCAACTTTTACTTGTTAATATGGAAAACAACTTTTTTCTGTGTGTTTGCGTGATCAGTTTCGGATTCATTCGTATGACAGATCGCTAAATAAAGTATGATTCGTTTATATTATCACAAAGTATGTTTATGATAAACGAATATCATATTCAATGCTTTCTTTAATTCTCAATGTATATATATATTTATAAATATTATTGATAATCTTTATTCTCGATTATATGTTTTGTTGGCGTTAGAGTTGTTTTAAAAGTTTACAAAATTTATTTGCACTTATCGAGACAAATTTGTTAGCCTATTTTCGTGATAATTGGCAAATATATGTATGATCTGTCAAAAATTGAATCGATCATTTTGTTCACTGCACAACGAACATATTGAGTATTCTACTCATTTGATCGATGCTCAATGAGATTGTTTTCGCACTTCTATCGGTGCGCCTTTCCACTAAGTGAAAAATCTATTGGTCGACTGTCCGAATTCTCGCTTTTGATTGGTCCCTAATAATTTATTTTGACTGAATGTATTTTGATTTGTTAATATATGGTTACCGCATGGAAAACTAGTTTTATTTCGAAATGAAGAGATGATAGTGTTTACTTTCATTCAAGCAAACGTCTGATTTCTAGTATTTGGATTGTTTAGACATTACTTGCATAAATTCAACAACACTTTCTAAAAGATATTTGTACGGAGCCGAATAAACAGATTTATCGCTTGATGTTTGTTGATCAAATATTCAAACACAAGAATCGTTAAACTATGTAACGTGCTGGTGTTATAATGAGTTTTCCCATCACTTCTCATCCTGTCGATAAATATTCCGATATGAATGCAGTGGATTATTCAATGCATCCGGGTGCAGCGCACACGAGACAGCCACTTGTACACCAAGAAACCATTTTCCGTTGGCCTCATACCAATGCCCCGAACGAAAGACAATTGTATAATTGCAATCAATACTTTCAAGAAAAACCTAATCAACCTCGTTTTGAATTCAATCGATACGATGCTAGGTATCCTCCATACGAAGTCGGTCGTTCCCGTCACGACTATAATACCTTACATGAAAATCAACAAAAACTCCACGAATTCCAAAAAAATGGAAGTGTAGCAAGATGTTTCGATCCGAGATTACAAGGCTTCGATGTTCGTCCTCCCTCACATCCACCCTACAAGAAACCGACGTTTCATGAGAAACACGACGTCAGACCTACGTGTGACTCCATGCCCAATCCACACGACAATGGTATGACGCTGCATAAATTACACAGTCAGCCATTGGATATTCGCTCTTCCGATCAACCACCATCCCACATGCATGCAACGCACTTGAGACTTAATGCAGCAGCACCTCATTCTATGCTAAATTCAGATGAAATTTCTTCCGTGTCAAGTAATGGCGTCAATTTTATGCCGCCTGTCATATCGGCGACAACCACATCATTTCCAAAAAATGAAAGTTTGCCGACACCAGAGCAAGGAATTCTGGACAGATCGTCAAATGAGAATAATGACGCTATGATGTCGGAAAAATCAGAAGAAGGCGTGTCAGAAAACGTCAAGTTAAGTGAAACAACGTTGAAAGAAGAGACGTCACATAGCATGTCTAAATCACTGAGTAATACCGACGAAAAAGCGACAGTAGATAAAAAAGACGATTTACATAAAGATTTCGTCAAACATTCTAAATCAGGAAATAGCCCACAGACTGAAAAAGTGGATGATTCAAATGGAGCGCCAAAAGAAAAAGATTTGTCCGATGGTTCTTCATCACCGGATAATGGACTGCCAAGTTACACTGCCATGATTGCTCAGGCGATACTTCGGAAAGAGACCAACAAAAGTACGTTATCAGACATTTACGAATACATGGAAAAACACTTTCCATCGCTTGAAAAGCGAGGAACTGGGTGGAGGAATTGTGTGCGCCACACTTTGTCGCTGAACGATTGTTTTATTAAACTCCATCGTCCTGAAAATGGCCGAAGTTGCAATTGGGCAGTCCATCCTTCATATTTTGAAAGTTTTTCACGTGGAGATTATAGAAAGAGACGCGCTTTACGTAAACGCCCGCGTGGCTTACAATGGATTGATCCCATCATGCTTGGAGGCTATCCTTTCGTTCGAGAACATGACATGCACCCAAACGCTGACCAGCAACAGTCCCCCTTCTACCCGTACCCACCCAATCCAGGAATGTGGAATCCACCGCAACAACCTTACCCTAATCCCAACCAGCCATCCCCAAGTCATTTGCATCATTTTCCACAACCACCATTACCACAACACACGGTCATGCACCCGTCTTACCCACCTCCACCTCCACCACACCCGTCGCATGCGCATATACACAGCAACCATTGCACGAACCCTGACTGCTACTGTCAGTTTAATAAAAGTAATTTTCGCGGAGGTTATACTCCCTAAGAACGTTAGAGTCTCTAAGAACGTTAGAGTCATCACCAAGACTATAAAATAGCACGTATGTTGTTAGAAGTGATGATGTAGTATGTGTATACACCCTTTTCTTTTGAAGAAATTGCCAAAGAGTGAAACGTTTTTCGTTAAAAACATCCTTTTGTTTTGCTTTGCTTTTTTTTCCTTTTCTTTTCTTTTTTTTTTTTTTTTTGTTAGCGCATCATCAGGGATGGAAAAAGGGAAATTCTGAGCTGTCGGACATTTTTAATGAAATGCCGTCGCCCAACAAAAAAGAAGCATAATAGCTCATTTTTCTGTCGGACATTTCTATTTTTTTCTATTTATTTCGGCCGTTTCTGGAAAGCTCTCGGAAATCGCCGATGTCCGGCAGCTATTTCCAACACTGATCATGGTTTCTCATCTACAGTTGAAAGTGAGCGATTTTTTTTTTGTTATTGAATTTTGTGGAATACTTTTTTAGAAAGAGGCTAACTTGAAATTTTATATATGGGCGATCAAATATATTAAGTCCACGAACAAAAGACTAACTCCTGGCGTATGAATATACTGATTGTAAATTGCAAGTTCTGTTGTGTAGTGTTTATTTTTGTTTGTTTGTTTGTTTTTGTTTTTTTTTTGTTTTTTTAAAGTTTCGAAACAATTTTTTGTAGCTAATTTGGAATTTCATGGAAATATAGAATTATATTAGAAATTAAACAGAATGGATTTGTCGTCTGGTAAAAATCATTAATGCGTGAAGATAGGCACGAACTTTGTGGTGCGATAATTTAATTCGTATTCAACTTGGTGTGAATGAAATGCTGAATTTTTTTTACGGTCTGTGTAACCTGCAAACACCAAAACTCAACCCGTCACAAAAATACGGCAAGATTTTTTCAACGCAGTTATTTTGTTTTATAGGGTAGCAAATAATTGAGAAAATATATGGTCTAATCACCAAAGGAAGTAATTAAAGATTAGATTAACATATGCTCTCGCCAGTTAATTAAATAAAAAGTTGGTGAACCTGTACGACGGTTAATTTAATAAGAAGCTCTTGATCTTTAAGATGGTCATTGACGTTTTAGTCGCAGATCTTCTAACAAAAAACAAATTTTTATCTTACTGGAGTATGGTTTTAAGTACATGACACGATGTGTCCACGTGTAACAATGAATCGCATGAAAACGAGGTTAGACACTCAATTTCAGTGTTTGAAACTGGAATTCGGGAGAGATTGCTCGCCTCATTAAATATCAGCAAACCGGAAAGCCGGGTTGGAAAATATATTTTTTCGTAACAGTGCGCGGTACCTCCAAAACATTGTCGAAAGATAAACATGGTGGATGAAAAAATTCAAGTGGACTCCTGACTTGATATGTTATGTCGCTGAAAATATGGAAAGTGCTCATGTCATTTAAAAATAAAGATTTTAATGCCAATGTTTCTTCTTCTGCTATGTTTCAATTTAGTGATCAGTTTGCTGCGACGTGAAGCCACATCGGTTGAGACATTTTCCACAAGCATTTGTTTACAATTCCATCTGTCGTTCTTTAAAATTTCACGCTTTCATTTTATCAACCTGGTGTTTGCCCGAGTTTAATTTTTGTCATACAATACAAAAAAAGTTATCAGTCTCAATCTGGCATGACGGGACAGAAGCGAGTCAACCCAATCAGGCTCTATAAACATTGATACTGATTGAAGGGATTTGAGGGACATAATCTTGTCCTTATCGATGGTCTTCCTTATAAAGCGAACCCAAGATATCATGTGATTCCAATTTTCTGCATTTTTTTCTGATATCATAGGAGGAGGCGAACTTGGCAAATGTACGCTGGCGTTCTTCAGCTTTCCAAAACTGAACAACAAACATGCCTTTCCATATGACTATATATTTTAACATACTGAACAGCACACATGTTACATTTTAACAGATGTGTTGGATAAAATATTTGCAACATTTCGTAGGTGTGACATCATATAGATTTTATGTTACGGAAAAAGTCTGAAAAAAGGGAAGAGATTCTATTTTAGGCCACCCTAGTCCAGAACCAAAACAAAACAAATCAAAAAATCTTTTTCTTAAAAATCAAAACTTTTTATATTACTCGAAAGAGCCCTTGAAAATAGATAAAACAGAACCCCATATCTGAAAATGTCTAGTACACTAGTTGTGAGGTATCAAGGGACCACTACGTCATCGATGACTTCATTCGGAAATAAAAAGTGGCCATACTCCCCAGAAAGGTTCTCTACAAGATAAAAATATTTTTCCTATAATTGGGCACTTTTTAATGACATCATTTTTACCCCTTTTTGCCCAATATCTAAGGACGCAGGAAATTTCACATATGGATTTTAATACTTTTTTTTATCTATATATCATGCTCCTTCCAAAAGTACAAAACAAACTTTTGAAATTTCACCATTTTTCACTATGACGTTGCGTGGCAACTAGGATCCAATTAAAAGGTATCAGGTGGTAATTAAAACCTGATCATCAAAGGTGACCAAATACCGATCACAAAAAAATTGATCACACCGGTCACCAATTTGTTATTAAGACATCCCTCCAGTCTAGAACGAAAATTCTCTGTTGATTCTCCGTTATTCCACAGGTGCAGCCATGGTGTAGTGGTAAGTACCTTTGAGTGCGTCCGCTTCGACCCGTGTTCAAGTCACACTACTCCGATGCGCTTTAAAAGCAGTGTGTCAGCCCATTAGGAGCCACCGACTGACTGCACACTGGCCTTCCGTAATTTCATTGCAGACATATTTTTTATATGATCTACTTCAAGACAAATAGGTTTGAATCATTGTTTCTCGGATCCAGGTCCGCCAAATTAATTGGCTCTTTCAAGATAGTTTCGTTTTCTTATTTTTACTGAAATAGATATATCGAGTGTTTAATCTCCCTAATCAAGTGCCAATATTCACCACGTTACATTGAAAGGGTACAGTTTGCGTATATAATTGTCCTTGGTTGGATAAGTGCATGCAAAGAATTTTGCTCATTTCTTGTTTTGGTCGTAATAACTAATATGATGGATAGGGGAACTAACGAAAGACGGGGGGAGTGGTGAGAAAAAATAGTAAACAGTGATATTGGTGAATGGTTGGTTGAAGTGCGACTGTAAGTCGAAATCGCTGACCATTAAACTTATGCTACCTTTATAGTGATATCTTACAGATCTTTGGTTATAGTGATTGATATCTTTGGTAAAAAGATCTTGTTGTGTTTATGTGTTCTTGTTCGGATTCACTATAGAATATTTTACAGATTTTTTTGCTCGATGTATTACAATCCACAGACCGGAAAAAAATGATGTCAGATTTTAATTGTATTTGATTAAGCTATTGATTTATGATAATATTGCTCGGTCTATTTCTCGTCCCGTTTTTTATCAACAAAATGTGCGTTCAATACCAAAAATGTTAATGTTTCCGAAACTCAGTTTAATTATCCAGCTTGCATTAAAATTTAATGAGCAATTAACGAATAAGTTAATCAATGGACGGACTTCCATCTGAAATTTATATTGCATTGATCGGTCAACAAGAAAAGTTTTTAACATCGAAGTTAAAACGCATGAATTTTCGTCTCTTTCAACAAACAAACAATAAAAATAAGTATTAATGTAGACAAGCAAAGTATATTTAAGAATTTGAAGTTTGAGTGTAGCTGACTGGTTTGAAGTTTGAGTGTAGCTGACTGGTTTACTTTTGAGTTACGATTGTTTTTGTTTTTTTAGTTACTCCAATATTTTTCAGAACTTGTTTACTTCTTCATCTCATACATTCTTACAGAAAAAATACTCTTTTTTGTTGTTGTCTGTGGTGTATATTTTAGTTGGTCTGTTGTGTTCAAGTTGATGATTATCGCCATTACGAAAATATAGAGTAATGACGTCATATATGTCATATTGTTCGTTCGTTCGTTCGTTGATTGTCTTTTGGACTTATTTTTTCAACTAGAATAGACCTTTTCATAAATAAATTCACTGCAAACATCACCTCGTTTCTAAGTTTATAGATTATTACGTTCTTAACCGTAATGAAGAATCCTGTGAAAAATTTTTCCTTGAGGTGTTTCTTTTTGTAAGCAACGCAAACGTCATTGATATTCAGTTTGAAAACGAAGCGTTGTTTGTTGTGACATGATTAATGAGAAGGTCTACGAAAGAGACAGAAAATGAACGAAAACACATGTCGTTTAGATATATCTCAGTTGGTGTAGGTGGAACATGAGATCCTGCCGAGAAACTGTAAAAAGTTGATCTTATCTCACCATTGTGAGATGTATTTCACGCACGTGCTTTTAATAACCGCTGGCTTCCTCCAACATTGTCATGGATATCCACGGAGCACAACGGTTAGTGTGACCACAGAAGACGGCAATTTCACTGACCATACCCCAACACCTACTCAGAGAGATTCTTTCCACTTAAATACTACTGTCAGTACTGGAACTGTAAACGTCTCTGAACAAACTACTACCAGAGAAGCTGCCATATTGACTTCCAGCACTGCTTCGACAAAAGAGGATGTGATCACTGAAACTTCAGACAGGAAGAATCTCACATTACATCCGCTTTTTTATCGTCCATGCCAACAAAACAAAAGTTACTGCAACGATCACGGCGAGTGCTTTGAAAGCTATGATCAGAGAGTGAAGTTTTGTAGGTGAGACAACATGACGCCTATGTTTTCCTTGATTCCCACCCGGTCATAAAACAAAAAAAACCGGTTGTTCCGATTGTCTAACACCTCTTGAACATCTCTCTTTAATACCTGTACATGAAAGTTCGTATCCTAAGCGACAATACATCACTGACCACGATCTTGTTTGATCGGGTAAAAAATCAACCTTGTACCCAGGGTTACCTACCTGTCCGTATATCGATATGGCAAGAAACCCTGGGTACGAGTTTGGTAAAAAATAGGATTTCCGCGATAGCATTTACCTTCAGCACTTCCATAATCATGCTTTTTCAATATAGATGCGACAAAAGCTATTCCGGGCGAACGTGCGATGTGGAAGATAAAAGCAAAGGTAATGATGATATAAGTATTACGAAAATGTTACGTCATGTAATTACGTCATACTGTCGTAACATTTTTAATCGGGGAAAGCCATTTGTCGGATTAACAGTCGGATTATCAAACCCTTTTCGAGTTATTTTTGTTTGATTCATTTGTTTCTTTATTTGTATTTTTATTTTTTTTATTTTTACTTTTTTTGTAGTTTTCGAAAAATTGTTATTTGGCATTGGTATCCTTTGTTTGCTGTTCTTAATTATCCTGCTGATTATAGCTAATCAACTCCATCAAAAAGTTTGGTAAGTGAGTTAAAACATTGATTTTAAACTTTGTTGAACTGAAAAAATCGTTGTCTTTAGGAATATAAGAAATCGTTTTCTATTTTATAGTGAATATGAAAATTTTAAAATAGAAGTTGAACAACAGAAGAAGGAAAGGGAAAAGGCTAAAGAACAATCTGCTCCAAAACCAAGCAAACCTTTGAAAACAAAAGCTTTCAAGAAAACGAAACTCCCGATAAAGAAAACTTTTAAACGAACAATAACAGGAAGAAAACCAAAGTCAGCCTATAAGTGTTTTCCGAAATATTTTCCTGACCAGATGCCAGTTATTGTAGAAGCTGAGTCTGCAGAATCAAGTCCGATAATAAGGAGCAGATTTCATCACGGGGACAATGAGAAAGAACAGACTGCTTATGATGACGCTTCTCTGTCTTCTGCTTTGCCTGTTAATGAACCTGATGCATTGGCTAAAAAGATATCTTGTGATGAAAACAACTGCGATGGAGATTCTATTACCCAAAACGTCACACCCTCGGTGGAGTACAATCCTCGATCCTACATCTTAGACAAGCAAAGCAGTGGACACACATCTAAAGACAATCTGGAAAGTTCATGTGATACAGATCTCAATGAAAATTCTTGGAGCTTCTTGGAGAACTCTCTGTACAATTCAATTGTTCATCAACCACCAGAAAGTGCGACCCTCAATAACCAGATCGTTGTGACAGCACAGATCCACGATAGTCCAGTATGATAGCCTCAATCTATACGCAGTCTAAAGCATATAATATGTATATTCGAAATATAATTACGTATCTTACTTGCCTTTCACAAAAGATACATTTGTCGTTCGTTAGGATAGATACATTCAGGGCTAACTCTGGTAGTGAAAATATGACATAGATTACTATTTTCAAGAGAATATGTATTCCCCTTTTCCCTTCTTTTTTTGTGTTTTCGACCGTCTTTAAAAGAAATGTCATTTTGTGTCCTCTACTTTTAAACTGACAATTCTGACACGATCCTATTTCAATTAGTTTAGTTCAGGTTGAATGGGAAGGTTTAGACCAGAATTTTGTCAAATTTTGTGTTATTGCAATTGCTCAATGAACTGAAAATACCATCCTACCAAAACCTACAAAACCTTTAAATCCGTTGGATGGTTTAAATAGGTAGGTTGTTCCAGACTACAGATTAGATGCTAATTTAACCACGTGTTAGTTAAAGCGTTTCCATGGAAACACAGATGGCTAAAGCGATTAAGAAAAACATGGTTATATAATATCAAAATGTGGATCATTATGAGGGGACAGCATGATGGTCAATCCATCTATAAATAATAAAGAAGGAAAACAAAACAGACTCGTCGTAAAAACGAAACAGGCTTGGTAGTGATGGACTTCTCAAATACTTCTGATGAACACTGGCCTCTTTTTCGCTCCTGGATGTAGTTTAGTAACACATAAAACGTGTTTGGATGTGTTAAGTTTCACTTTCACTTTTTTGCTTATATTTCACGTCCACCATCTTTGACGCGCTAGCTTGATGAAAGACCCAATAGAAGGCGTTGTTGTATATGGCCAAGTATCTTCTTAATCGGTAGACTGATGCTTTGTTGGATCCACACTAGCCACCAAAGGATGTGCCACATTTTTGGGAACTCTTGGTACTGTGACGTCAGATGGTTTACGCTTATGACTTGTTAGTGTTTTAGTGTTAGGGTTAGGGTTAGTCATAAGCGTAAACCACGGGGGATGAAAATATGTAACAGTATCTTGTTTAGATATTGTACGTGAAAGGTGAAGTGGGAGTGAATTAGGCCCCACCTGATCCTTCTTATGCAGTTGACATATCACAGACGCCATTTTGTTTCAACGGAAAGAATCTTCAATAATTAGCCTGTAAAAGGTCAAGAAAACGACCTAATTAAGGACACGTTAATATACACAGAAATGGTGGTTTCGTTGAAACAGCAACAACAACAACAAAATACATGTTACGCATGTACGCAATTTTCCCTAATTTATATTAAAACTTGCTCATATTTGTCATAGTTACCCTAATTTATAATAAAAATTGCCCCAATTTGTAATACCTGTCTTATTTTTTAATAAGGCTCGCACCAATTTGTTATAACTTTTGTTGCTTGCGTTCAAGCGCAAATATTTTGACACAATAATAATGGAGTCATAGTGTCAAGAAGAGAAATTATTCGCAGAAAAAATGGACCAATAAAACAATGGAACAATGAAATTGACTGTTTAAGAATTTGGCCACACCAATGATGACAATGGATAATTATACCTTCTGAAGCAAGAAAAATATCAGGCTAGATTTTTCGTCGAACCTGTCGAACAAAAGTAAAGAAATAACATCTTTTTAATGTTAGTCATCTAAAGCAAAGAAAAATCTGGGTGGACAAACGTTTCTATTGGTCAAAATTTAGGCCATCTTCAGAAAATTACGTCTCGTTTATCCATCGTTGTTTTTGTCCGAAAATGTAGGTGGTAAAGTCATTCAAACATCACCGTATATAAAACATCAATCGAGTCCAGCTAAATTTACTTATAACAAACGTGGTTGCCATAGCTACATAACAATGTTGATAAAACTATTGAATCTGTTGATATTCTTAAAAAAAAATTAAATCTAAAATACAGATAATTTAAAACAAAAGTAAATAACTATACATACATACAATTCGATAAAAAGTCAGACGATTTCAAAAACTGAAGCACGCCTAGAAAAATCATAAGCAAGAGCAAAATGGTCCACTGAAAAATCCTTTCCGTAGAGAAAGATCTTTCATGTGAACGACTTCCTCTAATACATAGCAAGGAACAATAAAACAATAGCTTAGTTCCAAAAATTAAAAATTAGATTGCTATAACTCTCAAAACGCTTTTAAATAACTCGTCTTAAGTTTTACAAATTTGGACAACTTGGTATTACAATTTAGGGCAAGATGGTATTACAAAATTGTTCGATCTGAATGTACTGTTCGAATATCAACTTCCACTTTCGGAAAAGGTTCCTTTTGTTGGGTTGAGCACAACTTTTCAAAAAATTTTCAATACTCCAATTTCCTATTATAAAGAGTTAATACAGGAAAATTTGTTTATTTAGTAGTTTATCATATACTCTGAGTCTTGGGACTGAGTTAACCCACTATCATTAAAGCTCTTATATGCTTCGTTGTTTTTCTTCATTATGTGAAGTTCATCTTGAAGTTTCTGCGAGTGATTTTCCAAAGTGGAAATTTTCTCCTTGAAATGAGCAAGTTTCTTCTCTAACTTCATCTTGGAATTGTCACATTTCGAAATAGTCTGTATGCTCTGTCGTTTCAGTTGTTCCAACTCTCCGATCAGCGTATTATTTCTCTCTCGAAGCTCATGAATTTTCAGTTTGCGCTCGTGACTTAAGGCCTTCACAGTTTTAATTTCATGCAATAAGCTTTTGTTAGACTCCTCTAAATAGTCATTCTTATGTTGAAGAGAAAGCGTTTGGTTCAAAAATTCTCCGCTGGTATCGCTCTCCTTAAGGCCTGTATACACGTGCTCTAATTCTTTATACTTCCTTCGATATGTTTCCGCTTCAAGCTTCATGGATTCTAGTTCGGATACAGGCACCATCTCTTCCTGTTTTTCAGTGGTTGGTGTCAACAAATGCTGGTGGTTGTTTACAATATTGACAAAGTCATCGTACTGAATTTCTGGAATCTTTATAATCTCAATGTCTTCGTTTTCACAAACTGGAAGTCTTACATCGACGCACTTTTTGTTGACTCGTTCACTTGCCACATTCTCCTTAAATATCAATGTTTTTTCTTTAGTGATCGAAACAGACGATTTCTGCCGATGTAACTCGATATCGAGATGGCCCAACTCCGTAACAAGTAGTTCGATTTGCTTGTTCGCTTCTCGTAATTTCGTTTCTTTCGTAAATAAATCTTTGTTTAGTTTCTCGATGTGATCAGAAAGTTGTAGTTTTTCTTGAAGTAATTCTTTCACACGATTGGCACGGCATCCTTTGATCTCTTTTGCCATTGATACTGGTTGTTGATTTCCAGATTTGCGCAGCTCTTCCAGCCTCTTGCGTTGAATCTTCTTCATATTTGTCATCTTTTTAGTCACGTGACTTGGAGAATGTGTTGTAATGATTTTCGGTGCAATTTTCGTTGTTGCGAATTTTTTCGCGGATGCATCGTCGTTGTTACTTTTTGCTTGTTCATCTCCTTGTAAAACTTCGTTCACTCTGTTACGAATATCAACGAGTGCAGCCTCGTATCGAACATTACTTTCAATCATACTGAATAACTCGGATTCTAATTGGTTGATGTCTTCGATGTTACTGATGCTCTTGCGAACTGAGTCATGGTAATTGACAACATCGAGTGCATTGCAAAACGACAAGATCTCCTCCGCGAACCACGCAACATCCAGGTTACTTTGCTTTGGAATATCTTCTGCCGAACGCTGTTTTTCGCCCATGTTGAATTTGCACAAGATGTCGACATGTCGTTCTTTAAATTTCTCTTCTTCGATCAGTTTTAGCAGCCTTTGATTTTCCTGCTCGAGGCGCTTGATCTCTTCATCTTTTTCTTCCAGTACTGTTTCATATTCTCTTTTCACATCCTCCTTTATATTCAGTTCCTCTGAGTGTTTTATTTTCGTGATGTCTTCCTCATTCACAGTTGGATCGCTGTTTTCATCTTTCATCATCTGTTCGTTCAACAGAGCTTCCACCTGTTGCTGCGCATAATCTCGTTCGGTCATCAGCATCATTTTGTCATGATGGGACCTTTTTAGTTTTTCAGTCAGCGTGTCGTTTTGCTGTATGATATTTTGATATTTTTGACTTAATTCGTCATACCTATTCTCCAGATCAGCTAGTTCGTATTTCAACTCGTAACTTTCAAGCTCGTTAACGTTAGAGCTCATGCTTCTACTCAACCCATCATCGATGAAAACATAACGTTTAGTCTGCGTTCGAGGGTAATCTAAAGACTGCACCTTACTTTTACGTCTGTTTAACTTTGGTGGAGACTCAGCTAGTGCATCAAATTCTTCTTGAGTAATTTCTGGTTTTCCGTCAGATTGCTGCGTCGCCGACATTTCCTTTTTGTTCTTCCATAAGTCGGTGGGTTTTATTTTGAACGAATGACGTCGGTTGAGTTTTACTTTGAGTGGTGGGTTTTTCCTTTGAGGAACGAATTCGTTCTGTTTTTCAACTTTCGCTGTTGTCGAATTGTCAGAAAAGTAAGGGTCTTCGTTTGACGTGCTCTCTACGTCACTCGATGTCCCTTCTTCAACAGACGTTGACCAAATGCACGGCTTAGATGATGAGGAATTAGCACTCTGGTTTGAGTTTAATCTCGATGATTCCAGTAACAAACGAGAAATCTGAAGAACTTGCAGCAGACTCAACAAGTTGCATATGTAGAGGATCTTTGTTTGATTGTCTGGAATGAGAAGCACAATCAATTGTCACATTCACACATTGCAAACGATTTTCATTAAATATGGACATTATGGATTGTTGTAAAGAAAATAAACAGATAGGGTCGTGATCATGGAAACACAAAAATCGTGTTTTGAAATATTTGTATTCCTTTCTGCATCGATCAGTGAGTGGTGAAAATTTGGGCGTAACCTAAGGGCGTTGTCGTTTCCATTAACGATGCGAGTTATCAAAATGTGGATACTATGTGCAACTACCTTTAAATGGTCCTTCTTTTTGCAACACTATAGTTACATCTTCCATTATCCTGTATAAAGAATCTGCAGAACCTAGAAACGAAATTTATAAATATTTATGAAACTGAAAATATATCTCAAACTCCAGTTACTTCTCAAACTGTCTTTTGACATTTTTAATGTACTTCCAAACTGTTATCAAATGAGAAGGGTTTATGTGGAATTTTGTGAGGGAGTCTAAAAGAGGTGTTACCGTTGTTTACGTGGCACAAGAAATAACATGGGGTGAACATAGTGTCCTAAATATGACAGTAAACTCAAACAAATCTTACCATGCACGTCATCTCGGTGTTCTGGCATCAATTTGTCGGCATTCGCGACACTTGCTAAAATATTTTCGATGTCGGAACAGGCTTCCGATATCGTATAAGCCGTCTCACAAAACAGATCATTTTTGTCGTTGCCATTGACAACCATGACTTCCATGCGAACGTGCTCTAATTTCTGTAAACAATTTTCCAGGAAAAGATGAACGCCGTTAACATCCGTACATAGTTGATATTCATTACCAGCTAAATTGTTTTGTATACTTGTTATTATTTTAGTTGCCATGGTGAACAAACCCATCATGGCGGATGACCGTAACGTATCGACATTATCATGTTGTTGATTGAGATTTTCATTGTTTTCCAGTAAAATATCCAGCATTTCGGATATTCGGAATTTACACTGCAAGACATTGACCAGGCATGGAGTGACGTGGACATCTTGGTTAGTGAACACGACGTCAGTCTATTAGTAAAGAGATAACAGGGTTACCCAGTGGGAAAAATCATCAAAAAGTCACTATGGCGAAGAGCAGTTTCATTGAAACTGTCTGTATATTTTTTATAGAATGCACTCCTTCGCAGTGACTTTTACATTGAGTTTATCAAACGCAAACATAGGAAGTTTAACGTTTCATTCTTTACCTGAGTTTCCACAGCATTATTCAAATTTTGCAATGAACTAGAAATAAATTCTCGGATAGGTCTTGCTACATTCAATTCATTTTCTATGGAGAGACAGAAAAATTTGTTAACGAAGAAAAAGGGAAGTACTTAGCATACATGACAGTCATGAAATTTCTGACAACAAAGTTTAAGAAAATAACTATTTCGAACTACGTACCTAAGATTTCAATTTTTCGAGATAACTTCCTCGCCAAAAGCTTGTAATCCACCTGAGGCGAAGCAAAAATTACATTAAAGAAGAAGTCGTAATAGTTGCAATGAGATATTGGTGGTAAATTACCTCTACATTCATGCTCATTCGTTCTTTATTTGTTATCGTTCTTGCTCTTGTTCCGAAGTTTAAACTGCACCTTGTTTCATACGCCTCACTTGCTGAGGGCGCGATACAAACCTTTCAAAAGAAGAAAAAATTCAGTTATTTTAGTACCAATTCTTTATATTGGACAAAATGTCATCGGACACAAGTGTATCTGTCCGGCAAAATGGAAGCATAACTTTGTATAATTTTCCTGACAAATAGCATTTTCTAAGTTCTTTTTTTTTCATGATAAATTGTTTTACATTTCTGAATTGAATCTCGTTCGATATTTGGACCAATTTCGCCCCAAATTGCTATTACTTGCTCAAAGTGATCGCATAAAGGGTTCACTCAAACTGTGATGCACAAATCTTTGTAGTTTAAGCGGTCCATGAGTCCCAAATAAGCACTGTATTAATTTACCATGGAGCAAATTATCATTTTGGTAATAGACACGAATTACACAAAAACAAGTCATTATTAGTCCTGTAGTGAAAACCACACTCATAAGCACTTTGGACTGGAACAACCTCAATTCTTTACATTAATCAACTCTGATTCAAATAAATAAAAAAAAGGTTTACATCATAGAGCTGAGCTACTTAGAGTTGGCCAAACTAACAAATCAACAATAAGAGGTCATAATTTCTTCTCAATATTGGTGCACATAACTTACTATAAAGCTCGTTTGACACCGTGATCCAAGACATTCTTGAAGCAACCTGGTAAGAGTCGAATTGCGAAATGGAATATGTCTTCTTTTCCCTTCGGATAGTGCATAAATCACATTTCTAAAAAAACAAATCAATCAATTTCAATTGATTTTACTGCATTTACAAATATTCGATACAAATCTTATAAATGTAATCTTGATTTTACAAGTCAATCCTTAAGAAAATCTTAAGAAGAAACTTTGCTCTGTCAATCTTCATTCTATCCGGGGTTTCCTTCATTGAAACTGACGGAAGTCTTCAAGAAACCTCAATGCTGAGAACTTTTATCTGTGGTCATACTTACCATACTTAATTGACAAAGGTTTTATTACATACCCCAATTCCAGTAGAGAGGAGTTGATATATCTAGCCTCACTTCTGTTGATCCCTTCTACCATTGTTTTACCGAGTCTTTCACTTCCCGCCAAATCGCATCTACAAAGAAAACATTGGTTGCTAAAAGGCTTCATCTGCATCCACGAGTTAAGGTTCCTTGGCATGCACTTCCCAGATGAATCAATCAGCCAGTAGATGAAGAAATTATGAACGAATCAACAATTGGATGAATTATTATCAACCAATCAGTCATTATGAATAAACTATAACATTGAATAAAAGTTCTGGTATTAACATTATGCAAAAGTACCTTGCATTGAATGGCGGGTAAACATTAGCGAGACAAAACCAAAGGTCTCCAAAAAAATAAACCACTCCTTATCTTTTAACCCATTCCCTTTTGGTTTAACCTATTCCCTTATGGTTTAAGCTGATCAAAATTCTTCAGAAACGTTCGTTTAGATTTCAAACAAGACAAATTGGTAAGGGATTTCGAGATTTCTTTCGCAAACTTCTTCCTTAAAAACCATTTCGTTCAATACTGCCTTAAAATTTCACTTATGTTAGATATAAAAATACACGTATGTTCATGTGGAGACGAACATTTGGGGTGGAAACCGATGAATTTCGTTTCGAAATAAAGCTATGTTTACGTTAGGATGACCTTTTTTATGACATCGAATTATTCGGCTCAGTGTAAATTCTACTTTAGACAATAAAAAGTATGTGTTGGCTGAACAGTTATTGGTAATCGAAAACGTTACACGAAAGTTATACGATTAAAGTTATACGATGAACATTATTTCCTTATCCTAAAATCGATCTATGTGAAGACCCTGTGAAGACTTAAAATATACTCATTCTTACATGTCCATTTTCCCGCGCAAAACCATATCCTCCTCCAACACCATTATATCGTCTGGTACACACTAAATATACAGAACACACACCTCAGAATGACGGCTAATCCACAAGTTGACGTCAAAATGTCGTTCAAGACGGCCTTATTTTCTTTTTCTCATTTTTTGAGATTTTATGTCAACATGACAGTCGTAGTGGTTACACATATAATTCCCTTACCAAATGCGGAACTTCTGTGGACCCATCTTCTAAAAAAAGATAAATATATGTATAGTACGAATGCTAAAAAAATATTCTGCGTATGAGAAATACATTTCAAAATGATCATCATAATACAGATCTTCATAACAGATAGAAAGAAAATCCGAATTTCCCGATATTTTTCGAAATCGACATACCTGCATTAGCAATCAGTTTTTTCTTACTAGCGTCCAGTCTCCTTTCTATGCTGAGTTGGAAGATGGAATGAGATCTACCGAGAGAAAAATCTGGTTAAGAAAGACAAAAAATTGTAGAATGAAGAAACAAAATAGACTGAGACACAAGTGGCGGATAGAATCTTGGTAGTGGCGCAATGTATCACCATCCCACCCTTCAGGACGCCTGTCCTGTACAAACTTTGTTACCAATCAGTAGGATTCATGGGTATGTTTGTCTCAGGCTATCAAATTGTTTTGCGAAAATTCTTATAAAAGTTTAGAATGAGCGAGACGAAAGTAGTTTCAACTTAAACTAAAATATGTTTTCCCGCCCATTCCCACCGCCCGCTCCAATTCCATCACTCAGCAATGATCAAAAATATGTTCTGCTGACACTTTCTCCTTATTTTCACTTTCCCAAACACAATTTAAAAGGTTTCCACCATAAACCATAACCAAGTAGAAATTGTTTGAAGTATATGGAAAGACTACAATAAAAATTTGAAGATTCTCTTTTATTTACCTGCTTGATTGTCGCACCATTTTAGTTTCAGCTGTGACCAGTTCCTGTTTTCCTCTTTCAAGTAAAATAAAAACATCTTCTGCAGTATCAGCACGATGGTGGGTAAGATTGGCCACGTATATACCTACCCAAGAAAACATTCAATTAGTTTTGTGCATGGAAAACATTGGTACCAGCTTTCTCGGTTTATCGTGAAAAGCAAAGGGGATCAACACTATTTTATCATTTTTATTCTATTTTAATTTGGTATTGTTTTAGGTTGGTAGCCACATTCAGTTGCTATTTGCATCTGTTTTCCAGGAGGGGCCACGGCTTAGGTTGGAGGCACCGAAGTATTTGACACTCTCACAAGTGACACGAACCCAATCAAAGGCCTGTGCGCTCCTGGATGACTTCCTGCAACACCCGATATATCGTCTACCCAATGTCTCTCACATGGCATGAGTCGACCCGGCGCTGTGGTACATTCACTCTCGCATAAATTACCAGAGTGAAAACCACTATACTACCTGCTGAAAGTATGTCAACTAAAAGTTATATCAAACCGTTTTTTGGATGCTCTCGAACAGGCAACTCTTTCTTGTTGTCACATCCCAGCAAATCATATACTTTCTCCAGATAAACTTGAACAAACGAGCAGGAAATCTAAACGAGGAGTAAAAGTTCGAAAAAAAGAAGAAAAGAGCGAAATCTTAATAAAACTTAAATCGTCAAAGATAAGATTTACTTTTCACATTTAATTTAGGGATTACGGATGATAAGGGAAATTTCAATTGTATATTTCATTCCTGTTTTCACGTAAACATACATAAACATGCCTTGTATTTATGAATTTTATCCGCTTCGATTTTTTCAAACAACTCCTTGATGGCATATTCTGTTATGCAACCATCAGCCATCAGTGTAAACGTCTTCCCTAAAAAGTAAAAAATCTTAGTTTATACGATTGGTATCTCAATTTCTGGTAGCAGCTAAGAAAACTGGCATATCATGACGTCATATCACATTCATTCAAGGGGAAAAAAAGAGACTGTGCTAATAAAATACTGAGGTACATGTCTGGTTTAATACGATGCAGTTTGTTTGATTGTTTTGAATAAATTTCGCACTACATAATACCTGAAGATGTAAAAAGTAACTTACGAAAAGCTTCGTATAATAAATTTGTTTTATCAATACTGTTTCTGTGTTTTTCACTATCAAACTATGGCTTCGTTATTTATATTCGCACTACATATTCATGATTGGTGATATTTTACTGACCTGAACCTGTTTGACCATATGTGAGAACAGCACAGTTCATCCCATTTAGAAATTTTGTCAGCAAATGTCTTGTTGTGTCTTGAAAAACCTGTAAAGAAAAGCAAACGATTTGCTTCGTTCGTTCATACTTCCCATACACTCTCCTCTGAGTTCATATTGGCTACGCTTAATGGGTAGTCATAGTAACCAGGCAAAAACAGTCGATTCTTTCGATATCACTTGCCTTTTTATTGGAATCTTCACCTGAGAATACTCCGTCGAAATAATACGTCGTCTCTTGCGAGTGTCGTTCGTCAATAATTTTAATCTAAAAGGAAGTATTCGCATCATCATAAACACGAATTAAGATTCAATTCATTCAAGTTGATGTTAACGCCAGCAGCCAATCAAACAACAACAACAACAAAAACAATTACTGGATTCGATTTGGGGTTTGATTCAATATTACACTAAAATAATTTTGAAAAAAAACGTTGGACTTACCTTCCTTGGATCTTCGAAGGTCTCAACAGACATCTTCTCGTTCCTATCTATCTCCTCTTCATTCAAAGGGCGTATACGTGCAAACACTTTGATTGGTTTTCTTTTGTCTGCAAAAATAAAGGAATGAATGGATGCAGGGAAAAATCGTCAAACTCACTGCGACGAAGAGTATTTTCATTAAAATAGTGTGTATATTTCTATGGAAATGCACTCCTTCGCATTGAGTTCAATAAATTCGCAGACTGAGAAAAGTACTAACAAACGGTTGAATGTAGAGAAACATATAATATTGGCGAGGTAAATTCAACAGATCTGTCAAAACTAAACTTCATTCTAAATTTAAAAACATATTACAATTTTAAAATGTTTTGGGGGAAAAAATGAAAAATTTATTCGTAACCAGATATATTTGTTACAGAATTCCAATATTAAGTACAGGAAAGCTCCATGCTTAAAATTAGGTAAGATTAAGTTGTTCTTGGGATCGATGATCTTTGAACGTTTAGAAAAATAAATTCTGAAGTATATTGCTTCTGATTCGAATAATTATATTCTCTCGAAAAATAATATTTGAAAAAATTAACTTTGCTTTTAACGCGCTGTGAGTGTTCAAAGATTTTGAATTAAACGGTTATCTTCAACTAATAATAAACATTTTGGGAAACTACAGTAACAGAATAACAATTAAACAAAAGTTACCTTCCCCGTCCATGATTGTTGGTTACAGTCTTACAAACAAACAAGAGTACTTCAATACAAACTTCTTTATACACACAAAAATGTTTGCAATTGCATCTCACCAGAAAAACATTTTATACAATTGATGGTAACATTTGTGTTCACTTAACGTTGTTTCCAAATTTGTGTCAGTTAGTTAATTATGATAATTTTGCCACCACTCGTGACGAGCTGTGGGTTGCCTGTTAAGACACAATACCCTAAATGCTTTCTTCAATACATGAATCACACATCACACCTCTTGACCAACTGTGATCTATTGAATGAGACAGTTCAACATTTCTGTGCATTTAACTTTCAAGAAATTTGGCTTTATACAAAATTTACCTTTAGCTTGTTGCATTTCGTGAGGTTTATCAAAACGTAAAATTTGTTCTTCGTCTAATGCTTCCATTTTTTGATCCAGTTATATTTACAAAATCTTTTAAGAAAAAGTTGTTCAAGATATTTACCATGTGTTTCTGAATGAAATTATACCGAAAGTAACCCATCATTTTCAGTATTGAAAAAGGGAGTGGGGAGTAGTTACAGTTAAAAATAGCGAGACGTTCAAAATAGAGGTTCGGAATTCCCGAGTTACAAAACCGAGTTACAAAACCGAGTTACGCATTATGACGTCACAAACCGAGTTATTAACTCGGAGATTTTTAAATTTTAATTTTTCTCGAGTTACTAACTCGGAAATTTTATTCACGTAAAATTTTCCCGAGTTACTAACTCGGAAATTTTTTTTTGATTTATTTTTTCCGAGTTACTAACTCGGGAAATTTTTAAAGTATAATTTTTCTCGAGTTACTAACTCGGAAATTTTATTTTCGTAAAATTTTCCCGAGTTACTAACTCGGAAATTCTTTTTGGTTTTATTTTTTCCGAGTTAGAGAATATTTTTCAAATATTGTAAGGAATATTTTCGAAAGTTCACTGGGAATAGTGTGAGTTTTTAAAAAAGGCAAAGTAGGCCAAGTTTGTGGCAAATTTCGAAAATCGTTCAATTTTAATGAAAATTTAATAGTGGAACAAGTTTGTACTGCTGATTTCAAACATGAAGGGCAACTTGTGGATAAGGTCAAATTAGGCCAAATTTGGACCAAATTTTGAAAATTGTTCAATTCTAATGAAGATTTAATAGAGGAATAACTTTGTACTGCTGTTTTCGAAATTGAAGGTCAACTTGTGCATAAGGCTAAATTTGGACCAAATTGTTCAACTATAATGAAAATTTGCGAACGAAGAAATTTTATAGCGCAAGTTTTGATATTCATTAATGCAGAAATGGCATCAAAATTAATCAGTTGAGCAAGTCGATGAATATGTTAATCCTAATGATTATGCTGTCCTGGGTATTATTTTTAACTAAAGCTTGACCATGGCACCGCTGACATATTTTTCTATTGCTCTTACCCTTGATGAATTGTGACAGCTGAAAACTCCAACATAAAAAGTTGCCGAAGTGGGAAAATTGATTCTATATTTCTATATGAATTTATTTTACTTCATAATCTTGAGGTGGTATCATGTTAATTCTAAAAGAAATTATTTAACAGTGCTAAATACAAAAAGATTTCAAATAAATTAGTGTCGACATTACTGTTTGATGTGACTTTTCAAAGCCGACTATGATTCAACACCAAAGGCGTAAATACCTTTTGTTTACTATCTTTTAGATTGTTGTATTCGATTGGCAACTTTAAAATAAACCTGTAAGACCAGAGATCTTAAATTCAAATTAATTTTTGTGAGTGCTAATATTAGGTTTATGTCATTGGCGTTTTTGAAACTACTAAAGTAACACTTTATATATTTTGATAACAGCTCTGTTCTTTTTTACAAAACATAGCGATACTTCTGTTGCTATTTTTTATTAATGAAAACATATATTATCTTTGTATAGCATTTTTGGAAAGTTATTGAGTTCGTAAATATACCAATATCTGTCAATTAAGATTAGTTTATACAGTCCTTTATAAAAAAACTACATTAACAACAAAAATTGCCGGAGGAAAAACTTTTGAAAAGTTTAAATGTGTTAAAAATTAATTAAAGAAAGTGCTGTAAAATATGAAAGAGTGTAAACATTATAATTACAGTAACCATAACACACACCGGGAGAAAAGAAAAAAACTAAAACAAAACACGTGAGCACATACAGCAAAAAAAATATAAACAACTTTCTTTCTCATGTATTCGTCAATGTTATCCAAAGTCCAGAAAACCTTCACCGACTGCTTCAGGCCTCAAATGAACCAAAAAAATATATTTCCGATAGTACTTAAATTAAAAAACTTTAGGACAATTCAAAATCTCCTGCCGAAAGTTTCCGTTATTAATGTACATCAACATGCGCCAGATTGCATAAAACGAAAGAGTACCATTTGACGAGTACATTTAACGAGTACCATTGCTCATCGTACCTTGTTTGGATTTAGCCTCAAATTATTTCACTAGAATTTTCATTAGAATTGAACAATTTTCAAAATTTGGTCCAAATTTGGCCTAATTTGACCTTATCCACAAGTTGCCCTTCATGTTTGAAATCAGCAGTACAAACTTGTTCCACTATTAAATTTTCATTAAAATTGAACGATTTTCGAAATTTGCCACAAACTTGGCCTACTTTGCCTTTTTTAAAAACTCACACTATTCCCAGTGAACTTTCGAAAATATTCCTTACAATATTTGAAAAATATTCTCTAACTCGGAAAAAATAAAACCAAAAAGAATTTCCGAGTTAGTAACTCGGGAAAATTTTACGAAAATAAAATTTCCGAGTTAGTAACTCGAGAAAAATTATACTTTAAAAATTTCCCGAGTTAGTAACTCGGAAAAAATAAATCAAAAAAAAATTTCCGAGTTAGTAACTCGGGAAAATTTTACGTGAATAAAATTTCCGAGTTAGTAACTCGAGAAAAATTAAAATTTAAAAATCTCCGAGTTAATAACTCGGTTTGTGACGTCATAATGCGTAACTCGGTTTTGTAACTCGGTTTTGTAACTCGGGAATTCCGAACCTCTTCAAAATATTATTGTTTAGCAAGAGGTATTAGTGTGAGCATGATTTTGTATCAGTTAGTTGAAATTAACGAACCGTAGAAGTGAAACATTTGAAATGCTCAAAACGAATTAGTACTTGTGATATTTTTTTGCG
Source organism: Turritopsis dohrnii (assembly GCA_027922465.2). Taxonomy (NCBI): domain Eukaryota; kingdom Metazoa; phylum Cnidaria; class Hydrozoa; order Anthoathecata; family Oceaniidae; genus Turritopsis; species Turritopsis dohrnii. The sequence continues at coordinate 445,053 of BQMF02000276.1, forward strand.
CATGCTGGGCTATTTTGGGCAGATTTTGCCATGTTGTTGTTAAGGATGTTTTAAGTCGATTTTAAAGTAATCAATACCCGCCCCTTCCTTCTAAGAAAAAAAACGTTTGTAAGTAAGTAAGTAAGTAAGTAAGTAACGGAAGTTTTTAGTCCTTGGGCTTCCATCCGAAATGGTTGGTTCTTCCGCCCGCCGACTTGCAACTGTTAGTTGACTTACCGCCAGAGATACGTATAGCATTGCTCTAACTTGCCCGAAGGCCAGTGTGCAGTCAGTCGATGGCTCCTAATGGGCTGACACGCTGCTTTTAAAGCGCATCGGAGTGGTGTATTGAGATGCGACATGACTGGACTCGAACACGGGTCGCAGCGGTCGCACTCAAAGGTACTAACCACTACACCATCGCTGCAAAAACGTTTTTCTTATTGAGAAAGATGTGCAAAATGCAAGGCATACTTGAACCACTTGTTGAGATCCTTGTAAATGATAGCAAATAAACGAATCTTAAATGACTTTCTTCCTAAAAAAAAATCATAAACAAAACACGAAATTCATCTCAGATTCTTGGATACGTGCGAGTGATGTGTTATGTGATTTTACAAGTCTAGATTTGAAATAAGCTGTAAAAAATGAAATAATAGCAACGAAAGGTCGGGGGAAAAAACAGGTTGTGTCTAGTAGAATTTGAAGTGGAATAAAAATGCGGACGTGTAATGTGGTGATGACATCACAAAGGAAAATACATTTTAAGAAGTTCTGGTCCAGCTTGGTGTATTTCCTGAATCTCTAAAGACTAGAGTTAGGTACAGGTTCAAACGATGAAAGAAAAATTGGTTCTGTCTTGAAAATGTTTTGAAACTAATATTTACAATATTTAAGACCATTTGATATCAATTGAAGATGGTTCGTGCTATTTCTATTACATTCGGTAGTCGGCGGTAGTAACTGTTTTATTGGGAATGTTTAGCGGTAACATGACCTTTGATGACCATCGATTCCACCAATCAGCAGCGTTTAGTCACCAGTCTATTTCTCTTAGCGTGGATATGTTATGTTTTCGTAATGCTTTCCCCAGTGGGCAAATCGCCCAAAAACCACTGCGATGAAGAGCATTTTTATTGAAATTGTGCGTATATATCTATAGAAATACACTCTTTTTCAACAAATTTGCCCACTGGGTCAGGCTCTTGTTCAAGATCTACGCTCTTTACTTTTCGGCTGTTAACTTAGTAATCTGACCTGGCAGATATCTACAAGCCACATAAAGTAACACGAAACCAGGGATGAAACCAACGCCTACGATCAAAGATGCTTTGCGCGACAGATCACTGTTGTGATCATCGATGACGTCAGGTTTGGGCGTGGTTCCGTTTCCGTTTCCTGTGGATATTGTAGAGTTAACGGTGGAGATTTTGGTAGTCGACGGTGTTGGTGGTTCGCTTGTGGTTCCCACTGTGGTCGTTTCGTTTTGAGCTGATGCTGAAAGAGAAGACAGATTACTCGATCATTCATACTGATAAGATAAATACCATTAAGCGGGCCGGTGTGTAGAGACATAAACGGAATAACTTTAAACGCGACAAGAAAAGCCATGAAAGTACAAGAGAATGCCATGGCAACGCCATCATCACACCTAGATATGTATGAAGGAGAAGTCCCGCAAACATCGCTCTCCATTTAAAATCCCGTTACGTCACGCAGTGAGTATTTAATATGACTTCCTGCAATGAATCAAGCCTATGTGTTAAACTTAAATGTATTTACAACATAAGAACATATCAGACAAATATTTACTTTAGTTCCTGAAACAATATGAACGTGAATGCAAAGGCTAACTCATTCGCTTTTCAGTAAACCGGGGGTTTCATCCGACCAAATGCGTTCCTCCCTAATTATTATCAGTCCCTTTGAGATTCTGTGAAAATACAGCCTACGTAAGTCATTAGACAGTCAATTTAGAGATCACTTCTCTGAAATTGAACGGTTAATACAAAAAAACTTTATGTAAACAAAAAAGCTAAGAAGATTTTCTTCCAAAAAAAATTTTATGATCAAAACACGAAATTTGTCTCAGATACATGTGATGGTAGTATGAAAGCAAAGCATAATTTTCGATTGTTAGCAATGAAGCTTATCTGGGAATTTACAAGTATAGATTTGAAATAAGCTGTAAAAAAATGAAATAATAGCAATGAAAGCTCGGGAAAAAAACAGGTTATGGTCTTGAACAAACATAAAATATAACCAAAGCAAATAACAATTTACATTTGCAAGATTGAGTTGTGGAATATTATACAAAGGATAGATTTTATCGTACAAAAAACAACCACTTACCTATGATATAAAGAAAGGCTAAAATTCCACATCGTAACCATAACAAATCGAACCTCGACATTATTTATTTTTGTTATTTGTCAATTATTATTTTCGATTTTCTAATTATTCATAGAATCTTATTTCACAAAATCATGTTTTCAGTAAAACTACCATAAGCTGCTATGCTCAACATAATTAACATGTAATTATAAAACTAAAACGTAAGCACTTCTCCACAGCTGTTATTCAGACTTATGAGCGTAAAGCAATGTAAATATGTAAACAGTACAACAGGAGAACAATTAAATTTATAAGGTCCTTTATTAACTTTATATTTCGCTATGTTTACTGATTTTAAGGTACCATACACACTTTGAAAAGAGTGTCGATACAAAATTAGAGTGATAGATAACACATATCAGTCAAAAAAACCGTTTTGATTGTGGTTTAAACTTATGCCGTCAAATAACTACGAACAATTGGAGGGTCAAGTTTATCGGTTGACAAAACTTTTTTTATAATAAAGGGTGTATTAATATACTGTTTTAAAAAGTAAGTTGATATTTTCCCTCAGACCTCAAATATTTCTCAAGATTTGAATCGTTTACCTACAAATTAAAGATATGGAAACACCATCCTTCAAGTCGGACAAAGCAACTACCGTATGTGCTTGATTAGTGGAAGTTCCATGGGGCAGAGAGAATAGTGGTTCCCACTTATTGGATGTTTTGGTTAAAAAAGATTTTCACGAAAATGGATTAATTAAAGGATAAGGAAAATTATGGAGCCTTTTCTTTTGGAGACATTTATATCATTCAACTGCCTCAAATATTTCGGTTTTCATTTTTACACAGAACAAATCGGTATTTTTAGCAACACCACATTTCTTTGCTGTATAGCCACACAGCTTTGTTTCCATTAGTTTCTTCCAAAATCTTGTACTAATCTGCCAGACTTACAGTAGCCAATCATATTCGTTTGGATGCTTATGTGACTACATATATCTCATTGGAACAAAAAATGATTCCACATAGCTATTGAAAGTTCCATCATTAACTGAGGGTTCCAGTTATGCTAATATTTACCTAAAACTTATTTAGCTAAAATAAGCACTTGTGGAAATTACATAATAATTATGGACATCTGCCGGTAAGCGGGCCAGCTCAATTTATCTAATTGATGAAAGATTTCGCAGTTGCTTTTGACTTAACCAAGTGCGAATGGAGATTTGATTTATGTATTTATTTCGAGGTATCTTGTCAAGATTTTGGTAAGTATATGTCAGAAAGTCAGAAAGCATTATGTTATATCAAATCAAAATAGAGACAGCAGCCAATGCAGGCCCAATGCTTAAAACCAGAGATGTTTTACATCTCTGTTAAAACTGTCAAATGTGCGACACTGATATCCTGTTTTAGTGTAACAACTAGCACAAAAGATTTATGGAGGCACCATCTCTTAAACCACATGAAGGTTCTTGAAATAGTTTTCTTAATAAGGAAACTTGGAAGCCATGTGGTGTTTTTACAACGATCTGTTATGAATGTTGGTACCAGTTTTCTTCTGCACCATTTCGTTTTGGAGTTCCAAAAAAGGACAAGATACAAAAATGATAATCTGATTCCTCAGTTTGCGTGGAATAATAATCAGCAAGGTTGACATTTAATCCATGATCCCATTTACGATTTCAATTATGATATTCGAGAACACTTTCCACGTTATTTTCTTCCATGATCAATAATGCTCAAGTATTTTAAATTTTAAGCCCATTTATCTCTTTTTGGTGCGCGTGGGACGAAACAAGAGCCCTAGCATTGCGAAATCACCGATGTTGTTTTTGAAATTTTAATGTTCATATTCTTGTTTGTTTGTTTGTTTGTTTGTTTGTTTGTTTGGTTGGTTTTTTGTTTGTTTGGTTTTTTTGCAGAAAACCCTTGACTCACTGACTGCGTCTGTATTTTGGATTCTAGAACAATTCCACTTGAGAACTTTGGGCTTCCTAAAGGACTACCTTTGTCTGGACATACAAATTCCACTAACTCAGCAAACCAGTTGTATGATGTAAACACCTGCTAATACTTATCAAGAAATTCAGATTGCGATGTTTCACTACCACGACCATATGGAAGGAAATTCACTTCAGTACTCAACCTCGAACCCAGGGTCTCTTGCCTTTTCGATATACGGATAGCCGCTATCCGTATAACGAAAAGGCAAAAAACCCTGGGTTCGAGGTTGTTCAATACTTTTAAAACTACTCATACATTAAGAATACTCTGGAAGAACTTTCAACCGATGTGCTTTGACTAGCCCCCTGTTCTTCTGCAACAAGATTTAAAATGGAATGCTTTCGAAACATAATGTTCACAACATTATATGTATTATACATATATCATTGAAATTTGAATTTCCAAAAAGAAGTTGTCAAAAAATGAAGACAAGCAGGACACTCCTGTTCATCACACTCCATCGCCGTGTATAAACAGAACGGATTCATTTCACGGTTTACTGTAGGGAAGATCGTTCCAAAGTTCCAAATGAAATGAAATCTACAAAGCTTGAACATCTATAAACTAATTGCAAATTTTTTAATATTTGAACTCAGCACTAGATCGGACATCGGATTGGAATCGGATTGGATCGGATAAGTGCGACGTTTCTTGTAATAACATCCAAAATGTCTGTGTAGAACTTCAATAACTGCTGTCTATATAACAGAAGCGCATGCGCAGATGTGCGGAGCACGAATTTTTAGAATTTCTAAACCTGGTTTCCACAAGTTAATCCTCTGTAAACCACCCATCATCAATCATGTGGAATTTCCGATAATACAGCTTCGATATATATTTAATCTTTTCATCTTAGATTCCGCCATCAGTGATATCCACCAATCATTGTCATCCAATTTTTGTATATTGCACAACTATTTCTCTGTTTTAACTGCAAATAATAATTCGGGTATATACCGGCATCCGATGAACAATAACACAAATCCCGGTATGAATCCTAACCCGACTATCAAGGAAGCCTTTTCGGATAAATCGGTATTTCTCGTTTCTTTGGTATTATTAAATGTTGTATTGGCGTTATGAGAGGGCGTCACTGTCACTGTATATAACGGCGTCACTGCCGTATATAACGAGGAAGTGATGGTTGCATTTCCATTTGTAATATTGATCTTGAATAATAAAGCTAGAAAAAAAACAACAACTATCTGTCAAACTTTGCACTACTAAAACGCCTTTTGTCAGGGAAACAAAATTGGGTTTTCAGAACTTCTTAGCAATTGATGTATATTGATAAACCCGATATAAACCCGATGTAATCGTATAAGAAACTTTAGCAGCGCGGCAGTGAAAACACAAAGAAACTGGACTTTTTCGTAAAGACTTAACAACAAAATTTTGCTATTATTAATGATTATGTTAAGAGTAGCTATCTTCCAGTCACTTCCAGTCTTCATCTAATTATCCATCCAATAAGGTTTATAGCTTTTGTCAGTTCTGCTAACACTTATAGCGATTAAGAGCAACCTCGTTCCCAGAGCTTCTTGCTTTTTTGATATACGGCGCCCGTATATCAAAAAGGCAAGAAGCCCTAGGAACGAGGTTGAGATTAAGAGATAGCTACTTCAAGCGCTTAACTGAGCATGAACAGTTCGATAGTGTTAAATCCCGATCTCCCGTTCGGGTGACAACATGCAACCACCATCACCGGGTGAAGATTACACATGTTCTTTAACTTAAAACAACTTTCAGATTTCTGACCTGGATGAACAGATATAGGGTTTTATAAACTACCTTATATTCTTAATATTTTTTTTACTCACCTTGACGAAATAAAAACATAAAAACAAATCCAACAGCAAAATGGTTCTTCATTATTTCAATCTAATTTTGATTCTTCAGCCCCAAAAACGTCAACAGAGTCATAAAAGCATACTTCGACTGATCAGCTCACTTGTATGCACCTTATCATATCTAGACTACTTGAACGTTTTTCTCATGATTTCGATAAAGCCAAAACATTCCAGCGTCAATTTCTTCTATATTAGTGTTTGTGTTCTCGAGAGTATTCGCAATGAAATGACGATAGGAAGTGACACAAAATTTTTCTCTTTATTTTTGTGATTGGTATGTAAACAAAAACACAATTGGTTTCCAGTCCCCTAGACATATGCGAGTAAGTTGGCTATTTTTCGATTTTTTCATTAGTAACATCCATTTTGATCGATAAAAAATGTCCCCCAAGAATTTGAATTTTTTATGTATTACCCCTTCCGAATAATTTATTAACACCATGTTCAAAGTAACGCCCATGTTCAAAGTAACGCCCAGAGAAAATTTTAAATTTCTATATTAACGGGCGGGGACGATTTACATTTACAGTAATCTACTTCCTCATAAATAGATGAAAAGAAGAAGAAGACTATTTGCTTTGGAACTTTTACTATACTCATATTCCTATGCTCTTTTCCTCATAAATGAAAGGGTTACATGATCAAATGAAAAAACCCGGGAACGAAGTTGGAAGATTCTAAATTTATCACTGCATCACTACATCGGGTTTCCAACTGTTCAAACCTTGATATTTATTTTGGCGCGAGAAGTTGTAAGAGTGCATGACGCAACGATCGAATCATTTTGTTATTTAAAAACGTCATTGATTACCATGGTTACTATGATTGTATTAGTTGGTCAAATGTTTTTGAGATCTGCGTTGTATGTAGTTTTCGTTGCCAAAACATTCGAAGCTGCAAGAACATAACAATCAAACATAACAATCTGTAATACTCGGAAAAATAAAAATGTTTATTATGAATGACGTTTGCAAATTTTTTAATACGTCAACGATTGGTACTTTTAGTGTAAAATCCTCTTCTTTTCGTTTGACACAACGAGGCATGACGTAATTATTTCCTTGATATACCAAGAAAAAGTAACGAGGTTTTCTTCACAAAGCATGAAGTATAAAATGGGCTCCGCCATCAAAATATACGACCTCAAAAATAATCATTCCGAAAAACTTGACGTCACAAATAAAAAACAAAAGCGCACAGTAATGTTTTGTTTACTTCACTTCATTGGGGTGAACCAAGCACGTAAAAACCCAGCGGGAAAAATCGTAAAAAGGTCACTGCGTCGAAGAACATTTTCTATAGAAATACACTCGCTCGTAGTGACTTTTCAACAAATTGGGCAAATAACAAGCTGTTATTACGGTCATGAGAGATCTGAAGCACCGGAGAGCCTGTCGTTTATTTATTTCGTTAGTTTGTTTATTTCGATATTTGTCAGCTGCTCGTTCTCTAGATTCCTTTTTTCTAACCAGGGATTCATTCATTCATTCATTCAGCATACTGCAACCCTCATTTTTTTCTCAAGCATTTGCAAGACTTAGCCAAACAGAAAACACAGGTCTTAATAAAATATTGAAATTTAAAATCTATAGAAGGGGCTTAAACTGGAGAAGGGCAACCTTGTACCAAGAGTTTCTCGTTTTTCGATATACTTCTTCGCCGCCGTCCGTTTATCGAAAAGGCAAGAAACCCTAGGTACAAGGTTGCGAGAAGGGGTTTATCAAAAAATCGGTATTTAACATTCATTAATTCTATTTATATGTATAAAATATTAAAAAAAAGATTTATCGATACAATTCTTTTTTTGACACACAGTACTAACAGTCATGTTTCTAAAACTTATTCCTCTTGGATGAAAGATCATCTGGAGGTGATTTCGGTGGTGATGTGAAAAATTATAATATATATATACCATGAATACACCTTCCAAAAATTTTTATCCAGTCAGGAAACTCGACCTCGTTTCCAATAACAAATAATCCATTTATCAATAGAGACAGTGAAAACGAGGCGGAATTGGAGATTTCACTAAATTTCGAGTAAGACAAAATGTTATTTAACTCACATATGTATGTTCCGAACGGTGGTCTATAGGAAAATAATATTTTGTGACAATATTGCTTAAATGGAATGTTTTCCTTTTGACCACTTCAAAATTGAGAAGAAAATTTCTAATATTGAAGGAATCTAATGAAATATGAAATATCCAAAAATATATGCTTTCTATTATCAAGTTGACTTTCACCACCTGAGACAAATATATAAAAATAAATACAAATCTTTTTATAGGTATGATTGAAAAAAAAAACAACAAATAAAAATGGATGAACAAGTATTGATAGTTGAGTTAATTAAATGAGAACTTAACGCAGAATCATCCTAAAAAACATTCATTAAACAATAATATATAATTTCCCCTTGTTATTCAAGCAATATGACAAAAAATATATGAAAATTTTATGGAAATTATAGAATAGAAAAATAAATTTCTATTGAGTAGAAGGTTAAAACTATGTTCTAAGAGAACACCTGTGTTTATATTTTAGTTAAATAAAAAAATGGGAGACAGATCCAAATGGAATTGACTGTTTCAAAAATCTGTTAAAAAGACAAAAAAAACATACTTCAAATAAGGTCAAATAAGAGAAAGTTAGTTATGAAAAATGATATAACACTGGTGAGATCTGAACACCATGGTATGGGTGAATTAACAACAAACTTGAAGAATTCTCAGCGCATTTGAACATTAAGTTCATTAAAACCTGTTGTCTTGTCATATGTCCGTGAAAATGACAACGCACTGCAATCACCAATAACAACTTCTGCAGTTGTGTCAACAATAAGTTCAATAAGATGTCCTCCCGTCATTTTACCAAGAGCATCAGATAATGCCACGTGCAAATGACCTCCACCTGATATAGTTCCTTCCAACGAAACAATTTCTTGGGGCTGTATGATATCAAGAACCTGAAAAGAAAAATAGAACGAAGCATCCCAATTAGAAACAGAATTTGAAAAAACCAGCAATAGATATGTGTTTCCAATACATCTGTTTTTACTGCTGTTTTAATGCTTGTAGTCAAATTTTCTAGTGAAATTCATTTTGGCAAATGAAATTCATCATGTTAAATTTGAACAAAACATCAGCATCATCTTTGTTTTTGTTATCATTTTCATCTTTAGATACCATAAAAAGCAAATCAGACACACATAAATAACACTGATAAAGATCAATATATTATTGGTGATTTTAGGATTGATAAATAATTTTATATAGTGTCAAAAGCTTTACATAAACTACTTACATAAACTGCTTCTGAATTTGCTTTTGCGTTGGCAGTACGAATCTTCGCCGAAACAGCGCTTCCAACACAAGTTAGTACAAATGCGGCCTTAAGAGCGTGTCTTTGAGCAAATTCTTTTAGCGTCTTCCGTAACTCATCCCCATGTTTTAAGCGAATGACATAACACATCAATGGACTAGCATGCGCATGAGAAAGTCTTTCAGATAAGTCATAAGACGGTGCTGGTGTATGATTAGTTCTGGAAGGACTAAACGGAAACTCGATAGAACTATTTTTGCTTGGGGGACTTACACTCGTTACAATTGATTTCATTGTTGTGGGTGCAGGATGATTGTTTATTACATCATGGCTTCGTGGGTTAAAGTCGTCTTCAAAACTCAATTCCGAGTAAAATGTACTTCTAGCCTTTGCAGCAGCGGTTTTATCTATATTTTCCATTTCTCTCGGCTCTTTTCCCAATATTTGAAATTATCGTTACTATAGTAATTATTTTAATTGAATTCTAAGACAAAAAACAATAGAGTTTGAATAGATAATGATTGATGTCATTAGCAAAGGATGACATCACTTTTGAACCATCATTAAAATATAGGCTTACAACAAAATATTTTATTTGTGTATCTGCATTGAATTCCAATTTACAGCTAGAATTTACCTATTGGAAATCACCCATACACAGACATTATGATAAAAAATACTTTATTTTTGAAAATTCTTAAAAGTTCTAAATACAAACCAAATCCTTAAAACTATGACAATCATTATAACATTTTCCTGTTTCACTAATGAGCATAAATTAATTAATCCATCCAAAATTAAAACTGAATTGGAAAATTATATAATTGAATTTTAAAGTCTGCCTTTCACGAAAATGCTATTAACCAAAATCAAAGAAATGTTTAAACTCGATCTTTACAAGTCTTTTTTATAAGTACAGTAAAACCAGATGCGGGCTACTGTTACTTTTTATGCTTATTTCCACCTGAATTCTTCCTACTTTGTTTTTACAGTTTAAGGTTTCATCCTCTATATTCTTATTATGGAACTTCCATTAAAATGTACTTCTGTAACTAATTTGAATTAATTTGCAACAATGCTGTTACTGAAACAACAAGGCATTATATACTATTTGTTTAATCAAGACATAGAATAAGAATAACGAAAATATAAAGTTTCATTTTAGATGAACCTATAATAATATCCTTAAAGTTGTTCCATTGTTAATATATTTTGCAAAGTAGGTAGAAATAAAAGAGACAAAAATAAAAGCAATTATGAACCTTTTATCCAAAACCTAAGAAGCAACTGCCAGAGGATTCGCGTTCCTGAATTGTTTTTATCTTTCAGCTACAGGTTGTTCTTATTTATTTCTTACTCTTTGCCCAATCCTGAGGCTTGTTTTGCTATAAAATTGTTCTCATAAAAAATGTTACACTGTGATGCAATAGGTTTAAGATCTTACTCAAAATCTCAGAACTTTCAAAAACATTATGAAGATAAAGTGACTTGTACTTAATGTCAAATAACATGTCCCAAGGGAAAAATAGAAAACAAACATCTGGTTACCGAATGAAGCCATAAAAAAAACCAATTAAAATACTCGTTTTAGGCCTATGCATTAACAATGAACTACAATAAAAATAATGAATTTGGAAAAGATGTGAAAACTATTTTATAGTTTTTTATAAATTCTGTTTCATTGGGTAGATTCATCATGTAATAAGAAAGTGTTTTGTTAATGTGCATAATTCTTGAATTTATTATGTAAATACTAACTTCATTCTTCTATCAATCAACTCCAGATTGAAGAATTACTTATTATGAACTAACGAAAAGATGATATACTATAACATTAATCATATCAAAAGTTATTGTGGTGAGAAACAACATTCAATGTTAGCTTTTAAAGTGCAGATTTAAAAAATAAAATATATCCAAAAAAAACTAAAGAATTGTATATAAAATGATAAAGAAATTTTTAGTTCAAATCTACAAATAACATTTTGAACACAGAAACTCCTTTAAAGCTTGGAATACAAGGCAGTTTTTTGAGCTCTACAACATGGGTACACTGTTGAGTCCCGAATCTGTCATGTGGTTCGCACACAAGAAAAGCAAATTTGACACATCTTTTTCGAAACTAAACTCAGTTAAACTTGGAATTTAAATAAATAACAGTTTACACAGATAGAAAAAAACTGAAACTGATCCAACACAGGTGTCACTTATCCAACAAACGTAACCAATTATATACACCCATTTTATTTTCTATAAAAATAGCTTCTATAAGAATATGTCAGGGTGAAAATCGCCTAGGTCTACATCGATTTATGACAATTTTGCCCACTGGGATTATATTTCTATTTAATTCACTATGTATCTTGCGCGACCTCGTTTCTTCACCTTTTCTTTTACTTAAAAAGGAATTAAGAAAACAAAAGAGAAAAATATGGATGAAAGTTGAGCACATCAAACTTTTTCAAAGGCTTTCCATTTTAAACTGAAAGAGGTGAAAATTTAACTGATCCATTTAAACAGATCCATTTAAATGGATAATGTATTCCAGGGTTAACGAAAAATGGAAAAAAGAAATGGAAATAGAAATGTGACAGTGGAATACAGATAATGATACACATACACACACACATGGTGTATATATGAAAGACTTGTAAAATCTCTGAATTGTTTAGACCATAAAGCTTATTGTATTCATGTACAATGAAGATTGTTAGAGTAGTTGTTGTACATAGGTTGAACTACATTTACAGGTGTATTTAATTTGGAAGTGAAGTCTGTATATACTATATATATACCATTTCATAGTCCTAATACTGAATAGATTTTCTTATTCCAAACACAAATCAAAGGATTGAAAATAAATCAAAGTAACGTTTCAACTGTCTGAAGGAAAAACACTCACTGTACAACCCAAACTGTCAATCGAACACAAAAAAGTTCTATTATAGTTAAGTGGTGAGTGCCAATGTACATTCTCATGACCGTTTGTTTATTTTTTGCATTTTGCAATTAGAAAGGACAATTTCTTCCTGTCTCACTCCAAATTACCGTTTCTCATGTTAACTACTTTGTTTGAACATAAATATATTTTAATACAGGTGAAAATTATAAAATTTAGGAGAAATATACAAGCCTGAATGTATCTGAAAGGGGCAACGACAACATATATTTTTTTCAGAGTATCATTTTTTTACTAAAAGGAAAGAAGTAGAAGACATTCCACCTCCTTCCAGAGAGCATTTTATCAATTTGCTTTCAATGTGCTAAGAACTTAAATACAAAAAGGGAAACATTTTGAGAAAGGGGGGATGTTAACCCACCACAACATAATAATAGAGGAAGATAAAGAAGAGAGTCAAAAACACATTAAAATCACATAAAAATCAGCTAGATACACCCACCATCAATCATACAATTTATATAATTATATTATTATCTTCTTAGCCATAAAGAAATATAAAAAAATAACTGTTTCACCTAAAACGAATTGTATACCTTTACCATCTTTACGACCCTGTTTCTGCTGTTGATGTTCATGAGAAATTTTTGAGTATAGATAGCTACGCCATTCTTTTGTGTTCTTCAAGGTCATTGTTACAGGATGTCTGGACTATTAAGGCAAAAATACATGACACTCTTTTAGCATGAATTTCAGATCTTCTTTAAATGAGCGTTACGTCATACGAGGCTAATACGTCATATTGTGCATCACGTCACGTCACGTCTATGCTAAAATGGGAGAGTTCGACCACACTCACCATAAAAGACAGTTGTCGGACACCTTATCATCGCGACAAAAATCGTGACAAGGAAATGTGACGAAATTTTTATTTTTTGCGTAACGGATTTATTTCAACTTCTTTTTCTTGTGACATACGATGATGATAGATTACACGATATACGATACTTTCAACATTAATTTTGTTTCAAAAGTCGGATTTTCATGACTACATTTCATCCTTTTTCGACAATTTTTTTCCAATTTTGGCAAGTACCGTAAACCTCAAGCCCACCCGTGTATAAGCCCACCCGTGTATAAGCCCATCATTTTACTCATTACTAACGATTTCCATGTATGTATAAGCCCACCCGTGTATAAGCCCACCCGTGTATAAGCCCATAATATTGGAATGGAAAATTTCATGGTTGTTTTCCTTTTACTAAAAAACTTTTTTTTTTTGCAAAAACATACAAGTACAAGCTATTTCTTCAGTTCTTTACGAACTAGTCCTCTATTGATATTTGGTCCATATAACTATACAATGCCTCAACCAGAGGAGGAATTCCACCTTGAAACATCAAGCGAGGAAGAAGATGATGGTACCGGAGAGACAATGTAGAGACAGCGATGTCGAGCGAAAGTGAAGATAATGGTGATAGCGAAAGTGAAGATAGTGAAGAAAGTGGCGATGAGTGAAAAGTTTTTATTACGTAAAATATATGCATAGATATTTAATATGTTGCTATTGTTATCCATGTATAAGAGCCCACCCGTGTATAAGCCCACCACCCCCGTGTATAAGCCCACCCAAAAAAAGCTTACGAACTTGTATAAGCCCAGGGCTTATATTCGGAGGTTTACGGTACTTTCCCTGACAAGACGTTTCACCCAATTTTGAATTCGACAACATGTATTATTCTGTGATTTTTGATTCTTTTTTCACGGAAAGATAAAAAGCTCCCCCCTGGGGAGATCTTATAATAAAAATGTGGTCTTACATTTTTTATTCAACATTCTTTATGACTACCTTTTTCCTTCTTCGACGTATCCGTATATCAAAAAAGCAAGAGACCCTGGGTTCGAGGTTGTTGTCTTTTATGATGTTCTCGTGGTAGCCCATCAAAGTTTCTTTCACAACGTTTTGTACTTGAATAGGTTAAATGAGTGTTTGTGTAAAAAAATGTTTACTTGGATTTGATAATTGAGGCATTTCTACCATTAATTGTTGGCATTTCTATAGGGTACTGACTACATAATGCTAAATATCACTGCGATAAAAATTCCGACATTCAGCACATTGTGTGTGTGATATGAGCGTAGCGGTGTTGTAACTCTGGGACCCTGGGGCTGGGAGAATAATTTGAAATTTTACAGTGGGTTTTTTTTATCATTATCGATGGTTTCAGTTAAAGTGTAAATACAACTATTAATTAATTACCAATGAATGAAAGAGGAAGATTGGGGAAGAGGGAGGAAGAAGGAGGAGAACGTAGAGCATTCTCCTCCATATCTGGACTGCAGCAGAAGGTGCAATACTGACGTCAGACCACTATCCCGAGTCCCGAATAGCTGTCGTTCATCTGGATTGATTCACACTAACACATGGTGCGTGGTGGCGCTGATGTATGCCAGCCAGTGGTTGAACCCCTACCTATGAAGTTAGATCGACGCCAAAATCTCGTTTATCAAGTCGTCGAGTCGTTTTAGATGTTGACTCGTGACGTCATTAATCGTTTTAGAAGTTAACGCGGTTCACAATAAGGCGACATACAATTCGTCGGTCGAGTCGTTTTAGATGAACATTCGTTTTTCAATTTGAGGCGTTTTAGAAGTTGGAGTCGCTAGATGCTGTGTAATTGAGGCGCTTCGGAAGATTAGCCGTTTTAGATGTTCAGTCGGTTCAGAAAATGAGGCGGTGCAACCTGATTACCAGTTTCTCTAAGTCAGTGTTGGCTTTTACACAAAAACAGATTTTTGTGTCATATTTAAGTCGTAATACTGGCCGTCATGTTTTCTAGTAGTTGCATGAAATATGGGGCATTGCATGGTGGTTATGAATGAGAAAATAACCAAACTGTGAAGAATTCCCTTTTCTTTCAGATACATTTGATTGTTTGTTAGAATTCCGAAAGAGATCCCTTCTCTTTATCTTTATATAATGAAATGTATAGCTCACATTAATATGTTCATGTTCAGCTAGTGTGGAACACCCTTATCGCCTGATTTCAAGTAAGGGGCTCACGAATAGTGACATTTTGAATAAACAGATCATGAAATTTTAGTAGTTTTTGATATGAGAGACCGACAAATTTTGAACAACGCGTCATCATCTGAAACGAACAAACCTCTAAAACGCCTTCATTTGAAAAGCGAGTGTTCATCTGCTGAAACGACTCGACGACTTGAATGTCGACTTATTGTGAACATGCGTTAACTTCTAAAACAATTCGACGACTTGACAAACGAGATTTTGGCGCCGAATTAACTTCATACCTACCGCCTACTCTGGTGGCGAGCGTTACTTAGTCCCAGTCGGTCAATCTTTAAGCTTTCTGAAGTTTCTGAAGTTTAGTAAGTAAGTAAGTAACGGGAGTTTTTAGTCCTTGGGCATCCATCTGTAATGGTTGGTTCTTCCGCCCGCCGACTTGCGTTGACTTACCGCCAGAGATACGTATAGCATTGCTCTAACTTGCCCGAAGGCCAGTGTGCAGTCAGTCGACGGCTCCTAATGGGCTGATACGCTGCTTTTAAAGCGCATCGGAGTGGTGTATTGAGATACGACATGACTGGACTCGAACACGAATCACAGCGGTCGCACTCAAAGGTACTAACCACTACACCATCGCTGCACGATGGTGTAGTGTTTATTCCACAAAATGCAAATTTTTGAAATATAATACTTTTCTTGTATGTAAAGTGAATAAAATGGTTAATAAATCTAATAATGAAATTAAGACAAATGACGAAATGCTTTTTTGTAAAAAGAAGTAGTAATTTAATCGAACTTTCAAAGGATAAATCTGTGTACACGTCACAATCCATTTTTGCATGAATCTATTGGATGGGTAATGGAGTGTCTAGACATGATGGGTGATGGAGAATGTCTTTAATATAAGTCCTGGACAGTGGCGGATCTAGAAGTATGTCGAAATTTGTGTAGGAGAGCATAAACTTAATTTGTGAATTCAATTTATATTACCAATGGGATTATTGGAACGCTTTTCTTTTATGGTTAGATTGCTAACACTCTCCTACACAAATTTCGACATACCTTTAGATCCGCCACTGCTGGAGTGTGCTCCTCTTCTGCTCGTGGAGCGACTCTGCTGGGCGTCTTCAGTAGTTTCAGCTTCGATTGTATCTCTTCCTACAGCACAGTCTTTGTATGTCTAGTAACTGTTAGTTTTATTTGAGTTCGAAAACCTCCTTATTCACAAATCATGTATTATATATACGCGATTGTTTGAAATGCAATCATTGTCGTCTCTTGCCCCAATATAAAACAGTCTTAAAACTCGAGAATAAATCCAAACACAATCTAATTATATTCGTGAAAATTTGTGCATGAACATATTAATCAGAAAGTACCAAATTCGGACGGACCAAATTTTGACCAAAGTGCTTCAATTGTATGGAAAATTTGCACCACGAATGCTATTTCTAATTAGAAGCTTCGTTTTTAGATACATTTTCGACATGTGTCATATTTCCGTTGAATTGTATCGTTTTAAAAGAATTTGTGAAATACCAAGAAGTATCATAGAAATATTCGTATTTCTATTAATGCTCATTCAATTCTTCCACTTCTTCAATTCTTCCACGTTTATTATTATTATTATTTTTTTTGTTTCTTTTTTTTTCCTCGAATGCGATTGTTAAGCCCAATTCACATGTACGAAAATTTTTTCGTAAGCCCTTACAACAAAAACAATGTTCATTCATTCTTTTTCTTACGAAAAAATGTTCTTAAATGTGAACTACTTAAGTAAAATTCTTCGTAAAGCCTTAAAACGGTTTTAAGCTCTTACGAAATTCGTAAGATTATCAAAAAAGTTTGATAATCTTACGAATGTTTTAAGAGCTTGCGAAAAAAAGAAGAAAAAAACGTTCGAATTGACGTTCGAATTGGCGTCTTCGTTCGAATTTATTAATAACAAGAAACATTTGTTTCATGAATCATAAACAAGAAAAATGGAGGAAATGGAAGAATCTTTAGCGGTTGTAGTCAAAAACTACCCTGTGTTATTTGACAAGAGGCATGAGGATTTCCATCGGAAAACGCATGGAATGCGGTGGCGAAAGACCTTTCCTTGATGGTAAGTACATGAGGTATGAATAATCAATATTAAGTCAATTTTTATGAATCAATAATATGTTGAGTCAATTTGGTAGCTGTAAATAGAAAAGAATCACTTACTTCTTCACTTCACTTTGTAGTAGATAAATACATTTTATATTTAGGGGATGAGGCAAAAAAGCTTTCGTGAAGTTACGTGACAGATATGTTCGTGCAAAACGTGAGCTTAAAGCCAAAGATAGGTCTGGCAGCTCTGCCAAGGCTTTACGAAAAGTAAGACAGAAATTGGAGGAACTGAAATTTTTACAATGGCTCGATGAATATATCAAGCCCAGAAAATCCAAAGGAAATTGCAGCGATGAAGATGATCAAGCCGATGGTGATTATTATAATGATGGAGGTGATAGTTTGTTTGGCGATAGTATGTCTGGCGAGAACGAATTAGTCAATGGAGTAGATGAAACACCGAAACAACAATTGAAGAAAATTGAAACAAAAAAGAATCAAACAAAACACACAAGTAAACGAAAAATAGCTGCTGATGTAGAAAATGAAGAGCTTAAAATTCTCCGCACAGTAGCTGGCGCTGTAACATCTAACCATGACCAAAATGATAAAAAGGATGATCACGACTGTTTTGGTGAAGTTGTGGCAAGAAAAATGAGAAAACTTTCTTTCTTCTTTCTTCAGGATCTGGAATTTGAGATTTTAAGCGCAATTGAAAGGGTAAGGAAGGAAAACAGTAATCAACATCAGAATTATCATGTTAATCCCAGGATGTATGGGTATCCCCAAGGGCCATTCATGAGAGAATTAAATGAGTCATAATGTGGTATAGTAGCCATTATATTACACGTTTATTGACAATATTGTAATAGTAAATAACAATGTGTTCAATAGTTGCTTCGAATGCC
Source organism: Turritopsis dohrnii (assembly GCA_027922465.2). Classification (NCBI taxonomy): domain Eukaryota; kingdom Metazoa; phylum Cnidaria; class Hydrozoa; order Anthoathecata; family Oceaniidae; genus Turritopsis; species Turritopsis dohrnii. Next base: position 463,480 of record BQMF02000276.1, read on the forward strand.
TGAAAAATATTATTCTCTCCCTGTTCTTCTGATGTAATCCCATTGCCATGGTACTGATCCTTCTTCTGTGATAAAGTACTCGGCCAATGTTTCCCTTGTCTCCAGTGCTGTCTTTTTATACCTTGTGTTATGGACAGGATTCAGATTTTGTAAAATATTTGAATCGATTTGTTTCCTCCATTGACCATCTGTAAATTCTCCAGAAGAAGTTTCACAATCAACAAAACCACTTGGGGTATAGCAAGCATTGTCAGTTTGCCTTAAGTAATTATGTAAAGCGGTTGTTGCTAGTACTATTTTTTCTACGTTTTCTGGCTCAGCTATAATTGGTCTTTGAAAAATTCTCCAGCGAGCGACTACGATTCCAAAGGTATTTTCGATGATACGGCGTGCTCTCGATATCCTGTAATTAAAGATCTTTCGAGTTTCATTTACAAGAGCCTTACCAGCGTATGGGCGCATCAGCCAATTTTGCAAGGGAAAGATCTCATCGCCAACTAGAAAATAAGGCACTTCAGCTTCTAATCCATCGATTTTTTCCGCTTCGGGAATGTTCATCCTGTCTTCAGCAAATTTTTTTCCCAATGATGAATTTTTCAAAACTCCGCTGTCGTTGTTGCTTCCGTATTCACCAATATCAACAAAACTGAAACAGTATCGAGCGTCACAAATTGCTAAAAGCACCATGCTAAAAAACCCCTTGTAGTTGTGCCACAAAGATCCTGAATAGGCAGGTTTTTGCATTCGTATGTGTTTTCCGTCCAGAGCACCGAGACAATGAGGCATGTTCCAAAATTCCAGAAAACTTTCTGCTATTCTTTTCCAATCACTGGTTGTAGATGGAGGTCTGACGTATTTTGCAAGCGCTTCCCAAAGTTCTTTACAAACTTCTTGAATTATACCGTTTACTGTAGATTTACCTAATTTAAAAGCGAATGCAATTGATTGTTGACTGTCTCCTGTTGCTAAATATCGTAAGGTAACTGCTAAACGCTCTGCGGGTGGAATAGATTGTCTAATGTTGTCTTCCTTCCTGATTTTATCACCTAACAGGCTTAGCAGATGATCAAACCTTTCAGGTGACATCCGAACAAATCTAGAACATAAATATCTACAATTTAGACATGCAAATATTGATTAGAACATGAGAAAAGAAGTTAGTCCTGTTTTTAGCATTAATACGTACCTGAAAAATTCCTGCCGATCATAAGTTCTAGCTACCAAAAACGTTGAGTAGAACGCTCCAGATATGAACCGATTAAGATTAGTTTTTCTTATCCAAAGTCTCCTTTTCATTTCAACTTGGCGACGACGTCGACGACGACGCCTCAAAATTAATGCAACAATAAGCAATGCTCTTTTATTTAAAGCCGCCATATTTGTTTTGATAAACAAATAGTTGTCAAAGGTTTTTATCTCCTTACGTAAAAAAGTTCGTACATATGAACAGAAACTTTCGTAAAGGCTTACGAAAAAAATGTTTTTGTTGTAAGGGCTTACGAAAAAAATTTCGTACATGTGAATTGGGCTTTAAAATCGCAAATCGTTTCTTACTATAATTTTATTGAAAATAATAAAAAAATATCAAAAGTTTGATATCACAATAAATATTTGACTTCCGAACGGAAAACACATTCTACAAAATGTAAACTAAAAGATGATCAAGTCAAAAACACGAATACAAAATCAAAATGGTGTTGAAATAACGATACCTTGTAAGTAAGCACCGATCAATAAACAATGAAGGGCATTAACAAAGTTTTTATAAGTATTTATTGGAAGAAATAAAAAGGCTGTAGCATCGGCTCAATAGTGGGTAAATTATTAAATCAAGTCTCCTTTAAGCATCGCCAAAAAGCAAGAAAGAGTGATAGATTTTCTTTGTTTATTTTGTTTTGGGGTTAGGGTAGGGTTAGGGCTAGGTCATAAGCGTATGTATTATGTTCTAATACATCGACCATCTTCCCAGGCTCAACTCGCGAATCTCTCTTCTCTCCCCCACCCCCCCTCTCCCCTCCCTCTCCTTAGGTTTCATCATTAATTTTCAGCTTGCACAGGGTGTGTTAGCATACACATTTAACCCAAATAATTATATAACACATTTGAAAGTCATCTAATTTATACAATATTTCAATTATTTTACATGTAATGTAGTCACATAAATCTGTCTGAATTTTGAAAAATAGAAGGATAAAAAGAAGTAAAAAAGATGAGGAAATTAAAATGAGTAAAATCACTAATGTCTGTTACTTAAACTTTTTATGTTATATTATTGAATTGAACCCTCAATCAGAGAATTAAATCAGCAAAAAATGCTTAATTGCAGTTTACTCTTCTGTAACTATCAACCTGTTCTTTAAACCTGCGATCTTAAAGAACGGGTAAATAGTTACAGGGTTAACTGCAATAAAGCCTTTCCTTACTTTCCATGTTTGTGTTTTCTGTTATCTCATGGCGTCCTGCATGTTTTTGGTCCCCCCATTTGGAGCTGAAATCCCCCACTTGGTCTTCCCCCCCCCTCCAATGTCTCATATTAACTGATCCCCCCATTTGGCCATTCCCCCCAGTTGAAGAACCCCCCCCATATTAATACACATATTAAACTACAGCTAATAAAAACATATGTCAAGAACTTTTGAATAGATACTAAATTGTAAATGTCAAAATGAAATTTACACTGAAGAAGCTTACTCACATGTTTAATATAATAAACTCTTTTTTCTCTCTCTCTCTCCTTATACATATAAACTTTTCCTTATTCCTCAAGCTATCTTTCATGTGCACGTTTTACTCTTATTAAGCATGATTTTTAAGAGAATTAAAAAAATAGAGGGCAAAGGTCAAAAAGAAACACCACTTCCTATAGATAAAAACACACTTATAAACACAAACGAAGTATAGAAAATCTATCTATGGTATCTTCTCCTCTAGAAAATAAAAGTTTTAAGCTCTTTCTACTCTATCTTTCTCTCTTCACAACAAAACATCAAGAAATGCAAATCAAACACTAAGAAATTTCAATTTTTGTCCCCCCCCCTAGTCTAAAAGATTTTCTTAGCTCCCCCATTTGCTTTTGTCCCCCCATTAAATTGGAAAATTTCAGGTCCCCCCTAGCCCTAACATCTGATTCCCCCCCATCTTCCTGGGGAGGGGGGGGGGGGGGGGGGGGGGGGGGGGAGGATGCCATGTATCTGGTTCAAAGAGTTTGCCTAGGGCTAACTATGTCCACATCTGACCTGACATGCATATTAACTTTAAAGAATTTTGTTTCTGCTATAATGCTATTGTTGTATTATTCTTTTGTAGATCTTTTCACGTAGAAAAATAACATGTTTTTTGTGATTGTTACTTGCCGAAGTTTGTTTTGGGTGTTATGTTCTGTTGGGACATTTATGCTTTCAATAACAGCAATGGCAACTCCAAAGTGGCTTGTTGGAGAGGAAAAAGCACATTTACACATTAAAACCAACAACTCCACCACAACCAGTTCTGATTCTATTGGGTTGTACAACAAATGTATGTTCATGTATTATAGAAGAAAATACCAGCAACGGTGTTTCCTGTATGCTCTAAATTTTGGTGAGATCTCTGGTACTGCTTGGCGAGCATGTATCATCTTCCTTTCTATAGCAATTGTTTTTCTTGGAATTGCTTCAATTTTTGCAGTTACAAGTTTCTGTAAACAACTTATACGCAGAAAATCCTTAATGAATTTAGCTGGTATTATGCAAGCATTTGCAGGTAGGGAATTTTGAATAAAGTGCAAGTGACATTGTTTAGTCAGAAAAGTTTTTTTAAAAGGATATATATGAATATTTTTTATGTGTTGTTGTACGGTTTCCTTTTCAGGAATTCTTCTTATTGTTGCTGTCATTTTATTTCCTTTGGGATGGGATAACGATCAAGTCCAGAAAATGTGTCACGAAACTAGTAATGCAAAGAAGTTCAAACTTGGCTCATGTTCAGTTGGAATTGCTTATTATGCTGCAATTGGTACCATGTTTGCTGCCTTTTTTTGCTCGTTATTTTCTTTTGTTGCTGATAAAGCAGTATTTTCAGATAAGGTTCAGGATGAAATCTTAGATGGTAAACATTTGATATGTGTACCGTAAAATTACATTTAATTACTTGTTTTTAAGCATATAAAGTATAGTCAAGTGGGGTAAAAACGGGACAGTAAAAGAAAAGGTTGGTAAATAGGGACACCCTATAAAACCAATAAAAAGCCACGTTTTACATTAACTACGATAATATAATCAATAAAGTAGATATTGAACTTTCTATGTACACATTTCCAAGTCCAGGTCTTCAGCCAATTGCTTCATAATGGTGATCGGAAAATTAGTGTTATTTATCCACCAATATCCAGTCAATCCTGCATTTATGATGTTTAAGAATTCTGGATGCGGGTGAATAATAATCTGAATAATAATCTGAAATCACCGGGAAAAGAAGCTTACGTAATAATTTTCGTTGAAAACCCAGGGCCCGTTTCAATAAACCTGCCCGCTGCACGAGAAATAAGCGTGTCCCGTTTTACCCGCAAGAAAATCAGTCACGGAGGGTAATAACGGGACAATGTTCCGCTTGAATTATAATGATCACATATTGTGAAAGGGACACCTGTGCAAAGAGACACGTGCTATTATTTTAAACTCTCATGAGACTTCTCAACCTCGTACCCAGGGCCTTTTGCCTTTTCGATTTAAAAGGGAAAGGACACCGTCCCGAATTCACCCACCCTATGTCCCGTTTTATCCGTTTTTGGAGGGTAAAAACGGGACAAAAAAAAGTACGATTTTTAAAAAAATTACTAGCTATCAAGCAAAGGCCACAGTTATTTAATACTTCGTTCAGTGTAACCCGCCCGCATTATGATTTTTCGGACAAATAATGCGCATTAAAATACATTATTTTTACAACTTAAAGCATCTTTAAAAAACTCAACCAAACCAAAACAAAGCATTATAGAGGAACCTCGTCACGTATATTACGATGCTTATGTAAAAGGTACTTCGCCATTGATAATGTTTTAATACATATTTCTATTTAATTATGACTCCTCAGAGTTTTATGCCCTGATTTCGTAAATCTTTCCTCTGTCGTTGCAAACGGAATTGTTAAATAGATCTTCAAATCAAATTCATCGGAACAACGGTGGAGAGATTTACGAAATAGTTATTTCTTCGCATATTTTCATTTTAACAAAGCTTTGTTAAAGATGTTTTTTTATGTTTTAGTGTATATGTCTCCTTATCTCCGTAGTATGGCGCGCCAAAAACCGATATAATACTTTATGCATGATTTTCATACTATCTGTTTATTATAATACTGTTACTTGCGATTATGATATAATTGTGCTGGGTTATAAACACTATAACACTATAACCTTGTAAAATAACATAATAATACTATTCCACATAATTATAATAGTAACTTTGTGTGACGATACTTATGCATGTTTTTAATACTTCTGCAATTTGTCCGATTATAATACTTCGGTCTACTTGAAAGCCCTGGGTTTTATGTCGCGCATGATAGTCTGACTCGATAACCAAATCACTCTGAAAAAACGTGCTGCGGCAAATTTTGATGTAAACGGAATTATTAAAATGGCGCATCGCAAGGAAGCAGAGCAAGAATTAGTGGACTCTTTACATTCGCTAGTTGCTGCAGCTAAGCGAAATGTGCCAGAAGTAGAGAGTCGTGTGCATCATCTGAAGAAATAGTTGAACAGTCACTTCGAAGATTGTACCCTAGTGGACAGCGTACTCCCAATGAAGAAGATACAAAAGTTTAAGGACCTTCTTAAATGGCATTAGCAGTTTGGGGTAGAAAATGGCGCTCAACAGGCATACGAAAGGCAATTTGAAAAAAAGCTTAAATTAACTGAATCACTGAAAGATCTTTTCGGTTTCCCGCATTAACATCTGGTCAACATCAACCAACTGAATTATCAAGTCTTGACCTTGTCACGTGACAGACCATGTAGACCAAAGTTTTAAAATTAGAAAAGTGTTGAAGTTGATAAAGTATTATAAAAATTATATGATAGTAATAAAACTATGACCATGTTTAACAATACTGAATATTAGTTTAAAATCAAAGAAGATAGTATTATAATGTTATTAGGAAGTTTTAAAATCGCAAGTAATAGTAACATAACAAACAGATAGTATGCGAATCATGCACAAAGTATTAAATCGGCTTTTGGCGCGCGATACCGTAGTGCTTTTCTTCATTGCTCAAGTTGATGCATCTTTTATACTTCTATTTTTATGTTCTCCTTTAAAATGAAATATACATCAGAATTAGCGACGGCAATCCATATGCTCTCCATCATTGTTCAAAAATTTTTATTTCATTTTTTTTGTAGCAGTTTTGATTTTTTTACGTTAGAGACGTATAAAGAAATCGAAATCGGCACAATTTATTATAAAGTAGAAATAATATTTCTTTTATAAAAAAGAAGAATAAAACTACGTCATCAAACTGAAAGAATAATAGAATAATATAATAATGATTGAACATAAACGTTGCTAAGATGTCGCAACATGTACATGTTAGTATATCGTGAAGTGAAAAAAAGAAACAAACACACCTGATGTATTTAACGAAAATAATAGAGAATGGCTCGTTAATATTGTGTAATACTACATAACATTTATGAAAAGGTCTGTTCTAAAATCCGCCTTATAGTACATTATCGTTAAAAAGTGCGCATTGTATGTCATTATTTCGTTTGCAAAATAATGCATAATGAATAATGCCCGCATTCCGCATCGCTATTTTTCTTAAGTATGTTACGCTGAACGAAGTATTAAATAACTATGGCCAAAACAACTTAGTGTTCCGTTAAGACAATGGCCTGTAATAGTAAAGGCCGACCTCCACTTGTGCGATTTTGCCCGTACGTACGTACGCGGCCAGTTTTGCGCATGCTCAGTGACAACTATTGCTCAACTTTGTTAGTCGTCGACGGCCAGATTTTGTGCGCTTGGAAGTAGGATTCGATTCTACTTTTTCAGGCGGCCGCGCGGCCATCTAGCATGTTAGTCAATCAAATTTCAAGAAAAATGCAAACATTGCAAAAAATTGTAAACATTGCGAAAAAAAGAAACACTCAACACCTGGTGTTTCTTTATTAACTGGAGATTCAAATTAATTGGCCTCACGGCGCCGAGCGGACGTTCGTACGTTGATTTTGTCCCGTTTTTACCCCACTTGACTATACTGCTCTTACAAAGCTTTACACAGTAGTAAGTGAAAGTATAAACTGTATTTGCTTAAAGTTGTTATTCTTTCTTGAAGTAGTTAAAGGCTCTCATGTTTCATAGCACACGACTGAACATGAAATCCTATGTCAAATCTCAACTTAAGTCCTTGTGAATTTGCAGAAATATATAAAGTTTTTCTAAGTGTTTACTGTGTTATGCACAGGTTATGTAGGATTATATTGCAGAAAGAACAAAAACATCCCTCTTCCAGAGCAAGTATTTCGTTTTTGTATGTTGTTTTTTAAGAGTTTTGACAACAGAAAATATAATTTGCTATCATTTTATATTATGTTTACTTTAAACTTTATTATTTAGGTTTTTCTTTAAGTGTATTATTAAAATTAATTTTTAATTTTCCTATTTATTTTTCTGTAAATTTTTAGTGGATCATTTTTATTGTACATCTTGTAGAATATTGTAAATTTTTACTTTTCAAATCTTGTAGTCTATGTTCTTAAAACGATTGTTATGGTATAATAACCTACTGGTTGGAGATGGAATTAATCCGTTTGCTAGCACCAGACTTGCCCTCCTATTGGTCCTTGTTACAGGATTGAAACTGTACCCTCTCTATTTACAAGACCTGATAAGACCCTGTATTTTTATTTCTTGTCGCTGCCTCCACAAGTTTGGATTGGGTAATTTTTGTGCCTGCTGCCTTCGTTCCATGTTAATGACTGTTTGTGGTCTATATCCCAGTGGTTTAATTGGTTGAAACATCACTGCAAAGGAGTACATATCTATAGAAATATACACACTATTTCAATGAAAATACTCTTTGTCGCAGTAACTTTTTGACAATATTGTCCACTAGGATGGCTTGGTTATATTTTTTTCTGTTTGTATGTGCCTATGTTTTTTTTTTTGTTTTTTTTTAAGTAGGCGCTTGTTATTTTCAATAAATGGTATTGTAATGTTGTAATCTGTGTGTTTGAATAATGCAGAGTTTAAATTTCAAAGTGCTAGTCCAGTTTTCGTTGTTTTGAAAAGGTGGCAGAAATTTATTTTCTTTAATAAAGACAAAACTAAATTTAGTTTATTTTGATTTATTTCATAACTGATTTGATTATAGTACTACATCAAGATCTTTGATTGTTATCAATCAATCCTTGTTTGGCACTTTTGTATTTTATATATAATACTTTTGATCTTCGTTCTTTCATCTTTGCAATGGCTTCTGGGTAGTTTTCATTTCAAGAATTTCATCATATTTTATTTTTATGTGCTATTGTATTGTAAAAGTTTTGTTAAAATGGAAATTTATGTTACATAAACGTAGTTGTATACATGAGAATTAGGTGGTAGGTTCTTTATTTCAAGACATGTTTTGCTAAAAAACATTGTGTTTTCTTGGAGTTGTGGCTACAGGTGGAATTGCTCTGTTGGTTCGAATCAATTATCATGTTCATTTATACACTTTGTTTTGAAGAATGCATGATGTAATAGAATAATATGGAATAATCCAATTAATGGTCTACTTGTACCCGGATTTGAATTTGATTTTCCCAACTTACAAAAAAATAGGCAAACCTTTTGGATAAAATTTATACGAAGGACCATCAGAATAAAAGAAAACTGATTTTGCCAGTTTACTAGGCCCATACTAATTTCATTCAAGTTTTTTATAAAAATATGTTAGAAATTACTACTGATATTCATAGGTATGTGTCTAAAAACTTATATGCATAGAAATTAAAGATAAGTAATAACGCTACGTTTATTTATATATAGGTTCAGTATATAAATAATTGATCATGTCCTGGTTAAATATCAGTGGAAATTTATCATCTCTAGCCAGCAACGTCACAAGCTTTACTAGAGAAGTATTGCAGGATGCAAATAATGAATCTTACCAACAAGATAAAGAAGTGGATTCAGACGATGGTATTTATCATTACCTAGTTTATCCATGTTTTAGTCTTATGTTTACAATTAAAGCCTGAAGTTCATCCTAAAACATTCATGTTTTAAAATTAGCCTCTGTTTATATCGTTTCTGATGTGTAATAAAAAAGTATTGATATAAAAGTGAAGTGGTAAGACAGCACTGGTTGGTCAAATGATTTAAGATTATTAATATTACGTATACGTATACATCACTTTGATTAAATTTGGCAATAGTCTAGCCTATCAATGATATTAAAAAGATCTTTTCTGAATTCATCAAAATGTGCTAACACCATGGAACTTTAAAGAATTAAATAGTTTATATTTCATATCAATTTATTAATTTATTTTAACTTATGGGCTCCCTAATTCTGATTTTTGCTTCATAGTTTTTACTTTATTCCAGGAGGATAAACCATCAGTGGCAATTATACTTGTGATGCTTTTGTTTAGACTCAAGAACTTCTAATTATCAATACGATTACTATGAAAACAATCCCAGTGATGTTTTTCAGGCCAACGAACAATTAAAGCACCAACTTGCAACAGTGCAAGACAATTTGAACTTAATGAATACAGAATTGAGTACTAAGAATGACGAGATCTACTTCCTACAGCAAGAGATCAATAACCTATCAGAAAACCATGATAGGCACACTAAGGGTTTGAAGCAGCATCTTCTTGAGAAAGACAATGAAATTGAAGACTTTGCAACTAGGTTGCAATCTCTTCAAACAAATCATGACGAGGCAATGAAAAAGCTAATAACTGAGAAAGATATGCTTGAGTTACAGCTACAAGAAAAAAATGGAGGCTCATCTAATGATGACGGCTGGTCAGATGACTGGAGTAATAATATAGATGAAGTGAATGACTTAAAAAGTCAAAATGATTCCTTATCCAATGAAGTTATGATGAAAGAAATCATACTCAGTTCAATTGAAGCAAAAATGCAACAGATCTCAAAGAAGCATGTTGATGTTGCTGATTTCGAAGCTTGGTTGACTGAAGTGTTATTGAATCAAGGAAACGAGACAAAACCAGCTGGCGAAATCATGCAGGTTCTGTCTGAAGTGACAATACCTGGTTATAGTGGTAATTTGAAGGATCCAAAAAATTTCAAAGAATGGTTACAAAATACTTTAAGAGAAAACTCATTGCAACAAGAGAAAATTGACAAGCTTGAAAAAATTATTTCTGAAATTGAAATGACTATGAACAAACAAAGTCAAACAATATATACCATAACACAGTTTCATCAATGGTTCGAAAATCAGAACACAAACAAACACCGGACAGACACCAAAGATGCAGATAATGATAGGTTGAAACAAATCGAGTCAGATATTCGGGATTTGGATGAAGAATACGAAAACTTTGAGATTTCTAATTTTCAGGAATGGCTGCAGCATGTACAAGGTCGCATTGATGACCTTGAAGTGGAGCTGTTGACTGAACAGGAGAACAGAGAAGCTGAAGAGCAGCAACGTATTGTTGAGAGAGTAAAACTGAATGACTTGTTCACCGAAAAGGAAAATGAAATAGCAATGTTAAAGGTTGAACTATATAACAAGTCTTCAACAAACTCTCCGGATCATGTGTATGAACAAGAAAACAATAATGCACCAGCTTTGATGGCTTTACATGACCAATTAAATGAAGCGAACGCAAGATGTCAAGGATTGCAGGATGAACTGAAGTGTCTACAACAACGCAATGATGATCTGAGTGTGTCTCAAGATGAACTCACTGATGCCATTAATCAATTGAATAATTTGAAAGCTTTATCTGAAGAAAAGGAAAATCTACAAAATCAGTTGCTCAGGTCTAATAAGAAAATTGAACTGCTTGAGAAAGAGCTTTCGACTGAACAAGATGACAATCGTAAACTACAAGAGGAGCTGCAGAATTCTAATTTTTATAAAGAGAAGCTTGAAGAACAGATGAATGAAATGAACTTACAACTGAATTCTTCACAAAGCAGTAACGAGGTTGTAGCGGTGTTACAGGGACAGTTATATCAGTCAGTTGCTAACTGTGAGAGCCTGACCAACCAACTGCAAACATCTGAAAATAACCAGGAGCTGTCTCAACAAATTTATGCCAAAGACAATGAGATCAATAATCTGAGCAGTAGATTGACATCACTTCAACACATTATTGAGGAAACAGTGTCGAAACAAGGGGTTAACTTTGACGGAGCGCTGACAGAATTCCCTAATTTTTTGCCTTCTTTCAGAAGTAAGTGGTAGTGATGCATAATTGTTTTGTTTTGTTTTTTTTACATTTGTCGTATATTTCTGCTATCCTTTACACTTGTTATTGTCATCTGATTATTGCCCTTTAATGATGTTTTTCAACTATTTGGATTTAAAGACTTTTTATTGACACATTTGTTGTTTTGTATTTCTTTGTTTTCAACGGTCATTGCCACTGTTATGTACACCATTTTTTAGATTTGGATCAGCTACTTGACAGTCTACAATCAAAGAATACGGAGATGGCAAGTAAATGCAACGAGCTTACCGAAGTCAACCACGCTCAGGTCTGTTATTTGAACGTTGAACACCTCATCGGTTGCCTGGTGGTATTTTTTGCGGGAGCGGGACGTGTGGGCTTATCTTTGTATTGTTACTATAGACCTTATATTACTCAATCAATATGACAACACATCAAATGAGAGTAGACTTTCTACAACACTCTTCTATCAAACAAGTTGTTTCGTCTGCGTTTGGTAAATTTTAACTCGTGAAGTTCGTAGAGCATCGAATCTTTTTATAATACTGTGAACATTTCAGGTGGAGCAGTTGTCATCATTGGAATCTGAAAGAACTGTTCTGGTTGACACAATCAAAATTGTTGCAGCGGCGCTTGACTCATTGGATCTACAAGATTCCGATCAAAGGCTTCTGTTCGATGGTCAACTGGCTTCAAAAGAACCAACTTTTTATCATACACACATGGAAAGGTTTAGAAGTGAGGTGTTGAAATTACAGAGTGACAGAGATCAATTACTTAAAACGAATCAAGTTCAAAATCCACTTGATGCTGGTGATCAAACTCAAATACATTCCACTAACGAGGTCGAGGAAATACTCAAATTGAAAAACGAGCTTCAGGAGTGTGAACGCCAACATGGTGAAGAAAAACTTCAACTGCAGATGGAATCTGATGCGTTGCGTTTAGAAATTGCTGATTTAGAACAGAACATTGCAAATTTAAAAACGTCTGCACAACAGTCAAATTCTCCGTCTGGAGGAATGAAATTTGGCGCGTTGAAGAAGAAATTGAAAGAGGCTGAAGAAAACAATGCATTGCTGCTAAAGGAGAATCTAAATCTAAAAGAAACAGCCGAAAATAATGTGAGAATTGGCTTGGTTAGAATCCTAGTATATGTTAGATTGCCTGTTTACTGATCTGAATAACCGAGTGATTTGTAAATCTATCTATCATAGTGATTTATTCTTTTTAGAATGACCAGAGTTCATTACCTAATATGAAATCCATTTTGTTGACGATATGTGCCGGTCTTGACGAGCTTCAAATAACGCCTGATCAGGAGAATTTAGTGATTGATCATGCTTTGTCGTCCAACGACCCCGCGGTCTATCAGAAGTACATGGCTGACGTGAAACAGAAGATGGAATTGCTGAGACAAACGGAGCACGATCTCAGAGTACAGCTTGAAAGATCATCAGGCAATAGTGAGATATATTCAAACGAAGATGAAAAGTTTGAACAAGTCTTTGAGGAAAGTATTTCTGTGGAGTCCGTGCAAGAAATGCAAAGCGCAAATATGGATGGCTGGGAAGATTCAGAAAGTTGGGGAAGTAACTTTGAAGAAGATTCGAACAGAAAGCTGTCCGTTATTGAGGTATTGCCAAATAAGCGTGACGGAGCTAAAGTACCAGTCCAAGGACGGCTTCAAACGAAGAATGATATTGTTGCGGAGCAAACACAAGAGCGAGAAAATTACCAGAAGGAAATTTCAGAGCTGAAAGATAAAATTTCCACATTAGAGAAAACTATAGAAAGTCTCAAACAATCGGCTGCACCGGCACAAGCCACCAGTGGCGGTGGTGGTGGAATGAAGTTTGGTGCAATGAAACGGAAAATACAAGAGCTTGAAAAGCAGAAGGACAATCTTGTCCAAGAAAATGAAGAATTGAAAGGTTTGATTGAAAAAAACAACGCCGACGAATGTAACAGTAATGAACAAATTGAAAACCTTTCCAAGATGCTATCTGATAAATCCATTGAATGCAACCACTATCACCAGGAAAGCGAACAGTTGAAAGCAACGTTGTTTGGCATGCAGAAAGACATGCAAACCATACAAGGAGAGTGCTATCAATTGAAAGTGATGCTGCATGACCAACAAAGCCAACACTATGTTCCATCTACGGATGCCGCTTTCACCACCGCAGATGTTCAAAATGTGTCTGCTGCTACACAACAACAACAACAGGAGCAGTTACACAACTTATCTCTTCGATTAACTGACAAGACGGAGGAGTGTGAACGGTTACAACAGCAATATGAATATCTCAATGCCAAAGTTTTGGAGTTGCAGAATGACACGTCTGATATGGAACTGGTCAGAGAGGAGTGCAAGCAGCTGAAGGCTATGTTGGCTGGTAAGGAACATCAGTCTCGCGTGGACGAAACCATCATGATGTTGCAGCAGGAAAGCAAGCAATTGAAAGCTCTTCTCATCGAAAAGGATTCCGAGTACCAAAACCTTCAAAAGGTCCTGTTAGAAAAGGAGAACGATATTTCCGACATGGAGTTGCTACGTGAGGAATGTAAACAACTCAAACAAATGCTTGTTACTACGCAGCAACAGGGAGTCAACAAACCCGCGAATGCCGAAAGCCAATTGGAGGAAAGTTACCACCAGCTGGAGATGACGTTAGCCGAAAAGGAAGAAGAGATTCGACAGAAGAACGCCATGTTGATTGATGTGCAGAACTCGAACTCTGACATGGAGTTGCTACGCGAAGAATGTAAACAACTCAAGGTGATGCTACTCGAGAAAAATGACGGCGGACAAGAAGCTGCTAAGGATAATAAGTACTTCCACGATTTGATTGAAGAAAAAGAAAAATTGATTACGGAGAAAGATTCCACCATAGATCACTTGAAGAATTCCTTGTGTGAAACGGAACTTCTGTACAAACAAGCAATAGGAGAAAGTCAGAATCGAACCTTTCCATCCGCAAACCTGTCTGCATTGGATGGGACGGCAGGGGATTTCTCAGAGAACAGTTTCCTTGTACAGGTTCAACAGTTAGAAGAGTTCTTGAAAGAGAAGGAACAGGAGATTGAATCGCAGAACATTGAGTTGCAACAGAAAGATAAGATGATTGTGGAGATGCAAAACACAATCTCCGATATAGAACTACTCCACTCTGAATGTCACGCTTTGAAAGCTATTATTATGGAGAAGGAAAACGATATCTCCGAAATACAGAACGATTTAGATTCTGCTAATGATGTGTTGCAATCCAAGAACGAGGCGCTGAAATCCAAATCGGCTGAGTGTTCTGCAGTACAGGCTCAACTGTTAGATTTACAGGTAGCTTTGGATGTAAAAGAGAGAGAATATGGATTGTTACAAGAAGAGTTAACTGAAAGTATGGCGCAAGATGAAAACATTCACTTGTTACAGACAGAATATCGGAACGTTGAAGAGCGTTTGAACGCCACCACAAGCGAATTGAACGAATGTCGTGATAAATTGTTCGCGATGGAGACGCACTGTGAACGGTTGAAAGCGTACGAAGCGCAGTACGCCGAACTGAAAACTGTTTTGAAGGAGAAGGAAGAAGCGTTGAATTCTTTACGTTTACAATCTTCTGAAGCATCTATCTTGGAGAGTGAAACGGTTGGTATTTTGCAGAATGAATTGAATCAGTTGAAGAGTATAGTTTACGAACGCGAAAATCAAATCGTGGAGGTGACTTCAGTGTTGGATCGAAAAACAATCGAGTTGCAGAACATTTACAACGAATCGAGAGAAACCATTCAGGACTTGGAGAGAAAGTTGAAAGCTAGTCAAGACTGTGTGGAGAAATTGAACGGGGAAATCGAATCTTCGAAAGAACTATCAAACTTGCGACTCCAAACAGAGAACGAATTGAAACAAGAAATTGAACGACTCGAAGCAACGATAAACAAATTGCATGAGAATCGAAAAGAATATGAATCAATTGAAAAGGTATTGCAAGATGAAAGAGAAAAATTCGCTGCTGAAAAACTTTACCTAACCAATCAGATTGAAGCACAATCCAAAATTACTGCGCAGGTGGAATCTCGCTTATTGACAGTGGAGAATGAAGGAGCAAGTCCTGAGATGGAAAACGCAGAAAAGCAACAGTCAAACGAAATGATTGCATCAAATGAAGTTTTACAAGACCATACTCCTCGCGAATGTCCAACCTGTTCTGCGTATCATACGGAAAAAACAGAAATTGCAGGACTTCTTGCAGACATGAAGGAGAGTTTAGGTCTCGGCTACGAACAGCAAGGTCACGTGACGATAATATCAGACCTGCGGGCCGTAAACTATGCTATTGACCAGTTGAATGGTCGGCTTACGCAATCAGTATCGACACGTGATGAATTGCAATCAGAAATCGAAGCTTTATCGAAAAAACTCGACCAGCAAACGATAGACAACGAGTCGTCGTTTGTTAAAACTACAGAAGATTATGAATTTCAAATCAAAGATTTGCAAAGTCAGATCTTCGAGTTGAATGAGATGCAAGCAGAGTTTAGAAACCTTTGTGCAGATAATCAACACAAGAAGCAGACGTTGGTTGAACTGGAAGCACGTCATGTAGACATCACAAAAAAACTTGAACACGAAAAACAGAAAAGGGCGCAAGAATCACAGCTGGCGGCGGCGCATGTGGTACAGTTAGAGGAAGAACTATCCAAGATTAAGGCTGAATACGAAAAGAGGATCAAAGAATCGGAAGCTACTGCGAATGATGTCGTCGTTTCCGAATGCGAACGGTTGCGAGAGCAATTAACGAAGAATTCTCATTCGCTGTTGGATAAGAATAAGGAATGTGATTCGTTGAAACTCGACGTTTTACAGCTGGAAGAGCAAGTTAACAAGCTCCGTGGAAACGAACAGAAATTGATGCAATGTGAAAAGGATATGGTGATGATGAAGAGCTTATCGGAGGAGAACGTCGCGCTGAAATCGACGCTGGAAGATTATGAAGCGAAATTTGAAAGTGGGAAGATGGAGAAAGCATTCTTGGACGAGCTGATTCGAAAAAAAGGTAAAGCTGTTTTCAAAGTTCTGATTTTTTTGCTGTCGATTCCCGAATGTAGATAAACGTTTTTGTACTCTTCTCACGTGATTATTTTAATGTTATGTACAGGAATGTTGGAGCAGGAGAAGGAGGAGTTGCTGTTTCAATTGAACCAAATGTCTGTCAAAACACAAGAGCAGGACGTACTTCTCAAACATCGCGATGTGCAGTATCGCGAAATTGAGGCAAAATCGACAAGAGAACTTGAGAGGTTGAGGGACCATCTCGTGACGGTAAATCGTATGGTTGCTCCCCGTTTTCATGGGTTTGAGTTAGGGCTAGGTTCAAGAGGCAGATAGGATAATTACACGCTATCCCCCAACCCTCCGAAAAGGTTTCTGTATTATGTAATCTAAAAGGTAATGGGAGTTCTGAAAATTAAACATCGCATAAAACGAGAAACCTATATTGTGGTCCGTATCCTTGCCTTTAATGAAAAAACATTCGTGAACCAACTTGTTTACAAGTAAACAGAAGTAGATGTTCTTTTTATCTGTTTGATATTCTTGCTTATACTGCAGTATCAACCACGGGTTGTCGATGTACAATCACGTGACATTATCTCTTCTTCTGATTGGTAGATTGAGGAAAGTCACACGAAGGACATCCTGGAATGTCAAGAACGTGAACAGCGTCTTCAACAGGAGCTTGATGAGTCGAAGCAAGTACTCAGTAGAAAATCTATAATCTTGCAAGATTCCAGGTTGGGCTTATGAATTATAGTGTTCTTTTAACTTTACCGTGTTTTTGTGGTACCTAGTGTGGTTTTATTACCGTTTGTTAGGAAAGAATGTTTCTTTGTACCACTTACTGTTACGAGGTTTTTCTTCGTTTATAAACACAATTTGTTTTGTTCCTGCACTCTCTTTAAAACTTATGTTAAAGATGATAAAAATGATAAGATCAAATTCCTCATGGTATGGACTCTCTTCATGAATTTTAAGCTGCGTGTTTTAAACTGTATTATAGCAAACAGTTTCAAGAACATGTGGGCGATTTGCAAGACCAGCTTCATGTGTTAATCTCACAAAGAGATACACACGAGCTGGAACTATCAAAGTGCAAACAGAAAATTGAACACGATGCAAAAGCCATCTACAATCTGCAGAGCGCTCTTGAACAGCTGCAAAAAGGTTTGATTACTTCTTGGTCTATATAAGGTCTAACTTACCACCTATATGTAACATAGTTACGCTTATATATTAATTTTAGACAAAGAGGATCAATATAATTACTTAGTGTCGATTTCAAAACGAACAGAGAAAGAACTAGAAGATAAAATCCACTCATTGACAGAAGAACAGCTCCAAGCACAGGTCACCCATTCATCCGTTTAATGGATTACTGAAGATAAATAAAGAGCTTGGAAAGAAGGAACGAATATTTGCGAATTATTTTTTTCGAAGAATACTTTCTTTTTTTTTTTTTAGGCAACCATGTCCGAAGCTTCGTTGGCTATTCAAGGTATTGATAAAATGGCGTTAGAGCTGAAACAGAAGGAAAATGAGTTGCAAGTTAACAAGGAAAAAAGTGAGTGACTAATATCTACATTTATGCAAGCATTATTGAAATTTCACATTTGACTTCTCTGTGGATTCGTTATGATAAATCGATTTATTTCATGTAAAAGCGGTGTTCCAGTCGTCAAAATGCGATGAAGAGTATTTTTATTAGAATAGTGTGTATATTTCTATAGAAATGCCCTCCTTCGCAGTGGTTTGTCATAAAATTTGCCTATTGTCCAGGAAAATGAAAAATGACTTCACCGATGTTTTATAGTGTCGGGGAAATCGGAAACGGTGAGGTGGGAGAGTTTGACATACAAGTAAACTGAATATACCTCCATCCGATTTACTTTTAAAAACTTTCAAAGTTCTTTTTCTTCATTTACATCCATAATTACAATCATGTATTTCGAAGCGAGTAATGTTTTTATTTCAGTGAAAGAGCTGATTTCCACATTGAAGGATCGAGAGCTACAGTATAGCCAAATGAGACAAGCATCAGACAATAAGCTTGATAAGTAAGTTTTCGGACAAACTCGATATTGCACGCTTATAACATTGGTACAGTAAATCCAAATGTTGCAGAGCAACTTGATGTTTTAATAACTAGGATTTTCTTGAGCGCTCGTGTTCATTGTCCTTGTAGATCGTTGATTCGTAATCTAGTCGTGAAGTATTTCGAGGCGACCGAAGACAAACGGGCTGCTATCGTGCAGGTTATCGGCGGCCTGCTTGGTTTATCTCCTGAGCAAATTCAAAGGGTAAGAGTTCTTTTTTCCTGGACTTGAAAAAGGAAAATGTCTTGTTGATGTTAGTTGTGATGTTTCCAAGAGGCGTACCTATAGGCGAAGTTGGAGAATTCCGGGGATGGACCTACATAGCATGTGTAGTGGACCTACATAGCATGTGTAGTGGACCTACATACCATGTGTAGTGATTTAAACTATGTATCGTTATGTTTTTTCTCTTACAAATAGATTGGAACTGGAGCTGTGCCAAGTAAAGTGGGCGGTTGGATTTCAACGGTGTGGAGTTTCACAACTCCTAAAAAGCCTGAACAACCAGTGCAAACACCTGCTCGAAAATATGATACCGAGAAGGTAAGGAATTAAACCTCGAGTGATCGAAATTTTATTCC
The DNA here is from genome assembly GCA_027922465.2 of Turritopsis dohrnii. Classification (NCBI taxonomy): domain Eukaryota; kingdom Metazoa; phylum Cnidaria; class Hydrozoa; order Anthoathecata; family Oceaniidae; genus Turritopsis; species Turritopsis dohrnii. Next base: position 482,614 of record BQMF02000276.1, read on the forward strand.
GATTGAATAATCAAGGTCATTTGTTTCGTCTTTTCAGTCGTTTTCCGAGTTATTTGTGAAATTTTTGGAAAACGAATCGGAAGTTCATCAAGCGGCCATCGACACGGCATCGTTAACGATAAATAACGACCCGACGACGTCGTCTACTATTCAGATGTTTACACCAGCTACACCTGACATATTAGCATTTCACAACAACAAAAATGAGTCGTTAAAGTAAGCGTTTTTTCTTTCCAGTGACAGCGAGCATATCTTAACATTATGACGTCATTACGAAGGACGTAAAGGTTGGTTGACTGGTGTACCGGGAAGTGATAAATATACGAGATTTGCAGCAAATGAAATGCATATAACGTGACAGTACACTCCAATCACTAATCACTGGCAAATCATGACACACTATTGACGTCATTATTCCTATTGTTCTTTAGTTCAAGTCAACGCATTCCGGCACCGGGTCAAGAAATACCCCGGGTTCACACTCACCACGCTCAAACTACACTGAAGAGTTTACTATCCTGATGGTTTCATCATCGTCTTTTATGAATAAGAAACTAACTGAATTGGTGAATCTAGATCATTTTTCTAAACAATTTTGTAAATATTCATAATACTTATTACTATTATTATTTTTGTGGACCAGCATATTTATTGCTAATTAGGTGGTATATTTTCCAAGGTTTAAATTTTGTAATTCATAGCAAATCTAAAGAAATTACGCATTGGGAGAAGACCTTATTTTCTTCACTGGAATGAGTATACAAGGAACGACAACTACGTCCTAACTCTCCCTGGATAAATAACACACTAACAGGATATCAATTCTCAAAATCATCATAGTTTCAGATTAAGCCTCGATGGTTTGTCAAGCAGTAGCCCCGCCGTCCCTTCACCCAATGAAGTTTCGTACGTCCTCTAATTAACGCCCGCCCACCCTCTATGAAGGGTAATGGTTGCTCTCCGCTAGTAGGCCACGACAATACATTCATTCATTGTATCATTCATTGTGACTACAACACAATTGATGGTGGGATTGATTGATGCTTGATAACGATAACAATAAACGAAATATTCAATGCGATTTACGTAGGTTTTCCCTTTATAATGTGGACCCTGATTTCAGTGATGTTATCTCCATTATGGCGTGTTTGGTGAATGGTCTCGCTGCCTATGTTTGCTGCTAACATATTATTATTCTCAGCTTGTAGTGTAGAAACAACCACACCTTTTTCAAATTTTGACATAGTGCACTTGACCAGCTTGGTTCATTGCTTGCTTTGTCGGTATGTAGTTTAACATAAGACTGAGTAAAAGAAAACAAGAGTTGCATAGTATAAAAACAACTTCGTTTCAATACATCTCAATCCCTAACTATATTGTATTGAATTATCACCGTTGATTACATATATAATTTAGTTATAATACATAATGCCAGATAAAATATCTCGTGAGAAAAGCATCGTGAGAATCTCCACAGAAAGAAGTTAAGGCTTTTATCTCATTACACAGGGGCCAAAATCCATTTGAAAAATGATTGGGAAGATAAAACATGTAAAATTGATAACATGTTTATCTAACAATTTCAGACCGCTAAAACTTCATGGTGAAATTGTTGCAAAATTTGTTTGGGAAAGTGAGCATAATGCTCACAAGTTGCCTAGCTCATTCAAGCAGTATTATAGGAGTTTTCACCGGAAAGATTTGATGAATTTGTTAGATGAACACAACCACAAAAAACTAATACATACTTTCCTGGAAAGGTGGCTGTCCGAGTTGAGTTAGCTGGAGTAATTAGGAATACAGTGAGTGGAATAATATTTACAAATTATTTTCAAGCAATAAAATTTCAATTGCAGTGTAATAACATATATACAATATCAGAAATTAACACTTCGCAGGAACGTTAACAGGGTCGAATCAACTGAGGGGAAATGAAATATCGCTTGCAAACGTTTGGAAAAATTCTAAAGTGATAACACCCTTGTAATCGGAATAAAAACAATGAACTGGCTGAAAACACTGAAAACTGACCCATTAAGAATAGTTAGTTTGACAAGTGTAACCATCATATCACTTCATGTAACTGCTCAATATATCGATCGGCAATGGAAAGATGATGGTGGAATTCTTTTCCGCTGAGATGGTTGTCAACGTTTGCAGGTATCTCAGTTGAATTGCTTGTGGTGATTCAGAAATCACTTCCGAAGCTTCTTTCAAAGCACGAGCCGCATTCATTTCACCTTCAGCAGCGATCACCTGAAACGACGACACAAGGCAAACTATTCAAAAATCGACCAGGTGGGTAGTTTAATAGGAGATAAAATACCGCGAACTAAACGTGCATCGAAAATTGATTATTTTGTCGAATAAATTCGAAGAATCGCTACGCATAACGTTCAGTAAAAAGGTTTTGAAAGATCTCACTGTAATTTCAACTGAACTGTCAAATATACCGAATAATTTACCAAACAGATTTTGAAGATCACATTAAGAAAAATATAGTTTTTATAGTTTTATGTTAGATCTGGAGATGCTTTGACATTCATCTGAGGGAAAATATATCATTAAATAAATATTGTTGTTTGAATTGCTTAAAGACACTCCATTTTAAAATTCATTTCCACAATTAATATAAGACTCTTTCCGAACATCATCTATCACAAACAATACAAACTTTTTTGTTACATAGGAATCTATGATATAAAATGGAGAACAACAACAAATACCTTTGCTCGAGCTTCTCTTGACGCCTCTGCTTCTGCAGCCATAGCACGCTGCAGCATAGGTGGCAAACGTACATCTTTGATTTCCACACGTTCCACTTTCACACCCCATGGATCAGTGGCTTCATCAAGGATTCTTTGGATGGAGTGACTGATCTGTTCACGCTCCATCAGAACCTCACTTAGATTTTTCGTTCCCAACTCGTTACGGAGAGTGGTTTGGGCCAACAATTTGGTGGAGCGAGTGGCATCTTCCACATTGCAAACGGATGCAATTGGATTCGAAACTCGAAAGTAGGTGACTGCATCGACGGTAATGGTCACACTGTCACGTGATAAGATCTCTTGGGGTGGCACATCAAACGAAACAACCCTCAAGTCGACTTTGATGTAATTGTCAACACAGGGTAGAATGAAGAAAATACCAGGCCCTTTTGCTCCGCCAGACAAAAGACGACCAACTCGAAATATTACAGCACGCTCATATTCTTGAACAATCTACATAAACAAGCAGTCTGCATTAAAACAACATCCAAAAGTTTAAACTAGAACTTCATCCTGAATCCTATTCAACAAAACATGACAGGGGGGACAGGTGCACTCAAGCTAACAAAAACCAGCTTTCAAATCCTGGCTTAAATCGAATCACCAATAAACACCTCAATAATCACCTCAATAAACACCTGCTGATGTTGATCAGGTATCCAAGGAGGAAAGTAAAACCCCCCAAATATCTAACTTGGGAAACATGTATTTCTGAGTCTCAAAAATACGCAGTACATAAGCACAGTCTTTTGAAATTTGTTTGGGTAATTGAGTGCATAAACAACTTTCACTGCAAACTGTTATGAGACTGATTAAGATTGATTGGAGTTGGTTGTACATCATAGAAGGATCTTGCCCCACATAAGTAATTAAACTGGAAACAATCATACCAAGACAATACCGTAATCCAGGTCACAAAATACGGACCATAAAAGCAACGTACAAATAAAACAAAACAAACAATTTTACCTTCAAGGTGAAGAATAGTGACAAGGGGAATGTACAAATGAAAATGATGAACGAAAGCACGGTGAGCAGCCAACCGCAACAACCGATTCCATTATCTGAAAAACAAAACATTGACGAACATTCCAAAATGAATTTTATAAAGTGGCCAGCGTTGCTTCAGTTCCAACTGCTAGAAGTATAACAACACCAATAAGTTTCGATAAATTAACTCCATCGAGTTTTCAGTATTACCTGGGTCGGAATCATGCAAATCTTCATTCTGTTGATAGCTTTTATCCGACATCTCCAGATCGATCTTGTTTGTCATTAGTGTTAAACCTCTTCTTTCTATTATTATTTAGTCACTAAAAGAAAGTACTGAAATCAGATGCAATCTGTAAGTTAGTTCTCCACTCTTGGAATAAAGGAAAAGGAAAAATAAAGAAAAAATAACTGAAAGCATTAAAGAAAAAAAACTGAAGGGAGTTTTCAGTTAACTAACTTATATAACTATGAGTTCATCCACAAAAAGTTTTAAAGTTTCATCGCAACCAAATTTTTTCAATGACTTGTAAAGGAAATGTAGGCAACATTAACATAAATGTGCATTCAATACTATATAGCTCATTGATAACTTACCCCTCACCATGAAAGGTTAAAATAAAGGAGGAATGTTAAAATATATTTGATTTCAAAATAAACCAGAGCTTTCTGTGTTATGATTTTATCAAGACATTACACCCATTGAAAACATCTAATGCAATCTAATGTTCACCAAGTTTTTAAAAGATTGTGGTTTTTTCAAGAAAAAAAATCTCAAGCACTATTGTGAAAAACCCAGCTAAGTTGATTGAATCAGTTTTCTTAACTTAGACTTACATAGACTTGCGTATTATTTACCATAAGACTCGAAATCGTTTAATTCATTTTCCAAAAGAACATCATGTGAGAAAAACCTTTGTATATATACAAGGAAAACACTTTACAGCCAGTTCTACATTAAAATTAAAAGATTATTTTAAAATTTTGAATACCCTTTAAATAGAATAAGTAAAATTGAATGAACAAACTGAATGGAAAAGAAAAACAAATGATCCTGAAAAAAAAAATCCAAAAAGAAACATACATATAAATTTCCAACTTCTACCACATGAAGAAGCTAACGTCCAAAAATCATTTCTTACAACTTAAGTTTTGCAACCAAAAAAATACAGGTGCATCTAATATTTTTACATATTTTGAATAATTTAAGATCTTATAAGCAAAAAAATATATTAAAAGTATATATATATATCTTGTTAACAAAGGGCTGATTATGTTTGTTTTACACAGCATGCTAGCACAATGGCTCGCTTGGTAACTGCATAACAACACTTTAACGAGCAACTCTTTCAGAATGAGACTTGAATAATTCATCTTATCTAATTGGATACATTCGAGGAAAAATAAAACCACGGCCTTTTATTTTCATCTTAGATTTAACTAAGATAAACATTGGTCTTGATAGTCTCCGGAAAAAACAATTACTTAAACTTTGCTAATTCTTGATATAAGCTGCAAATATTATATACATATCCAAAAAGTTAAGAATCAATGTATTTCTTGACCAGGTCCATAGGTAACGGGAAGATGATTGTTGAGTTATTTTCTGCTGAGATGGTTGCTAGAGATTGCAGGTATCTCAGTTGGATTGCTTGTGGTGATTCAGAAATCACTTCTGAAGCTTCTTTCAAAGCACGAGCAGCATTCATTTCACCTTCAGCAGCAATCACCTACAATAGCAAATATATAGCAAACATATTCAATTGACCTATCATATCTGGTCATTACAAGAACAAGAACAAAAGTAGAAAATAAAAAACAGAATTAAAGTAAGAAAATAAAAAAAAATATTTTCTGAAACATTTGTTGTGCAGTGGTAAAGTCAATAATCTCATTTACTGCTGACAAAAACAAAATTTGACAGAAAGATATAATACAGAACCAAAAATCTAAGAACTCAAAAATATGGGCCATTACCTTAGCACGTGCTTCCCTGGAAGCCTCTGCTTCAGCAGCCATTGCTCTTTGTAACATTAAAGGGAGGCGTACATCTTTCACTTCCACTCTTTCAACCTTTACACCCCAAGGATCCGTAGCAGCATCAAGGATTCGCTTAATGTTACCACTTATGCTTTCTCTTTCCAGTAAGACCTCACTGAGGTTTTTAGTCCCTAATTCGTTTCGTAGAGTTGTGGCTGCTAGAAGTCTAGTAGATCTTTGAGCGTCCTGAACATTGCAGACAGAATCGACTGGATTTCCAATTCGAAAATAGGTTACTGCATCCACAGTGATCGTCACACTATCTCTTGTTAAAATTTCTTGTGGAGGAACATCAAACGAAAGAACCCTCAGGTCAACCTTGATGTAATTGTCAACACAGGGTAGAATGAAGAAAATACCAGGCCCTTTTGCTCCGCCAGACAAAAGACGACCAACTCGAAATATAACAGCACGTTCATATTCTTGAACAATCTGAATTTCAAGAAGCATAAATTTATGCATAATAAATGCCATTCTTATCATTACTTGTTCGTGATGGTTAAGGCACTATTACAAGGAAAGTAAATGAAACTGAAGACCAATGTTGCAAACCACCAATATTTCACATCTGCTTTTAATCTGATAAGCAATACACTATAGAATTATACTCTTTCGTTTTAAAAATAAGAATAAATAAGATAAGGTCTACCTTGAGACAAACCAGAAGTGAAAATGGAAATGTGCATACAACAATAATACAGGATAAGATTGTCAGAAACCAGCCACAAAAACCAAGACCACTTTCTGAAAAAAGAAGTTAACAATTAAACTAACACAGGCTAAGTATCACCGAACAACAACAATAACAACAAAAGAACACTGACCAGATTGGTCAATGTTTTGGTAATTTTGTTTACTCAAACTGTTTTCACCATTCATTTTCACATAAACCAAGTTGTATCAACTAAAATACAAAAATTAATTAAGCACAAGAAAATAAACAGCTTGACATTATGCAATCAATAAACTTGTCAATATGGATGCATGGATGGCAGGTAAGGAGCATTAACAAAAGTGGTATAGGCATGACCTAGTGGACCAAGTTGTTGAAAAATCACCGCAAATTTGAGTGCATTTTATATAAATATACACACAACAGCGTTATTAATGCAAAGAAATAGTTCTATAGGTCTTTGTTGTTAATCAGTGAATTGTAGAATTTGAAGTAACATATAACCGTTTGAGAGGTTTCTACAATATGTGTATATATCAATGATCATAAACTATACATGAATATAAATTGTCCATAAGTCTTTGGGAAAATAATGTCAACATCAAAACAATTTTTTAAAATGATCTACATCTACATCTATATCTACAGAAACTATGCAAGGAATTATTCGCTTGGTAAATTTCTGATGTTATTTTGGTATATCAAATTTAAGAATGAGCCAACATAGCCATTATATACAAAGATTAATTCTATGATTGTTTTGGTTGACGTTTCTTTTATTTGCCAAGACAAGGGTTAAAACATGTGTAAAAACTACTGATCTTTCCACCTTATTTTCAAAAGTTTGTATGAGTTACAAGATATCTATTTATTTTATGAACATATTGAATTACCAATTTTAAGATCTACGAAAACCTACATAAAGGAATACACCAGTGAATGTTTTGCGGTATACAATGTAGTTGTTTACTTTTCACCTACACAATTCCTCTTTCCAGAGAAAGAATTTTTCTTCCCCATTCCCAAAACTAAATGTGACTATTAGCTGACTTTCATCATAATATGTGAAAAATTTCAGAAAGGTTTCAAATAAATTTGAATGGTCTTGATTTTACCACCTTTCTTTTAGTAAAACAAAACAGCAGAAGTAATTTCACTATATATAATATCTCATCAGAAATTTTTTATTCAGCTTTCAGTTTTGTTATTATATATATCCTTAATTCTAAATGGATTAAAGGTTATGCAAAATTAATTTTTAAAACAGAGTATTGCTTTAAGTCAAAATTTTTTCATGACTTTTTAAAATGCCTCATACAGATATACATATGAAGTAAATTTTCAATATTGTGTGAATGTTTTATCATCTCATTCTTAAAAATCTTTAGAAGGTATATCATAATATACTGCTATTTAATCTTAAAGGGATCCTATGATAGTGATAATGATAGTCATATCATTTTTACTTAGAATTCTTGATCAATTTAATAATTAAAAAAGATGTAATATTCGTAAAAGCAATGAGAAATTTTTACTACTCACTTATTACATCATAATTATGTGTTGCATAAATCAAATTTAAGATCTTGAAATTGAGATATCTCGAAAACAACAAAGAATTATAAAAAAACTGTAAAAGGACTTGTTAATCAACTTTATAAGAGCCTATCACATCCCAAAATAACTTTTCATCACAGTATCTAATGAACATTTATGCTTTTTGTTACTAACTTTACTAGCTTTATTGTATATTGCCTTTAGACTAAATACTATAACCATACAACTATTGGTTCTTCTTGCATCCATTCCTGTCTAAAGCAACTTGAATAGGATACCTTAATTTCTAGTTCGCTTCGTTCAACCAATATTCAAGTCATTTCTATAACACATGTATCAAGAAAATGAGAAAATAATCGTAACTGACAAATGATTTCATCATTCGTCTCAACAAATGCCAAGATGCTCATGATGGTAGAGATAAGAAAGGTCATATTTCCAGGCAACTTCTAGTTTGCAGGGGGTCTGGGTCCAGGAAAGAGACATTTCAGGGCACAGAGAAAATGTCCCTGGAAGCTCTGTGATTCTAGCGTTTTCCACAATCTCAAACAGCTCAAAGGAGAAGACAAAAAAGGAACTGTCGCTTTAAAAAACAAACATAGCCAGAAGACCCTGTGGCACTCTAGAGTGGCGAGAGTGACTGAGAATCTCTGCAGGCCTAATGCTGTAGGAACGATCCAAGGAAGATGGATGGAACAGACTTTTCTTATGTTTTTGCACAACACAGAAGTACAGAAATGAGATTGAAAGTATTTCCTAAATGTTTTGAGTTTCAAATTGATAAGATTGAGTTTGAAACTCAAAATTAAAGGATTGATACGGTTATCATCTTGTCATAAATTTGAAAAATCTGAGCAGGCATCTACTTAATCCTTTTCTCATCAAGGAACTTTTAAGCACAGAAGGTTATAGTGTGCAAGGTGGATCCAAAGAACGTCTACTTTGCAGTTCAGTGTATACCCAGTTCGGAAATACATAACATTTTTATGGAAAAGTTACTTGTATACATATTTTTATGTCTCTGTTTTGGCCTTCATAAGCCCCATGGGTATTCACAAAAGCTATAGAAGTGCTAATCTCATTGTTAAGGAATATGGGATATGACGACATCTTCTTATTGGCAGCAATAGTAGAGCTACCAATATCCCGAAGTCAATACTGTATCCAACATTTAGTTTAGAATTTCTAGTGGTGGAAATAAACTAAAAAACTATGGTAGTTTGAGATTCAAGAAATGTTCAACAATTTATTAAAAAAAGCAAGAGCTACAGTATGAGAGGTGATTGAAATTGTGTTGTCAGCAGCAATTGCAGTTCTACCTGCATCTCTTTAGTACAGGTACTTTACAAAACAAACAAATTCAATCTCTAACTTCTCAAAGTTTGTACATTAGGGAGGTAACTCTATCCCATGCAGCAAAGGAGAGCAGGATTGGTGGATAGAGAACTTAGCAAAACAGTTTGGCAGCAGTTCCTCCAGCTCAGACAACGATAAGCTCAGGTTGTCTGTGAGAAAAAACAGGGGAGGTCAACAGTCAATGTTGGAAAAGAAATCCCATGCCAATATTCTGGAGCTCAAAGCAGCAAAATTTGCACTGATGGCCTTTACAACCAAACGGAAACCAGACAGAATGGACAACAAAATGGGAACTACTTTCTTTTAGACTTCCAATTCCCCCCTACATTTCATTTATAAATATCACTGTTATTATTGTGCATTAATATTATCTGGAAATCATCATATAATGGGTTGAGTGTATATCAAGCATTAAAAATGGCAATGAAAATCGACAGTCCGTTTGTACTTAACTTCTCATCATCATTGCATCATAACACACTGATTACTCAAATTGAAATCATTATATATAAGTCAAGTAAAAACAAAAAAAATCACTTGCAAGCCATTTATGTACATTTCAGGTTTCATCTAAAAGTACGATTTTTGTATTTTTGTTTTTTCGTTTTTGTTGTTGCAGATAGATATTAATGTTAATGTGAATCAATTCGTTTTCTAAAAAAAAACATGCCTCTAAACCTTCATGATCTAATGAACTTCAGGTTTTACTTTAAAATTGAACTTGAGGATAAAAAGTTTAATTAATAAAAAAATACAAAGATTTTTAAAGAACTTACCAGAACTACATCAAATCATGACAATATTACCATAAAGGATTTGCACATAATTATTTTATTTTGAAAAATATGCAAAATTTTGACAAACAGCACGCAAAAAGAAAAACAAAACTTATATAAGCCCGCGAATATTTTTCTCTTCAACCAGCGGGGGAAATAACCTTGGGCAAATTCAACAAAGATGACGTAATCCCGTTTTCGAGGTTTGTAATCTAATAATAGAGAAGAGGAAGAACAGAGGAGGAGAGAGAACGCATAAAAAGGAAGAAGAACAAGGAGAAGGAGCAAGAAGAAGATATGGCAGGTGGCAGAAAACGAAAAATATTATAGAGATAGACCTTTCATGAATTACATCATTACAAGTATCGCCTCGTTTCTAAATTTATGAACCATTCTCTTTTTAAACAGCGGAAACGTCATGAAAACGAGGCTTTGCTTGTTGTGTGACGTAATTAATGAAAAGGTCTATTCTACACCACTTTTGCGAATATTTTGACCATTCCAAACCTGGTGTATACTACATAGGCTCTCGCTCGGTGGATACGATGAGAAGTGATTCCCTTCATCAAACCAAACGACGATTAAAAAAAGAAACTTCCGACTGGACTATCAAACTCTTCTCATTTCATGTTAGTCTATCATTATCTCTAGTTCTTGCGAAAATTGATTATGCCAATCTCATTTTTGCAGATGCACCTGCTTACCTAATTAAACGCTTACAAAAAATTCAACGTTCTGCCGCCAGCTTTATCTACAACCGATACTGCAATGACAACGACGTACTAACCCTGCATTGGCTACCAGTCGAGGAAAGAATATCTTTTTCTCTCGTTAAAGCTGCTCACAAGTCGTTATACAAATCAGACAACTGGCCAATTTATTTACAGCTTACACGAAAGTCAACGAGAGCGGTAAACCTTCGCGGAAACGAGAACAGAATGCTGGAAGTAGAAACAGGCAATATCAAAGGATCATTCTGCTATGTCGCAGGGAAACGATTCAATGAACTTCCGCAGCCATTAAGACGAGAAATTAATTATGACAAGTTCTGCAGCGATGCAAAGAAATACTATTTTGACCGTGCTACTGCAAGAATATTAAGTCAAAATATGTAAAAAAAAAAAAAAAAAAAAAAAAAAAAAAAAAAAAAAATGTTAGAGTAATAATAGTTTTGTAATTTAACCTTACTTTTATATTGACTCGCTTACACATACACACAACTTCGCATTTCCAACAGAAGAACCAATGTAAATTTTGGAATTGGAAATAAATCGATTATTATTATTATTATTATATCATTATCAGTATTTTTAACACTTGGAGTACCTAATGGACCTAATCAAACCGCAGTTAGACATTGTCAATATTTTTACTTAAGAATGCACAAGTTTTCATAATTACAGGTCATTAGATTTACACAGCGGCTATCCGTCGTATATCGAAAAGGCAAGATTTTGGAATTTTTCGACAACGGTTTAGCGATGACCCTCCACAAAAAGTGTCCCTATATTGCAAGTGTGCTTCCCATCAAGAAGATAAGTGTATAAAATAAAGTTTTACGGAAAGTGAGTTGGCAGTACGTAAATAGACAACGGAAAACAAAACAAGAGAGTTTAAAAAACATATTTTATTCAGTTTCAAATAAAAGTTTAGGATGGAACAAAATGGGTCCCATCATATTAGGAATAAGACATTGATTATGATTGGAAAGCGTGAAAGGTAGTGTTACAAAAAAATATACAAAAAGAAGTTTGCAAGACAAAAATTTCTAAGAAAATATCCAACTTCCGATGTCAACCTTGAATGCGCAGGAGGCGCAAAATAAAAAAAACGAAGGTGATGGCTTTGAGCTAAATGCATAGAGCTGGAGCTGAAATTGTCTTTGTGAAACGAACAGCACTTAGCTATATAAAAAAGGAAGTTTCCCTTCTCAACAGGACTTAATCTGTTGACATATTAACCAAACATCTCCTGGGAGGCGTACGTCATGTATAAAAATCCGTCTTCATCTTTCTCATCCTTGTATACTTCTTGTAGTGTCGTCGACATACTGGCCAGACTTTTGTTGTTAACAATAAGATAAAACGATTGGGTTGGCGCCAATGACATTCGATTTCTGAAAAACAACAAAATGAACAAATACATAAATATACAAGAAAAAAACGATAAAAATTGATTCCAGAAAATAACTGAAAAAATAAGTTACGAAAAACAACAAAAACATTTGGACAAACAAACACTACATTTTTCAGGAATTGTTATTACAAAGCAATCTCGAAGTTAAAAAGCTTTCTTTTCCATTAGAATATATCGGATGTGAGACTTTTTTTTTTTAGAAAACAATCGACGTTTCAAATTTCAACACAAAGCAAATACTGCTCTGTTACCTGATAATGGTGACGAATTGGCTCATTGTTAGTTCTTGGGGAACTAAGAATTTTGTTTTATCAAGCATAGGTAATGATTTTTCTTTGTGATAGCGTTCAACGATGACCTACAAATAAAATCAAACTCGTGTTAATGACCTTCTGGTATCAAAATACAAAACATAAATCATTTTGAACTGATTGTATAAAGAGGTGGAAATATAAATGTGTGAAAAAGCACTCGTGCCGCGAAATATAGAACTTGTAAATGGCGATATGTTAAGCATTTCACATTTATCGAATGAAAGCTTCTTTCCTTAAATTGGGAACCTAACAAAACCTACACATAACATTCAGGAATCCATACAAATGAAATTGATATAAAGATTTGACATGGTGAGAAAGAGTTTCTCAGCAGTTTTAAAACTAAGCATTTGTGCATGCTCACTTTGACATGATTTCACAGAGACATTTTTAGTAAAATTTGCAATAAATTGATTTTTGTGTCGGTATTTTATATAAAACAGATGCCAAACTACTTTTTATATTTGTGGATTTTCATATTGCTGATATAACTAAAAAAGTATTAAAAGCTCAAAAAAACCCAAATATTTCTTTTATTTGCTATCAAAGCCAATCATTTGTAACAATTCCAAAAAAAAAAAAAAACATTGATGTAGATGTATTTTCATGAACCTAGATCAAATTTTTTTAAATCCACAAAATTTTATAATTTTATTTACTTTTATAAGACAGTTTCTTGTAAAATGTCTAAAAATAAGTTGTAATGGGGATTTGGAGAATCGCCAATCAAATAGACAATCAAATAACACTATTAGCACCAGCTTAGCTTATCAATAATCTATACAGTTTGGTCAATCACTCTTTATGGTAAACATGTTTGCAAATGTTCCTTCTTCGATGGCATGATAATAATGAGAAAATTGACCAAAACATGTATGCAAACAATAGCAAGTTAGTAATAATTAGTACAGATATAACATAATCTGAACTTTCATCTGTAAACACTTCAAACCAATGTGTAAATGCATTTTTTAGCACTTGGGATTAGAATTAAATTGAAATATAAAACTTACTGGAATCTTAGATGGAAATTTAGCTCTAATACCAGCTACTTCATCTCTTCTGCTGGCTAGAAAAATAGAAAGCAACAATGTTCATGCTTCTGCAGGCATAATCAAAACAAATAATTGTGTCAGAGTGCATTGTGCAGACTTTAGTTACATAAAATGAAAACCTTATTATGTTTTAACAGAAACTTAACTTGTTTTATCTTTTTAGGACATATCATTACAAGACAAAACTCCACATCTTCACAAAAGATTATTTAATATTATTTCTTGTCTAAAATAGACGACATGTACTCTTTTGGACAGGATTCGACAGCCAGATTGAAGGTCATTTTATTGAGAAATGACAAAATGCTTCTCTTAAGTCTTTATGATCATTTTTCACTGAGATTACTCTTTTTGAAGGCAAGTGAAAACTATCAAAATTCCTTGATGAATTTGTGCTTTATCAAGTGACTATCCAATGCATACATAACATATATGCAAAATAAAAGTAAAGATAGAGACTCTATTGAAAGATTAGCTGTCGTTTATTACAGGTATTGTAGCCATGTATTCAATACTTTCAACTGTATAACGTCAATACTTTTTAATTCAACCAGTCAACAAAGGAGCACTGATAAGCTTGGAACTTACTATTGTTCTTTGAGTAGAAACACCATAGTAACTAAGAAATTTCAATGTTCCAATAATTACTGACAATTACTTTAATTGCGTTGAATAATAATAGCAGAGATTATAACACAATCACTGGTCTTGTGATTGCAAGAAATAAACTGTTGAGTTAAAGCACTTGGAAAATATATTTTTGATGTCACAAAAGCTTCAAAACATTTTTTTGAGTTAAAGCAAAAGCAAACAACCACAATTTGTAAAAAGATTCTTATAGATAAGAATTATTACTGGCATAATAAACGCAAAGAAAACTTTCAAACAATGGAAAACTTGTTTCAGTACCCTCAAAATATTAATAAATATTAATCAAGATATATGTTAAGAAAGTCAATTTCTAAATGCTAACAGACATATTCAAAGCAATTTTTAAAAATATTTAAATGTTTTGAATGCTTAGAAAACCTATTTTTATACATGTCAAATGTCCAGTTTTCTTGTTCTATCCTGACAGCATGTGATAGGAAGGCTAGGGGTTCAAAGAAAAAATTGGAAACTAAGAAACTTAGCGAAAACTTAAAATAAAAATAACATAAAACAATATAAAGCAGTATCATAAAGCATAAGGCAGTAGTGACTTAGTGGTTAAAGCATTGAGCTTAGGAACCCAATATTGAGGGTTCAAACACCGCTGAGGTTGGGTGTTGAAAAAGTCACAACTCCTGCAGGTACTGTAACTAGCTCGATTCCCTGATGTATTTCGGGGAAAATGAAGGCTAGTCGGGGAGATTAACACTATAATGAACATCCGAAATATGTAGCCCCACTCCTTGTAGTGGCTTTGGCCTTGAGTGGGGCGAATGATTTTAAAAAAAAAATTTTGATTTCGGTGACCTCAAAGCATTCAGAAAGCTACAAATTGTCTCACTTTTAAGGTGTTAGAAAAGTATAATCTCTTAACGTGAGTAAGGATTTCGAGGGTCGTGAACGAGGATTCACTATTTCATCAATATCTACAAGTAAAAAATCAAGACTTCCAGAGCTTTTAACTTTCTTTTTAGCAATCTCTCAGACTATCATTAATTGAACACTTACCAAAACTTTTTCGTTGTTTGAATGGTTTGTTAGATTTACTGTCGTCAGACATCTTTATGATATGAAATGAGCAACAAGGAACTATCCACCACCTCACAACATTAAAAATGAATTTTGATATCCTCACAGCTTGATAAACTGAACAACACAACCCATTAATGATGAATCCAGTGAACTATTTTACACTTCGTCTCATGTAGTTGACTTAGTACCCAGATTACAAATGTCACAGAAGTATGGGGCGCCGCGCGCGCAATGTGTCGAGAGAGAAAATAATGTTTTCAAAATTATTCGTGTATGAATCCAGTAGTTAAGGCTATCATTGCATAATCACAAGAGCAGCCACAGCAATTATATTTGTGAAAATTGAAATCATGTTGAGCAGAAAGTGGCATCACATTGTGTAAGGTGGGTGTCCGGCCGCGCAAAGAGAATAAAAAAGTAGCGCTTTTGAAGTAGTTGGGAAAAATCTGCCCCTCCGTCCTTAACAGAGCCGTAGCACATCCAGGCTAGGATTTACAAAGCAACACTGTGTTCAAGAATAAATGACTGAATATTTGAAATTGAAAACCAAAAAAAACAAAAACAAATGAAATCCAGAGTCTTCTCTCCCTTCTTGCATTCTCTTAAAACACAGAAGATGATTTATTTTCGTCGTCAGGGATGTGTGGTCTGACTGACATGGCGCATGTACCAACCGATCTGTTTTTCCTCCCGCTTTCACATTTCGAAAAGGGTCTTTATTTTTGTTCAAAATTCGAAACTTTAGAAATTAAATTGTGTGAAAAATGTGTGAAACTTTCCATCACAGTATCTAAAGAAGAAGGCATTTCGAAGACTCTCTTTGTTTCCGGATTTTTTGTGCATAAAAACGGTACCCAGCATTTCAAAACTAACTCACAAAGTAAAAACACAAAATAGATGTAAAATTCTTCGTCTAAATTTCTATGTCAACCCTTGTTACCCTTTGTGATGACGTTACACCACAACTGTGATTACACTGACGCTTATATGTTCTATTAAATTTTGTGACATTACCTACGAAGATTAGTGCTTTGGCATTTGTGTAAGGATCTGCGTCATCATGTTGGAAAATCTCAAAAGCCACAAATAATTGTTTCGTATTTCATAAGGAAAAAAGTAGAGAAAACAATGATCAATAACATAGCTGGTGTGTTGTGTAATGAGTTGTTCAAAAAATGGTCATAATATAATATGAGAAGACATTGCTACGTAAACTAACAACATCATCATAAGCACAAACGAAAAATTCTTGTTGGTCATAAACTTTCACCACAAAATTCTGAATTCCTCTTATGCGTCCATCTTCATATTATGTGCCCTCCAAAATTGCGGACACGTGTATCACACGTTGTATGTGCCTTGCGGGGTAAGATACTAACAGTTTGGTGTGTTGTTTTATTCGTTATAGCAAGGAAAGAACGCCAAACTTGACCTTGCTGTTACACTTACAGTAGTCAACTTGATACATGGGCAAGGTTTCCAAAAAAAAAAAAAAAAAGAAAAAAGAAGATGCACCAAATTTCTTTTTTCGTGACCAAATTATGAAAAAATATCATACTCAAATTTAGAATTATGCATATAAAATTCTCATTTTGGTATTTGCGTAAAGAGTTATGAGTGATATTAGAAATAGTATTTATAACATTTTCGAATTCAAAAAATTTGAACCCTCTTGAAAATGTGGTACGAATTAGGCCGAAAGTTGTTACGTGGACCAAATTCTGAACCAAACTCTGCCCCCTGGTCAAGTTGATGCATGTGCAAGTTTTCAAACAAAAAAAAAATAAAATTAAAAAAATGAAGCTTCAACATAGGCCCAAATTTCCCTTTTCTAGACCAAATTATGAAATATGAATGTCACACTCGAAATCAGAAAATGTAATACATATGCAAATTCTCGCGAATATTCCTTGAAAATTTGGTCAAAACTTTTTCAAAAGGCTTAGTCACTGACAATCTGATCAGCTATTACGCTATGATTTTGTAAACATCTTGTAATCGGAAAAACAATTATTTTTGTAATTTTTTCTTTATGTTATTTTGTTTGAAAAAAGGTTGGTTGATACTTTAAGCTTTAAAGTAGACAGTATAATAGTTCTTCTTTCTCTTGATCTCCCTCCTCCGCATGACAAATCCTTCAGCCGCGAAAATAAGTTCCGCGAAACTTGCCCATTTTGACCCATCCAACCGCGAAAATTTGTTTCGCGAAAATTTATACCCGCGAAAATAAGTTCCCCTTTAAGGCAATCACAATAGAAAGTAATACGTTTACCATATTTTCTTTTAAAAATAATTTACATTAATAGGTTACTACATTCACAAAAATTTTCATCGCGATGATTTAGTAAAAAAAGATATTGAAAAAATAATATACTATTTAAAAAGATAATGAAAAAATAATATATTATTTAAATTCCGACTTTAGAAGAATAAAATCACATCTATCAGTATTTCGCCCTAACTCCCTCTTGTATAATTAAGAGGCGTATTCAAAATTAATGGAGGAGATTCAGAATACAGGGTGTCTCAAAATGATTGGAACCAGAGATGATATCCTGTTTTTAAAACATAACAAATCATTAAATCTTGTGATAATTGACTTTTAAAAATCTAGCGACCGGTTCCGTATTTTCTCTTTTCGATTATTCTTTATCCTTTTCCATTTCATGAAGAGGAAATACGAGGTTGGAAAGATTTTTTCAAGGGCTTTCTACTCATATGACATTTATTATATTTCGAAAAATAACTTTGCCAAAAAATAAGATACATTTTCTGGTTCCAATCATTTTGAGACACCCTGTAGAAAAGAAAAACATGCTAACGATCTCGTGAACATTATGTGAAAAGGAATTTTATTGCATAGTTCTTCTCCAGTTTGTTTTTTTGACTAACCCCGAATCTACTTCTGCACGTGACGTTATTGTCACCTGTAAGTCCACGACAGAAAAGTTTGAAACATGTGAGGATCAAATGAAACCCAATTTGCAAATTAAGGGGCTGTTCATATGGAGGTGAGCTGGCCCGGTTAACCGGGCTGGCTCACTTGAATGAGATGAAATTCACCCAGCGTTCATATGTAAGTAAAGTAAGCGTGTATTGGAACAGAGGACATGTTTATTAAATAAATAAAAGGGATTGATGTTAGTACATAACACCAATGACAATATTTATCAAAAAGCTTCTACTTAAATTAAAACAAATTCGCCTGTCTCTTTATTTATTTAATACACATTCACCATGACAATTTAATCGGCAGGAACAGAGGACCATGTTATGTTAAATGATTTGGACGACGTGTTGTGATGATGTTACTTTGATGTTAGATAAGAAGTATACGTCAACTTTTCCATAAATTATCAGATGTTCCTTGATTGTTGGATACGCTTGAATTTCAACTAAGAACACGTGACATCTTGAGAAACATGATAAAAATCTAAGTTTCAACTAAGAACACGTGACATCTTGAGAAACATGATAAAAATCTAAGTTTTAACGAAAAATAGTCTTCTTATATGGACCGACACAGTTATACAAAATAACTTTAATTTTTACTTATGAAAATTTTCTAAAAAGCTAATTTTAACTGGAGATCCACTTTTAAAAAACATGTACCTCATAGCATTCATTCATGTAACAACTGTAAATATTATTGATACAGACTATAAAGTTGGCTAATATTAGGAAAACTTGGCATCACAGTTAATTAGAATTGATTTGAACATAAAATAAAGTAGTATACTGGATGTCACCCTACAAAAAATATCTTAAAATTGCTATAATAATAGTTACACTATAAAAAACGTAAAACAAAGTAATTGCAATGAAATTAAAACTTCCTAATACTATCCCGCAAATTTCCATAAAACCATAAAGTAATTGCTTTACTTCACACAAATTCAGTCTTCAAACATAAACTGTATAACGTAAAGTAAAACAACATGAAAATGGTTGGCATTTAGTGGTAATATTATAAACTGATTCAATATTATTTTCCAATGAATCAGGAAAAAGACAGATAGATACAGAGAATGCCATGAACAGTTGATACAACCTTCAAATTGGCATCCTTATTACAAGATCTCGCATACACTTTTCAAGAATAAATAAGAAATAATAATTGAATGAGGTTCTTTTCAAACCACTAATATTTAACCCATTGATTTCATCCTCTCAAAAGACACATCTTCATATTTCTCCAAACATTTCTTGAGAAGCATATGTCATATACAAAAAGCCGTCCTCATCAACCTCCTCTTTGTATATTTCCTGTAATGTTGTTGACATACATGCAAGACTTTTATTGTTAACAATTAAGTAAAATGCTTGTGTCGAACATACTGACATACGATTTCTAAGGAAAGAAATCATTAAATTTATAAAAAGTCTTAGCAAATCAATGGTTTAAAGGAATTTTCTGGTATGCTTGATCATTACCTGACAACAGTGACAAATTGACTCATTGTTAACTCTTGTGGCACTAGGAATTTAGTTTTGTCCAAAAGTGGCAAAGTCTTCTCCTTGTGATATCTCTCTACAATCACCTAAAAAAGACTTTTAGGTTATATTGAAAGTACGCTTTTTAATCAATATCATCAGAATTCTATGAGTTCTCTTCTTCAAACTAATTTGTTCTATTTGTTTTGGTGAATTAACATTCCTAATTATACTTGCTACTAACATCCCCTGGGTAAAACTTTTTATAAAGCCTAACTTCAAAAATGATGTGTCAAACCTCCTTTTTCGCCGTGTTGCATGTTGTCAAATTAAATCATCAGGGTTGCCAGCAGAAATTAAATTTCTATTTCAAGGTCATTCAAGGTCTTTCAAGGCCATTTTGTGGTCATTTTCAAGGTCATTTATGGGAACAAATCTAATGATTCAAACAATTTCACTGACACAAAACAGTAATTCTCAAGGCCGAATAGTTCAATAATCAACATCAAAAATCAAAAATCCCTTCTATATAAACTGTAAAAACAATAAAATATACATCTGCAATATCAAGTGACGACTAATGTAGTCTCTATAAATCTTTATAAAAACATAGAAGTACTTTTCACATAAATGGTGTAGTAGATAGGTACATACTTATTTAACATCTTTTATCAATCTTTATCAACACTGAGATATCATAGATCAATGATTTTGGTGATTTAGATTATTAGGCCTAAATGTTTCATCACCCTATCGCCTCTATTGTAGACCCCAGAAAATATCAGTTATTTCTACTGGTTTCCAAGAAATTTCCCCCAAAAAAGTTGCTTTCTGTTGGGAATGCAATGCAATGGAATAATGAAAAATCAGATGAAAGTAGGGAAAACAACGATGATGTTTTACTATGCTTATTAGTGTGATTATACATAAAAGTTATCAATCACAATTGTTTCAGTGTGCATGATTTTTATTTATTATATGATCAGATTTGCAATGCCCCATTGGCAACTGTGCAAAATTTAATAGTAGCATGGATGACATAACATTAACATATTGGTCAACAAAAATGCTTGAGTATTTTTCTTTATCACAGCAATGGATTTTGCGACTAGAGGCAACCTGTAACTCTACTTTTGATGCATCAACCCTCTCTGTGAACCACTTAAGCATGTGACTTTTTCAAAAAACTAAAAGTTTAAACTAACTTAAAAAAACTTACTGGAATCTTTGAAGGGAACTTAGCACGAATTCCAGCAACTTCATCCCTTCTACTAGCTAAAAAAGATAAAACATACGAGCTGAAAAATTTACAAAAATACATTTTAACAGGCTTTTGAGAAGGTTAGTATATTGCTTGTGAAATCTAAAACTGTATTCGTATATATCAACTGTGTATCCCTTCAGCTAAGGACAAAGATCAAACAACTTCCTCAAAAACATCACAAAACTAGCTAGTAAATGTTAGAGTTATTTTTTAAAACATTTTCCTAATTGAAGAAATTGAAAATTGAAGCAATGTCACTTAATTATCAATAGACCTTCTCAAATATAAAGTAAAATCCCTTACGAAAGCTTTTTCTTTCCTTAAAAGGTTTATCAGTCTTCATCTTTCTCTAGACGATTCCGATTGTTAGTGTTCTTTGTTCAAGCACGTTGTGTTTTCTTCGTAAACTTAGTACAAAGTTCATGATGGTGTTTGGCGTTTTTTATGGAATCTGCGCCTTCCCCCAATTCAGCCCCATTCTTAGCAGACATGAAAAAAACGAGGGACAACTATATGAATAAATGGAAAAACATATGAAAGGTTTTTGGCGGTGATGGTATAAGGTCAAAAGAGAGAAAAAGAAAGGCAGTTGTTCTTGTGGGTATGTCCACCATCTTATTCACCTCCGCCCCTTTCCTTTTTGAGCAGTTGTCTATTTCGTGTGAATTGTACTTGAGGACAATAACAAACTCACTTGTCTGGAAGCGCAGGGAGAAGATGTTTCTAATAACTTTCAAAGTTAATTGTGCATCCCACTTTCATTTATAGAGCGCCGAGTAAAACCAAACCATCAGAGCTCTTTTTATGATTAGTATCCTGGGTCTCAAAATCAACAACAGGTTAGAGCTAGAGGGTTAAAATAGATAATGAATCAGAGTATATAAAATAAAACGTCACCAAATTTTCAATGGATGGTGCACTCATGTGTGAAAGCTTATTAAGAAAAATGTATGGGATCGTTTTGCTACAACTTACAGTTATAGATCGTCAATCAAAAATTTAAATTGTGAAGAACTTTTAGTGAATATATAAGATAAGATACCGTAGTAAAGCAGAGGGTGAGTTCGATATATTGTCATTTTCTTGTGGAAAGGTCAGGTTATTTCTCTGGAATTACAAGTTTAGTTAATGTGAAATTTTGCACTGAAATAGAAGAAATATGGAATGTAATGATTCCAAAGGTTCAGAAGTACCGTAAAGCGGGGTGACTTCGATCAGCGGGGTGACTTCGATCAGTAAAAATAAACTGTTTAAACTCTGAAATTAAAGTGTGTTTTTCACATTTTTTAAGATTTTCATTTAGATTCTTATTGTAAAATATCATCAGAATCGTCTTCAAGCGAAACAATCAATTTCTTCCGAAATTAACGACGAAAAACATCAAAATTTTCACCGCTCACATATGTCATCGCTCTACGTCGTATTCAAGAGTTTAGCCTGGACATTTTTGGTAGATATGTGAAGTATAGAGGCTGATGGTAAAGAAAATTATAATATGTCTGAAAGAAATTCTGTTCTTCACCGCTATATTCTGTTTTTCTTTTCCTTATCGATAATATCGTGTTTATAAAAACACGAAAAAAACGAATGTTTTATATCGCTTAAGTTACATGTTCGCAAGAACTTTGTGAAAAGTCGTCGTATCTCATGGGAGATTTAATGACTTACCGAAGAAATTTTAATAAGCGTGCTCTTTCCCCATGATGATAGATCTCAAAAATATTGTTTGAGATACAATGAAATTTCAATGTTAATTTCGTTTCGTATTAACGAGGGTCACACATGTGTGAAAGTCTTAAATATCTTTCGTTTTACTAATATTCGCTGATCTTTTACGGTCGAACATTTACCGCGGATGAGAAATGGTGGTCTGTTAATATTGTAATAATGGCGCTTTAAAAACATTGTCAAATATAAATATAAGTAATTTGGCACTTCTCATAAGCTGATCGAAGTCACCCCATAATCGATATTGTCGTTTTCTTGGAAAGATCAGGTTATTTCTCTGGAATTACAAGTTAAGTTAATGTGAAATTTTGCAATGAAATAGAAGAAATATGTAATATAATGATTCCAAAGTTTCAGAAGTAATGGTTTAGTATTTCAGAAGTTACTTTTAAAATAGTGGCAAAATTGATCGAAGTCACCCCGCTTTACGGTAATGTTTCATCAATTTAATGGTAGAAACATCGTGGTATCATAAATGTTTGTATTTGTATTTAAAGGACCAACAATGATTATTCTATTTTGTATTTTGAGAATATATTTCGATTTAGTTATAAATCATCTTCAGCTCTATAAAATAACAAAGTTAAAATAAATAAACAGTAATACTGAGTAAAAACATTTTATCATAATACACACATATCTACACTGCTCTATACAAGATATAATAAAAGTTTGACATAAAATTGTGTGAGAAATACTAATTACATAAGGCTATAAAAACGTTAAAATCAACACAAATGTAAAAATGACGCATGGGAAAAGAACAAACAAACAAACAACAAAAAAAAGGCGTAAAAGCAAAAAAGCATATTTAACTATAATTTGATCGTGAGTGTTCTACTTTTGTATTCGTCTTTAGTGTTCAATTTTGGTTTGATTGTTTTAATGTGCAACGCTTCCGGTGTCATTAGGTGAACAATAGATTTATTAGTTTGAGCCAACACCTCAACATCATTTTTCTCAATGGGGCCACAAGATCTTATATGAGCTTCTACCGGTCCTTTCGATACATGTTCCTTCCAGCGAGTGACAAGATGCCGAGCTGTTTGCCCCACATAACACGCATCACAACGCGAACATTTTATTTGGTAAACCACTTTTGCTTTTCAGGAACTTTTCGACGGGTGCTTTTCGTGATGGTAGCATTGTACTTAGCTTTTTGATGGTGGAAATGACAGTGCAAGGCGCCCTGATTCTTTTCAGAGATTGCTCAAATTTCTTTTAGTAACATTTCCTCTGTACTTGAGAAAAATCATCCGATCTTCTTTCGCTTCGTCACTATCTTTATTTTCCTCACTCTTCTGAATCAATTCTTGTTTTTCAGAATGAATGATTTTATCTATTGTTTTCTCGATAATTGGCTCGTAAAAGTCTGGTGGGTACTGGTTATTTTCGAGCAACTTCTTTCCTTTAATGAGGCTATTGTGGAAATTTTTCCACGAACTGCATGCTCTGTAAATTCGATGAACAGGACCAGATACAACCGACTTTTTGTATTTCATGGGTTCCATGGCGTGGTAATTCAATGTTAAGCCAGTGTCAGTGTTCTTTGTATACCACGTAGAACTAAGTTTTTGTCCTGATCTCATTATTTTCATGTCTAGAAAGGGAATGTTGTTATCCTGTTTTCTTTCAATCGTAAATTTTAACGATGGATGAAGTGAATTGATTTCTTCTAATTTAATATTGATTTGGTCATTCTTTATGTCACGAAAAATATCATCCATATACCTGGCATAGATTTTGGCTTTTCCTTCGATTTGTTTGTCGTATTGGCTCAACCATCCATTTGCAAACATTGGGGCTTCCCATTGCCAAGCCATCAATTTGACGATAATAGCCATCGTGTGTATAGATCAATACATTACAAGTGCAAAGTTTTGCCAAGGTTTTAAACGTTTCTTTTGATACTGGAGGTTTCGGATGGTTTCCTGAATAAATAAGCTCGGTACAATATTCAATTGCTTCATACACAGGCACATTCGTGTATAATGAGGTTACGTCGAAACTAACAATTTCATCATCAGGATGAAGTTGAATGTTTTTTAAACTCTCTAAGATTGTTTTCAATGACGAACTGATATTGCACTCTGGAACAACTTTTAACCATGAGGCAACTTGATTTGCAATGCGATGATACGCCGAACCTGGCATGGCGAGTACTGGTCTTAATGGGATGTTTGGTTTGTGAACTTTAGCTAAACCATAAATGCATGGTGCTTGACTTCCCATAGGTTTCAATTTTTCAAATAAATTATAAATTAGCACCGTGCATTATGGTTAATTTAAATGTTTGACCATAAAGGGAATGACAGTAGAACAAAAGATATTTACGACGTTCACACATGTGTGACCCTCGTTAATACGAAACGAAATTAACATTGAAATTTCATTGTATCTCAAATGAAACTCTTGAGATCTATCATCATAGGGAAAGAGCACGCTTTTAAAATTTTTTTCGGTAAGTCATTAAATCACCCATGAGATACAACCACTTTTCACGAAGTTCTTGCGAACATGTAACTTATAGGGATATAAAACATTCGGTTTTTTCGTGTTTTTATAAACACGATATTATCGATAAGGAAAAGAAAAACAGAATATAGCGGTGAAGAACAGAATTTCTTTCAGACATACTGTAATTTTATTATCAGCCTCTATACTCAACCCTTTTAATTAAGATTTTTTTCCGACGGCAAAATTATTAAATATTAAATATGCCTTTCCCCTCGTTTTTCTATACGTATCTAGAACTTAGAGCAATTGGGGCACTCCCGCTCGCTTTTTGATAATCCTTGTGACATTTTATCGACAATTATGGATTTTCTCTGTAAAATTCACTACACACCAAACATTTTATTTTCCTAACTTTTGAAGGATCTTCTGGATTATCACAAAAATACATTCATGCTATCCATAAGTTAACCATGAATTTTACGTCTTCACTGTTACAATTGTAGCCAAACAATGAAAGGCACGCTCAAACTCAGCAATCAAAAATGCTGAGGCCCAGTGGGAATTAAAATTCTTTCTTTTTATGCTGTAGCATAAATGAATGAAGAAAAAATGAACTATGTGAAATGTGAAATACCTTAGGCCGACTTTTTTTTGCGTCAGTAAAATTTTGCGACACAGATTTCACGCAATCTAATTTTAGCGAATGTGCATTTAATTAGCGAGTGGTAAATTACTGAGAATTGCCAGCAGGTTAAAAACAAACAAACATGATTTTCAAAAAAATTCACAAAGTTCCAATAAATCCTTGTGTTTACAAGATCCTTGTTCTTTCTCAATTTTGTTTAATACTCTCATTATTCCTGATTTCGATATAAGACATCGAAGATGAGGAGCTAGTAGGCGACGAGGAGCAAGGATGATGAGGTCATAGATGAGCGTGCCACCCTGATTTAAAAGGGTTGATACTTCACATATGTACCAAAAATGTCCAGGCTAGACTCTTGAATACGACGTAGAGCGATGAACAATGTGAGCCGTGAAATTTTGATGTTTTTTGGAAGAAATTGATTGTTTTTCTTGAAGGTGATTCTGATGATATTTTACAATAGGAATCTAAATGAAAATCTTAAAAAATGTGAAAAACGCACTTAATTTCAGAGTTATAACAGTTTATTTTTACTGATCAAAGTCACCCTGCGTTACGGTATGTGTTTTATGATTTTCTGTGCTTTCTTCTGCACACATGGTGAAGATAAGAAAATTGAATTTTTGCATAAAGATAATGACTGACACAAACTAAAACTGCTGTTAATGCTTTAAAACAATGGAAATACAAATACAAACACCTGAAGCCACCCACTCTCTCTTTTTTATATCAGCTGCATTCATGCAATTGTCTTGACACTTATATTCACACAGAGCTCTTTTAATAGTGAGCGCACATACTTTATCTCTAATGTCATAGACACATCAATGATATCTCAGTAGCATTTGGTTGTAAAGCAACCATAATTTATTTTTGATGAATGCATTTTCTGTTTTGTGATTGTATTTTTCGTTGCCTTTTATATATGTCATCTTCGAAAGTATCAATTAGCATTATCAATACCAGCCATTCGGAATCTTGTAATACAAAAGGAAATCATGTTGCACCTCCTCCCCTGGACCTCATGCCAGAATAACAGTACAGATTTTGTAGGATAAGGTCATTGCTGATACTGAATTGTTGATTTACTGAATACTGAATTTTCTTGTCACTCTTTCCTTTCTAGTCTGGTTGGACAGCTTGATACTTCTTCACTTAATTATGTGGCAGTACTGATATCAAATTTTATTTTAGAAAAAAGTTTTGTAAATAAATAAAGATGACTGATGGTGAATTTAATCTATTTAAAGTATCTTGTAAAGTGTCAGTTATTGTAGTGTTTACTTGCTCGATTTTGTGCTATATAAATACTCTTCAAGCTGGATTTGTTTATGACGACACGTAAGTAGATTGAAATCTAGTTTTAGGTCCGTATTAGCAGCGCTGCAAATAACGGGCGGTCAGCGGTCAATGACCAGATATATAAGGCACTTGATCATGTATTTTTTCTTATGGTTGATCAACTTGACCGGTCAAAATTAATTTTATGGAAACGAAAGGACCATCAGATTTTGTGAAATACGATGATTGCTTGATAGCAAGGGATAGCGATCGCTATAACGCTCCAAGACGCGCTTTTAATCGCGCACGAAGATACTCTTTAAAAACATGCTCAACTATTTCTATGAGCTAGAACATGCTCAACTTATTATATCAGTTTCCGTGCTCAATTGACAACGAAGGATAAACTTAGGTGTATTAATTGATTTTCACCAATTTGTTGTTGCTAGGGAGAACGGCCACCGTTGCTAAGGTAATTTTGAAATTTCCTTCATTATATGAATTCTATTGTTCACTTAACGAAAGAATATGAAAACATAAGTGGTACCAGCAGGACTCGTTTTTGTGTTATTCAGTGAAAATAAAAAGCCTCTTAGTTTCCAGTTCCCTTTTTACAATAACAGTGAAATAGAATGTTTACATTTTTCAAGTTTGACTTGACCGGCAAAATAGCCATGTGACCGGCAGATTTTGACTTTTAATGATCACGATGACCGGCTGGTGTAAAAAAATTATTTGCAGCGCTGTATTAGCATGACCATTTCTATATCCTTCCATTCAAATGTTACTGACCATCTTTTCAATAATTTTTTTTTTTTATAGGCGAGCAATCCTGAAGAATCAAGATTTATTGCCTGAAAAGCCTTTGAGTAATATCTTTTACAATGACTTCTGGGGTACGCCTTTATCTCACAGTGGAAGTCACAAATCTTATCGGCCACTTTGTGTATTAACATTCCGACTAAATTATCATTTTGGAAAACTGAATCCCTATGGTTACCATCTTTTCAACATTATTTTGCATGGCATTGTGTCATCATTGTTTACTGTCTACTGTTTTGAAATTTTCCAAAAACGGTGGCTTGCGTTTGTTGGAGGTCTTATGTTTGCAACACACCCTATACACACAGGTAATTGTAATTTTGTGCTTTATGGTGACAAACTTATAATATCCCTCCAACTTTACCCCAAGCTAAACTAAAGAAAAAATCCATTATATATCTAGTTAGTACTACTTTTAACAGTATCAGCTACTCAATCATAATGCCTTTTATGTTTTGTTTATACAGAAGCTGTGGCTAGTATTGTTGGACGTGCTGATGTGGGATCAGCCTTCTTTTTTCTCATCGCATTGATTTCATACCATAAGGCTGTAGAGGAAATAAAAGAAAATTTCAATGCAACAACTCGTATTTCGTGGTTTTTATTATGCTTGGTGTCTGCAGCTTGTTCAATGTTTACTAAAGAACTAGGAGTTACTGTTCTTGGAGTCGTTGTAGCATATGAAATGTTGATTACTTCCTGTTGTAACTTTGCATCTCCAAAGACAATAGTTCAAAAGGTAGGTCCTGAAAGTAAAGTAAAATATATATATATATATATAACGTTATTAATGATATTAATTATTTGATTTTTTCACTAGTTGATTAAATTCTGTTGACTTTGAATTTATTGCTTCTTTCAGCTTCAACAAAGTGGTGGTATATGGAGAATAGCTTTTATGATTTCATACGCATTCATCATTTTATATTTGCGTTTACTTGTGATGGGACATTCACCACCAGAATTTGCCCCTGCTGATAACCCAGCAGCCAATGACCCAGACTTTGTGACTAGACTGTTAACTTTTCTATATTTACCATCATGTAATTTGTGGCTTTTGTTTTTCCCATGGAACTTGAGTTATGACTACTCAATGGATACCATCCCATTGGTAGTTTCGTTATTAAGTATTGAAAATGCATTGTCAATCATACTTTATGGAAGCCTGGCTTATGTTGCATATCTGTTTTTAAAGTATAGTCATAATATCTTACAGAATACATCTAATACATCGACTTCTAGCAATTTCAAAAAGAAGAAACACAAAGAGTCATTGCATAATGGAGAGATAACATCATCGAAAGATGATTACAGAAACAATTTTACTTTCAAATCCATGAACATTATGATTTTATCATTGGCTACTACAATACTTCCTTTCTTGCCTGCTTCCAACATTTTTTTTTATGTTGGTTTTGTAATAGCCGAAAGGATCTTATATATACCAAGCATCGGTTTCTGTCTATTAGTGGTGAATGGATTGAATGTGTTTGCAAAATTTTACTCCAATAAACGAAAGGAAATTTTAGTGGCATTGTTCTTGCTGATAATGATTTTTGCCTTAAAAACACATGAACGTAATTATGTGTGGAAAGATGAAGAAT
Organism: Turritopsis dohrnii; assembly: GCA_027922465.2. Classification (NCBI taxonomy): domain Eukaryota; kingdom Metazoa; phylum Cnidaria; class Hydrozoa; order Anthoathecata; family Oceaniidae; genus Turritopsis; species Turritopsis dohrnii. Next base: position 512,198 of record BQMF02000276.1, read on the forward strand.
CGTTGTACAGGTAAGTTAAAGTTTATGGTTTGTTTAATGTTAAATTTAATGTATGTTAAATTTAATTTGTTGTGCTTGTTTAGATCTGGTTTAGAGACAAGTCCAGCAAAATGTAAATATTGATTTTGTATTAACTTGTGGAAAACCCTAAGACACATCTAAGACACATCTTTTTTGATATGTCAGTATATCTTCTAATGATTGGAATATGCTGTTGTTTTCTTGGATCACACAGGTTCTGTGATTATGTAAATACAAGTCACATTTCAGCTCTTTAAATGTTTATTCCTATGTGTTTTGATATACCTCTACTAGCCTATGGCAATTTGGCAAATGTGTTGGTGCGTCAAAACAAAACGAAAGAAGCAGAGATGGCATATCGATCTGCCTTGAAATTCCGCCAAAACATGGCGGACACACACTATAACTTGTGAGTGATTGTTTATAAATTCTATTTTATTTTTTGATACAAGTTTCATGAAAAAATCTTGAAATTTCAAACTAGGGGGATATTGTTACAAAATGACAACAGGTATGAAGAAGCCATTGCTTCCTACAAAGATGCCATCACTTGTAGACCAAGACTAGCAGGTAAGCAAACATTCTTACATTCACAGTAACAGGAATTCGTACATAGTTTATGTGAGTTGTTAGGTTAATGTTAAGAATACATAATGGTCAGTTCAGTTCTTCTAAAGTGGTTTTGTTATCTTCCTGTTTAGCTGCACATCTCAACCTTGGTGTAACTCTGATGAATATAAACAGAAAAAAAGAAGCACTTGAGGTTAATAATACATTTCTATTCCATTTTCACCCAACTGTGTTGCTTAGTTTCCGCATTTACAAAGCATTATGTTGTTGAACACTTTGTTTAACATAAACGCATGACAATACCAGTTTAAGTCAGTTCCTAACTTGAACTTGTACCTCATCTTAAGTAATGTGATTTTTGTGTATGTTTCCTATATGTTGATGTAACTGTGTTGATTGTTTGATTGATTGATTTTCAGGTTTTTGCAAATGCATATAACATATCTGATCATGGTTTAAAAGATCCTGTAGCACACGCCACCGCATGTGAGTTTGGTTGATTTCAGCAAAGTCACAATCGAAATTCTTGTTTACAATTTTAATCCCTGTTGTTGTTTTTGTTTCTTTTATTTTACAGTGACAAATATAAGATACAACAATGGCCGTATATTATTTGAAATGGATGAGTATAAGGTGTAATTCTTTTAACGGCTTTAATAAATTATTTTTTACTATGCCTATACCTTCTCAGGCCTAATCTTGTCTCCCAAACTTTGATCAGCAAGACATGATCCTATAAAGGAATGCTTTTAGAGACAGGAGGGAGAACAATGATCTTCAGGAAAAATTTTATCAAAAATTCAACTTTTATGATGTTTGAAATTTTAATTGCTTTACATACTATCCTTTTGACCCCTGTAATTGACACCTCAAGTGGAAAAGTAACATAATGCCCACTTTAACTCAAATTACACATGTCATCTTTCCAGAAACCTGTAGAAATTTTATAAGTGTTTCCCTTCCCCTTATCAGTGTCCCTTCGTACATACAGCTAGTAGATAACTCAAACTTTCAGTACCCGAAACCCCATTGTTTTAATACTGTATCAACCACATTCCTTGCAATGTGAACATTCATTCCTTTGCATGGTGGAGTTATCGAGAGTTTGTTATACTTTAAATATTGTATATAGCCATTTAATAGGAAATTTATACATTTATTGATGAGTGTTTTGTTTGATTGTTATTTAGAAGGCACAGCAATCTTTCTTTGATGCGTTGAGTATAATGCCGAATGGATATGAACCGCACAGCATTTACAACATGTTAGGTAGTCGACAAATTTGTTCATCTTTTCACTTTCTATTTCTCCACTGAATACTTCTGAATATTTATGGTTGTTTTACCTCAATGATCTCTCGTCTGTGGTTGTTTTACCTCAATGATCTCTTGTCTATGGTTGTTTTACCTCAATGATCTCTCGTCTGTGGTTGTTTTACCTCAATGATCTCTCGTCTATCTCAATGATTTCTTCTCTATGGTTGTTTTACCTCAATGATTTCTCGTCTGTGGTTGTTTTACCTCAATGATCTCTCGTCTATGGTTGTTTTACCTCAATGATCTCTCGTCTATGGTTGTTTTACCTCAATGATTTCTTGTCTATATTTTAGGTCAGGTGTTTTCGTCACTGAAAGAAGATCAGAATGCGGAGGATTGGTATTTGAAAGCTTTGAAAGTCAAACCAGATCACATATCTGGATTATTAGCCTATGCGAAACACTTACAAAAGTTTTCGGTAAGATACGCTATCATTATTTTCTCCACACACTCATACGAAGGTAGGTGGTGGAAGGGAGAGGAGGAACTAGTGTAATTTGAATTAATTGTTGAAATAATGAATTACTACTCAAGACACAATGAGAACATCGCAACACAATTAAACTGTTACGACTAAAGTTTTGATTTTTATTTTTTTATTTTTGATATGACATCATTTTGAACTTGTTATAGTCGCGTAATAAATAATAACGCAAATAAAATAACTGGAAAATTAAAATTTATGATTTTAATGAAACGATGCTATTGAAGAACATCTAAAATCACCCTAACAGAAAAAAGCTTGTCGAGATGATCATGCTACGGAAAAAACGTGTTTACACATCCAGTGAGATGACATTTAGCATTTTGAGGAGCTTGAAAATGTGTTTGTACGCTATGTGCTTTGAGTCTCTTAGGGGGTGTTCACATGAATAAAATCAGCTCGGTAAAGCGGGCTGGCTCGGTTTGCCGAGATCTCACTTTTCTTATCAAAGTCTCATAAAATTCAACATGTGTTCACAGGAGAAATGCATCAGCCCGGTTTGCCGAGGTCTCGCTTCTATGTACCGAGATCTCGGCAAGGTGGGCTGAAATTTTTCCATGTAAACACTCTAGCTCGATTAACTGGGTTGATTTTTCAACTTTTGTGCATGTTTTTCTTTGTAACGTGTAAACAAGGATAATCACATGACATCTTTCAGCCCGGTTTGTCAGGATGTTATTTCTCAAAGACAAAATCTCAAAAGACAAAATCAAAGACAAAATCAGCCCGCTTTGCCGGGCTAATTTTTCTCCATGTGAGCACCCCATTAATCAACCAAATCGAGTGAGCATATTGTTCCACGATGTATTTTTTTTCTAGATGAATGCCAAAAAGCTGAAGAAGTCTGAAGAGAATTTTCTGGAAGCTCTGCGTGTAGATCCACTACGCAGTGAAAGCTATTTATTTTACAGTTAGTTGACAACTTTTGTAGCTATTTCCCTTAGGCTCGGTTCACACTATGCAGATAAAATTTATCAGCAGGGTTTTGTTTGTTTATCTTTTGTAAACAGTAAATATGAAATAAATCGAATGTGTAACTATGATTGGTTAATTAGTGAGGGTAATAAATTCCGTTTAGGTGCTTTCCTAACTGAAACGAATCGCGAACGAGAGGCAATACCAGTTCTCCAAAGATTGCTTGAATTTGACGCGAAAAATGTCGCTGGCCTAACATACCTCAGCACTGTTTACAGGTAACTGTAATTGTAAAGGCTTCACCTTGAGATGTGTCAACCAGTGGGCAAAATCGTAAAATAAATCACTACGATGAAGAGTGTTGAAAGCATAAAATAATGTGTATATTTCCTTAAAAATGCACTCTAACGCAGTGATTTTTCAGAACATTTTCCCACTGGGAAGAAGGACGAATGACACTAAACGTTTGTTGAAGAAAAAAGGCTGATTGAAGACTCTTTATGATCTGAAATGTGACAATTGTGTATAAGTTTTGAGTTCACATTTACCTTTTTAGAAATCTTAAGGATTATACTAATGCCGAAAAATACCAGCTGAAAGCAAGAGACCTGGATCCCACAGTGAGTTTTGTTATTTTTATTTGAGGTTTGCTAAAGTTGTAAAAAGCTTTACGAACGAAGAATTCTACTTTTAATAGAAACCAGATGTACTCGTCAATCTTGGAGCATTGTATCATTTAATGGGAAAATATGAAGTAGCTTACAAGACGTACCAAACTGCTCTTAAGTATACCCCGACTAATACACTGTTATTAGACAATATTAAAAGGTTGGAAAGAGCCATGTCAAGAAAAGCGAAGTAAAGGATGGACAGAGTCTTGTGGACTGAGCTAAGTTTTTCTGCGCTCATATTAGTCCACTACTACTTGACAAAAATATAATAGAAAGTTGATCAATGCTAAGTAAGAGTATAAGAAATCTCTTGTAAGGCAACATGTGATGGAAATATCTCACTAAAAAAATCTATCAAAAATATCCCATGTTGACGTCATATCCCATGTTGACGTCATATCCCATGTTGATAGCAGATTCTTAGGAAGTCGTTTTTTAATCTCGCTTATAAAAAAGTGTTTTCCATATATGGTTTACTGAAACATTATTAACTGGTGAATAACAAAAGGGCTCTGTGCTCCGAGTTCTTCTGCCCACCTACTTGTAACTAAATAGTCGACTTACCACGGAGGTCAGTGTGTAGTCAGTTGATACCTCCTATTAGGGTTCTGCTTTTGATCACTAGGTCAATGCGCTATGTCCTTAAGTAATTCACCAATTTTGTTTCATAAAATCCCTCTAGTTCTTAATGTTGGATAACTGAAGCCAATCTTTCTCAATTTGGAAATTAAACTCCCAAGGTACATAAATCTGTATGAAAATGGCTGTGTTTGTTTGCCTTCATCGCCAGCACATTGGCGTGAAGCCTTTATCATAAGAGGCTCTACAAGCTCAATTACAAGGCAACTGTTTGCGCTTGGCTTCAAGACATGAACAGTGCGGACACATAAATTGGTTCTTCGAAATCAACATTAGTTAATGTGATATATGCGGATTAAGTTCATATTTTCTCACTTTCTCGATAAGAAAGTAGTAGGGGAGTCTGGTTTCAAATTTAGGAGAGATTGTCCAGAAGAGGGTATTATTGCAGATAACAATGTTTTATGGCGAGGATTGATTAGAATTCATTTTTTAAATTGCTTTATTTATTTGACTTTGTAATGTTTTTAAAGGTTCATTTTTAGTTGGTTGTTTTTACTTGAAGGATTGGGCGAACAGAAAATTAGATTTTTTTTAACGAGTTTGTGTTTTCTGTTGTAAAGTTAATGTTTTTCTAGTTGTTATTTATATGAATTTCTAATATGCATTCATTTCAAACGTTATTTATAGAATAATTTCAATGGCATGTCTTTTATTATTTGTAATATCTTGTAGATTTTTTGTGGATATAAAAAATTAGCTGCAGTTAATGAAGTCATGTTTATTTCAATAGAGGAGCAAGCGAATTTCAGTCATCACGGTACGAGTGTTTTAATCTTAAAAATGCTTCATGCCACACAACAGCACCAGTGTTTTTAAAGAAAAAAATTGGAAAAGATTCTTATATATCCTTGTGTTCACAATTGGATCATTTCTCAGTTTTGTTTAGTATTCCTATCATTCCCGATTTCGATATAAGACATCGAAAATGAGAAGCTAATAGGCGACGAGCAACAAGATGATGACCATGTTACAGATGAGAAATAAAATATACAGTTTTTTTCTATTCTTATGACCGTATAAGAATGATCCGCTCTGTCAAGTTGCTCTCGTGCATAAAACGAAGCAAAGAATTCGGTCTGGGGAAACGTTTTGCTAAATTTAAATTTTCCGCAACTTCAATTTGGCGAAAATATGCTCCACTCGCTGAAATCACTAAAACAAGGCAACGCAAAAAAAAGTCGACCTAAGGTAGTTTTCTACTAGGTCAAATACCTTATCGGTTAAAATTTCGTCGGTGAAAAGTTTTCGTCGGTTATAAAATTTCGCTGGTGGAAAAGTGACGAATTTTTTCTGAAATTTCGTCACTTTTAACCGACGAAAAGTTTTAACCCTCTTTCAGAAGAAAACAGCTTTTTAGTTTTTTTACTTATATTTGACAAGCCAAATGCTGATCAATAGTAATACAAGTGTTTTTTTCTTCATTTTCAAGACATTCTTCGCTTTCTTCTTTTTCTCTTCTAGTACCTCCAGCACTAGTACTTTCTATTTCAAGGTCAATTTCAAAATCACTCTCGTCATTTTTCTTATCTTTCCTCCTAATACCTCCTTTCTATGGCTTCAAATATGACTTTAAAAGGGTCTGTCGACTTCAAACACGACTAAAAACACGTAAAATAGAAAATTCAATTTTGGTGAAAAATTTTTCGTCGGTTCTAAAATTTCATCGGTCAAAACATTTCGTCGGCTATAAAATTTCGCCAGTGAAAAGTGACGAACTTTTTTTCAAATTTCGTCACTTTTCACCGACGAAATTTTAACCGATAAGGTAATCCCATCCACCCCAATAGACGACGGTTGTTGTTTCATAACGCGGAAATTACACGATTTGATTCGTTAATACCATTTTCCGTGGCTGGAAAGTTCAATGGACACAGTATTTGTGGAGAAACAATAGTAATTGAATTGGAGCAACTTGCATGGGACAGGCACATACATTGGACATTATAGAAAACCTTCAAAGTTTGTAAAAGAAAGGCGACTTTCCATTTACAGAAACGTTTTCGCGGACAAGGAACGGAAAAAAATACTAACATCTGATTGGTTTATTTTCTTTTCTTTTGAGATTGGAACAAACAGAAAAAGTTGAGCTCGTTTCAACATTTTCTGATTGTTCCGTGGGCAGAGGAACTGAAAAGAACAAAAGAATAATTTGATAAAGAACCAATCACGCTCTCTTCTCTGGCATTTGTGAGCTCCGTTTATGTCTGTGGAAAGTCGCCTTTAGAGATATGTGCAGTGTTTTGTAGAAAACATTCGAAATGTCATCACGGGGAATCGGAAGGTTCAAAATTCGATCTCCGGACGACACCACGAGCATTGCGTTAAGGTCGATTTCCATTCAACGCTTATGCCCGCGCGGACGTAGAATTTTCCGAGCGGCCAAACAGCTGCAAATGGAAATCAAAAGACGCGATTGGCTAAAATTATCAGCGGACATCGGCGGGCTTAAAAAAAGTTAAAATTCTTTAACTTTATTTTTGCTCGCTGAGCGGACATAACTACGCTTACATATTAGCCAATACGCATGCGTTCTAAGTCACTCAGCGTGGATTACCTACGTCCGCGCAGATATTTTCCTGATGGAAATCGGCCTTTACTGTTCCAGCGAACGTTCAACTTTGTTTACATGAATGAATGGAGATCACAAAACTCATGTTGATATGACATATAGTATGACATGATTTGCATTACATTTGATTGTTTTAATCTCACTGTTTTGGTTGCCATGATGGTTCAGTTGAGCCTTTCAAATCTGGTTCTCCAACCTCAACAACACGATCACGGAATGACACATACACGGAATCATACTTCATGACACTTAAACGGAATCATATTTCATGACACTTACACAGAATCATATTTCATGACACTTACACATTATTGAAACCACCACAGGGTTGTCATGTTTCACAGCTATTGGTTATGTTCTCGAGAATGCCAGGGGGATACAGGACTAGACTAGAATACAGGAAAGTACGGTAAATGTTTTGAAATTTAAAAACCCATTTAAAAGAATTTGTTACAAATGGCCGAAACCCATACTAAAATTTCGACGAGATTACGTTAAAAGTCAATCAATTGAATTTGCAAAAAATACACCATGTAATACAGAACTCGGCGGAGCGGCCTGTTATTAGCTGATTACAGAAAAAAAACTAAAGTTCATATTATAGAGAGAAAATACCGTAGCAACACGAAAATATTAATATTTACATAGTCGCAACAAAAAATCCGATCATGAAATCACACGGCAAAATGACATTATTTTGTTTGACAGCCGTCGGAAATATTGCCGTCTGTGATATTAACGTCCACCAACAAAACGGTTATCCAATCTTTGAGCAATGTTCAGTTATGAATTATCATCAATTTCCACGTTATCAGAAAACAATACTTTTGTCCCGCATCACATTTGCTCTGTCATATCGACATCATTATTTTGCGTGATCAGAATTATAGTTTCGGCGACATCCGCTTCGCTCGCACCATTTGTCGTCAGAATAGTGCCGTTGGAAGTTGAGTTGGCCATCGCGTCCAAACTTTCCTGTACACTCACACCATTCTCTGCCGTGGATACAATATCGTTTCCAGTCCCCTGACCAGTATTACTTGGAAGTAATATATTCGGTTGCAGTGCGACATGCGATACGTCTGTGCTCATAACGACATGGGACATATTTATCATGTTTTCGTCCTGCGGTGTGCCGACAACATCAATTGTTGGGGTGACGGTATCCATGGAAACAGAAATCGAACCGTTGGAAGTATTCAGTTCTAAAACTCCGGGAACCTGTCTACTTAGCTCCCTAGCAGCCATGACGACCTGTTCCATATTCGGACTTTCGTCGGGTGACGTGGCGGTGTCTCCACTAGAAGCTTCTACCACCATTTGATTGACATGTTCCGGTTTGAGAATGAGGGCGGTAAAAGTAGATGTTGGTGTAGTTGGAGTAGTTCCCTTATCTTCTTGGTCTGGCTGCTCGAGAATTTTATCGAGGAGTACTTCACCTTCTTCTCGAGTCACTATTCCTTCTTCTTCGTCGTCATCATCGTCATCTTTATCTTCTTCTTCTTCTTCCTCTTCTTCTTCGTCGTTTCCGTTCTTCTGCTGACCATCGTCGGATTTGCTATCTGCTTCAGATTTCACGCTCCCTTCACCGTCGGATTTCTGGTCATCATCTTCGTCGTCGTCTTTCTCGTCGGGATCATTAGGATCAGGTTCTTTGATCTCCGGATTGTATGTATCGGAATTCGGATCGTGTGTGGCCATATGAGTTTCGTATTTTTCCCGGGTTTTCAAAAGCTTACGACACACTTTGCACCTGTGATTTTTCTTGCTTTTCCGAATATGTTCTTTCAGTGCTTTCTTGTTGGGGAATCGTTCGGAGCACACATCGCATTGATGTTTCATTTCCTTCTCATCAGCATGCGCTTGCACGTGTTTCTTAAAGTTCCTTTTACACTTGAGCATTTTCGAACATATATGACATTTAAACTTCTTTTCTTTGTTGTGCGTCAGCTTGTGGGCACGCCACGAAGAGCCATCGGCAAATAAACGGCCACATTCGTTACATTGATACGGCTTTTGGCCGGTATGCAGAAACAGATGCCGCTGCAAGTATTCGTTCAAAACAAAAGCCTTGCCACACTGGTTGCAAACCCATGGTTTTTCTGTGCTGTGAGTAGCTTCGTGTCGTGCTAAGCCACCCTTCTCAATGAACATTTTCCCACATTTGTTACACTGATAAGATTTTTGACCAATGTGAATCAGTAAGTGACGTTTCAAGTGGGCGTTTTGACTGAATGCTTTCTCACACAGTTGGCATTTAAACGGTTTTTCACGCGTATGAACAAGCATATGACGCGTCAATGACGTGTTTCGATCAAATGCTTTCTGACATACTTGACAAACGTATTTCCTTTCTAACGGATAAGATCGTCGTGGTTTCTTCTCAGCGGTCGTCGCAACTCTGTTCTGATATTCTATACCTTTCCCTTGTTGACCGCCCATAGTAAATTCCAACATGACATCATTGTTTTCACCAACAGTCGCTGTAGCTGTTATGCCTTGAGTCGCATTAACACCTAAGTTGGTAAGAATTACACTTCAGTCGTATGCAATCAGAACAAACCACACAATGCATTGCGGCATGAAGAAAATAAATGTTATGATTTCAGAACATAAAACTGGTCCTTGTAAAGAAATAACCAGACCACAGAGAATACAACAACAACAACGTTACATGGTAATGGACCCAACAGATTTTCAATTTTAATTAATGTTTGAAACCACACACTGTCATCATTGTCTTGTCACCAAAAACCTCAAATTTGGGTCTAATTTGGACCAAATCACATAAATTGTATAAGTATATACTTCAAAACACAGCATAAGTTAGTCCACAATCATATTAGGTTCCTCATTATACACATCTCAAAACAACTTTTTAATAAAATAATTTTTGAGTACCTTGGTTATCAGTAGCTGATGCAACAGGATTACCAACAGTCACATGCTAAAAGAGATTTGACAATTGAGTTGGTAAGCCTTGTATATGAGTGTACATAAAAGTTGTAATCTCTAACACCAAACACAAATTGAAAACATGATGTTGAAATGAGATTTTGAGGGCAATCAGCTGTTAATCATATTGCATTGACTGTTTACACATGGATATCTTGCACTTTTCATATTTATTTCAAGATGATTAAAGGAGAATTAACGTCAAAATAAATGTGTTTTTTTTTTCAGATGTTTCCATAGTATTGCTAAAGAAGAACTCCTGTTCCAAATTTCAGCTCCATATCATCATGTTTCGCAGAGTTGTCTTCTTTAAACTGTGACGTCACGTATGTACATGGTCAAATGATCGAACATTTTTAATCACACATTGTGAATGAATGAAATTGGTTAACCATTTATATACTTGTTTGGTTTGACTTGTAGTTTTAATTGTGTTTTTGAACGTAAGAGAAACAAGAAAAGTTAGCAATTTGTGAGTTCATGTTGTATTATGCAGGGATAAACAAATCTTCGGCTAAGTACAATATGAACTACACGTTTTCTGAAATGATTTGCTAATGCTAGTACATCTTAGGGAGTGTGTATATAAACGTGTTTTTGTATTTTTTTATTTATATTATTTTTTGTTTCACTTTTAATTTCAGCTTTTAATTGTAAAAGTAATAAGAATACTGAAGAATGCTGTCTTCATCCATATGTACTTTGAAAGAAATGTACTGTAATAACAGTTAGGTGTGGAGCATAACTTAAAATGCCTATTTAGGATAAAGCCATTTAATTTGTATAAAAATAAAGTCTTATTATAGCCAAAGTTGCTTTTTGGCGTTAATTCTCCTTTAAAATTTTGTTTTGAAAAAAACTAGGAATAAACACAATGATAATTAAATTTTTAAAGAACTGAATGATTTTTAAACATAAAAATGCAACAAAATTGTCCTATTATCTAAAATCTATTACCTTTTGAACCTCCCTGTTGTCGTGGGCAACCACAACAGATTTGTTTCGGGCATAGTCAGCCTCATTGCTTACAAGACTGATTCCTGTTGTATCAATGGCAGCTTGATTAATATTTTGATAGAAATGTTCACGCCAATATCCATCAATTAAATGTGGTAGATGCTGAATGCTCTCTTCTGCTTCCCAAGTGTATTTCACCCATTTTACTTTATAGTAAAGTTGGCCATCCTGAAAAAAGATAAAAAATATTAAAATTAAAAACAAAACAGCAAACATAACAATTGTCAGTAATAAGACATTTTTTCATTTTTTTTTTTAATTAGTCGCTCAATACAAGGTTTAAAACCACTAATGTGTATTGAGGTACAAGGAAGAAAGGTGACGATGGACATTACATTTAAAGTGTTGAAGATTATAATGAGAAGGAAAAACAGACTGGGGTAAAGAATTCCCAGGAACAGGAAAATAATCACGTGAGCATGCGCATTTTGGATTACTTTCTTTTCCTCGGGAAACTTTCCTGTCCTTTCTGTCTCGGGAAAAAGTTGATCTTGTTTCAACTTTTTCCTGTGTTATAGCAGAAAAGGAAAATGAAGTACCAATCAAATTGCAATATTTATGAAAGGTGAGCATTTTTTTAGTTAATGCTGATAATAATTCAAAACAATCGAGCAAAATGGCAACGCATCAACGCATTTCATTGCACAAGAAGAAGATGCATTTTTTCAATCTTTGTCAGTCAGACACAGGCACAGCGATACAAGAAAGCCATCCCACAACAGGACAAACTCAATTTAGGGATGCATCGCAGTTACACATAAATTGGGAGGTTGATTTGATACAGGAAGCCAGTCGATATATTGATTATGGAAAACAACAAGTATGGCTTTCAAGTGTCACCGTTAATCTCTCACAAGGCCAAGTTGCTTCACGTTTGACTGAAGATTTTGTTATTGCTGGAGTAACTAGTCGCAACAGCTGCCTAATCATATTTTGTTGTTGTCATTCTGAAAAAGTTAAAAAATTACTCTTCACATCATGTAACTTCATTTCTTTAACTCCTGCAAGCTTTTTTGAGTGGAAAGTAATTTTTCCTGGTGTTTCCTTTCCTGTTCTCGTTTGAAAAAACGTTAAGAGGAAATCCACCTTAATACTATAAATGACATGCCCTTTTCCATCATTTTCAAGTGACTTTTTGGAAATTTAATTTTTATAAGTTTTTAAAGTTAGGTTCTGAAAGTTTGACACGAGTAGGATCTGATCCTACTGTAATATTGTTGAAAAATAACAGCTAATAAATCACACAATTCCAAACGTTGTGGAGAAAATGAAAACTATATTCAAAAAGTAAATGAAACAAGAATAATAATACAGTGGACTCTTGATATTACAAATCTCCAAGGGTAAATGAAAAAAGTTCGTTATATTGGGAGTTCGTTATATCGAGGTGGAAAAAAAATCAGATCCTTTTGCTTAATTTGTTAACATATCAAACAAAAATACTTTAAATCGGTATTTTCAGCAAGGATCCCGTTCAAAAGTAAAATCGAACAAACACGAGACGTTCAAAAACAGCTTTGCAAGTTATATTATATTTTTGTTTCCATTTGTCTAAAAAGCCATAGGATTTTAAAATCAACTAGATCTAGGCTTTTGGAAAGTGAGATCACTTTTCTTTGATAATGATCCCGTTGCCAGGAAAATTGTTCGAGCGCGAATTTGTGAACCATAAAAAAACAACTTCATCAAATTTTTTATTGTCACTCTTCTTCATGTTTTTTCTGTTTAAATTTACTTGGCCTGATTTGTAAGCTTCTGTGATTTTTCTCTTGTTTGCTAGCCACGTCGAAACAGTATTTGTTATCTTTTGTAGCATTTATTATTTGACTTCATTATATCGAGGTTTTTTGGGTTTGGTTGGTCGTTAAATTGAGAGTTCGCTATATCAGGGGTTCATTATATTTGAAGGACTTATATATAGGAATTTCTTAAGGCAAAATCCAAGGGGAATGGACTTTGGTTCGTTATATCGAGATGTTCACTATATCGGGGGTTCGTTACATCGAGGGTCCACTGTAATACGTTTGTTCATCATTTGCGTCAAAATCTCAGTCATCATTAATAGCCGATTCTCCGTCTGTCACGCAAAATGGTAGATTAAGTTGTGAGAGTAATTATTTTATTTTATTTTGTGCGACATCAGTGTGAAACCATTGTATTGAGACCCTAATCTAATACGACGTGCGATACAGGCGATGGGGTGACGAAAAATTTGGGTCTAATTTTTTGGGGGGATGGGTCTGTGAAGTCGTCAAAATTTTCGATCAACGATATCTCTGTAACGGTTGGTTGTAACAGAACGATCCCATACATTTTTTTGATCAGTTTTTCGAGCTCTACAACATGGGCAAACTTATCATTGCCACTTCCACATTTTATTTTTCGTGAACTGGACGCATGCTGAACATGGGCGGCAAATGACGCCGCCTTGGCAGCTAGTTCTTATAAATAAACTTTGTATAAAAAATATGTAATATGTTATCTACATCAAATCAAACAACACTATCAATAACATTACACATTTTCTACACTTTTCCTTTCTTCCAAATTTTTTACTGCTTTGATACGAAGCGTTAAAGATCAAGTTATTCAATACTACCCAGACCTTGGCAGGTTTATAAATGCCATTTTTTCACTTCAAGACAATTTATTTGATTCCTGAAGGACTCTTAATTGAATATTGATTTCGTTTTTGAGTTGGTAAATGATATATGATTGTTGTTATAATTTCTATTCAAAAGAAATGAGCTACAAATTTTGCAACAAGCTGAACAAAATAATAAACAGGCCGTAAAAAATGAAACAAATTTTTGGAAAGTTGTAACATCGTTGTCTCTTTACATATTCAAAGATATTTGTCAAAACAGGGTCGAATTGAACTTATCCCCGCTTATGAAATCAATAGTATCTCAGATAAATTAATGCTCAATCCTGCAAAGTTTAAAAACAACATTCACACAAATTTTTGGAAATAACATTTCAGTTAGCAGTACCTAGATATGTAAGAAAGTACATGCATATTAACTTGTATGTAAATGAATGTAAAAGAAACTTAAATATCTGATATCTTCATATTGGAGAAACATAGGATAACAGTTTCTTGACCTTGAGTTTTGAGCATGTTAAATGAAACAAATTTCACGAAATTCAAACAAATAAACCATAGCTAAACAAAATCATTTTGAATAATCCAAATTTTGACAATTTTCGTCACTTAAACAATTTCAAGCAATAAATACTGTTTCGTAAATTCGAATTTGTATTTAGAAACTCTTGCCCACCAATTTCGTAAACGCTGCTTTTAATTTCATTTGTTTTTTCCTCACTTTTTATTAATAAATGCACACAAACCAAGGAGAGAGTAAATCACAGAACTTTGAATACAGCAAGCGAGGGTGAGAAATTATGTGCGGTGGAGTGACCAAAGGAAATGAACAAAAAAGGAGTGACCTGAAAATTACCTTCTTCTCCGCGGCAACGATTTTTTCAATTTCAACACTTTCCCCCTCTGATATTTCGAATGTATGTTTTGGTGGAGGTGGAATTGGTGGAGGAGGTTGCCTCAAATTTTGGGCCATAAACTGACTAATACTCATAACATCAGCATTTTCAGGATGCAGGTACGTTGGAGAACCCTTGTGCAGAAAAAACTCCGCCATTTTGTTATGTCTGTTTCTTCAGTGTAAAACTAACTCTTCTAAATTTCGTTGTGGGGGAGTGGGGAGTGGTACAACATTCTTGTAATATCACGTGATAGCAGCTTCAGTACCAGACTTGTTGTTTGTGGTGGGCGCGAAAATTGCGACACCGTTGTTGTGTCTCTCTCCCCTCGCCACGAGCACGAGCGCACTTGTTAATGTTTTTTGTACAATCAGATCAATTTTTCGGCCCGAAATCATTTCCGTCGTCTTATTTAAATCATTATTCATTTTGAGTAGTGTAATATAGAGGTGTTTTGACAGGTTTATGTTTTTGAAGTTGTTGTATGTTTTGTTATAGTCCCGTCGTCATATCATGGAGAAAGAATATCGTAAAAAGTCGGGATAAATTCATCCCGTTTTTCGTCCCGTGTCCCGGCAAACGTCCCGTCCCGCCTCTCATATAAACAGCCCCTTAGTCCCCCATGGATATATGGCCACCAAATCTGAAACAGCTTTTTCATCCCGCGCGAATATAGCCCGCCCATATGTTTTTCCCCGATGAAATTTTATTCCCGATATGATAAGCGGTAGTGTTCTTATCATGTGATTGATAAGGAAGGTTGCGCCGCCGCCTTAATAAATAATTTCAAAGATGTGTCATTTCTTTATCTTTGAACGGTTAATGGAGAAATTCACATGGAAGTATCGATAAATACCAATTGCGAACAGCACTAATGAAATAACTGAATTTGAAATTGATAGTGAAAGGCAAGGTGAAGATTTTGACGCCAAATGAATAATACATGTATACATGTATGTGATATGTGAGGTTACCGGTTTGACAGTAACCTTGGTGATGTTGACAACTCAATTGAAAGTGACGGCCCTGCTGGTGACCGTGTTCGAATTCACAAATGCTTCAACATTTAAATCTGTCATTAAGCCCATTAACTTCTGTGATCCATGCCAAAAATAAAAAAAATATTTAAAAAACAAAAAAAACCCAGCAAAACAATAACAGCAACAACATGAAAAACATTCCGATCCACGCCAGAAATAACCCCAGTGGAGAAATTTGCAGAAAAATCTCGGCGATCGAGTGCATTTCTTTAGAAATATACACATTATTACAAAGAAAACGCTCTTCGACGCAGGGACATTTTCTGCCCACTGGGATATATTCCCACGCATCCACTCAATTTAACGGGGACGCTACATTAAAAAGATTTTATTTGTTCTTTTCATTTCAGTACAAAGGAGGAGCTTTTAATACAAACTCAGAAAAACACTATCACTATAAAATGATGTAGAAATTCGAGCTGTAACATATACGTAGTGTGACCACGAAGGTTACTAAATACTTGCTTAAAATCCTTGGTCAAATTATCGTTATCAAAATAAAGAATCACCCGCAAAGATGAGAGATTCAAATATCATTTGCAAAGATCAATGGGAACCCATTGAGTTAATTTAAGTTGAGAAGTATCTGTGTTTGTGCAGTTGAGAAGTATCATTATTTGTGTGAAGCACTGTTTTAATAGGAGGGATAAAATGGCATGTGAACTGACATAATAGTAGCATGTCCGCACTCCTTCACATGAATGTATATGATGGTATAAGATACTTTAAATAAGTAACACAAAAAATGAAACGTAATACATCAAAATATGGTTATTTTCACCTTTCGTTGCAAAGAAGTAAATATCAGAACGGAAGGGGTTAACGAATTACGAATGCTTGTCCTAAATTAAAATGTTTTAAATGAAATGTAAAAATTTCCAATAAACTATCCTGAATACCTTACTGATTGTTTCAACTCATTTTCGGCATGCTTCACTATGGCAGCGTGGTAACAATGACCCTTGATCTAAGCTTGATTAGGTTAAATCTTATTATAGGGAGCTGGGTCTTTGATGCACTTGTTTGGGCAGAACACTGGAGACTAAGTTGGTTTGAACTACACGTTGTTCAAACGAGACTGATTACAAGTTCGTGGTCAGACTTTAGACTCAGATTTCAGGATTTGGGATATTCCAGGCTAACAATCATATTTCAGCACAGATGGAATGAAAGGGTAGCAAAATATTAAGCCCATAAAATTGACTCAAGGCCCAGTTTTCCCTAAGTCACACTTTTGTTAATTAAATATCTTTTTTGGTCCAAGGGTCGTTGTAACGACAACTTTATAGTTAACCCTTCTTCCGAAAATGGGGTTAAAGAATCCATCGCCAAATACTTTGCCAAGGTTTAAATGACCAAAATTTATAATGTTTGTAAAATAAAGTAACATGTTATAAAATTTATAAAATTATAAAACAACGCGCGTATAAAATTAGTTATAAATCTAAAATAAAACAGGAATTCACTGATTATTCTTGCAGACTTTCTTATGCGTTTTCCAATGCGCCTTTTGACAACTTACGCCACAATAAGCGACCTTAAAACAATTACTGCATTTTTTCAAAGGCGTTCGTAGCATACTGATGTTCATCTCTTTACTGGGGGCGTAATTCAAGCAAGGTGGCCAAGAACACTTCACGCCAAGTGTAGTTTCTTTTTCAGAAGTTTCTGTTGACTCAGTCGGAATGCTTTGGCCGTGGATTTCCTTTTCCCATATCTCGGGATAGCGAGACTTTAACGATTTGACAAAATCTCCTGAGCCATGCAAAAAAGAGAGATTTTTCTTATCAGAGCACGTATGGACAACTATCCTCAATATTTCCTTGGTCAACCATTTTGTGATGTCGAAGGTTTCCATGATAACGACATAGTTTAAACAGGCAACGGCGAGTAGCAGAAACGTCCCTGTCAATGTCTTTCTGTCATCCTTTATGCAATACGCCAAGATTTCCATCAGTTGACTGGCAGATTCTTCATTCATATTAATATAGGAATTGTCTGAGCCGTTACCTTTCGTCAAATGGTAATTCACCGATAATTCCTGTCGGACTAACGCCAGATTGACGTGCATGGTTTTGAGATAGTTGGCCTTGGTTTCCTTCCCTTCTGTGTATTTTTTATGAAACTTCCTGGAATTTGATATCAATGTTTTGAAATTCACGTCCTTAAACAATTCTAATTGGGCATCATGCAACCGGCCAGTCATATTGAGTAGCGTACACTTGGCGTTGTAACTGATCTTCTCCTTCGTGCAGAACATGTAGCGTGAGGCGTTATGGATTACGCCCTCTTTTAGTAACATCGCCTGCCGTTCTTCACTGGCGTGTGCCAGACGCATTAACACCGCTAACGTACCTTCCATTACTCTCAAGTTATATTCAGATGTGACGTCACAGAAGAACATGTTACGCAAGTTCCGCACACACAGTTGTGGAATACTCTTTTCCATCATCACATCTCTCATCTCTTCCTTCTCGATGATTTCCGCGATGAGCAAACTGATAAAACCTTTGTCGGCGTTATTTCCGTCCGATGCAAACTCCTTCAGTGTATCAACTTCCACGTTCGTTAAAACCTTTCTCGATGGAAAATAGCACTCCTTCCCCTTGGTTCGACACTCGTCCCGAAAACTAAGAGTATCGAGAATAATTTTTTGTGCTGAACGACGGAGGAGCTCTTTACCTTGAATTCGAGTAGTGGCGATTGACAATATGATTTTGAAATTTATAGATTTCATGATGGTACCAAATAATTTCAACGACATCAACTTGGTGTTATGCACAACATTTTCGAGTGCGAACATCAACATGGTGTGCATGCTTTTACAGGCGTCACTGACCAAGACGTCCATCAAGACGTCCATAATTGCCGTCTCCATAAATGCCGCTTCTTGAATTTGCGGCAGACGTATGAAACAATACAACAGGATGCACAGAAAATCGACAGGGTAATTTGTCGTGTGACTCCAAAACATTTCCTGTACTTTCGGATCGAAATAACCCGACACGACGCGTTTATAGTCTATCTTCAACTTGGTATGACGCGAACTAAAACCATCTTCTTGCAATTTCAACAGGCGTTTGAATGCCTTAAAAACCACCGGCGCTTTCGTGTACGTTGTCACGAAAAAATACTCCTCTTCTACCACCGGGTGCTGATAAGGGCTGCCACTACACGTATCCGCGTACGAGATTTGTGCGATCGTCGCGACGTACGTCATGACGCCTTCAAAGAATTGCACATCCGGCAACTGCAAAATCACACCATGGTTCATAAGTGGTTCCCAGAATGCTTCGTTCATGTACATGAAACGATGATACTCTTTGCACAAGGCGATGTTTGTATAGACACCACAGAATATATTCGACATTTCCTGATACTGGCCACGAATACCACTGTACAGAAAACTGAACATCGTGTCATTAAACTGTCTCGGTTCCACCAGTTTTTCTAAATCCATCCCATTCTCCTTCGCTCGGACTAAAAGATTCATAAAACGTTCAGCCGGTGTACCAACTCTTTTCCATACCGTAAACATGGGCTTCGCAAACAACTCCAGCTCTTTTTCAATGTTTCGCTTAATGCCTTCTTTGTCAGTTGCGTTATCATCGACTTCGACTTTAAGAACACGAGCACGTCGATTTTTGTTTTTCTTAGTCGGAGTTACTTTGTACATCTAAAGGAGAAGCACGTTAGCATGGTTAACAGACAGACATATAGGTTTCACTCGAATGGTTCTTTCAGTGTATACATGATCTAGTGATTTCTATGCTTCTGTGTTACAAGCTTCTGAACTGTTATATGTGGAGCTGAGGGTTGCACTATGCCGATATCAGCAGAAATAGAACAATTGAGAAATGGTCTGGGAGCTGTTTATTATTAACAAAGCGCTCAAACAAAGGAAAAACATGATTGGTTCTCTCGTGGAGATTATCTCTCAGGAAAACTACTGAAACAGTTTTTTCGCAACCTTATGATAATCTAAAATGTTTGATTCCCTCTTGAGAACATTTCGACCAGAGATCACTTTGAAAACAGAGTATTTTTGTCTGCACATATCACGGAATTCGTTTAAATACCATGTTTTGGCCTGGTCATACCTCCTTTTATAAATAAAAAATGATTGGAAGTTATTTTGATATTGCAAACGAGGTCTGCGCACTCACCAGATAAAAATACAATGTTTAAACAAAAATTCGAGAACGGTACACGAGTATGTTTATCTGCCAATATGAGACCATCAAACCTATTGGTGAAAATTCTCATAAAAGTGTTTGAAAGAACGAGTCATCACGTGACTAAATGCTCACTATCCCAAACAAATTTAACAAGGTTTACACCATGAAGTTTTGATGGCCTCAAATTGGCAGTTAAACTGTATGGTAGGAACGCTTTGTCATCACCAGTTAGGCAATTAAGCAGAAATTTGAAGTTCGAGCAAAGTTGTAGATCACACTTTATGAAATATGTACGTCTCAAACCTATGTTTCGAAAGGATCCATTAAAATGAAAAAAAAAAATAATAATAATCAATAATACATCCATCCACATCTTATAAATATTCACAATGTGTCTACTCTCCTCTTTTATCTTTCCAAAGTAAACATTAAATAAAACATCTTTTGAGAATCCTCACATAAGATGAATACCGTAATGCTTCGAATAAACGCCCCCTGAAAAAATCGAATTATTTAATAAACGCCCCTCTCGAATGAACGCCTCTGTACAAAGGAATAAAAAAAAATATATATGTGTTTTTTTTCTTTCTTTTCTTTTATAAAAACAAAATTTTAAACTAAGCGTGGAAAATAGTTTTTTTCGCTTGACGAGCTCTTTTTCCAGGATTTCTGAACATTTCTTATCGTATGTTTCAACACGATTATAGAATCTTCGAGCATTCCTTTTTGTCGATTTTCCTAAAATTTAAAGAACACCTCCCTCTTTTAAACGCCCCCTTTAAACTTTGAAAAATTTAATAAACGCCCCGGGCGTTTATTCAAAGCATACGGTACTCAACAATCATGACAATTTTATCGTATGTTCAGTTCGTATGTTCAATTCGTATGTTCAGTTCGTATGTTTAGACGATTTTCTCGCATGTGGACGTGGACAAAAAAAATACGTTGTGAAAAATAAAGAAAAAGAAACGAAAGAAAATCTTTAGCATGATATCTAGTAAAACGAGTTTTTCCAAATAAGGCATTTCGTTAGACGAGTTTTGCTAGAAAAAACAACTCGTCGAACGAGTTTCATTCGATATGACATCTCCGTTAGACATCTCATAAGACGAGTTTTACCGCATACAAAATAACATCAAACGAGTTTGATAGAGTCTACAAAGGAGGCATATGTTCCTCTTCCAGCAGTGCATTCCAACAACACAGCATTTAAAATCTCCCCCCAGGTCGTTCGTTTCGACTCATTCTCCTCATAGAATTTCACTTGCAGCTTGAAGTCCAGCTCCTTATAGTTTTTGAATTTTATCGTGCAAGGTACATCCGACCTATGTCTGTTCAAATTCGGTTTAATACCATTCGTACACCATGTCAATTCATATATCGATTTAATGTCCATTTCAGGATCGTTCACTAAACGAAACGAGTACTCGATTCCAGCCAGTCGAATCAACCTGATAGTAGAACAGATAACACACCGATAATACACCGATAATATACCAACTAAAAACGCCCTCAAACCTTTAATGCTCAATTTAGCGACCTTTCTTGAGTTCATTCACGCCTCCCCTCTTTTTTTTTTAAGGCGGTAACATGAATTTTAAGCATTAAGTGCGCCAATTAGCAGTTCTTGTTCCATTAATGGTCAAGGCTTATAAACATTACACAACTTCACGAACTTTTCTTCTCAAAGCATATATAATTAAGAAAAAGAATACAAGCATCATCAACAGTAAAGAAAAAGAAAACAAATAAACAGATTGATTTCCACTCACTGCAACTCCAAAACAGGATCGATTTCCAACTGTACGGTGTAGTTGACCGCAGATGAAAGTTTCAATGTCTCCACATGCTCAAAACGTTCGCCATCTTGTTTGAAAAACACGTTTTTACCGTCGCCTGAGTTAGTTAACTTCATGCGTGTCTGAAACTTCAATTCACTGCCGTACGATGCTGCACTGGAACGATTTGATTGGTTCATATTAGGGGCGTTAACAGTACTCATCTTCCTTTTCTCAGCTGAAAAAAAATAAATTAAAATCAATAACTGAAACCGGTTCGTTAAAAAAAAAGGGGAAAAAAAATCAGAACCCAATTCATATCGGAAAGTATAAACATAAAATTTCCTACCTGTATGAAATGTATTCTCTGTTTTCCTTAATGTCACTCCCCTACTTGGGGGCTGTGAAATACTTGCTCTTACTAAAGGCATTTCTATCTTATCCTCACAGAAGTCTTCAAAAAATTTAAAAGTCGCCCGTAAAGAAGTATTAGCTTAGTACTGAACCAATTGAGCAATATTGAAAAACTCTTCCATTTGGCTCGTGGATTACGTCGATTAATATTTTACACATTCTTTCTTTAAAACGGTACTTTTCTCTTATTCTTCACTTTCTTTCAAGGTTTATAGAAAATAATGTTTTCAACACAAGGACCTCATTACAAATTCTCTCCTGCAGAGTTATTCTTCCTGAATATTTAAAGTATTCACAAGTTGGAAAGAAATGAAAAAGATCGTGTATGGGCCAGTGTTTTTGCAGATTTCTTTGTGAGTTGGTGTAGGCGAGAACAAATCACAAAAGAATTGAACTGCAATTCGATTTTGCAGCTGACAGGCTTAAACAAAAGAAATTCTTGCTCTCCATTAAAAAAGAATTGTCTTCGAGAAATGAACACAGCATGGAGTTAAGTAACTTATTTGAAAAATCTTTTGAAAAGAAGAACAATGGATGTTTAATACCTGATTAGAAATTCAAGAGAAGAGTCTCTTCGGAGTTGTCAGCCGTGGTTTCTGACCGGAATTTAAGTCTAGTGGGCCGAACAACAAATATTCTTGCGGACACACCTGTAGTTGACACTTTTAAAACTACATATATCTCTTGAATTCTTTTCAACTCTTCTCTATGTTCTTTAAAAATAAATTGAAAAAAAAGGATGGGATATGCTTCGAAACGAATTTTAAAACCTCTGCTCAGAAAAAAAGCTGATAGGATTGTCTACTATTTCATTGTTTACATTTGACTTGAAAACACGAGAAGGTGAGCGTCTTTCCGTTTTTATTTCTTTTGAAGAATAGCAAATATAATATGCAAATAGAAAAAAAATTGATTAAGGCGAGACAGATCGAACTCAAACAATTTCTAATCTCATTTTTCCGACAAAATTTTACAACAAAAAACATTTATTGGGTTGTAACATCCCACTCATCCAGTCTTAATGAAAAGGAACTTCAATTTGAAGTTATTTGAAGATCATTTCACATTGTTAGCTCTATCTAATCCAAAAAAATAAGGAAATGTTTTCCAAGGCCAATTTAAAGAATTTCTTTCTGAGTGAGCTGAGAATTTAAAACTTTTTTGTTCTTTTTCTCTTATGTTGCTAATATGTCGCTTGCCACTTTTAGGAAGCTGAGATAACAATATCTGATAGCAGAGGTTTTATAAATAAAAAAATAAAACACTTTTGTAAATATTTCAGGATATGGGGCAGGATCATTAAGTACAGTATTTACTTGAAACTACATTAAAGAATAACAAAAAACGATAGTTCTATCTTTTTTCGATGATCTTTTTTACATTACATCAGGTATATAGACGCAGTATGTTGAAACTTTATAAAAACCACCTATTTTCAACTCATGATTTTTTTAAAGCTTACAGTAAAAGCAAGAACAAGATAGATCAAAAGCACGATAAAATAAAAGTATAATCGATAAAACTAACCAAAAAAGACGAAAATTCAATCATCTCTCATAAAAACAAATACCTAGGCTTAGCAAAGAGATTTCTAGATAAAAAGTAAATCTGTGAAATTCCTTATTCCTTAAGTAATTTAATGAAACTGTGAGACAAATAAACATGAAGATGATGACACGTTATTATCTCCACAACTATAGTCACAGGTTTACCAAAAATAAATAATGCATGCATAAAAGGGAAAAAACTTGGTTAGACTGGCCAGCATTTAAAACAATCTTTCAACCTAACTGTGCTTTCAAGCTGAAAAAAGACTTATATACAAGTAACTTGATAAAAAGAACTTATCAAAAGTCTCAAGTTTGTTTCATATATGACCTGCTTGTCCCATAATCAAGTATGTAATTTGTGTTCTGAACAATCTTGTTGATTGGACGTGGACACTGTACTCTGTATAGTCACCGGACAAACTTTCACAAACAATTATATAGAAAGGCATACATATATAACAACCGATATTATAGATATCAGAACACACTAGGATTTGACAGTTAAAAAATAATGAGAACCAAGAAGAATATGGCTGGTTTTGAAGTACTTCTTGCTTATGCAGAAATCCAAACTTGCTTCCTAAGTTATAAGAAATTGTAGAGGACATGAACAACACACAGTAGAAAAGAATGGCCATTTTAATAGCTCGCAGCATTTCATGACAAAATTATAATAAATATAACAAGATTTAATAATTACCCAACATTTGCCTTCTTTTTATCTGCCACTAAAAATTGTTCACATAAAACTATCTGATCTTTACCACTCTTACGATTCGTTATCACTGAAAAGTGGTGGCCAACTACAATAACGTTGCTTTTTATTTTCAAAATCAAAAAAAGAACAATTATAACTGTTAACATTTTTGTGCTGTCCATCCAAAACATTTGGCAAACTGAAGTTTCTTAAAATTAGAAACAAAACACAGAGCTTCAATAACTAACAACTAACTGTGACAGAAAAGAGGATGAAATTTTTCAGCAAAGAAATTTTCTTTCCTAATAAGAAATTCTTTTTATATGACCAGTCCACTGCAGTCATGCACACTCTTTTAAGCTACTTAGCAGCAACCTGTTCTTCAATAGAAAAAGAGATTTTCTGTCACTTAAGGCAGGTTATATACTATAAACACAAATAGCGAAAGGTTATCTGTAAATTGCCCTTATCTAAAATGTCATCAGTCCTGATGACAGATTCAAAAAGGTCATAAAGTCACAAATGAAAGTGATGGGAGAGGCGATGAACTCTTCGATGTATGTGATGAACTCAAAGCAACAAGCTAAATCATATTCCCACTGTGCTCAATGGTCAAGTAGGTCAAGTGATGAACTTTCATTGTCCAGTGGGAACTAAGCATTACACTACACCTCATCTTGCCATCATCTACTAATCGGCAAACTGCATCCCACTTTTATTTAAGAGAGTGACTGTTTTAATTTATTTTCCATCCAGTTCTTATATTGAGCACTTAAAACTATATGATATTATACATTACTAGTATCCCTAGTAAAACTTCTTACCCAGTCTAACTTTGAAAACCATGTGTCAAAATCGCCTTTCTTTACCTATAAAAAGTACCCTACCCTCAAACTCGGAGTCCCGCTTTTTGTGAATCACACTGTATAATCAAAAAACATGCATACCACTTTTACTAGACAGGGTGCAACAAATCATATTTTTACCAAGTACGATAGCGTACACAATGTTTTAAGATACTGTACGTGAACTTTTCATAAAAAGTTGTTATTAGCTTGTCGTACGCAGATGCTAGTAAAGGTCGTTCGGCCGAAAGTAAGGTGTATGTAACATGGACGAAAAAAGTCAAGACATTTTCAATTGTGTACTTTTTATAATGCTTGTAGAAAGTCAACCTGTCTTTCCTGGCTAATACCCGACTCCTGGCCAAGTATGATACCACGTTGAGCAGAATCTCACACCCAGTTGCCTTCGTAGTTGGTCGACTAGTGTTACCGAGAGATATCTTCTACCCATGCAATATCACACTTGTGCGGAGGTGTACGGCGACAGAGCACGGAAAAACAAGTCTGCGCTTGTGCGCACTTACAGACGGAACAAGCATTATCAATGCTGAGAGAATGAATAATCACTGTAGTATTTTTGCATATCCATATTATATCAGAGAAACCTAAACTAAAGAAAAGAGAGAAAGTTGACGAGACATTTTTTGCGTTTTCTTTCGACCTTTAAGCAATGCAATGACCTCATAAAAATTGATCGAACATACTTAGCTCAACTTACAAATACTTCATCATTATACAACTTGCGTACACTATATAAGAATCATGTGCGTACGATAACGTACATTGGTGAATATATCTGTGTATGACTGTATTAATACAACGTACGTACGTACTCGCGTACGCGATTTGTTGCACACTGCTAGAATGAGCCATTTGGGAAATCTTGTGGGAACCTTCTTCTTTCTTTTGAACTGCTATTTTCAGTATTTATAGAATAGTAGCAATTAATGCAACATCAGTATTTTTGCATGCGAGAGATTGCATTACACCTCAAATCAAGGAAACATAATAACTTAACAACTTTTCTTATTAAACACAACATTCAGGGGGGTTAAATCTCAGGAAAACTGATACTAGTTTCTTCCTAACCTTCCTTTACTGTCCAGACCTAATTGCTATTATAATGTAACACTGTTCAAGCTACAAAGTACATGTCTTGCCATATCATGCCATATCTTGCCATCTTCATTTTGGAAAAAGTTCTATGTTTGGATACCTTTAGATGTCTATGGTGTAGATGTTTATTTCAACCCAAGGCCATTCACCTGCCCATGAAGTAGACTTGTATTGTCTGAATATTTCAAGGTTTCGATCATTTACAGTAAAAGCAGTTGGTTACAAAAAAGGTATATGCAAAAATGAAAGTGAGAAATGAAACTTACTTCTTAGAATGAAAGTGCATCAAACTATTCCTGATTTTTCATTGTCTTCCTTCATGGCTTTAGATTGTTGGCTCAGTTGTGCATTGAGTTGGGTGGTTACCTGAAACCATCTGATCAAAATGACTTATTGTCATTGTTGTTGCTACATTGATAACTCCATCTAAACAAAATTTGAAAAGTTAAAAAAGCATGACTTGATTGAAAATTTTGGAATTTTTCTGAACCTTACTCAAGTCTACTAAAGCAGGTGCTTATATATCTGAGATGGGTGAGGATAAGAATATGACATCCTATTTGAGAACAAAAAGAAGATTATTATGTCATTTTCAAAATCTAATTTTTAAAGTCAGGATATGATTTCTGAAAGTCTTATCCTGAAATTGGAAGTCATTTAAAATTAATTCATATCATTATGTTGCAAAGAAAAAGAGACTAGTGTTTATAAACATCCGTTCTTTGCTTACCATTATTGGTTTATGCTACAACAGCAATACTATTTATATGAAGTCATTTTCACAACTTCGCAATGATGTATGCTCTCTACACACTTCAAGACCTTGTTGTTTATTGGTCAGCGCGATTAGCAGCTGATCTTTCATCAGCATTTTGTTCATCCATAAGTCCACAAATTTTTGTCCCCAGTTGTAGGCTGATACCACTAAAAACACCAGCCTTGTTTTTAATGCAGGAATAGAGGCTATTTGTTGATCGTGGCTTAATTCCAAATTGTTTATTGATTGGTAATTACAACTATTTTATCATGGTCAATGCGCCCTTCATAAAATAAAGAGGGATTGTGTTTTTGGAAACACAGATTGATACTCCTTAATACCAGAGAGGCAATCTAATTCTTATATGACCTTTCCTGAAAGTGCTGACCTTCAAGCCTCAGGGCCTCTTGTTTATACTTGATTTTCAGGAGACCTTTTAAAGACGACTAAAAGCTAGGTGGCTTTAACCAGTTTTAAACATTTCAAATCTTTGATAGATTTACCACACCGTCACACATATTAACTCACTTTCATCATGTCCATGTTAATCAAATAGGAAATAAAATTGTTTTGTTCATAATCATGACAGATGCATAGCTATTAAATAAAATTAATGCACCATAACCTTAGTTCATCAGAATTTTCTAAGTTACCTAAGTTACCTAAAGTGGGAAAGGAGCACACCTCAAACGATTTAATAATGTTTTAAAATGATTAGTTAGTGCAAACAGGGTCTAACCAGAAAACACCAGCAAATGAATTTTTTAGACATAAATATCGCTTTTATGCAAGCATGAGTTGTTAATTACTTTGTAGAAAAACATATGCTTTCTGCCAAAAATAAAAAATAGAAAAGGTTTTCTTCAGGGCCGTAATACAGGGGTCAAAAACCGTGGCCCAATGCGCTATTGGGCACCGAAATCTTGACACCCAAATTCAAACCTCATTTCTTCATGTTTGAAATTTTGTTTATTCAATGAATCGTGGATATAAAATTTTCTCTTACACGCTTTTTTTTTTATAAGAACCAGTAAAATCTGACCTGAGGCTGGCTGTTCTTATTTTTGGAGCCTTTTTCAGCCTGAATTGTTCTTATTTTGTTCTTTGCTTTAAGAACACAGTTTCAAATTTCAGCCTCATTTTGTTCTTCTTATTTATGGAACTTCCAGTAAAATAGAAATATTTTTTAAAAACAACTGGCAAAAAGTATGGTTGCTGTTCGGTAATGACCCATTCGCACATTTATTGGAGGTGAAAAAAACCCAATAACCTTCTAAACCATTTACCAATGAGAGAACTCACATCATGAACTGTTCTTATTTTCCAAGAAAATTCAGGCTCAGGCTGTTCTTAATTTTTGGAACAATGATTTGAGCCTCGTTCTTATTTTTTGGCCAAATCTGAGGCTCGTGTTCTTATAAAATTGTTCTTATAAAAAAAAAAGCGTGTATATATATATACATGAATCAATCAATCTTTTTTTCTTAGCATTCTCTTACAAGAAAAAGAGTATGAAACATTAACTTACAGTAAGGTTAGAGTGATACTAGGCCAATATATAGGTTCTCATATCAAAGATTTTACAGCGCCCATTTTTAATACTCATTAGCACTTAAAATCTACTATTTTTGTGAAGCTTGGGATTTTTACTTTAAACAGCATTATAATCAACTCCTTATAAAAAACAAATGAAAAGAGAAACAATTTTAAAATTTCTCCGCAAGAAGCACTTTCTAAAAATAAAATGTTAATTTTCATTCTTCAGTTTTGTTTTCGTCATTCTATTTTATTAGCTTATAAGTGGCCTATAAAAAATCCATTCACATCAAAATATTTTCGTCGACCTCGTGTCAACTTTTCAGTGATGATTTTGAAAAAATCAGTAATGGAGGTTAGAGTTTTCTGTTTGTTTTAGATGACAATAAAATTTAAGGTCTCCCTTATGTTAGCACCATAACAAAACCGCCATTGCTTTTCTGAGAAAATGAAGAAAAAAAGTTACCTTGTGGGTCGTAAAAAAGTTTAAAAGTACATTCGTTGGCTGAGTCAAAACGCAAAACCAACACCATTACATTATGAGGACAATCAAAATGACAATCAAATTGTCGTGAATAAAAATGATTTATTTTTTAACGCCCTTCTCAAAGTTACACCCTATCCATTCCGCACCCATAATGAAAAATGAAATAAAAGCAGACTATGTTTTCTTTTTCTTAAAAACTTTACGAAAGATTGTGGCAAAATGTTTAAAACAAACAAAAGATATATTCACATTACACAAAATTTTCAAAGAATATCAATACAGTGGACTCTATATAATTCGACTTTCCCCCCCCCCCCCCCCCCCCCCCCAAAAAAAAAAAAAAATCGTCCAAACGTGGAAGAATTTGTTGATAGAAAGCAAAAAACTATTAAACTTTTAAAACTATTTCTTGTTTGACCTGTTTACTAATAAACGCTGCTTTCAAGATGCGGCGTTTATTAAAGGATATACGATATACTTACTGGTTTTGAACTTTTTCATTGAAATTATTATTATTCAGGAAATACAGATTCGCAGGCCCATTAGTGCCTCTATGAATCGCTCGTAATTATAAGTCCTAACTTAAGCTTCTAGAGCTCCATAGTGTCGGTTTTCTTTTGTTACTTCTTATTGTCGTTTTTATTTCATTACTTCTTAGTGTCGGTTATTTTCGTTACTACTTTGTGTCGGTTTTCTATCGTTAGTTCTCAGTGTCGGTTTTCTTTCATTACTTCTTAGTGGTGGTTTTCTTTCGTTACTTCTTAGTAGTGGTTTTCTTTCGTTACTTCTTGGTGTTGTTTTCTTTCGTTACTTCTTATTAGTGTCGTTTTTTTTTGTTTTTTTTTTTTTTTTGTTACTTCAGTGTCGTTTTGCTTTCGTTACTTCTTAGTGTCGGTTTTCTTTCGTTACTTCTCAGTGTCGCATTTCTTACGTTACTTCTTTGTGTCGGTTTTCTTTCGTTTAACTTCGTTGTTGAATTTTCTTTCGTTATTGACGTTAGTGGTGGTTTTTGTTCGTTTTCATTTTTTAGCTTCATAGACTTTCTTTGGTATTTATAAGACTTCTTTGTGTATTTTCTCTTCTTAGTTATTTCCGTTGTGCAGACTTTTTTGGTATTTTTGTCTTTTTTTTTTTGCAGGAGAAAGTCAGGAAGACTTTCTCCTGCTCCACAAACAGTCTTGTCGCGATGAAATTGGTTTGTATATCTGTGAACGTCCCTAGAGAAATGTACCCCTCCGCAATGATTTCAACAAATTTGCCTATTGGGATAACAGTGCATTAACTGCTGTTTATCTATCTAATCTAATTATTTTTCCCAGATTTCGGGTTGACCCTCTTATGTCACATAGAGTCTATGCAGAGTTCAGTAAATCAGTTGTTCCTTCATTATGATTCAAAATGTTTTAAATAGAGTCTTGCAAACTCTGAAAAGTAGACACTTAATAACTGCCATTTCGACAGGAGCATACCCGGTAGAGGATCCAATGGTTTTTGCATACCTTTCGCTGCTTCTGTATAATCAATAACAACGAAGTGAAATACTTCAATTCTTTTGGCCTAAAGTTCTTCAGTGACATGATCAATTAATACAAAGTATGTTATATATGTACTTAAATTTGTTTGATCCAATTTGACAGATAAGTAACTTATGACGAAATGTTATCCAAACACAACGAGAATGGTATTTCCCATATATATGCAATGATCAATTACAAAGTAAAAAGATAGAAAATACTCCCCCAGTAAGTCGAACCTCTAAGGGACCAGGGAAATTAGTTCGACTTAACGAATGTTCCAATTAAACGAATCTCAGTCGAACTTTAGGAAAAATAAAATCTTAGTTCGAGTTAAGGCGATTTTTCTTGACATTTTGAACGTTTTCATTTGTTTAGAAGGTGCGTCTAACAATCGTGTCAATGTGTGTTTTCTAAGGAATTACATTTTGCAATATGTCTGAGGTTGTGACAACTGAAACAATTTGCATACAAGATGAGCTGCCAATTACCTTGATCACAAGTATGGATCTATCTCGGAATATTTATCAAGAGACATCATGTTCACAAAACCATTTGGGCACCACAACTAGAGGAATTGTTGGAAGTATCCACGGAACCAGATAAACCTGTGGACAAGTTTGCTGTAGCTGTTAAAGAACCAACATCTTGAGGGGCATCCAAAAAAGACAAAACTGAAAGATTAGCAAAGACTTTCTTTTATTATCCGCGTAGTGACCCATACTCGAAGTGTCGTGCAGAGGGCACTGGAAAAAGATATAATCTTGGCAACGGAGATGGTTTACAAGTGCCATGCATACTATATAATATCTGGACAAGCTGAGTTTATGTCTATTCTACAAGAATTAGTTAGAATTAAAGAAATTTAATTTTTATATTCAAAAATTGTCTTTTTCCTCCTTCCTTTAAAGTAAAAAGTCATCCGAAGGAATTGTCTGAAGGGGAACTTAAAAATGGTTCGAGATAACGAATGTTCTAGTCAACCGAAGTTGGAGTTAATGAGTGTTTTTTATTAGAAAGCATTAGAGAATGTACAAGGGACTGGGAAAGACAGTTTTAGATAATAAAAGTTCGAGTTATCCAGTGTTCGAGTTACTAGGAGTGAACTGTCGATTTATCGGAAATAAAAAATTGCTACCCCAAGAAATTTGCTTGCTGTCCATTTTTCCGTGCTATTGCAAGTCACCAATCTTAGGTTTTTCGCCATTCTGATAAGTAGTATAAAAGAGACCCTGGGTGCATGGTTGTCGTCATTCCAAGAATTAGGAAATGATAAATCCCCCGTGTTTCGATATTTGTTCTCCAAAGTTAGCTCTCCAGGTTGGTTCGGACTGTCTTTGAGGAACCTAAACTTGCATAAACTGAACTAGGCTAACTTGGGCAGCATACTGCAAACCAAAGACTTGATCGTATTACGATATGTTTTATTTTTGGACAAGACTATGATCGGATTGATGACGCCTGACGTACATGTTAACCAAACACTAGCGGTTCCAACTTGTGAAACGATGCAGGTATGTGCAAGTACGCCATATACGACCTCCATCCCGATTACTGGTAGCCACACCATATACAAGCAAATGATGATTATAGCAACAGCTCTTGCCAGTTTAAACTCGCCTAGCTTTCCATCTTGCATCCGTCCCAAATTTTTTCTTTCTTTCATAACGTATCGCAGAATTTTCATATAAAGAAATGAACACATAGCAAGAGGTATGGCGGTATGAATGGCCAAAAAGGGATAATACCAAATAGGCTCAACATTCCACACGTATGCATTATTAGGTGTAGGTGTAAAATGAAACGCCATTAACAGAACAACAGACGCGCTATAGATCCATATGAAAGCAATTCTCACGTATTCAAAAGTCCACGAATGCGTTGCTTGGTAACTGACTGTCGATACTACAGCTTGGTATCTGTCGTACGTCATAACAGTGACGTGTGCAAACGGCGTGACAAGTGACAAGCACCAAAACGAATTTTGGAACATTGTGCCCAATTCCCCAAAAGACCAAAACGGGTAATGCCATATGTAATACACCTCCATCCAGGCTAGCGACATAGTAGTTATGAAGTCGCTAAACGACAAGCTTATCATGTAGGTGTTACCTTTCGTTCTCA
Source organism: Turritopsis dohrnii (assembly GCA_027922465.2). NCBI lineage: Eukaryota > Metazoa > Cnidaria > Hydrozoa > Anthoathecata > Oceaniidae > Turritopsis > Turritopsis dohrnii. The sequence continues at coordinate 544,895 of BQMF02000276.1, forward strand.
AGTGTTTGTTGACAGCATAGGCAACCCAAAGCAAAACATTCTCCACAGCAGAGAAAGAAATGGACAGCACAAACAAAGTGACCATGGTGGTACGATAGTAAATGTTTTTAATGCAATCATCCTCATATACTGGTTCTGTTTCATTTCCATTTGCAAACGAATCATTGACAAAAACCAAATTTGTATTCAGCATCCTCTAATAATGGCATCGGGATTTTTTTTTAAACTTCCTAGAAGAATATGAAAATAACAATGCAGAATGCTTTGCATTCATCTTTTAAGTTAATTTTGTGAATACATTTATTTTGTCAAGCTCTCTCATTATATATAAACTACAGTGTGTATCAAAATGTCTTATCCACCAACTTTCAAGGCGTATATCTCATTACATGTCTTATAAAATATTGGGAATTTTATATCACAAGAAAGAGCTTTTCGTGCTGTATCCATTAATATAAAATGTTTGCCAAAATATTTGTTCTTCGATAAGATATTGAAGAAAAACTCAACGATTTGGTTCATTGAATTCTTAAAAGTCAATTAACTGACATGCTAATGAATTTCTAATGGTGTAATTTTCTTTTGTTTTGCTGATGAAGCCTTTAGAAAACTTTAAGTATAGCTTTGCGTATCAATTTCCCATAGCAACTAATCATAAAAATTTCAAATAAAATTTTTTTACTGTGTGATGATTTTTAATTTTTTTTATTGTGTTTACAAATGGCCTTCATTGTAAAATGAGTTAATTGACTTTTAAGAATTCAATGAACCAAATCGTTGAGTTTTTCTTCAATATCTTATCGAAGAACAAATATTTTGGCAAACATTTTATATTAATGGATACAGCACGAAAAGCTCTTTCTTGTGATATAAAATTCCCAATATTTTATAAGACATGTAATGAGATATACGCCTTGAAAGTTGGTGGATAAGACATTTTGATACACACTGTATATACTTTTAATGCATTTGCAATTAAACAAGAAAATTTTATTCTTAGGTCGTCAGAGATTTAATTGTTTTGAATTTTATTACAAGCTAGTGACTCCATTGTTGATAACAGCAAAAGATTTATATTTTGGTGTATATAAAGTTTATGCTTGCAGGAATGTGTGAAGAACAAAGTGGTCTTGGTAATAAAAAACTTTATTAACTAAAAATACATTTCTAATGTCTAATCATCGAGACATACAGTGTGCATCAAAATGTCTTATCCACCAACTTTCAAGGCGTATTTTTCATTACATGTCTGATAAAATATTGTGAATTTTATATCTCAAGAAAGAGCTTTTCATGCCCTATCCATTACTATAAAATGTTTGCCAAAATATTTGTTCTTCGAAAAGATATTGAAGAAAAACTCAACGATTTGGTTCATTAAATTCTCAAAAGTCAATTAACTGACAAAGCCCGTGGACATTTTAACAGTGTGGGCTTATATGCGGGATAGGGTAAATCACTACCACGCTAATGTAAATGACAATCTAGAATTTGAATAAAACTGTGCAAAACGCATTATGAAAATACTTTCACATACCTCAATAACGTGTTGTTTCCGCTATCGCAGAGAATGAAGTTTCTTTGCGTATTCTGCATCACTATCGGATACCTGGGGGAGCGCCTCGACGCATGCGCATTCCAACTTTTGTATAAATCGGATCACGTTCACAATATACTCTTTCTCGTCACTTGGTTTCAGTAAAAATGTTCAAAAACATTAGTCATTTTTTGTTTGACCATACCAATTAATTTTAAATGACTTCCACTTTCACAAGATGATTCTTCTGGTAAGTTTAAAAACATCGTGATAGCATTATTAGAGGATGTTCAACACAAGTTTGGTTTTTGCCAATGATTCGTTTTCATATGGAAATGAAACAGAACCAGTATATGAGGATGATTGCATTAAAAACATTTACTATCGTACCACCATGGTCACTTTGTTTGTGCTGTCCATTTCTTTCTCTGCTGTGGAGAATGTCTTGCTTTGGGTTGCCTATGCTGTCAACAAACACTTGAGAACGAAAGGTAACACCTACATGATAAGCTTGTCGTTTAGCGACTTCATCACTACTATGTCGCTAGCCTGGATGGAGGTGTATTACATATGGCATTACCCGTTTTGGTCTTTTGGGGAATTGGGCACAATGTTCCAAAATTCGTTTTGGTGCTTGTCACTTGTCACGCCGTTTGCACACGTCACTGTTATGACGTACGACAGATACCAAGCTGTCGTATCGACAGTCAGTTACCAAGCAACGCGTTCGTGGACTTTTGAATACGTGAGAATTGCTTTCATATGGATCTATAGCGCGTCTGTTGTTCTGTTAATGGCGTTTCATTTTACACCTGCACCTAGTAATGCATATGTGTGGAATGTTGAGCCTATTTGGTATTATCCCTTTTTGGCCATTCATACCGCCATACCTCTTGCTATGTGTTCATTTCTTTATATGAAAATTCTGCGATACGTTATGAAAGAAAGGAAGAATTTGGGACGGATGCAAGATGGAAAGCTAGGCGAGTTCAAACTGGCAAGAGCTGTTGCTATAATCATCATTTGCTTGTATATGGTGTGGCTACCAGTAATCGGGATGGAGGTCGTATATGGCGTACTTGCACATACCTGCATCGTTTCACAAGTTGGAACCGCTAGTGTTTGGTTAACATGTACGTCAGGCGTCATCAATCCGATCATAGTCTTGTCCAAAAATAAAACATATCGTAATACGATCAAGTCTTTGATTTGCGGTTTGAGTCGAAGTAAGTCAGGTGGCTCACTTCGTTCTAATTGATTATACCGAAGCACCGAAAGTAGGGAATGTGGAGCAAAAACCATCGGATTCCTTTACTTGGGTATGTCTCAGTCGAAATGGAAGTTACCAGCCTACGTTTTAGAGTTTGAGAGAACTCCGTTTTAAACACTTTGAATTATTATGAAGGAACAACGGCTGATTTACTAAACTCTATGTGAACTCTATGTGACATAAGAGAGTCAATCCGAAATATGGGAAAAATCATAGTTAAATCCTCACGCAGAGTAGTCACATGTCACGGAGATAGATTACAGTGTGCTTCAAAAAATTGAATTCAAAAAATATCATCGCAGTTTTTGAAGAAAAGATCCAATTAATTTTTATAAATTTTATATTAATGGAGTCCGTATCTTTTGGTCTTTCTCATGATGTAATGGAAAAGTGGAAAAAGAGAAAATCGAAAAAATAAGTTTGAAAGAACTCATTAATTTCTTAACGATCAATCAAGAGATAAAGTTAACAACCGTAGCTTTATTGTTTAAAGGTGCAAAATCTTTTATGCCGTTATGTGACATCTGAGACTCTCAATTAAAGTAATTGCTTACGGAAAATTTACGTATTTAGTTTACGAAAGTCTCATTTAAATTTGTACAGATTATTACTTATTATTATATAAGAAATACAAATTTTCAGGCTGTTAAAGCCTGTACAAATCGATCTTTTATGCAAGATGATCGAATTTAAGAAGATGGTCAGCCCAGTGTACCTCGAGTCGATTTTTGAAGCAGTTGGTAGATTCCATATTCACTAAGTCTCTTGGGACATTGTTCCATATTTTCACGTCTGGGTAGTAAAACGAGTTGTATTCTAAACCTCTAATTCCAACTTTTGCAAAGGTCCGTTCAAGTTGGAAATCCTGTAAACTGATGGCTTTCATTCTGGGTTTGAAGGGGAAATGTAAGATGGATTTTTCGTACACGTAAAAGTGAATTTCAATGGTATCGCCTCTTAACTGATGACAAGTGTCGGTACCTTGTTAGCCTATTTCTTAATTTAATCTAATTTAGTATAAGTTATGTCCGTAATATTTATTATTATACGTTTTTATACATTATACGTAACACCATGCATATATATTTTATCCTATACGCTTTCTCTGTAAGAAGAACCATATTGATGGATGCAGGAAATATATTGATTAAAAAAAAAAAAAAAAAAAAAAAAAAAAGGTTCAGTTTTCTACGTCTTTCCGAGGAGTTTTAATCTGTCAATTGGCTTAGTAGCTCTGCACTGTACGCCTGCGATGATGTCTTCTTGACGATCAGGCGAACACACGACTCCAGGTGTGGGATCTGACACCAGGATGATAAACAGTTGACGAACTAATGGACCATCAAGATAATCGAAACTTCTTCGGATAAGACCTACTATTGTGTTTGCTTTATTAACGTTTATATTCATGTGGTCCAAACATGAGTGTACCTGATGTTATCAAATTTGTCAAGCGTATGTACGTGATACTTGCACGCGTTAAATTTTAGCAACCACTTTTCTGACCAGCCTTGTAGTTTGTTGATATCGTTCTTTAACGCCATATGGCATCCTCCTTGCTTCTTACAGGTACAAAGATTTTGGTGTTATCGGAGAGAATAAAATGTCTGACCAGGTGGAATGAACAGACGCCAACACGCTTCCTTTGGATACTCCACTAACTACTTTCGCTGGGTACGATTTTTGGCTTCTTACTGTAACAACTTGCTCGCGGTTTTCTAGGAAAGCTTTTATCCAGGCATGCATCTTACCATCGATACCGATGATTTGATGATTTGAGTTTACTCCGAAATTTCCTGTGTGGTACAGTGTCAAAAGCTTTGGCGAAGTCAATGTAGATGGCATCAATAACTCCAACCGAGACAATTTTTTCAACACGCATATCCACGTAATACAATAGCTGCGTAGCATCTGATCGACTATATATAGAATCAAACTGTTTTGAAGAATACAGGCTCTTCTTAACAAGTGATTCCATTAGCTTACATGTAGCAGACTTGATAAGTTTTCCAATAGTTGGATTGTTTTGTTGAATAACTAGTGACTAATGGTTCATCTAGGAAGGCCTTCAATTCTTACAGCAGACATGGATAAACTTCATCTTATTCACGTTTAATTTGTCGGCTTCTGTTTCGACTATAGTCTTAGTGACTTGTAGATCAAGAAGTTTAGCTTGTGTTCACATTTCTAGGGATGAAATCTCTCCGCAAGACTCATTAGTAAATACTGACAATAGTGCATTAGCAGGATATCAGCTATCAAACTCTCTCTAATTCGAACACCCAAGGAGCTGAAAGAAAAATATTTATAGAGAGTTCGAATTCCAGAAGTTGACTACCTTATCGGGGATAATTTCGTCGGAGAAAATTTTCATCGGGGAAAATTTCGTTATTTTTAAGAATTCTACTAACACTTTCTTATAAATTTCACTTTTCAAACTGGTGATGAGAAGACAATTTTGCGAAATACTTTGGAAATCAACATCTGTCTTTTTTCTTCGAGGTTCTCTTGTGTCCGTAGAAAACATTTTTTCGTATGCTAAGCAATGAGAAACAAACAAATAACAACATTCAATCCGATTCAAGTCATATTTTCCACGTGTTATATAAAGAAAGCAAGTCTCAATATATGTATACATGTATACAATGTATATTTGATTTTAATAATCTTCTAATCCAGATTCCAAATGTCAATAATACGATAGATGTTCACTCCCGATGTCGTTAGTGCAAGCCAGGTTGGCTTTTTACACGAGAATCAAATTTATGGATGTAGAATGGAAGCCTTCTATCACTCATACTGTTGTCGTATAGGCGGCCACCAGGTGCATTCTTTACAGAATCGAATTCGTCAAAAAAGTAGGGAAGTGTATCGTACAATTTATGTATTCCAGGATAGATGGGAACCCTGTGAACAGCCCTTCTTTCTCTTTTTGAGTCACCTATGTTTAAAGAAGAATCGTGGAGACCTGGAACGTTATCTGTGGTGGAGTCATGTAAACCAGGAACATTCTCTGCGGTGGAGTCATGTAACCCAGGAACATTCTCTGCGGCAGAGTCATGTAACCCAGGCCAGGTGTTTGAAAGAGAATCAAATTTGTGAATATAATATGGCAGGTTGCCATCCAAAGAGTTCTTTAAATCTAAAAAAAAACAAGGCAGATCAGCGACATTGTTCATTTTTACAAAGTTTTCACCGAACAGAAAGAGTTTGAAGAAGTATAAGGGTTTTCTTTCAAGCAAAGTTTGACTAGGTCTGTTCCTAGATGTTGTTTATGGTGTGTCCGGTTCAGAGAGGTTTCAAAACATTAAAAAAGTTAATATTAATTTACCATTGCTGAATAAATGTCGACTTTCAGTCAAAGTAATAACACCAAGTACAGCAAGCACACTAAACAGTTCCATTATGGTGACTTCCTTCCCTGTTTCTTGTTCGCTATGAATAAGTACTGATGCACTCGTCGATCTGCTATTTAAATGAAGAAGAAGGAGACACAGTGAGCACCATCTGACAGGGGCCTTAACAAAAGCCTGAAAAATGTGAGACAAACATCAGGGAAATTATTGTTATTTATTTCCCTGAAAGACGAAAAGCTGGTTTCTTTTCGATAAATCTTCAGGAAGTATATCATATCTCACAAATTTGTCAAGATGTTTCTGTTTTTTCAATGGCTACACTTAATACCATCAAGATGGCTTTCACATTTTTTTTATTTTTCATGGAAATTAAGTTTCCAGATAGTTTCATTGATAACATTATTAACTTTAGAATTAATAGATTTGTTTTTGGCGCCACTTCGAATGTTAAAGAGGTCGATTATAAAACCATAATTGAGATAAAAGAAAACTTTATCATTGTCAATTCTTCAGTTTATAGCAAAAAATAGTGATGAAGAAATTTTAAATCTGCCCCTCAAGAAATCCCAATAATAGGAAATGCCAACCTGGAACTCAGGGTCTCTTGCCTTTTCGATATAAGGACGGCGCCGTCCTATATCAAAAAGGAAAAAGAGCATAGGTTCAAGGTTAAAGAAATGGGTCTTTTCAGATTTGTTTTGAAAATTCCACGTGGCCGTTTTTCCGCAAACAAATATAGAAAAACAAACTTGATCCTTTTCTTGACAATCTGTTTACATGATCTCTTTATCGTTTTTGTTTCTCATTTTTACTTAAATTATTGATACCATATGAGTCATAAAGATACGAGACTTTTAAGGAAATGTGCTTATCAATCTTATCGTACGTGGCCGAAAGGTCTTATTCGTATTCAGATCATTTTTCCAACTTGCCAAGAAAAGTGACTCGCTTTATTTAAGGTATACCTCGTTTGCACCCCTGTGACTGCCAGAAACTTTTCGCCCCTAAGGCCGCCCGAAACTTTGCATTTCGAAGTATGTCCACTAAGCACTATGGATTTTAACGTTAACCCTATATTTAGCCAACTTCGTCCCGAGATTCGTTAATTTCCAAAAGAAACGAAAGGCCATGATGTGGAAGGTTTAATATTTATCTATAAGTATTTATTTATTTATTTATTTATTTATTTATTTATTTATTTATTTATTTATTTGTAGATTCATGAATAAGGGGTTTGTTCCCGGTATTGAAAATTAGGGAACATTGAAAATTTCGTGTCATTTATGTCTAACGAGCCTAAAACCAATCAAATTGATATCATGGCACTCCTTGCAGATAGTCCATCTATGGGATATTCCACATTCCCCAATATTTTACTAATTGACATCGTTTTTGGACCAAGTTATAGAGATTTCAATTTCGGGAACACTGCTATTCAGAATATAAAGGAAATGGGCGTGGTCACTCCTTTTTATTGTGATATCTTCGGCTTGGGCTCCTCATAATAACACACGCATTCCACCTGATTCCACCTAGTGTTTCAGGTTTTAGATGCTAAATAATCGATTTTTTTCGCCATTGCAAGTACTGTGTTAATATATGCGTTGAACATGGGGTTGTTGTGTCAACAGCACCAAGATGTGCCGATTGAAAAAATCCAAAAAGGCTCAAATTTCAAGGTTTTTCTTAGCATATTTTGTATTGATTGTAAAGAAACTGATGCTAGCGACTTTTTTCTAACAAGACTGAACAGTGTGACTCATTGGCTATAGCCTGAAACCCCATTTTTACAAAAAACGTAAAATTTTCAATTTCGGGAACATACTGTTTTATCACTTAAATGCGTGTTTCCCAATTTAAAGCTAACACTAACCAAATTTACAGATTGCAAATAATGTCTAATACTGGATAATAAACAAAAACCAAAAAAATGTTCGCTTTGCCATTATTTTGTGCGGTTTTAGAGAAATTAAGATTTTCACAATTTCAATTTCGGGAACTATTTACGTCGAATTTTGCAAAATTTTCAATTTCGGGAACATACTGTTTTATCACTACAATGCCTGTTTCCCAGTTGAAAGGTAACACTAACCCAATGTACGTGTGGTAAATGAAGCCTAATACCCCGATGATAAACAAACACAAAAAAAATATTCGCTTTGTCATTATTTTGTACGGTTTTAGAAAAATTATCATTTTGAAAATTTCAATTTCGGGAACTGTTTACTTCGAAATTTGCAAACTAAGCCATGATTCTTCCTCTTTTGAAAGATATGTGCGTTAATGGAAGATCGTTTGAGTACACTATATTTTTGGCAATTGTGTCCTTTCAGTATGTAGAATGAATCGAACTAGCTGTTTGAAGATCGCCGTTTTCACAACTCTTTGACAACAAGTTATCGGGATGTTGGCAAATTTTAAGAATCTCTGTTTCAATAGCGAGGTTTCTGCAAAGAAAAGCTTTTTGCTTTCCTCGTTCACGCTAGCGTAAACTCCTGAATGTTAGTTATAGGACCTCTACTTCTCACAGTGTTGGTACCTCATAAAGACATCTTCTCCTATTCATGCCTGAAGTATTTTGCCCACAACTTCGAGGTTTCTGCGAAGGATTTCTACCTGACACTGCTCGTTCATTTTATGCATTCTCAACCCAACTCTTTTTGTTTTAAAGATTATAAATGTTACCAATATTATCAAAAAGATGAGAGATTAAGACGAAGTAAAAAATCAAGAATTAATTCAACCTCCCAATGTCTGGCTTAAAATTCTAAATGCATCATAATCTCATTGTGCGTATTTTTCGCACTCACTCTCTTGGTCACCAACACACAGTCACATGATACTTAAGGAAAGTTGGAAAGAGAAGTTCATGGGTAAATCTTTTAGACTACAACTTCAAATCATAGACGAGGCAATCAAAACATGTTGCAAGAAGTATATATTAGGGAACTTACGAAAGTACGACGGCAACGTGGACGACGACGTACAAGATATTCATCTTTAATGAATCACAAAGGAGCAGAAACTATACACTTGGGTTAAGAAGTTTATTTTATAATGCCTTTGAAGTTTGTTTTTTGAACTTTGAGACACAGAATCATGAAGGAACCAAGGAAAATTTTTCCGAAGTACTGCTATTCTCACGTCTTCGTTTTCAGTACGACTTCAAAATATTACTTTTCACGTTGTGTGTAGAACGTGCAAATCTGATAATGATATTAGTATGATTAAAAACATTTCCCAAAAGTATAGTGTGAAATGACTTCCATTCTAAAGCAATCTATGGAGTAAAGTGAATCTTTTGTTTGCCTCACGTCGTCGTCCACGTTGCCATCGTAGTTTCGTAAGGCCCCTATTTTCTTCCGAACGACAACGCTTTAAATTAACAAATGATAACAACTTTAAAAAAAGTTATTTTTCTCATCATACGGACTTGAACATGTACCTGAAGTATGAATAGTATGAAGCATGAAGTTTGCATTTAATAACTTTGCTTATAAGAGAAATGTAAGTGAGCAGAATCAACCAAAGGAATGAAATAGAATGCTAAAAAGGAGTGACCACGCCCATTTCCTTTATATTCTGAATAGCAGTGTTCCCGAAATTGAAATCTCTATAACTTGGTCCAAAAACGATGTCAATTAGTAAAATATTGGGGAATGTGGAATATCCCATAGATGGACTATCTGCAAGGAGTGCCATGATATCAATTTGATTGGTTTTAGGCTCGTTAGACATAATGCTAAAAAAGAAGATCCACATTGCATTCTCCATACCTTTTGCAAAGGTACTATAAGAATAAGTTGTAGTACATCCAAATTTATATTAATGGTGCTTATTGCAGAAACAAACATTGTTGAAAAGTCTCCCACAATAATTCCAAAGCAGCGTTAATTATAACTCAGCCACAGTTTGTAGAAAACCCAGGAAAAGTGTATCGAACAATTAATGAAATATGAACATAACCTAACATAACATAACATATCACATATTAATGTTGCTGCAAATATCGTTTGTGTTCTGTGCGCACTTTGGATAATAAGGTTGTCTTTCCATATTTTAGTAATAGCGCCTCATCTCCTTCCCGTTGACAATCCTTTCAAATTCATTAATACGAATTTTGTTTTCTCTTCGACCTTTGATGAGCCCTTTAAATTGCTTTGATATGTGCGTAATTTCGGACCTTGAAAATATAACTCTTTCTTTTTCTTGGCCAGCTTTCTGTTTCAGAATGGTCTGAACCACTTGCGTCACTTTTTTGATCTACAAATAGAAGTAGATTTTAAGAACCATAAAATTCACATAATAATACCAATCGCAAATTTCAAATACCTTCTGTGATCAAAGGACTTGTTGTGATAAGATATCGTATTTTATCTCGGAGAACTAAATCCGAGACTTTCGCGAGGGCAGGTACTGAAGGTTTTTTTTTCTCTTATCATTGCAAGAGTGATTTTTTTCGAAGCAATTTCTGCCGAAAAATGTTCTTCAATAATTTTATTTAGGTCAGCATCTGTTTCTTCGGAGTCTTCTTCTTGACGTAAAACATCTCTGAGGGTAGCACTTGTTTCCCCGGGCTTTTTTGATTTGTCTTGAAGGAAATATATCCTCTTTGCAGTGTCTTCTGAATGGCACATTAAGTTTGCCAAATCAGTTCGTAAATCTTGACGTGTTTCGTGCACTTTTGACACAGCATATTTCCGAACTAAATTTGCACTAACACGAGGCCTGTTCTTGGAATGTCCAACCGCTTTGCCCCAAAACGAATTTATCTGGGCGGAAGAATATAAACACGTGAACATTTTCAGTCGACATTCTCTTTACATTAAGGAAGAAAAATAAGTCTATATCTACCTGTAACCATGGAGGAAGACATTTTTGTGCCACTCCAGCTGATGAAAACGTAGCTTTTTCCGTCCCAATTATTATCTATGCCCTGTAGTTTATTTCTCATTTCGTGCACGTACAGAGACATGTCCTTGTAGAGTTCCGCAGTAGCAACGATGCAAGCTGGCCCTGAGGTAGCCGCAGTCTTGTGATCCACTACATTGATCTTACAAGAGCCGTTAAGTAATGTAGCTCTGCTGAATTCTTGTAAAGTCATATTGGCCAAGGCACCGGTGCGTGACGCATTATCCAAGCAGAGGTACATGCAAAGATAATCTCTTACGTTCGTAAATAGCCGTTGTGTAGGGGCAACTTCCTGCGTCGCTAGAGTCTTTACTGTTTTTTTTACAGTAAGCAACTAAGTCCGAATTATCCAATTGTTTAATATCTGATGCTTTGAATAACTGTGTTAGCTGATCCACATCCTTTTGTCAGCGCTCCTTTTTCATTTTTTTGAAATAAAGTGCAACCCAATTCGTACAAGTAACGACTAGCACCTGGCACTTTTCTTTGAATATTTTACATTCTTCTGGTTCGTCAGCAATGACAAAATAAAAGAAATACCGCAGAGAGCTAACATAACTTTTGACGGTCCCTGGCTTCCTCTGATTCTCAAAGATAACGAGCCATGAATCTCTGAGGATCTTTCGGTCAAATAGGGATGATAAGGCATACGATTCTTCACTGCAGTCACGAAGTATGGAAATAACTTGCTTGACATGTTGTTGTGCTACACGTAAAGGTTTTGATTTAGCATCAGGGCTTGTCAACCACATTTGGAAGCTTTCAAATAAAGGATGGCCCTTCCATGGTGTCATAACGATTTCCATGTTTTCATCTTCCTCGGCTTCATCCACCATGTCTTCTTCTTCATTGGAAGACTCGTTACTCGAGTTGTCTGAAAAACATAAGCTTCATTGAACTTCATCAAATTTCTTAAAGTTTCTAATTGTCATTCATAGTAGGAATCAAAACAACCATACACACGACAAAACCCTAACTTACTTTCTGCATCACATGTGGGACAGTCTAAAAAATTAATATCTTAATATAAACTTTCGTTTAGATATCAATCTACTGTGTAACTTGTTCACTAAAATACCTTTTTCTATGTCAGGTAAAACATCCCCATAATCTTCATCAGTTTCTTTTCTGGAGATAGTACCCGGTAATTGAATGTTCTGGATATCTAAAATACATGCAATCAAAAGTGTAGTTGTGGCTACTTTGTAGAAAGTTGATGTTTCGCTGTGCAGAGAAGATATTTGTTAAATCGAAATTCAAGTACCACTTTCTTTCTTTCTTTTCCGTTTCACTTGTGCAAGTTTTCACGCCGTTAAGTAATGTAGCTCTGCTGAATTCTTGTAAAGTCATATTGGTTAAAGCACCGGTGCGTGATGCATTATCCAAGCAAGGTACATACAAAAATAATCTCTCGGAAATTGACTTTGGGAAAGGGCAACTTCCTTTGCCGATTGAGGTTTTACTGTTTTTTATTACAGTAAGACCCTAATTCAGAATTATCCGACTGTTTCATATCAGATGCTTTGAACAGTTGAATCAGCGATTCTTTTTCACTTTCATAAAATGAAAGGCAACCCAATTTTTGCATGTAGCGACTTGGGTCTGTCACTTGTCTTTTAATTATTTTCATCCATCTGTTTTGTCGGTAAGAGCAACATAAAAAAATATCGCAGAGAGATAAATAACGGTTGGCTATTCCAGGCTTCTACTGATTTACGTAGTTAATTAACTACAAATCTCTGAGGGCTTATTGATCAAATAAGCAAGACAATACAAAACATTCTTCGCAGTTGTCACAAAGTATTAAAATGACCTGCTTGATAATAATATCCACGTTTTCGTTATTTTCTGGTTCATCAACCAAGTTGTCTTCCTCATTAGAAGAAAATGAAACCATAAATTTTGATAGTTTGTAGTTGCTAGTCAGGATCGTCAATCGTATCCCAGTCATTACTTGTAGTTTGTTTTAGTTATTCGGATTCACCCTTTTGGAAATGCCTTTCAGGAGTTAGATAATTATCTTCCGATATAAGATGTTTCTGATGCAATCATTCGATGTTCGATGTTTCTGATGTTACTTCGGTGCATCTTTAGGTCTTTCCTTTGTTGTGTGTCTTTCAAAGCTTTGTGAATGTACTCTTAAGGTTTGGCACTAGTTGCTGAACTGGCAGCCATTTACGTAAAGGAAGCAAGCTCTCTCTTTGAAAGGAAAGAGCGAGCGAAACAGAGCATATGGGTATAGTCATGGATAGAAAAAAGGCCTGGGCAGACAGGAGAGTCTTACATTAGGATGAATCGGATGCACTTCCATTAGAACGGTTATATCTTTGCTTAATAAAAAATGACACTGTTTTTAGGACAAATATCAAACCTGGTGAACAGTGTTTCTACGATGTATTACAAGAGGGGAAACTTTCTGTGCGCTGTAATGTCAATTCAGAGTTAGTAAGCGATCAATAGCAAGAATAATGGAAATGGTTGCAGGGGCTATCATTGAAGAAATGTAAAGCTGGAAACTCCATATTTCGATCGATAGAATTTTCCTAATATTATTGGAGCTATCGACGGAAACCATATGGTGTTAGAGCAATCAATCCGGTTCACATTACTGCAACTACAAGGGCAGTGGCAGCATTATTCTTATGGCTGCAGTTGATCCTGAATATGTATTCCTTTATGTCGAAATTGAAGGAGCTTTGGCACAAAGTCCATTAAGAATTGGACTGGAAGATAGCACTTACATACCAAAGCTAACTAATTTAGTTTTGACTTAACACAATTTTCTCAGAATTGGAGAAATGATGAAATGATGTACCAAGAGATAGCTGGATCGATTTGGAGCCACCTGTGAATAGAAACTCGTCAAGACAAACGAAAGAAGTTAGAGAAGAATTCAAGCGCTATTTTAACGATAATGCAATGGGGAGCAGTACAAGTAGAACATTAAAAGAGACTATGTAGAATGTAATAGAAAATATTTTTTGAAACATGAGTTATTTCAATACATCACGATGAATAATTGCTACCAGCAGGAGAAAAGAGGGCATAAGGATCGCGGCGATTAGTCTGTTGTTAATTCGATCGTACTTGCAACGCCGATAAAGGGTCTTGTGATCAGGGATTTTGATTTTTGCAAGACATTGCCCAGGTCTTCAACGTATATGTTAAAAAGTACTGGCCCTAACATGGAACCTTGTGGATCACCATTTTGTTGGGTCATATTTATGGTCGCTTGGTGTCGGTTTAATAGGGAACCAGCAATCCAGTATAAATTAGGTTCAGGAAAGTTAAACGATTGCATTTTTACTATGTTGAGTTGGCACAACCCTGCCTGAGGGCTCAACAATAGTTTCTTTCTTATGAAAACGTTCACTTGAAACCTCATTTTCATAAATGACATAAAGGAAACTCAGCTTATTCACACTGATACATCTAACATATTGAAATCAACATGCCACTATTGCACGAACTTGAGGTCAAAAAAGCTATTCCTTTAAGTTCCCGAAAATGAAAGTTCAAGTTCGTTTCATTTTCGGGAACATCAGGGAACATAAAGGAGCAACTTTTTTCAATATCGGGAACACGTTCCCTAAAATAAAATTGTTATTTTCAAATTCGGGAACAAAGGAAACAACACATTTCAATTTCGGGAACATGTTCCCGAAAATGAAAAATTAATTTCAATATCGGGAACAAAATTTAAAAACGGGAACATCGAATTTCATTTTCGGGAACATGAATATTGTTATTTATTTATTTATTTATTTATTTATTTATTTATTTATTTATTTAGTAATATTTTGGCAGGTTTAACACCTCAGCAATCTAAAGTCGCTGTTATCAATGTGTGACCTGTATAAAACAAAATTACAATTTAAACTATTTAAAAGCTATTTAAAAACTACCCTTAAAAAAGATAAAAATGCATAAATAAAAAAGAAAATAAATAAATAAACAAACAAGCCAAACAAACAAGCAAAAAAACAAAAAAAACAATAAATGAATAAACAAATAAAAGATTAAAATGCAATCATAAATGCTGCAGTATAGGGAGTTTCTCTGAATAAAGCTTCTTTTCGTAAAATCCTCTTCAGATCTAACATTACGAGGAAGATCCTTGTACAGTTTGGCGTCAAGATAAAAACATGAGTTCCTAGCAACTGTAAAAGGATCCCCTTGTTTCTTGTACCCAGAGTGTGAGTATTAAAATAGTGTGTGAAATTTTCACATGTTTTACCAAGCAAAAACTTCTTTACTACTAGCGTTTTTCCTAATCGAGGAAGCAATGTCAGGTAGGTGACAGTCTTAACCCAAAACCTCTCTCGATCTTCATTCTAGTGACGCAATGCGTCCTAGCTCATATTGGTTTAACATTCAATTAATTTCACTTTGCTAAGTATACCAGTAGTGCGACAATCATCGTCTTGTAAATCATTTCAGCAGCCTTGTCATTTAAGTTGCCACGAATTCGCGTCAGCAGTTTCATTCTTCCAGCAGCTTTTCCGATGTTTCAGTTGGAAATTCTCTGACAAATTTAAAGTTGGGTCAATGGTGTTTCCCAAATAACAGTATCACTCGGCATTATGAATTTGGTCACCATTATAGAAGACTTTCATGTCCTCTGAATCATACATTCAGTTTTGCCCTTCTTAAGATTTACAATGTGTTCATTTTCGTAACAAAATCTTCTGATCTCATTCAAGTCCTCGCTTAACATCTTATTGATTAAAATCACAGTTTTCACCGACGACACGTATATAGCAGTATCATCTGCATACATAATGATCTTGCTATATTTCAGCTTTACCGCGATGTTGTCAATATAAAGTATGAATATCAAAGATCCCAAAATTGAGCCCTGGGGGACTCCAGTTAAACACTTCTCTTCTTTCGACATAGCACCGCTAATGTCCACCTGTTGTCGTCTGTTAAACATGTAGTCGGTAAACCACAGATGTTCGGATCCTTCGATGCCATAGGCGGTTAATTTGGTTAGCAAGATAGAATGGCTGATGGTGTCGAAAGCGCGTGATAGGTCAAGGAATACGACGTCCGTAAGATTTCCGTCATTCGCTGATGTTCTTATGTCATCAACTGTCATTGACATTGGCGAATAATTTATCACATGAAATTACTTTCTCCCCAGCACTTATTTCCTAGTAGGAAAAAAGTACTGCT
This sequence comes from Turritopsis dohrnii, assembly GCA_027922465.2. Taxonomy (NCBI): domain Eukaryota; kingdom Metazoa; phylum Cnidaria; class Hydrozoa; order Anthoathecata; family Oceaniidae; genus Turritopsis; species Turritopsis dohrnii. Next base: position 561,147 of record BQMF02000276.1, read on the forward strand.
TCAGAAAATAAGTACTCCCCGTCGTTTTTTGGGGAAAACTGGAACAAAAGAAGAATAGTCTGAAAAGGTGAAATGTTTAGTATTTCGATTGTGATTTACAATTGATGAAATTTAGGGAATGCATTAACACTACCGTGATTTGACAAATCGCCTTAATTCCATTTCTCGATTTTAACGATTTTTTCAAATTTTGGGAGTTGCTTTAATAAGGTTCAAAATAAGAATACGCTTATGTTTTTTCTTCTCACTCGCGGAAAAGTAGGTTAGGTAAATTTGAGATAATTTAGAGCCCTCTCAATAAAATCTGGACGTATATATGACCAGTAAATACAATTTTTCTCTTTAGTCGAACAAACAAAATGTCTTCTTCAGTTTGTCTAGGAAGGCAATTTGATACCGCATTTGCTTGAATAGGGATATTACAAATGGATCGTTCTATTGTTGACCTTTTGGCATAATATTTATTTTTATAAAAAGAATTCTTTTTGCAATAAAAATTTTTTAAGAATATCTATTTCTTCAGGAATATCATCTATATTCAACTTATCCTTAGCAGCTTGACATGGGATTTTATTTTTGATCAAATTTTTATGACATATTAAGCAAATGCATAAACATGAATCGAAGCTAGCAGTTGATGTAAAACGGTAGGAACATTGAGGAACATATTTTTGGGCATGAAAATGAATAACAGTTTTTTTGTACATGCAGCGCTCGCAAACAACACAAATGTAATATGGTCCTTCATTAATTGACTTTAGGACACCCGTGGTGGAGCAAAGTCTTTGAAATACCCGTGGTTTCTCCTCCTACTACTACTCCTCCTCCTCCAAGTCATGAACGTTTTTATGCAGCGTTTACATGACATCGTTGCCGAATTCGCAAATTTTTCAGTAGGTTAATTTTCATGAAATTTTGCACGGGTCACAATTGAAAGGTGCTGATTTCGAATTTGACAATGATTTTGCTAGGTTTGACTAAAATTGGCCAATTTAGGTCAAATTTGAACCAAATTTCGAAAATTCTTCAACCCAGCAGGCACCAAACGTTAAACTAACGTTAATGTTACGTTATTTTTTACGTTGTGGTAACGTTAGTGGTTGGTTAGAATGGAAGTCTTTTTTTAATTAGTATAACGTTAAATACTTACGTTAGTATAACGTTAGAAAGTTACATCAGGACAACGTTAAATTTTGTTAATTTACGTTAAATGTTATAACATCGTAATGACTTTTGAAGTCATTATAAACAAATCCCGGTGTCCATCCCAACAAAGTAAGAAAAATGACGAAAACAGCGATTATTCATAGAAGTTGATATTTACCTTTAATTGACAAGAAAAGTATATTTTTATGTCAATATTTACGCATGCTTAATAGAAGAAAAAGAAACAAATATAACTGAAGGTGTTAAACGAATGCTTGTGGTTACGGCAAATTGCAATAAATGAAAATCAATGGAAATTCATGTTAGAACAGATATCTATTTTCCAGCAGAGATATGTCCATAGAACAGACATTTTGTGCTTTCATATGTTAACAAAGCAAAACACTCTGGTGATACAACAAAATTAAGCAGAAACCTTGAGTAAAAGATTTCTATTCAAAATAATCAAGTACAGATGTTGCCAGCAAAACCAAAATTAAATAATCAAACTGAAAATTTAGTGGCTTTTAAGCAAAGCTCCCTAAGATCTCTAAACTACATTACTATGGAGATTTGAAGAATCAAATACCAAATGCTATTATAGATATGAACAGAAACCACAAAAGCAACCAGAACCAAGAAGAAACCACAACAAACTCTTCGTGGGTGGTTTTTGGCGCCAACTTAGAACAAAGAAAAACAAAAGAGCGGATGGCACACACACCATTGTACTTGCCTCGATTTCACCACTTCGTTCTGTAGTAGAAAAGTCTGTTAATTTTGTCGGGAATTATCGAGAAAACAGATGTCATAGATTTCTCGTTTTACGGAAGTATATAATAGATATATTATAGACATATTACCAAAAAAAAGACTTCCATTCTAACCAACCACTAACGTTACCACAACGTAAAAAATAACGTAACACTAACGTTAGTATAACGTAAATTAACGAAATTTAACGTTGTCCTGATGTAACTTTCTAACGTTATACTAACGTAAGTAGTTAACGTTGGAGTAACGTTGATTTTACGCTGGTAACGTTAAACCTAGAATCAACGTTAGACTAACGTTAAATAAACGTTGGGTGCCTGCTGGGAATTTTCATGAAATTTTGCACGGGTCACAATTGAAAGGTGCTGTTTTCGAATTTGACAATGATTTTGCCAGGTTTTACTAAAATTGGGCAATTTACGCCCAATTTGTACCAAATTTCGAAAGTTCTTCAATTTTGATAAAAATTTGTAAGGATCACATTTGAAAGATGTTGATTTCGAATTTGACAATGATTTTGGTCAGATTTGACTAAAATTGGACAATTTGGGCGAAATTTCAAAAGTTCTTCAATTTTCATGAACTTTTGCACAGAGCACAATTGAATGGTGCTGATTTCAAATTTGACAGTCATTTTGTCTGTTTTGACCCAAAATGGACAATTTGGGCCAAATTTGTACCAAATTTCGAAAGTTCTTTTCACAAAAATTTGTGCAAAGCGCAAATGGAAGATGTTGATTTTGAATTTGACAGTCATTTTGTTAGATTTGACCGTAATTTGGCAATTCGGCAAGTTTGTATTTTTGAAACCAGATATGTATCGTTGTATTACGTCCTGAAGTCTTCAAGCCAAGCGGCTTCTTGTTAGAATTTTAAAATTAGAAACTCTTGTTGCATTAGGTGCTGTTCTCAGTTGATCTACGTTCTTTTTGAATTTTTTTATAATTTGGGTTGGCCTTCCGTACTTTTTCACTTGCCTCAAATTCTAGTGTAGATTTATATGCTTGCTCACGCGCTTTATATTCTGGTGTAGATTTTCGAGCTTGCTCGCGTGCTTTGAATTCCGAAGAAGTCCTTCGATTTTTGGAATAAGTTCAGTTGTTGGTTTTCTTTTTTGATTACTGAATTCCTTTTTATGAGCACAATATGCATTTTTTGCCTGATCTTGATTTTCTTTTGAAATCTGAATATTGAAATTCAAATTGGGTGTGATATTCATTTTTATTTTCATAATATGTTCAATGAGAAAAGACTCCTGCTTTCTTTTGGATGTAACTTTAAGCAATGTAGCAGTTCCGTCCGGACAGGTTTTACCTTCTTCATTTTGTCTATGGGAGTCAAGAAGAAAGTAACTCTTTTTGTTCCACAAAATAGATATACATTTATCCTTAATTAATGCAAGAGGGAGCCACTTGCTCTAAAAACTCCACAGTAAAGGTGAGATTCATTTTTTCAATTTGAGATAGAAGGTCTGTAAACATTAAAAATTTGTCGATATTTAATTTTTTGTACATCAGATCCCCCATTGTCTACAACAAAATCAACATCTGTAGAATCCCATGTTTCCAAATTTTTGGCTACAATAGAAAAAGGTGTACAACACGTACATTGATTCCCAGCAGTTGATCCAAAACGTGATGGAATGATGGAATGATTTCTGTGTTCCTTTAGAAAACAACATAATTGATACTGTGTAAAAACTGTTAGAATTTGTAGCGATATTAGAAAGACGAAACTGTTAGAATTTGTAGCGATATTAGAAAGACGAAACTGTTAGAATTTGTAGCGATATTAGAAAGACAAAATAGCAAAAATATTGTTAAAATAGTTTTAACACTCAACGAACCTCTAGTTTGATGTAACAGTTTTCTCGTTTTACATTCGAATTCGAAATCGTAATCACAAGTTATGGTTTTTTCTCGTAGTTGTTTGTTTTTCGATTTTACTCGTGGTTTTTCGATTTTACTCGGGGTTTCTGTATTTTTCTTGTCGTTTGTCGTAGTTTTCGATATTGTTGTTTATATTCGTTATTTTCTCGTTTTATTACTAGACAATCAATTTTGCTGCTTAAAACTGCAGCGTACTCTATATGCTTTAGATTTTGGTTGTGTTGTCTTGGCTGAGTTTTGGTTTGGCTTGGCTTGGCTGAGTTTCTTGTAATGTTTTTTTTTCTGATGCTCTTTAATTTCTGTCTCTTTAACTTTCTCTTTTTCAATGTTTACGGTGCTGTACAATTTTTACGGTAGCAGCGAAGCGAATGCCGTATTAAAACACCCTGGACTCCTCCTACTACTACTCCGGCCGAAATGGCGGTTTAGCCTATGCCGCACATTATCCAAAGCGTTGAACAAAGGCTAAATTTCAAATCCTTATTTTGCTGACCAAATAATAAATGTTCAAAAGTATATTTAGAGTTATAATTTTCTAATACCATATCCTACTTTTAATTTTCAAGTTTATCTGTATATGAAAATATATAATGAACTAAAAATAAATTCTCTTAAATTAAAAATATTATTGCAATGTATATGGTCTGTAGTTCATGCTCGTCAAGCCTCGTTTTAAATTGCCTCGTGACAGAGCCAAATGAAATTGCAAGACAAAGTGTTCCGGTAACTTTCAAAGGGATAGAAAATTTATCAGTTATATTGTTTTTCTTAAGTGTTTTAATTCTTTTTCCTGCTGTTCCTTTTCAGGTACCGATTCTCTATCAAGCCCTCGTTGTCACTGATAGGGTCTGCGGTGGTAGTCGTTGTACTGCTTGGTCCTCGTACCACAAAACTGAAACATTAACAAATATAACACCACTATTGGTTATATAGATTGTTACTCTCAGAACGAGAGCTCGTTACTTGAATATGTCTGTTTTGAAAACCATCCAAGGATCCTTTCATCAGGGTCATGAAATGTTTGGTGAAAGTGGTGGGAAGCAGTGTACGTGTTGTTCTTTATTTTCAGTTGTGTTTAATTTAGTTAAAAGTCCAGGACATTGGACTTCTTATGATTTAGATTTTGTTGTCAAAAATGGAGATATAATCTACAAATCTCTTCAAAAAAATACATACTTGATGATAAGAGAACTTCCCGAAAATGTAGTATTGTTTGATTCCCTTATTAATATTAGTTTTGCAGAAGAAAAAATTGGCTTAATAAATGGTAATAGTGTTGCTGGTGTGCTTTTTGATCGAAACATTACATTAAATTACAATGGACTACTCATAGTCATGAAGGGCATTTGTTTTAGTGTCTTATGGACACAAAAAAGGTACTTTTTATTTGATTCCCATAGTAGAAATTCTCAAGGAGAATTATGTTGTAATGGGTTTTCAATTTTAATGAAATTTAAGACAAGAAATCTTCTGGAGGACTTTATTATTGAAAATTATTTGGACAGAAGTGATACTGATGTACAATTTGAAATTCACTATCTGACTTTGTCTAAAACAGTTACTTCTTTGGATCTTTATGTAAGTTACCGTCAGTTAAGAAAAAGTGTAACTGAAAAAGAAAGTTGTCGTAGGCGAAAGTCTACTGATGCAGAAAAACAAAAATGTAGACAGCGAAATGCTACTGAAACTGCCAAGAAAAAATGTCGGCAACGAAATGCCACTGAAACTGCCAAGAAAAAATGTCGGCAACGAAATGCCACTGAAAAAGCAAAAAAGAAATGTCGTAAACGTAAAGCAACCAGTCTTGCTAAAGATACAAGCTGTAAAAAAACCCGACTGATGCAAGAAAACTCTCAGTTATCTGATCGTATTTCAGCTTTTAAAATGGCAATACAAGAAGGACCGTATTTCATATGTGTGATTTGCAATCGCTGTTTATACAAAAAGACAGTTAAAATTTTTAATGATACCCTGTATGGTGTAGAATTTCAACATCTCTTCACTTTTGTTGAAAGTTTTGATGGCAATCTTTACATTTGTTACACATGTGACAAACATATTCGAAAAAAGAAAATCCCATGTCAGGCTGTGGGAAATAAGTTAGAAGTGCATGAATTACCACAAGAAATTATGTGCCTCAATCATCTTGAAAAAATTTTGCTTGTAAAGCGCATGTTGTTTAAGCGAAGATGAAAGCCATTTGAATATTGCACCAGGTGAAAATAGAACAGTTGAATCATTTTTGAATGATGATTATTGTGAAGAGCAAGCGTTTCCTTATTTGCTACCAAAAGGAAAATTTGGATACAAGGTTCTTAGATCTGTACAATTATCTCCAGTAAAATATTTCAACCAAAGACTGCTTAACTACACACAAAGATTTTCTTCAAACGCAGATTTCATATTTTTTGGGCATTATATTGTACAACAAATAAATCTTCTTAATCAAATGAATATTGCCACATCTAAAGTTAATGGAAGCTTGAATGCTGGTCAGTTGCAAGCTAATTATAAAGAGACAGTTCGACAATTCATTTCAGAAGATAAAGGTTTCACTTTCATGAAATCTGTCAAAGGAACTCCTGCATACTGGAAGAATTTTCTGTATGATGTATTGGCCATGGTTAAACAACTTGGTCTGCCAACCTTTTTTTTTAACATTATCATGTGCGGACTTGAAATGGAATGATCTTATATCAATTGTTAATAAATTAAATGGTTTTGAACATCAAGAAGGAGAAATGCACTATTTTGAAAAACGCAGAAGATTAAATGCCAACCCGGTACTAACCGCTAGACATTTCCAATTTCGAGTGGAAACATTTTTAGGACTAATTGAGATGTTTTCTTATAATGAGATTTCGTGTCAAAACATGAAACAACATTTACACAAAAAATTACAACTAAATTATTGTATGAACACTGCTACCGTTTTGCACTATTTGGTTCTTGTTTATCTTTATTTCTATGAATCTGTATCGCCGTATTTCTGTTTTTCTCTTTTCTTTCTTCTTTTTCTCTCGTCTTTTTCCTCAATTTTAAGAAAACAATGTACGTATAATTTACAGACCAATTATTTTGAGAATTTAGAAGAAAAGGGACTACATATTCTTCATATTTAAAGCAAATGAATACAAAAGAATTTAACACATAAATGAAAATACTATTCATAAGAAAAAAAATGTAAGTCCTTAAAATACATATAGTCGGCTCTACTTTTTGCCAAAATTTCGCCTCGCCTCGCGCCAACACAGCCGTAATTAAACAGTTCTGGGCTTCGCCGTGACCTGAATAAAAAGTTATTTAAATTCAAAGTTCGACTTTTTTTTTTGAGAAACACTGTAACTATTATAATGTAATATAGATATATTCGTTCAAGTAGCAGTATCGGGTAGTTCAAATAGTTGAAATAAGAAAATAAAAAAAAACTACATTTTATAACAAAGTTTCGAGTTTCTCTTCGTCAGGTAACCAGTTATTCTGCGTAGGCTAACCGCCATTTTGCCATTTAAATGAGAGAAAAGGGTTTTAATGAATGGGAAGGGTTTTATACTGCACTTACTCTCTCTATGCTTCTGCATAACCAATTTCAACGAAGTAAAATCAACAAAGTTTTTGATCTAAAGTTTTTTAGTGCTATGCTTTAATTAATACAAAGAATGCTATACATGTACAACTTAAAAAATTTTTGATCTGATTTAGCAGATTCATGAGTAATTTATGACTAAACTTTTTCCAAAAATAAGAACAAGAATTTTCCATATATACAATGATTAATTACAATGTAAAGTGAAAATAGAGTTATCAGAAATAAAAAATAGATACCCCATGAAATTTGTTTGGTGTCCATTTTTAAGTGTAATACAATCTTGTAATACGATCTTTCCGTGCTATTGCAACACAGAGTCACCAATCTTGGTATAAAAGAGACCCTGGGTGCATGATTGTCGTCATTCCAAGAATTAGGAAATTATGAATCCCCCGTGTTTCGATATTTGTTCTCCAAAGTTAACTTTCCAGGTTGGTTCGGATTGTCTTTGAGGAAGCTAAACTTGCATCACTTGAACTAGCCTTGCTTCTCCGCATACCGCAAATCAAAGACTTGATCGTATTACGATATGTTTTATTTTTGGACAAGACTATGATCGGATTGATGACGCCTGACGTACATGTCAACCAAACACTGGCGGTTCCAACTTGTGATACGATGCAGGTATGTGCAAGTACGCCATATACGACCTCCATCCCGATTACTGGTAGCCACACCATATACAAGCAAATGATGATTATAGCAACAGCTCTTGCCAGTTTGAACTCGCCTAGCTTTCCATCTTGCATCCGTCCCAAATTCTTCCTTTCTTTCATAACGTATCGCAAAATTTTCATATAAAGAAATGAACATGTACCAAGAGGTATGGCGGTATGAATGGCCAAAAAGGGATAATACCATATAGGCTCAACATTCCACACATATGCATTGCCAGGAGCGGGTGTGAAATGAAACGCCATAAACAGAACAACAGACGCGCTATAGATCCATATGAAAGCAATTCTCACATATTCGAAAGTCCACGTATGCATCGCTTGGTAACTGACTGTCGATACTACAGCTTTGTATCTGTCGTACGTCATAACAGTGACGTGTGCAAACGGCGTGACAAGTGACAAGCACCAAAACGAATTTTGGAACATTGTACCCAATTCCCCAAAAGACCAAAACGGGTAATGCCAGATGTAATACACCTCCATCCAGGCTAGCGACATAGAAGTGATGAAGTCGCTAAACGACAAGCTTATCATGTAGGTGTTACCTTTCGTTCTCAAGTGTTTGTTGACAGCATAGGCAACCCAAAGCAAAACATTCTCCACAGCAGAGAAAGAAATGGACAGCACAAACAAAGTGACCATGGTGGTACGATAGTAAATGTTTTTAATGCAATCATCCTCATATACTGGTTCTGTTTCATTTCCATTTGCAAACGAATCATTGACAAAAACCAAACTTGTATTCAGCATCCTCTAATAATGGTATTGGGAATCTTTTTTTAAACTTCACCAGAAAGATCCCAAAACATAACTGTGAGATATTGGAGCCTGTTTGCGTTTAAATATTTTCCATTTCCACCTATCAGAGAACGTTTTGCAATAATTCTTTTCATCGAGTTAATTTCGTGAATCATTATAATTTTCGGGTGTCAATTTGTTGGGCTCTCTTTCCATTGTAACTCATTTCATCAATAATGCAGGCACAATATGAAGACAATATGAAATATCCTTGAATGTTCGTGAAAAAAATCCCATCTGTATTACACATTTACCATTTTGATGTTAAAAGCTTTTAAAATTGTATTTAGTATGTGAAATATGAACAAGAATATCACTCGAAATAAAACAACTTTTTCAAAAAGATTTTCGTTTCTTCATGAAAAATAAAAAGCGATATGCCAACCCCTTTTATTTTCATGAAAAGTAAAAAAAGTATTAAAAAAAATATTTACCGACTGGTAGCCTTGTGGTAGAGTGCTCGCTTCCTGTTCGGGAGGTCGTGGGTTCAATCCTCGACCGAGTCATGCCAGCGACTATAACAGTGTGAATCAATCCTCTCTGCTTAGCACTCAGCAAGAGAGTAGGAATGATGTCTAGGGTGGTTGTCTAGTTGAGCGGTTCCTGTCATTACAGCTTCCGTAGCCCAAATGGGGGCTTTAAATGCTCTAGGACCTCCTTCGCAGGACCCTCATTGATAACAGTACCTTACGGAACTGAAGAGGCTATCCTGGGTAAACATTCGTAAATAAATATGTATTAACTTTTAATAAAAACAAATTTTACATTACACGGAAAGAATTCAAAGAACCACATAACACCTTTAATGGGATTCTTTCTCGCTCCGCAAATGCACACCCCTATTCCACAAGACAGTTCTTATGAAGGTATTATAAAAGGCCTTAAAAAGCCCTTTGTAGCATTTGAAGGCGCTGCACAGTTCTTTCACTGAAGGATGACAGGCCCACACTGTAGCGGATTTTCAGGTGCTTCATTTCGGGAGTCGAAATAACAATTTCTTTTCAGAAGATATAGCTTTATCTTTCTTAGAAATTAACAAATATCCACAGTTTAAAAACATTAAAAATTAAACTCAATATCATCCTATGAATAAATATACTTCTCAAAAGTTTAAAAATCGTCACTGTTTAACTAAACTGAATTACAACTAAAACTTATGTTGATTTACGTTAAAAACTTATCTTTTTTTTAAAAATCAACTCAATATCGATAGAATAAAGCGAAGAATATAGCGATTACAAAAATTAAACTCAATATCATCCCATGAATAAATATACTGTCCAAAATTTTTAAAAAAAGCAAACTAAAGAAGGATGATAGACCTTTTCATTAATTACATCACTTTCGATCCTTACAAGCATCGCCTCGCTTCTAATCAGCGTAATAATGATACGTTAAAGAATGACAAGGTCTACTGTTTCGCACGGACGTCCGTTTTCGCTCTTTCCCCATAATAAAGTAATAAGTAAATATAAATAATAAGTATATATTTTCCCATACCACCTAACTTGATATTGATTTTATATTTACTGGCTGTTTCCAAAATATTATGTATTAGTTACGCATTTCCGCAAAAGCTTTCAAGAACCACACCTCAAAGGAAGAAAGATTGTTTACCATGGAGTCTGTTATTTCAAAAAAATTACAAAACTTTCTGCTTTGTGAAAGGGTTCCTCGCGGCTTATACTTTTTCATTAGATTTAAACCATTTCTCCTCATTTTAAGGATGTGTGTTAATAACCAGTTCTCAAACTCTACAGTTTTCTTATAAAACTTTTCATGAATCGTCATGTATCCAAAGCAAAATATTTATCGTTATTTCTACCGAAATTTACTCTTTTTGGAGTAAGCGAGTCCATCATCTCAAAGTCTGACATCACTCCAGTGCTAGCGCCACATCATTGATAGTGTTCGAAATCTGGACCACTGTCGTTTGATCTCCAAAATTACGTTGATATGTTCGATGCAACTTTCAACATGGATATTGTGTCCTCAAACAACACGCAATCTTTACTGAACGTTCATATCTGCATAAAGCATAGTTCTTTGCAGGCTTGACCATTCGCAAATTTTTTAAAGAATTGGCCGCTGAAACTCTCTGAAACTTTAATTCCATTGCACATTTATTTCGGTATTTGCAGCGATGGTGTAGTGGTTAGTAACTTTGAGTGCGACCGCTGCGACCCGTGTTCGAGTCCAGTCATGTCGCTTCTCAATACACCACTCCGATGCGCTTTAAAAGCAGCGTGTCAGCCCATTAGGAGCCATCGACTGACTGCACACCGGCCTTCGGGCAAGTTAGAGCAATGCTATACGTATCTCTGGCGGTAAGTCAACTAACAGTTGCAAGTCGGCGGGCGGAAGAACCAACCATTTCGGATGGAAGCCCAAGGACTAAAAACTCTCGTTACTTACTTACTTACTTACTTATTTATGCATTCGGGAGATAAATGAATTATGTGTATTATTGTGTGCAGCAATAACTTGTTGATTACTTGTATCACGGTTAGTTCAGATAATAAGTTGTAACGCTTTGTGAATGCCGAATTGATCACGTGACAACAGTGATGGTACGTGAAAATAGCGTTGCAATAACGTTATGTTATAGGTGAGTGTGGTAACAAAAAAAATCTGTTTGGGGCAACTCCAATTAGATTTAGTAGTTCATTTTCACATGCGAATTATCAAAAGTTTCATAAACAGGTCACTTTCCATGCATGGGGCAACATCATTGAAAATTAAATGCACGGTGATGGCATATACAGCGATCTTGTTTGATGGATGCGAATATAAACGTGTAGCTGAAATATCATTAGAAACTTTTCTTGGGCTGGATGACTTTTTGAACCATCTTTATTTTTCCACAACTTTTGTGTACACTCAGGTGGAATTTTCATGGCACTGTCATTTCCAAGCCAAGCAGAAATGAGTTGTATTCTTTTTGAAAAAAAAAATATATATATATATATAAGACTTTAATTTTTCAGCATAAATAAAAATCCTAGACAGGTCATGGACAGCTGAACATCAACCAGGGGGTTGAAGTATTCAATTTCAACTCGGTTTGTCAAGATCTTTGTTGGCTTCAACTGGGTTTAAACTTTTCTCATGTGAACAGATTTTATTAAAACGAGCGGGAATCTCGATATAATATTCCCAAATTGCCTCTCAAAGACCATTGCCAAACAAAATTTTGTGGTCTGAAGTATATGGAAGTATTGATTAAAGCCTACTTTAACGCTCAAACGATAAAAACTGTTGTGCATTACCCCCGGATAATTAGCTCCACCCCACTCCCTAGGAAGTTCTTTTACACGAGAAATTAGGTAAAAGAAGATAATTATTAGATATTATTATTAGATAAGTTATGGATGGAAATACTGATATACTCACACACCACTCAGCAAAAATAGTTATCAACAACAAGTGAACAAAGAAAGATCAGAGCAGATAGTGTTTGGAAAAACATTTTTTCTGATGTATGATATCTTAGCTTTCTATCAAAAGGACCAACCCCCAAAGAAAAAGTTTCTTTTAAAACAAAAACAAAACAAAAAAAACACTCGGATTTATGACAAAATTTGTTGAAAGTTAGAGTAGAAACAGGTAAACATTTTATCTGAACATATCATTGATATCTTCAAAGATTGCTTTAGCGAGATTTTCAATGATCATAACACAACCTTTCTTCTTTCGAATTTTACCTTGATAAGCCACGAAGCTAGTAAAATATGCCGACTTTCAAATGCACTAATCGCATAAAAACAAACCGAGCAAAAGGTTATCGTTGGAGTATGCATGGGTAAACTTTTAAGTGACCACGAATTCCATTTTGTTAAAAAAATGGCATTTATTCACAAAAGTCAAAATAATTCAGTACAGGGTTTAAAAACAAAAAAAATTATTAAAATCAGTTCAAATATTCACATAGATGTACCAAACAACAAAATGTTGCAATAGTCCCTAGTCAAATTTGTTACGAGTGTTGAAGATAGGTCAAGAATGTTTATCAGATTTGCACGTGTGGAAGAAATCAATTCTACCTGTGACTAGAAGGACACTAGCTAACACAGAAGAAGAACTCCACCTTGCAGTCAAACAAAGGCACTACATAAGAAAATTATAAAGAATTTTCTCACTTCTTTCTCAAGAGAAAGTAAATATTTCACCGTCTTTGTTATGAAAAATAAACGAGCTAGACAGTAAAAGCATAGTCACAGGAACTATGTCAAAAATTATACTGACCCCAAAGATTGATGCAAATGTATTGTATAATGATATTTTAAAATGAATGCTTATTAGTTTCAAAATAAAAAAAACAAAACGAAAAAAAAAAACAAACTAGAGGATTACTACTATGTAAAATTAAATTTATTTTACAAGAATACTTTGTTGCACTAATAACTCTCTCCATACACTAAACACACCACATTATCATTTTTAAGGTCAAAGACAAAATTCATCTGGAACATTTGGGAGAAATTTCGAATTTCTTTGGTCATGAGCTTTCGAACTCAGGATAGACAAAAACACAACCTACGTCGTCACGATTTCACGATTACCCGACAAAAGTGTCTTAAAGACGTTAAAAATGGAATAACCTGCCACCGGACGTTGAGCAAGCACCATCACTTAATACCTTCAAAAGTCGACTCGACAAGTTACGGAAAAGTGCTGGTATCATGTTCGATATCGATCTGAATCTCGTCGAAACAACAACCTCCCGACAAACGAGATTTCGACAAGTCGTCAAAGATTGAACCTGGTGTTAAATGCACCATGTGCCTACTTCCAGAAATTTGTATAATATTAATAATATAATATATAATAATGAGCATGACAGAATGTGCGGAAGAAATTTTCATTAGGGAATTGTTATTTTTGTTTTAGTTATGTTTTGGTTAATGTTTGTTGTGATCGGTATGATGTCAAACAAAGTAACCGACGCTTTAAAAATGCATGTTGTTCCCAGGGATCATACCCCTGATGTTCTGGAGTATATGGCTTACATATATAAAATTTTATCCATAAAGGATGCTGATGGGAATGAGATTCACAATGCAAACGTGGTCAGGAGTTTCTTTGACTAATTTCTAGAAATCTCTCTGTAATTTCCTCATTCGCTGGCTTGAAACAGTTCCGCAATATTTCAAATTCTATTCATATAAACAGGAAAGTAAGCCATCAAGAAATTAAAATGAATCGTAAAAAAACAAACAAACAAATAATAAAAACAAAACAAACCCTAAACTTTACACATGTAGAGAACCGTCACTTTCTATATTATGGCCAACATTTCTTTTAACATTTTTCAAATTTAAATTTATCTGGTAAGAAGAATATTTTGGCAAACCAATTACTGAGATCTGGCCACACAATAGACACACCACATGAATGGCAACTGAAGTCAATGCAAAAGAAATTAATTGGCCAAATTAGCATGTAAAAATAACAATAATAAGAGTTTGGTATAACAGAGATATAAAACATAATGTGTATTATAGATATAACAAGATTTTGAAAAATGAATGCTTCGATGATTGTTTATGCATGAAGAGAACATTATGCATTTCTATTTCATTATTTCATTTCATCTCTTCTCAAACCGAAAATGGACTTTTTGATCTGGTATAATGATCATTTCATTAATGCTACCGATATTCTCATTAACAGGAAAAATCTTGTAATTCTTAATGAGTTTCGCAATAAAAACCAGCAACTCATTCTCAGCAATTCTTCGACCAGGGCAGCTCCTCATCCCGTGGCCAAATGGCATGACAGTATATTTCTGGGAGTTGTCCCTAGCAACAGGACCTCGCTTCTCGTGTGTGCGAATCCATCTCTCAGGTTTAAATTCTTGATGATCACCAAAGTATTTTTTCTTGTTGTAAGAATTTATAATCATAGAAACATTAGTACCAGCAGGCACTTCGTATCCAGATAACACAGCGTCAGACTGTAATATGCGAGAATGTCCAACAACTAAAGGATGCAGTCGAAAGGATTCTTTCAAAACACCTCGCACATAACTTAGATCCTGAAGAATATCTACCGTGATTGTTTGTTGATCTCCAAGGACAGCTGTTACTTCTTTGTAAATATTTTCTTGAACGCGAGGGTTCTTGGAAAGTTCAATAACTGTCCACATAGCTGTCTGTGAGATTGTATCGATAGCTGCCCGTAACACATCATTATGCAGGATAAAATTCTCATCATCTGTTAAGTTAGCATTTCTATCTGTGACATAGTGATCATCAAAACGAGCATATAACACTTTACCATGTTTGACCACTTTGTCCATAACATCTTGAAAGTTTCTCCAAACCTTAGTACGAAAGTGACGGTGATGCGGCAAAGAGAATTCAATTTTCACCCAATTTTTAAAAAATTCCAAATGTCCTTCATAGAATCCTCGTATGTCCTCATCAATTTCATGGTACGGCTTAAACATACCCAACCGTTGACGAAAAACAACCATTCCTGCATTTTCAAATGTCCAACGACTGATATGTTTTTGAAAATCATGGATAATACGAGTATCTTCCTCCAGCAAGGTACGTTCAATATACTCAAAAAACTCATCAGAAATGGCAGAGAATGTTGGTACCATTTTGAAAATTTCCTTAGGAACAGTAATTGGACGCAAGCTATCTCTAACTCTAGACCAAGTGTCGCCCTGCATGTCAACTATAGATAATGGCAGGTTGCTTCTTTCATGATAAGCTTTCAATGACCAGATGGGATCCCTTTTCGGTGGTTTACTCCGGGTTTCCTGCTGAAAGACCGTTGAAAAGTCTTCTGGATTGGCAGTATGAACTTTATATTCCCCAACGCCAATTTTTTCTCGGTATATCTCACCATATTGCCCGACACGCATGTCAAAGAATTCATGAAGCTTTAAAAAACTATATTTTCCACGAATGAAACCCAGCATGGTTAACATGGGGCTTGGAACGACTGGGATGTCTGAAAATGGTTTTACATCCTTAGTTTCAGCATTTCTATCTACAGTTGCAGTTGCCTCTATGGTTGACTGCCATCGGATATGATAGACAAGTGGGGGAAATCTAAGGCTTTTCTTTAAAGCAGGCCTTAGAAGCATTGCTTATGTTTTTGCCTAAAATGAATATAAAAATATAAGAATAATAAAAACAAATTTGTAACACATTGTAGAAGCAGTTATTGGAGAAAAAACAAAAATTTAATAAGGCAAATCATCAATGGCTGATTTTACATGCAGAAACAGTTTTGCCATTACATTGATGTCATTTGCCATGTTGACGTAATATATACAGAATTACCGACGTCAAATATTTTTTGGATCACTTCTTCGAGCACTAACACCATGGCAATTGGGATTTGCACATATCCTTTTTTCAATGGATATATATATATAAAAAGTTTTATCTGGGTTAGTATAATAATAGTTGAAATGTGAGAATAGAATAATACCACAACATTTGCAACCTACAAATATTTTTCGGCACTTTGAACAGGCCTTTCAGGCGTTAAAAAGCAATGTATAAAGTGAACACATATTACAGTGCTTATATATGTTGTGTTGACGTCAAATTTAAACTAGTTGGCTTTAACCAGTTTCCACTAAACGTTCCAAAGCTTTGATAGATTTGCCACCGTCACATGTTAGACCATATTCATTAATCAAATATATATATATATATAAAATTATTTCGAACATAATGACAAATGCAGCCATTAACTAAAAGTAATGTGCAATCACTTAGTTCATATATGAATTTCCCAAGGATACTTCAATTAAGTTGGTTGCTATTTCTTGCAAAATAACTCTGTAATCGCTCTTAATAGGAACAAGAGCCAGATAATGCAAAATAGTAGCAGCAAATGTACTTGTCACATAAATGATATTGAAAGTTTACCAAAGTTAAAGCTTGGTTCCTACCTGGCAATAAAAACCTATTAATTGTAGATTAATAAAAATTTGTTGCCGAAATGGCGATGACGAGGTTTTGGTGTGAATGCTCAGACGACAAAAAATTATCAAATAAATTATCGCCAAGTTTTGAGGCGATAGAAAATTATCGTGTTATGAAATCAAAATTATGTGACAATTTTCTATCGCCAAATTCTGGTGATAATTTAGAATGAATGAAATTTGGGAAGAAAAGAAATTCATGGCATTCGAATGGGATTTTGAACGAAATTTTGAACAGAGGTTTGTACATGAAGAAGGCGCCTTTCGGAAGTTGTTAAAATTTATCCTTGCTTGTATATAAGCAGGGCAGAGAATATAAAAACAAGTAGATGTAAAACAAAGGGCGTGGAGAGACATTGCCAAGGAGTTGAAAATGGAAAAACAGTTGTTGGCGCCTTGTACAACGGCAAATAGCCAATGTCAAAGATCCAACAAGAAGAGCATGACATTTGCATGTCATCGTGTGTCTATATGAAAGAATTTTAATTTGAAGATAGAATCATTTTTGGTGAGAACCGGTTGGCGATAATTTTTGTGAAGCCGATTCATGAATTTCGTGAATTTTAGTACCAATTTCTGTCACCAAAAATCCATCACCCAGTGGGAACCAAGCTTAAGGGAATAATGATTTACGGGAAGAAATTTTCATGGTATTTAATTTCGCGGTTGAGAAGGTGAAAATGGCCAATTTTTGCTTAATTTTGTGATTGGCCAATATTAACGTGTTTCTCAGAAAATTAAATTCACGGTTTTCAATTTTCAAACAAATATATACTTAAAAGAAATATGCCTCATTTTTGTGAATCGTTGGTTCTTTCATTATTAGAGGGAAATTAAGCCTTTATCAAAAACGTTTTATATTAGCTGCAGAAACGTCATTAAGCTCATTAATCTTCTGTGATCATTAAAAATGATCTTAAATGATAATTATACTCAGTTTTTCGTTTAGTCTCCAACAACGGATGCCATTGCAGTGCTCTGCGATGGAAATTTTGACGTCATAGTGTGATCGCTCTTTTTGTAAGGATTGCATGAATTAGAATATTTTGTTTTAGCTGATGAAAGTTCTTAAGTTCTTCGTGATGTAAAACCTGTATATTAAAAAGTGTTTTGTTTTTAGATTTTTTAGATTTATAGCATATATTATATATATTATATACGTGTGTAAGTGAGTTTTTGAACAAGTGTATATTTTAGATGTATAAAAAATGAAATCTTCAGTGTAACTTTCATTTTTCTTGAATCGTTGCTGATAAACTTATTTTACATTTTGCTGTTTCTTGATGTTTAAGATTGTTATGTTGATGAATGCCCAAAACACTTCTGTTATATCAGTGATGTATGCCGGATTGGAACCTCATGAATATGCCACCACAGACAAATATCTTTGTGTATCTTTGTTGTTTTTCTACCGTTTCTCGTGTCTTTATTAGAACATGAAAAGTGAAAAGCAGGTCATCATGTGCTGCCTACGTCTGATATTTCTGCAAATGAAATTCGCTCTGTGACGTCATGATATTTATAACGAAAGCTGTAATGGCGATTTAACTAACTTGTTTTTTAGCAGTTTTATTCATTTGGAACACCATTTATACATAAAAAAGGGTTCCTCTAGGATGAATGAAGCATTATATTTCATGCTCAAAATCAGAAAAGAAATTTTAAGGCTTAATTTCGAGAAAATAAATTGAATAGTGGAGTTTATATTATAAACTTTATAAGTTAACAGCTCATAATTAATTTGCTTTCCTTTATCACTTACCATAAGGGATGAAATGATGGCGAAATTCAATTCCAATAGAAAAACACGCGTCTTCTGCGAAAAAAAATAAAAATAATGATATCATGAAACCAAAAATGTATTCGAAATAACTGTTTTTTAACTAGTCATAATACATAATATATACAAGAAAAGTAATAACTAAGAAGGTTTAAAGTGATTACATGTTTTTTTTAAATCGTGTTCGAATTAGCGGATATGTATAATAATTTGAAATCAGGAACGAATGCAGTGATCAATAGTAAATCAATAGTAAGTGCTAATACCCCACGATAAACACCAACAAAGTGTAGAAAATTGTCATAAACAGTCTAGAGGATTACTTTTAAAAGAAGAAATTCAATATAATATAAAATAACTTCCTGTCCTCCTGTCATGCACATGATGTAATCAAACATTAATAATGGCTGTTGGATCGATCTCGCATATGCAAACTTCTGGCATGATGGATTTCTTGTTCTGTCTCATTTTCTTCCGAAAAGAAAAAATATCTTAATTTCCTTCATGAAGTGGAAAACATGGAAAAGGTAAAATAAATAATGTAACCCACAGCATCAACACATACAACTGCTATTATGGCAACCATCTTTTAAAAACAAAACTTTCGTCGCGACTACCAACCTTGATATCTCCCCAGGGGGTTCTTACAAATAAATAAATTCGTGGCAACTCTCGCGCACGGTGAAGACCGTAAATCATCATTTGTTCAACAATTTCAGACCAAAAAAGCTTCATGGATTGTAAAAATTGTAGAAATCTTTTGGGTCAGTACGTACAACCTCGAATCGAACCCAGAGTTTTGCCTTTACAGCGCGGCGAAAAAGGTTTATTAACCCTTTGAATGCCAAGGACGTATATATACGTCCAACTTTGCTATTCACGGCAACCAAGCATTTTTCACCTCAGCAACCATGGACGTACCTTATCGGGGAAAAAAAAGTCGGGGGTAAGTGACTAATTTTTTGGGCTAGTGACTAAAATTTTCCCCGACCAAATTTTCCCCCGACTTTTCAACACCCGTCCAAAAATTTCACCCGATTTTTCATTTCCCCGTCCAAAAATTTTCCCCGGTTTTTTTAATCCCGCCCAAAACATTTCCCCGATTTTTTAGTCCCCAACCGAAACTTTTCCCCGATTTTTGATAATCTCAAGTAGAGTCTATCTATCGATTTTCGACTGGAATTATGACGGTCAAGCAAAGGAAGGGGAATCGAATGAAGTTGAATCAGCCAGTCAATGAGGACGATACAGATTTTTCTGTTACGATTAAGGGAAACAAAATTGATGTCAGTGAAAATAAAATGGATGTCAGAGTGAAGATATAATTGATGTTTGTGAAAGCAATATGGATGCCAGTGATGAAAATAATGACGATCAAACCTCAAAAACTGTTATTGTATTAGATTGAACTCTTAATTAGTTATTTTGTAATATAATTTTTAGTTCAAATTGAAAGTGTCGACAAAAATTGTGTTCCATTTTCTACTTGTATTGCAAATTTTGGTCAGGGAAAAGTGACTTATTTAGAAATTTTAGTCGGGGAAAAGCGACTAATTTCGAAATTTTGGTCGGGGAAAAGTGACTAAAATTTCTCGAGGTGACTAAATTTTTCCCCGACCAAAATTTTCCCCGACTAAAATAAATCCCGACTTTTTTTTCCCCGATAAGGTATATATACGTCTTCACGCGTTGTGATCGCCGACCGACCGTGTTTCATCTGAGCGACCAATGACGTATCTGTACGTCCTAATAAAGCTTCTCCAACGACCACGGACGTATATATACGTCTCCAACTGTAGTTGTAATTGGACGTATATATACGTCATTGGTCGTTGACATAAAAAGGTATCGGATTCTGCAAAAAGTTCCGATGACGTATATATACGTCTTTGGTCGCTGGGCAAAAAAGCCTTGGCATTCAAAGGGTTAAAGGGGAAGTAAACTTTTTTCTTCCATTCAAATCTCCTTGTCAATCTCAAACAAGAAATGCTGCGCATGTGAACAAATCGCGTTTCCTGCTTGAGAGGGTTACATAAAGTTAGGTCTCTTTTAAAAATGAACATGAAGGAAGATGCAGCAAACAAAATTCACAAAATACAACACAAAGCGATTTATTCAACACATGTCAGTCAAATTCGGAGATAAGCCGTTGAAAAAGAAAGGGAAGAAACCTCTTCGAGGAAGTCCTGGGAACGACTCGCTGTTTAATCAAGTCAAGCGGCCCGGGGAGAGCCCCATGATGAAAAATGTTAGTTTACTGGTTCAGCACATCACAGGCTTATGTAAAATAAACCTAAAGGCTTATAGAATTTTTTTGGAATTTAACGAATACTAAAATTTGATTGGTTCATTTTTCTATCCACATTTCTATTCAGAACACAAATAGAAAAAGTAGAACTCATTTCAACTTTTTCTAAAATATCCGAACATTCATGTTTCCTGATTGATAACCGGATTTCCCGAAAAATGTCGTAGCAAAGTTTGTTGCCTAGACCTTACAGTTCTTGTTGGGATGGTGACATCAGGCATTTATGAGACTTTTCACGGGTTATTAAGGTGATCAGAAAAAAGAGGTAATTTTTTTGTTCCGATGTCCATGCAAAACAGAATATTTATTCACTTTTCCTACTAACTACATGATGAAAACACCATGATGTTTGTTACATACACATCAATCACTCCGTCACTGTTTCTGCCAATATCAGGCTTCATCAGCATGCCTAGGTTTGCATATAGAACCAGACATGGACAGCAACATCACATTGATTTACACTTGAACATATATATATAGGCAAAAAGAAATAACATGTCTAAAGCGAATTAAACAAAATTAAAACAATTTCTATACATGTGTTAACTAAAATGATATACCTTTCATGCCTTCATACTGATACAACATTGAAGAAAGTCATTATTGATAAATGAGCTTTTATGGCAGCTCACAACCCCCATCGCACAAATCCTACCATGCATTTGAAAAAATGACGACAAACACATTAACATAAGTGATGAAATTCAATTAAAAATGAGTAATGAATAACTTTCTATCCATAGATAAAAGGAAAATAAGAAAAGCTGAAATTAAAAAAAACAACCCAAAATCGCGAAATTAAGTACCCACAAAAAATGTCCGAAACCAAAAATCGCGAAAGTAAATACCCGCGAAAAGTACAAATTTTACAATCGCGAAATGAAGTACCCGCGAAATTTAATACCTTTAAGTTAGCTAACCATTTCTTGTTCACTGCGCGTCAATTATTAATGACATGGCTCATGCAGCGAATTAAATCAATTCGAAGAAAATCGAAAGCTTCTTAATGCACAAAATTATTACGGCCGTCAGTTTGATGCAAATAGATGATGAAACACTTCTGCCATTTTCGTTTTTTTTCTTAAACTTCTTTTTACTTGGTTCTAACAAAACATTTCCTGCTTACATAGTCAAACCTTAGAATAAAAAATTGCAAAGTTTCTTCTTACGTAACTCTTACCCTAATTATTGTGCTTCTTACACGTTCTTACAAGTTCTTACTCGTTCTTACCCAGTTACCCTTTGGAATAAAATATTACTAAGTTGCTTCTTACGCGCCTCTTACCCAAATGTGTGCGCTTCTTACGCGTTCTTACACGTTCTTACTCGTTCTTACTCAGTTACCCTTTGGAAAAGAATTTTGCTGAATTTTTTCTTACGCGCCTCTTACCCAAATTGTTGTGGTTCTTACACGTTCTTACACGTTCTTACTCGTTTCTACCCAGTTACCCTTTGGAATAAAATATTACTAAGTTTCTTCTTACGCACCTCTTACCCAAATGTGTGCGCTTCTTACGCGTTCTTACACGTTCTTACTCGTTATTACTCAGTTACCCTTTGGAATAAAATATTGCTAAGTTGCTTCTTACGCGCCTCTTACCCAAATGTGTGTGCTTCTTACGCGTTCTTACACGTTCTTACTCCTTCTTACTCAGTTACCCTTTGGAAGAGAATTTTGCTGAATTTCTTCTTACGCGCCTCTTACCCAAATTGTTGTGTTTCTTACGCTTTCTTACACGTTCTTACTCGTTCTTACTCAGTTACCCTTTGGAATAAAATATTGCTGAGTTTCTTCTTACTCGTCTCTTACCCAAATTTATGTGCTTCTTACGTGTTCTTACACGTTCTTACTCGTTCTTACTCAGTAGCACCTTGCAAGAGAATTTTACTAACATTTCCTCTTACTTGCCTCTTACCCAAATATCCGTGGTTCTTACGTGTCCTTACACGTTCTTACTCGTTCTTACACAGTTACCCTTTGGAATAAAATATTGCTGAGTTTCTTCTTACGCGCCTCTTACCAAAATTTCTGTGGTTCTTACGCTTTCTTACACGTTCTTACTCGTTCTTACCCAGTTACTCTTTGGAATGAAATATTGCTGAGTTTCTTCTTACGCGCCTCTTACCCAAATGTGTGCGCTTCTTACGCGTTCTTACACGTTCTTACTCGTTCTTACTCAGTTACCATTTGGAATAAAATATTGCTAAGTTGCTTCTTACGCGCCTCTTAGCCAAATTGCTGTGGTTCTAGCATGTTCCTTCCAGGCAACCACTGAGTAAGAACAAGTGAGAACGTGTAAGAATGCGTAAGATCCACAGATATTTGGGTAAAAGGCGCGTAAGAAGGAACCTTGTAAAATACTTTTGCAAGGTACCACTGAGTAAGAACGAGTAAGAACGTGTAAGAACACGTAAGAACCAAGGATATTTGGGTAAGAGGCAAGTAAGAAGAAATCTTAGTAAAATTCCCTTGCAAGGTGTTACTGAGTAAGAACAAGTAAAAACGTGTAAGAACGCGTAAGAAGCACATAAATTTGGGTAAGAGACGAGTAAGAAGAATCTTAGTAAAATTCTATTCCAAAGGTAAACTGTGTAAGAACGAGTAAGAACGTGTAAGAGCACGTAAGAAGCATACACATTTGGGTAAGAGGCAAGTAAGAAGAAAGTCAGCAATATTTTATTCCAAAGGGTAACTGAGTAAAAACGAATAAGAACGTGTAAGAACGCGTAAGAAGCACATAGATTTGGGTAAGACACGAGCAAGAAGAATTTTAGTAAAATTCTATTCTAAAGGGTAACTGTGTAGGAACGAGTAAGAACGTGTAAGAACACGTAAGAACCACCGATATTTGGGTAAGAAGCGAGTAAGAAGAAACTCAGCAATATTCTATTTCAAAGGGTAACTGAGTAAGAACGAATAAGAACGTGTAAGAACGCGTAAGAAGCGCACACATTTGGGTAAGAGGCGCGTAAGAAGCAACTTATCAATATTTTATTCCAAAGGGTAACTGAGTAAGAACGAGTAAAAACGTGTAAGAACGCGTAAGAAGCACATAAATTTGGGTAAGAGACGAGTAAGAAGAATTTTAGTAAAATTCTATTCCATAGGTAAACTGTGTAAGAACGAGTAAGAACGTGTAAGAACACGTAAGAACCACCGATATTTGGGTAAGAAGCGAGTAAGAAGAAACTCAGCAATATTTTATTTCAAAGGGTAACTGAGTAAGAACGAGTAAGAACGTGTAAGAA
The DNA here is from genome assembly GCA_027922465.2 of Turritopsis dohrnii. Classification (NCBI taxonomy): domain Eukaryota; kingdom Metazoa; phylum Cnidaria; class Hydrozoa; order Anthoathecata; family Oceaniidae; genus Turritopsis; species Turritopsis dohrnii. The sequence goes on from BQMF02000276.1 coordinate 585,314, forward strand.
CGCGTAAGAAGCGCACACATTTGGGTAAGAGGCGCGTAAGAAGCAACTTATCAATATTTTATTCCAAAGGGTAACTGAGTAAGAACGAGTAAAAACGTGTAAGAACGCGTAAGAAGCACATAAATTTTGGGTAAGAGACGAGTTAGAAGAATTTTAGTAAAATTCTATTCCAAAGGGTAACCGGGTAAGAACGAGTAAGAACGTGTAAGAACGCGTAAGAACCACAGCAATTTGAGTAAGAGGCACGTAAGAAGAAACTTAGCAATATTCTGTTTCAAGGAGCAACTGTGTAAGAACGTGTAATAACGTGTAACAAGAAGTAAGAACCAAGGATATTTGGGTGAAAGTTGTGCATGATTTATTTCCTTCAAACGAAATAAAAAATGATCGGTCTTTACAAATTTATAGAAAGGCTCGTGTTGCGTTTAAATGTCAGAGATTCTGTGCGCATCCGAAGTGAGTCTTTATTTCGACAAGGGTGAAACGAGTATTCAGAATCCTTCAGTATAAGGCTCCAACGACCTTTTCCATATTTGGTAATACCTTTTCTCAAAAACATGTCTTCGTCTTTTGTAAACTTCACTTTCGAAGAAATTTTTGATTTTTCATGAACGACTTCTTTTTTTAAATCAACATCGAAACTGATTCGAGATCGGAATTCTGGATCTATTTGTATTTCGGCATTAGAGTTGCTTTCGGGATTACACGAAATGGTGTTGGTGATTGTTACATCGTCGTCATCGTTCTTGTCGTCAGTATTTTGTGGTGAAGAACTGCTACAAGGCTGCGACAATATTGTTTCGGCTTGATCGAGTACTTGCTGATCGAATGTACGCGCCGTGCTGTTGATTGACCTTAAAACATCCATCATGCCTGCACTCACTTCCTTTCGTTTATCGCCAATCAGTTTCTCCATGCATTGTTTGCTGCGTGAAGCAACGTCTCTTGACAAACTCTTTTGATAAGCTACTTTGGCCACGTGAGAACTGTGCTTTTGGTCACGTGAAACAATTTCTCTTTCCGATTGGCTGAGTCTTTCCGCACTTTCAGTCTCTACAATTTGTCGATAGCGAGTCGGATGTATGTATTTGCCAATAGCTTCGTGAACGAGGACGCTCATGGCTGAAGAGAACGCGGTGTATTGCTTCCCCTTGTTTGTTACGAGCAAATAGTCGCAGTTGGGATTTAGTTTCGGTCGAACTAACTGGATATAAAAATCAAGAATTTCCATAGTTTCAGAATCGAGAATCACAGTGTCAAACAAATATCTATCGGCAGTTTTAAATTCCTTCTGATCGATGTAACCTCCATTGGTCTTGGCTTTATCAATCATTTCTATGGCTAAGTGTTGATAGGTCATTGGTCTGGAGCACTTAACACGAACAAATAAATACGTAGCAATGAATCTCGTTGCAAACGCCAGTTGAGATACCGACACGTTTCGTTGGTCTCTGCATTCTTGTAGGATGTCCCGAAAACGATTGATGTGATATGGGATGACGTTTTCCATTTCTTCTAAGGTTGCCCAACTGTTTCGAGCAACGAGTGTCTCTAAATCCAGATTGCGAGAATACTCGAGTTTCTTTCTCTTTCCGAGATTTTCTTTACCACGTCGTATGTAAACTTCGGTGACCGCAAAACAACGTAAAGTGCTGTCAGATACACCGTTCGCTTTTCGAAAGTCCAGTATGTCTGATATTGATTTTAAGTAATTCAACGACGCCGAACAACTTAGTTTCCAATCTTCTTCAAGAGTTTTAAGAAAGTCCATAATGATGGAGGGTGTACCTAAGCAACAATCGACGAATTCTTCGGTTAAACACGATTCGGAATCCAAGTCGTCCACACTAGCCATTAAAAACTTCATACATCGTTGTGCACATTGCTTTGCTTCTTTCTCAGACTTCCCTCCTCCACATGGTGTACGCAGCCAGTTCAAAAATGTCTTTCCAATACCATCGTTAATAGAAAAGGAAGGCTTGTGTGCCGTACATACTTTCTTTCTGATTGGCTGTTGTGCTTCTACTTCTTCCCTTTTGATATCTGTAGCTTCGTCAAAATAGTAATACCAAAAATGTTTTACATCGATATGTTTGCGTAAACCTCGACTGCTTTTAAAACCAATGTGTAAGCAATTTTGCACAGGGCAGATGTATATATTTCTATCGTTTGGACGTAATACCAACTTTCTTTTATGTTTAGCGGCGCCATTGATTCCAACCCAGTTCACAACTAATGTTCTCTTCGACATTTTTAAAACTTTTTTAATTTATTTAAAAACATTTTTTATTTTATTTAAAAACATTTTTTATAACTTCAAACATATAACTTTTAACTTAACGATTTACACAAATAAAAAACGAATACTTAGTTCTTTAAACTTGAATGACATATTTATACCGTAGTGCGTTTCACAGGAGAGTCATTTATTCATTCCTTTTGACAAAGGAACAATGTATTCCTTTTAAGTGGTATACACAAACTGTTCCATTACAAAAAGAATAGTTCGTGCCTTATGTAGTGAACAATCAAGACTTAATTAAAAGGAAACATTTTGGAGTGCGCGATGGAACAAAACGATCCTGTTAAGGCACTCCATATTGATCTCCTTAGTAGTGAACAAACTTTTCATTCACAAAAGAACAAGAGTGCACGATTTGTATAACAATGAAACACAGAGAACGTTATAGACTATTAAGGAACAATTAAGCGTGTCAAACTCTGTTCATTGACAGTTCACTGTCAAAATATTCTCAAGGGTCTTTCAACAAGAGTTTGAATGGGACAAACGACCCGAGTAAAAATTATAAAGCTACAATAAGTTAGCTAACCATTTCTTGTTCACTGCGCGTCAATTATTAATGACATGGCTCATGCAGCGAATTAAATCAATTCGAAGAAAATCGAAAGCTTCTTAATGCACAAAATTATTACGGCCGTCAGTTTGATGCAAATAGATGATGAAACACTTCTGCCATTTTCGTTTTTTTTCTTAAACTTCTTTTTACTTGGTTCTAACAAAACATTTCCTGCTTACATAGTCAAACCTTAGAATAAAAAATTGCAAAGTTTCTTCTTACGTAACTCTTACCCTAATTATTGTGCTTCTTACACGTTCTTACAAGTTCTTACTCGTTCTTACCCAGTTACCCTTTGGAATAAAATATTACTAAGTTGCTTCTTACGCGCCTCTTACCCAAATGTGTGCGCTTCTTACGCGTTCTTACACGTTCTTACTCGTTCTTACTCAGTTACCCTTTGGAAGAGAATTTTGCTGAATTTCTTCTTACGCGCCTCTTACCCAAATTGTTGTGGTTCTTACACGTTCTTACACGTTCTTACTCGTTTCTACCCAGTTACCCATTGGAATAAAATATTACTAAGTTTCTTCTTACGCACCTCTTACCCAAATGTGTGCGCTTCTTACGCGTTCTTACACGTTCTTACTCGTTATTACTCAGTTACCCTTTGGAATAAAATATTGCTAAGTTGCTTCTTACGCGCCTCTTACCCAAATGTGTGTGCTTCTTACGCGTTCTTACACGTTCTTACTCCTTCTTACTCAGTTACCCTTTGGAAGAGAATTTTGCTGAAATTCTTCTTACGCGCCTCTTACCCAAATTGTTGTGTTTCTTACGCTTTCTTACACGTTCTTACTCGTTCTTACTCAGTTACCCTTTGGAATAAAATATTGCTGAGTTTCTTCTTACTCGTCTCTTACCCAAATTTATGTGCTTCTTACGTGTTCTTACACGTTCTTACTCGTTCTTACTCAGTAGCACCTTGCAAGAGAATTTTACTAACATTTCCTCTTACTTGCCTCTTACCCAAATATCCGTGGTTCTTACGTGTCCTTACACGTTCTTACTCGTTCTTACACAGTTACCCTTTGGAATAAAATATTGCTGAGTTTCTTCTTACGCGCCTCTTACCAAAATTTCTGTGGTTCTTACGCTTTCTTACACGTTCTTACTCGTTCTTACCCAGTTACTCTTTGGAATGAAATATTGCTGAATTTCTTCTTACGCGCCTCTTACCCAAATGTGTGCGCTTCTTACGCGTTCTTACACGTTCTTACTCGTTCTTACTCAGTTACCATTTGGAATAAAATATTGCTAAGTTGCTTCTTACGCGCCTCTTAGCCAAATTGCTGTGGTTCTAGCATGTTCCTTCCAGGCAACCACTGAGTAAGAACAAGTGAGAACGTGTAAGAATGCGTAAGATCCACAGATATTTGGGTAAAAGGCGCGTAAGAAGGAACCTTGTAAAATACTTTTGCAAGGTACCACTGAGTAAGAACGAGTAAGAACGTGTAAGAACACGTAAGAACCAAGGATATTTGGGTAAGAGGCAAGTAAGAAGAAATCTTAGTAAAATTCCCTTGCAAGGTGTTACTGAGTAAGAACAAGTAAAAACGTGTAAGAACGCGTAAGAAGCACATAAATTTGGGTAAGAAACGAGTAAGAAGAATCTTAGTAAAATTCTATTCCAAAGGTAAACTGTGTAAGAACGAGTAAGAACGTGTAAGAGCACGTAAGAAGCATACACATTTGGGTAAGAGGCAAGTAAGAAGAAAGTCAGCAATATTTTATTCCAAAGGATAACTGAGTAAGAACGAATAAGAACGTGTAAGAACGCGTAAGAAGCACATAGATTTGGGTAAGAAACGAGTAAGAAGAATTTTAGTAAAATTCTATTCCAAAGGGTAACTGTGTAAGAACGAGTAAGAACGTGTAAAAACACGTAAGAACCACCGATATTTGGGTAAGAAGCGCGTAAGAAGAAACTCAGCAATATTCTATTTCAAAGGGTAACTGAGTAAGAACGAGTAAGAACGTGTAAGAACGCGTAAGAAGCGCACACATTTGGGTAAGAGGCGCGTAAGAAGCAACTTATCAATATTTTATTCCAAAGGGTAACTGAGTAAGAACGAGTAAAAACGTGTAAGAACGCGTAAGAAGCACATAAATTTTGGGTAAGAGACGAGTAAGAAGAATTTTAGTAAAATTCTATTCCAAAGGTAAACTGTGTAAGAACGTGTAAGAACGCGTAAGAAGCGCACACATTTGGGTAAGAGGCGCGTAAGAAGCAACTTATCAATATTTTATTCCAAAGGGTAACTGAGTAAGAACGAGTAAAAACGTGTAAGAACGCGTAAGAAGCACATAAATTTTGGGTAAGAGACGAGTTAGAAGAATTTTAGTAAAATTCTATTCCAAAGGGTAACCGGGTAAGAACGAGTAAGAACGTGTAAGAACGCGTAAGAACCACAGCAATTTGAGTAAGAGGCACGTAAGAAGAAACTTAGCAATATTCTGTTTCAAGGAGCAACTGTGTAAGAACGTGTAATAACGTGTAACAAGAAGTAAGAACCAAGGATATTTGGGTGAAAGTTGTGCATGATTTATTTCCTTCAAACGAAATAAAAAATGATCGGTCTTTACAAATTTATAGAAAGGCTCGTGTTGCGTTTAAATGTCAGAGATTCTGTGCGCATCCGAAGTGAGTCTTTATTTCGACAAGGGTGAAACGAGTATTCAGAATCCTTCAGTATAAGGCTCCAACGACCTTTTCCATATTTGGTAATACCTTTTCTCAAAAACATGTCTTCGTCTTTTGTAAACTTCACTTTCGAAGAAATTTTTGATTTTTCATGAACGACTTCTTTTTTTAAATCAACATCGAAACTGATTCGAGATCGGAATTCTGGATCTATTTGTATTTCGGCATTAGAGTTGCTTTCGGGATTACACGAAATGGTGTTGGTGATTGTTACATCGTCGTCATCGTTCTTGTCGTCAGTATTTTGTGGTGAAGAACTGCTACAAGGCTGCGACAATATTGTTTCGGCTTGATCGAGTACTTGCTGATCGAATGTACGCGCCGTGCTGTTGATTGACCTTAAAACATCCATCATGCCTGCACTCACTTCCTTTCGTTTATCGCCAATCAGTTTCTCCATGCATTGTTTGCTGCGTGAAGCAACGTCTCTTGACAAACTCTTTTGATAAGCTACTTTGGCCACGTGAGAACTGTGCTTTTGGTCACGTGAAACAATTTCTCTTTCCGATTGGCTGAGTCTTTCCGCACTTTCCGTCTCTACAATTTGTCGATAGCGAGTCGGATGTATGTATTTGCCAATAGCTTCGTGAACGAGGACGCTCATGGCTGAAGAGAACGCGGTGTATTGCTTCCCCTTGTTTGTTACGAGCAAATAGTCGCAGTTGGGATTTAGTTTCGGTCGAACTAACTGGATATAAAAATCAAGAATTTCCATAGTTTCAGAATCGAGAATCACAGTGTCAAACAAATATCTATCGGCAGTTTTAAATTCCTTCTGATCGATGTAACCTCCATTGGTCTTGGCTTTATCAATCATTTCTATGGCTAAGTATTGATAGGTCATTGGTCTGGAGCACTTAACACGAACAAATAAATACGTAGCAATGAATCTCGTTGCAAACGCCAGTTGAGATACCGACACGTTTCGTTGGTCTCTGCATTCTTGTAGGATGTCCCGAAAACGATTGATGTGATATGGGATGACGTTTTCCATTTCTTCTAAGGTTGCCCAACTGTTTCGAGCAACGAGTGTCTCTAAATCCAGATTGCGAGAATACTCAAGTCTCTTTCTCTTTCCGAGATTTTCTTTACCACGTCGTATGTAAACTTCGGTGACCGCAAAACAACGTAAAGTGCTGTCAGATACACCGTTCGCTTTTCGAAAGTCCAGTATGTCTGATATTGATTTTAAGTAATTCAACGACGCCGAACAACTTAGTTTCCAATCTTCTTCAAGAGTTTTAAGAAAGTCCATAATGATGGAGGGTGTACCTAAGCAACAATCGACGAATTCTTCGGTTAAACACGATTCGGAATCCAAGTCGTCCACACTAGCCATTAAAAACTTCATACATCGTTGTGCACATTGCTTTGCTTCTTTCTCAGACTTCCCTCCTCCACATGGTGTACGCAGCCAGTTCAAAAATGTCTTTCCAATACCATCGTTAATAGAAAAGGAAGGCTTGTGTGCCGTACATACTTTCTTTCTGATTGGCTGTTGTGCTTCTACTTCTTCCCTTTTGATATCTGTAGCTTCGTCAAAATAGTAATACCAAAAATGTTTTACATCGATATGTTTGCGTAAACCTCGACTGCTTTTAAAACCAATGTGTAAGCAATTTTGCACAGGGCAGATGTATATATTTCTATCGTTTGGACGTAATACCAACTTTCTTTTATGTTTAGCGGCGCCATTGATTCCAACCCAGTTCACAACTAATGTTCTCTTCGACATTTTTAAAACTTTTTTAATTTATTTAAAAACATTTTTTATTTTATTTAAAAACATTTTTTATAACTTCAAACATATAACTTTTAACTTAACGATTTACACAAATAAAAAACGAATACTTAGTTCTTTAAACTTGAATGACATATTTATACCGTAGTGCGTTTCACAGGAGAGTCATTTATTCATTCCTTTTGACAAAGGAACAATGTATTCCTTTTAAGTGGTATACACAAACTGTTCCATTACAAAAAGAATAGTTCGTGCCTTATGTAGTGAACAATCAAGACTTAATTAAAAGGAAACATTTTGGAGTGCGCGATGGAACAAAACGATCCTGTTAAGGCACTCCATATTGATCTTCTTAGTAGTGAACAAACTTTTCATTCACAAAAGAACAAGAGTGCACGATTTGTATAACAATGAAACACAGAGAACGTTATAGACTATTAAGGAACAATTAAGCGTGTCAAACTCTGTTCATTGACAGTTCACTGTCAAAATATTCTCAAGGGTCTTTCAACAAGAGTTTGAATGGGACAAACGACCCGAGTAAAAATTATAAAGCTACAATAAGGTAATTGTTTATATTTTTACTTATTTTATTGAACCAACTTTTCTTTCTTTGCTTCTTGACGTGTGATAAATGAAAGAGACTTATTGATGACAAGATTTTTTTACTATCTACTGGTGCCTTTTCATGATTTTAATTCTAAGTACAGGCACTTGAGCTGGGCTTTCACAGCTTGAAAAAGTAGATTCTTATTTTTGAGTGTCACATTAGGAAATTTATCAACAAAGAGAACACAAAGGTAAATAAAATCCACCATCAGCATTAGGTGAAAAAGAAAGCCACTTAAAATTGCTTATCTGATCAATGCGGAAACAGTGGCCATTATGTAAGAATCTATGACTTTTACCAGTAATAAAGTGGAAATAGAAGAAATGTAGAAATAACTGGATAATTTCCAAATTTTTCAAATAAGGCTAATTCTTCATAATGCTTCTGTCAACAGAGAACTAGGTTGCTGACCTTCCCCAGGGATTAATTTCTTTCTAAGAGATGCCACAGATCTGCGATGGGAGAGTGTGTCAAGTTTACTTGCAAGTTCATCACCTACAGCATTACAGATTCTTTTCTGGATACGATCTAAAAGATTTAGAGAATCAGAGGGTGCACCACCCCAGATATGGCAACAATACTCAATACAAGGTCGAATAGTAGATTTATAGAGGTAAAGAATGGCATCAGGGCTGAGGTATGCTCTTGCACGAAGAAGGGAGCCCACCTTCATCGAGGCTGACTTAGCGATTGCCTCAATGTAGGAGCGCCAGGAGAAGTCCTGTGAAAAAATGATGCCGAGGAGACGAAAGGAGTTGTTTTCTTCCAACTGGGTGCCATTCATGGAAATTGACGGTAAAAAGGGATCTTTAGTATGATTTACAGATAGAAGTTTCGTTTTTGTGGAATTGAATGTGACCAGCCATTTCTCTCCCCACTCAACTATAGATTGCAGATCAAACTCAATTTCGCCTGCCATTTCTACCTGGCTGAACAAATCTGATTTTGGAGTACAGGAATAGATGGTTGAATCATCAGCATAGATGGCAAGCTTGGAAATAATGTCATCAGGCAGATCATTGATGAAAAGAAGAAAAAGGGTTGGCCCAAGGACAGAACCTTGGGGAACACCTGCATTGATGGAATGTGTCGATGATGATTGCCCGTCTAAAACAACCTTAAGCCTACGATTACCAAGGAAGGAACAAATCATCTCATAAAAGAGACCCTTAACTCCATATGCAGCAAGCTTTTTCAAAAGACCAGTATGCCATACTTTATCAAATGCCTTGGATATGTCAAGAGCAACAGCTCTTGCCTCCCCAGATTTATCTAATGCAGTGTAAATTCTATCAGTTATCACTGTAAGGAGGTCAGCAGTTGAGCGTTGGGAGCGAAAGCCATATTGAGAATCTGAGAAGAGGTTATTAGATTCAAGGTGATTAACAAGAGCATTATTGATAAAGGCCTCAAAAATTTTACTCATAACTGGTAGGAGACTAATGGGTCTGTAATTTCGTGGATTAGATCGATCACCATAATTTTTAAAGACTGGAATTACAGAGGCAAACTTCCAAGATGAAGGAAAGCAAGATTCGGCTATGCACTTGTTATATAGACGAGAAAGTACAGGAGATAATTCAGGTGCACACTTTTGAAATAGGATGACAGGAATTCCATCAGGGCCAGTAGCCTTAGAAGCATCAAGATTTGAAATGATGGAAGATATTTTAGCTGGTGTGATAAAGCAGCTATCCAGTACTTTATTAGTCCTCAAGGGAAATTCCGGAACAGCATGGTCAGAGTCATCAAGAGTAGAGTTAGTACTGAAAATATTAGAGAAGAGTTCAGCTTTATCCTTAGATGATGATAAAACCTCTGGACCATTGAAAATGGGAGGAATGGATGACTTTTTATTGTTGGTGACACTTTTAATGATGCGCCAAAAATCTCGAGAGCCAATTTTTTGTGAAGAGATACGATTACGGGTTTCTTGTTGATATGTAGACTTTGCATTATTAATGACAGATTTGCAGTGATTTCGTGCTTGGTTGAAAAGAACCTTATTATGAGAAGACTTCTCACGTTGATATTGATGAAAGTGAGCAATTGCTGCAGCACAAGCAGGTGAGAACCAGGGAGAGGAGTGAGGTTTAACACGAAATTTTCTACTGGGGATAAATGCTTCAATACCAGATGTAAGCCAAGATGTAACTTCCTCTGCACATTTTTCAGCTGGATTTGAAAACACATTGTACCAGGGGACATCGCGAAGAAAGTCTCGAAAATTATCCCATTCACCACGTTCATAACTGAAGAGAGTGCGATGAAAAGGAGATTCAGAAGCAGCTTTGCAATTAAGAGATGTTAAGACAGAAACTACGCCATGGTCAGAGTTGCCAAGAGGAGCTTCACTAGATGCTTTACAGATATCAGGATTTGATGTTAAAAAGAGATCAAGTAGAGATGGAGATTGATCATCACGATCAGGAAAGCGAGTAGGAAAGTCAATGATTTGGTGAAGAGATTGAGATAGGGCAAAATTTAGAGTATGAATTCCTGAGTGAGAGATTCCATTTGAGAATTTGAGCCATTTTTCATGATGAACTGAAGTCACCAAAAACAAATATGTTGGCACTGTGATGAATTGATAGGGCCTTGTCAATACTTTCAGATATAGAGTCTATAACAGAACAGTCTTGGGATGATGGAGATCGATAAAGAAAGAACAGATAGCTTGTTGAATGGAGCAACGAAAGACGAAAGCACATGTATGGCAAATCAGGATCCTCCAAATCACTCACACGAGTTATAGGTAAATTGTCTCGAAGGTATACACCAAGGCCATGCATGTGGGTTTTAGAGTCCTTACGACGTAGAGGAAGATAACCTTGAAAGAGAAGATCATTTTCTGTGTCAATATTGGAATTCAGATTAGTCTCCGAAATTGCAAGGATGTCAGGAGAGTTGTTAGAAATGAAAGCATGAATGTGAGAGAAATTTGTACGAAAACCACGGACATTTGTGAAAGATATGTTCAGTGGGGCCGGGTTAATCGAATTGGGTTTTGAAGCTGGTTTTTTTGTGTTTTTTCTTTGATTAACCATTTCATAAGGGAAGTTTAGATAGAGAAATTAAATAAAAAGAACAAACATAACATGTACTTGCAAAAAGTCTGATTGTGTCAATAGTGTTGGTTCATCAATAAACCTTCTGCCGTAACAGAAGGCTCAGGGTGTGGCCTCGACAAAGCACACCAGACACATTTGCTGGGAAACCCTCCATGCGCGACATGGCACAACAAATGTCCTGATATTTTACAGCTGCTGATGGAACAGCCTCTCTTAAGCGCTACCAAAAAAGTTCGGGTTCCTAACTATCAGCCGGCCTCAGACCAGTAACTGAGTTTTTGAGTTGTACCCTCACCAAGAGATGACTTACCAGAGTTTCAACACAACAGCGACAGTTCACAAGCAGACAAAGAGCACATACAACAACTAGACAAACAGAAAAAGGTGAAAGAAACCAGCGTTCAGTGTCCTAGCTTAGAAACAAGGTAAACTTGACTTTACCTCTAACTAAGCCACTGACAAAGATGGAGTTCGAGGCTGGCCAGTAGGAAGATCCTACCTACTCCATAAAGATTTACAGTTTTCTCAGGGTGTTACATCAGAGTTTTCCTTCTCCTAGATGGACTGCCTTCACCACGGCTTAATGGAGCCCCATCTACCCCATATTATACAACATTGTTTCCTGTGTGTTCAATCTGAACAAATCTAGCGGATTTTTATCTTCTTCAAGGTTATCTTGGTTAACTTGTTCTTCACGCAAATCTTAAGTGGAAATCTCAGACAAATCTAGGAAATCAATAGGAATGTTATCATGATGAATTTTATGTCAAATGGATTGTGTTCCTGAAAATATTGAAGACCTGAATAACTACATTCTGGAGAGACAGACGCAAAATAAACATGTCCATAGAAAGCTAACTTTCTTTTCAGTTTTATGATAACTAAACGTCAGCTCCACATGGAAATACATTGGTCACAGAAGTATCAAAGGGTACATTGCAAATACAACCTTTCAATTTCGGAAATTGACCTTTCAGCGTTATTGTAATATAATTGCTTTAATTGAAGAAATAGTATCTTGTATCGCATAAATGGCGATAATTGGATATTATACTGTGTTTCATTACAATAGGTTCAAACATATCTTTTATAAATGCATTTAGTTCACTTAAAAAATAAATTCAAGTAATGTTGCCATTTGAAGCAGATGAACAGTCAGAATCACCAACTACTTTACTGTGTAAATCAAATAAATATATATATTGAATGTCTTCAATATCCCAGAGAAGTGCAGAACTGTAACCTGCACAAGTAAAAATAGCACCGGTACCCATATCATTGGCTGTGAGATTTTTTTTGAGTTTGAAAAAGGTCAATTTCTTCTAAAAAAAGATGATTTACCATACTTAGAAAAGCAACTTGACTAAACGTACAGCATTCTTTTTCTAAAACAAGCATTCGAATTAGTTCGCAAGTATTTACTATAGTACACTGCAATGACTTCTTTTTCTAAAACAAACATTCGAATTAGTTTGCAAGTACACTGCAATGACTTCTTACCTTTCAGATAAAATTTTGTATAAAAATCATTTTGTTTTGTAAGGGGTGCCTTGGTCTCTTTCACCAAAATTAATAAACGGGGGGTCTTAATAAGGTCCGTCCTGGTGGTGAAAATTTTTGAAAATTAATAAGCGTCCCCCCCCCCCCCCCCCCCTCCCCCTTGTATTTGGCACCCGAGAGTACAGTTCTTTCGCGCCTAATATTTGCATGCAAGTTCACCATACTGTACCGGAACGTATTTGAAACACAGTACAGTCGACGCTCATTATCTTTTGTAATGTCGAACGTTTTTGTCGGTCCCTTGGGGGTTCGAGATAATGAGCGTCGAAGATTGTAACAAATTAGCTTTCTTCTCTTCTCAACTTTGTTCATAGAAATATCATAACAAATACCAAGTGCATACATCGTAAAAAGAAGAAATAAAATCTAGTCTAACATTTTTTGGTGAAAGATTTTTCACCAATTCGCGAAAATTAATTCCTGCGAAATACAAAAAATTTCGCGAATGAATTTCTGACTTTAAAGTACACGCTTTTTTTTTTATAAGAACCAGTAAAATCTGACCCGAGGCTGGCTGTTCTTATTTTTTGAGCCTTTTTCAGCCTGAATTGTTCTTATTTTGTTCTTAGCTTTAAGAACACAGCTTCAAATTTCAGCCTCATTTTGTTCTTATATTATAGAACAGTAAAATTTAAATTAATCTTTTTAAAAACAACTGTTTAAAAGCATGATTGCTGTTCGGCAATGACCCGATATGAGTATGCAAGGTAAAAAAAACAAACTTCTAAAGCATTTGCCAGTGAGTGAATTCACATCATGAGTTGTTCCTATCATGAATTGTTCTTATTTTATAAGAAAATTCAGGCTTAGGCTGTTCTTAATTTTTGAAACATTAATTTGAGCCTCAGGTTGTTCTTATTTTGTTCTTATGTTTTGGCCAAATCTGAGGCTCATGTTCTTATAAAATTGTTCTTATAAAAAAAAGCGTGTATTACACAAGGAATATTTGTACAGTTATTAACTCTCCTGCCTAGTTTATATCTTAATTATATTTCATTCTGCTTGTATGTTAGATCCAAACATTCAATAACATAATAAAGTTGAATCGAATGATCTTTATCCATGTTTGGATCTTTTAACTCTTGATCAGTGAATATTTTGTTGGCCTTGGTGGAAATGGTTGTCTTGGATTGTCCCATACCTGGTTGTGGATTCCAAACAAATGATGTTGAGGTCGTTGGTGCTGCTGCTATCCTGAACCTGCATGCACACACCCACACTGCTACACCTACTACTGCCGCCCCTCACCTACAGAGAGCACCCAAGCTGGAGCGTCCAAGGATCGGGCTGAATGCCACCTCAGAGGACTGGAACGCATTCATACGTCGATGGGACACTTTCCGAGTTGGATCCGGGATACCAGCCCCTGCTGAGTCAACACAACTTCTGGAGTGCGCTCATATCCAACTGATGAATATTATTCTCCGTGCTGACCCCACATTCACCACCCGTCCGATTGCTGACGCGTTGCAGATCTTCAAGTCCCACGCCGTTGTCCCGGTCGCGCTTGGGGTTCTGCGTTCTGAACTCGCCGCCATGAAGCAAGATCCCGAGGAACCCTTCCGCACCTTTGCTGCCCGAGTTCAGGGGAAGGCTGAAACTTGTGAGTTTCACACCGAGTTCGCTGGAATCTGCTCTGGATGCAATGCTCCATTTGGTGGGCGTGTTTATTATACAGACTGTGCGGTACGGGATGTTTTACTTAATGGAATCGCTGATACCGATATACGGAGGGAAGCACTGAGCGCAGAACGCATACAAGAGAAATCTGTGAATGAAGTCATCGCGCTCATCGAAGGCAAGGAAATGGCCAGAAACGCAAACTCATCATTCAGCCTTTCTGCCGTATCGGGTTATCGGAGAAGCCGAAAAGAGCACACCATAGCAGAGAAGTCCCAGAGCAAACCGTCACCATCGCTGGAGGAACGTGAAAAAACTGCCCCTTGTCCGGACTGCGGGCAGACCTATCACCTATTCAGTAAGAAGTCGCGTGGATGGAATTCCAATCCTCATCAGCGATGTGAAGGATGCTGGAAGAAACTACGCAGCCGAAAGCGTGTCGAAAACAGTTCCATCGGACTCGCGGCCTCTGACCCTTTTGGTCAAATCTCCAGCATAACCAACAAGAAGAATATGCAACACTAGATCTTCAATAAGACTGAGTGGCGGCGCTGCAAGACGATGGCTCATCCGGAAGTTAGTCTGAAGCTCCAACCAACCACGACGAACTCCAGATCACTAGATATCACTGGGATTGTAGACTCCGGGGCCCAATCTGACTTATGGTCCCTGGAAAAGTATATCAGCGCCGGATTCCAGAAGGAAAATCTAACACCAGTATCCATCAGCCTCTTCGCAGCAAACCGCTCACCAATCAAAATCAGCGGAGCTTTCTCCGCCGTATTGGAAGGTACATCCTCAATGGGAAAGTCAATCAAATGTCGCACATTGGTGTATGTCAGCCCTGATGTGAAACGCTTCTACATGTCCTACAATACTATGATCGAGTTGGGTATCGTTGACAGCAACTTCCCAGCTGTTGGCACCTTCCCTCCCCCTCCTCAGCGTACCACTGGTGATTCAGACGGAGCTCCATGTCCACAGACAGTGAATGAGATCTGTGGGGCAATGAAGGACGATGGATCACATTGCGGTTGCCCCCGACGCACAAACGTTCCTGGTCGACCAACATTTCTTCCTTTCAACTGCCATCCTGAAAACAACAGCTTGATGAAGGAGTGGCTGCTCAAACGCTATTCTGGGTCTACATTCAATGTATGCCCTCACCAGGGTTTACCGGAGATGACTGGCCCTCCTGTCGAAATCCATCTCAAGGAGGGCGCCCAGCCTGTCGCTTGTCACAAAGCAGCATCCATACCACTGCACTGGCAGGATCAGGTACACGATGATCTCAAACGGGATGAGGCTCTCGGGGTTATCGAACGTGTACCATTCGGAGAGCCTGTTGATTGGTGCCACCGCATGGTCGTGACACGTAAGCCAGATGGTTCACCTCGTCGTATAGTTGACCTTTCCCCCTTGAACAAGCATTGCAAGAGAGAGACTCACAATTCTGAATCTCCATTTCATTTGGCAAGACGGGTGCCGCACAACACATGGAAGACTGTAGTAGACGCTTGGAATGGTTTCCATAGCGTTCCGCTGCGTGAATCAGACAAACACCTCACCACCTTCATCACACCATTTGGTCGTTGGCGTTATCGACGTGCGCCGCAAGGGTACGTTTCATCCGGCGATGGATATAACCATCGTTTTGATGCGATATTAGCTGATTTTGAAAGGAAAGAGAGGATCGTTGATGATACCCTTTACCATGACACAGACCTCGAGAAACACTGGTGGCGCACAATCGATTTGCTGACCATGCTTGGTGAGGCTGGCATCGTCTTAAATCCTTCAAAATTTCAGTTTGCCCAACGCGAGGTTCAATTTGCTGGCTTTCGAATCGGAGAGAGAACCATTGACCCACTTCCTAAGTACTTTGATGCCATAAAGAACTTTTCAACCCCGAAATCTGCAACTGATATAAGAAGTTGGTTTGGCTTAGTAAATCAGGTCACTAACTACGCACAGCTGAGAGACTACATGGCACCGTTCCGTCCTTTCCTCTCTCCACGCTGCCCCTTCACTTGGAATAAGGAACTCAATGATGCTTTTGAAGAGTCCAAAGTAGCCATTATGGATGCCATCAAGAGTGGAGTGGAAATCTTCGATGTCCACCGACCCACCTGCCTGCGTCCGGATTTCTCCAACAAAGGTATCGGATACTTCTTGTTCCAGAAACATTGTCGATGTTTATCTGATGTCCCAGATTGCTGCGCTGATGGCTGGCGAATCTCAATGGCTGGCTCGCGATTCCTGACACCTACCGAGCAACGTTATGCACCAATTGAAGGTGAGGCATTGGCCCTAGTTTGGGGCCTCGAACAGACAAAATTCTTCACGATGGGATGTGACAACCTGACAGTTGTCACCGATCACAAGCCTCTCACCAAGATTTTTGGAGACAGAACCTTGGACGAGATCAGTAACACTCGACTGTTCAGATTGAAGCAACGTGCTCTGCCCTGGTTTTTCCGCATCACACACTTGCCGGGTAAAACTTATCATGCGGCCGACGCTGCGTCACGTAATCCATCACCATCTGCAATACCATCCGACGTAGACATGTCCGAGACGGTCATAGCAGCCGCAATAAGAAGGGACGCTGAATCTGTAACCGCGATCACTTGGGATCTCCTGAAGAAAGAAACCCAGAGTGATCCTAATTTAACCAGTTTACTCGAGGCGATACGCAGCGGCTTCCCGGACAGATGTCGTCAGTCTCCTGCTATCATCCCGTTCTGGCAATACCGTCATGGATTGTACGAATCAGATGGCGTCATTTTGCACAGTGATCGCGTCGTCATTCCTACTTCTCTGCGACCAATGGTTCTGAAGTCCCTTCACTCTGCTCACCAGGGAGTCTCCACTATGTCAAATCGCGCAAGGTCTATTATGTTCTGGCCTGGCATCACTGATGATATCAATTGCACTAGGGCTCGATGCCAAGACTGCAATACCAGTGCCCCGCCTCAAGCTGCCCTACCAACTACAGCTACAATTATATTTCTACTACAATTATATTTCATTCTGCTACTACTACAATTCATACAATACTACTACATTCATACTACTACAATTATATTTCATTCTGCTTGTATGTTAGATCCAAACATTCAATAACATAATAAAGTTGAATCGAATGATCTTTATCCAATATTTGATCAACTGCTACTAGGGGCCCTGCTGTTCGGCTTGCAACAATTAAAGATTGCATCACCTGATTCAAAACATAGTGTAAATCCCAAGATGTCCATAATAATACTTTCTTGATAGCACTGTAACATATTGTAAACCATTTTCGGTACATTGAAAACCTGTGTGCTGTTTAACCAAATTTTGGATCATGTATATATATATAAAGTGAAAAGGTTCTTGAACTACTTTAGAAAAATTTGGTCCTGGGTTACTTTCAATTCCATATACAACTACATAAATTTTAAAGCAGCTAAATGCAAATTTGAGCAGAATAAAGCAACAATACTAAAATAATAATTGAGCACTGCTGAATTGTGCTGGATAATCTTATTGAGTAATTTCAAGTTTACATGAACAAAAATATGAGCGATGAAATGGAACAAAAACGTCATTCAAAGAAAATAACTGTATTATACATCCTACACACATTCACGTCCGCTTCAAAGAATATGGCAGGGCACATTGATCTGAACGGTAAAGGCTGTGATTCTTGATCAAGAAACTTCCAGGCTAAAAAAATGTCCACACGAAACCTTTGCATTCCAAACACCTCGCGTATAACGCGATTTGAAAAATACAGTACACATCCGTTAATTCGAATGCCGCTTAATTCGAACATTCTTTATTTCAAACAAACTCTTCAGTCCCTTGAGATTGTTCTAATAAAGTCTTTACATTTTGTGCCACTTAATTCGAACTCTGTTTATTCGAACATTTCGTTAATTCGAACAGTTTTTTCGGTCCCTAGGCTAAAAAAGCACTCGTTAAAGGGGAACTAAACTCAAAAAATCAAACAAAATTGATTTTTTTGTGCCATTTGGAAGAATTTTAAAAATGATAAACGTCGGTTTTTGCATTTTCAAAAAATCATTTTTTTCGTTCCCGATCGGGAGATATTGCCATTTAAGGTCGGTTTCCACTGCGGTATAAGATGGAATAAGCTGGTATAACCAAAATGGAATAAGATGGAATAAGAAAATTGTTTACTTAAACCTAATTAATTAAGCACGTTCCAATTGGAATACTATCTTGTCTCGAAAAACTTTCGTGACAGAAAGAGAGAGAAGTTTTAAGAGAAAGATGGTTGAGTTCGAGTGCGATGAAAGTGAAGATGATTTGTTGGAAATGGCTTCCCTTGTAATAATCTTAAGGAGGCGAAGGAAAAAACAAAACCGTGAGGTGAAAAAGAAAATTCGTCGAAAACCCAAATTCTGGGTTCGTGATATTTTTCAGTTGAGAGAGGAATATGGATAATATCACCGATTGATCAAAGAATTGCGTGAAGGGGATCGTGAATACTTCTTCAGGTAAGCGTATCTCTTTGTATCCCTTGCTTGACTTATCGTACAAGCAAGGGTACGTTTTGATTACTTCAGCTAACCTTTCTTCTTCGGAAAGACACAACGTGAAAGCCATTTCCTTATCAATCACACATAAACTCTCTTGTCAATGTGTGAATCAAAACAAACAGCAAAATTCGAAAAAGATTCCTTACAGTGTGACGTCACAGACATCAGGTGTGCGCGGCATCGTTTGATGTCTCAAAAAATGTTGGTATAGCGTGGTTTTGCTTTAAGATCTTATTCCATCCAGGAATAAGAAAAAAGATGGAATAGTGTGGAATAAGACAGAAAAAAATTGGTGTAGATTTTTTTATTAGACGTTTCCACTGCGGTATAAGGTGGAATAACCGTCTATTCCATTTTGGTTATACCAGCTTACACCATCTTATACCGCAGTGGAAACCGACCTTTAAAGTTTTTTCTCAAACCTTAATCTTCATGGTAACGTGACATCACAATGTTCACAAAGAAATTGCTGATATACAAATATGTAAAAACAACTGAAGAAATATTAATGATACACTGACAGAATTTGGTATGTGTAGTGGCAAACATCTAAAGGTATCGAATCACTAAAAATAATTGTTGCCATAGTTACCCTGGCTTGTTTCCAGGTCTCCTCTGTTTTTTGCTGACAAACCTATAAATGAGAGATGCGCTCAGGTAAGAGAAACGAAATTTTAGAAAATGGAACAGTTTTCACTAGAAGTAAAATTAAAAGCAAAATTCGCCGCAGTGACAGCGTTGGATGCTGATATATATGGCTTTGTCAGCAAAAAATAATAGAGACCAGGAACCGAGCCGGAGTAGCAATGGCCATAAATGTCTTCGCTATTTTCACAACTGCAGTTATTTACCACACTCTACATGCAATGTTCTAATAACAATGTATCATTAAAGCATTCTGAGTTATTCACATATTTGTATATCAGCAATGTCTTCTTTAACGTTGTGATGTCACGTTGCCATGGAGATCATGTTTTGGAAAAAACCTTAAAACGGCAATATCTCAAGATCGAAAGATGATTTTTTGAAAATTCAAAAACTGACTTGCATTTTTAAAGCTATTTCAAGTAGTGCAAAAAAAATGAACTTGTGATTTTGTTTAGTTTAGTGCCCCTTTAATTCGAACTTTTGCACACTATTAATCTACAACTGTAGTGAAAATGAAGACATTTTTCTTATGGTGGTAAAATTTCTTTCGACTTTTCAATAAATTGTGCATTCCCAGTAAAATGAAATTTACAAGGTATTTGGAGTCCTTTATCATCATCCAAATAATTATGGAGTTATTAGCAAAAACCAAAAGGCAAAAAAATCTTTGTTTACACAAGTAATTAATCTTTCGGTGAAATAAAAGAGAATATACGCACATGCATGACGTCATACATACTTTTTCGGCTTTGTTTACTTTTCGTATTCAATATTTTGCTTTATTATCGTTAAAAATAAAACCAGGTGGTTTTCTTTATAATTATACACACTATCATTATTCAATGAGATAGTTTTCTACCTTTTTAACTTTTCATACATTCCAACATCTCACATTCACAATAGAATTTAATCGCTATTCAATTTTGTTTACACAAGCGATGGAAGAA